>OY725332.1:30458552-31658552 GCA_963242795.1 Inga leiocalycina
AACAAGAGTAAGAGGGGGAAGCTAACATTAATTCTTCTAACCCAAACAAAAGGACGAATACTTTAATTAGTGCCAAGAATTTCAATGAAAAACATGAAAATAATGACCTTAACTCAATGATAACAATCTCTTAGTCTCTCTTTCTTTGTTTTTTCTCTTTATTGTTATATCCTTTTTCTATTTTCTTTTTCAATTTCTCTTTTCTTTTAACTATTTAAAAAAATTCACATAGCATTGTTTCTCTTATTCATCAATCCCTTCACTGTCTTTCTTTCTTATATCACTTACACTTAATAAAACAATAAATGAATGAGAAGATGGGGGGAAATTGCATTAACTCAAACAAATGGCTAATTAATCAATGCAAATTTTCTTTAATGAAAGTTTAGGCTCAAATGGTTGAAACAAAGGATTCATGAGATAGGAATGGACATTTGGCCAAACTAGCTATAAAATTAAATGCCTAAATTATTTTTGATCATTCAAAAGGAGTTTTAAATTTTAAAAGAGATTCAAGACTATAAGTTCTAGAGATGAAATTGCAATAAATATACCCTTTCTTAAAAGAAATAAAAATTTAGCCTCAATTCCTCACTAGTCTTTGGCTTCCTAAAGTTAATTATCAAAGCCAAATTCTATGCCTACCTACTAACACTCTAAGAAGATAGAACCAAATCCTAATCAAACTCAATTCTTTCAATATCAAATCAAACAACTTTTAGAATATTCATAAATCAAAATCCAAACTTCCAAAAAGCAATTTTTTTGTTCAAAAGTTTGCAAAAAAATTTCTCTATATGTATAAAAGCAAAAAAGACAAGTTATGCAAACTTAATAGTATTAGTTATAAATTTTTTTTTAAAAAAAACACAATTTAACAAATTTTGTAAGGGTTTTGTAAGGGTTCAGTTACGCTGGATCACAAGTGATTCTTAAAAGTCTAACCAAATATGATAAATAACCCCAACATACATAACATTTGATATATTAATCTAACATTAATTCAATTCTAACATTGTTAACAACATCAACATCTGTTCCCCAAAATAATTATTTACATTACACAAAACCCACGCACCTGATTTTCTCAAAAACCAAGTGCATGCAGCAACAATATAACCCAGAAACGCAGAACCAAGTGCACACACCAACAATCCAGAAACGCAGAATCCAATTGCAGCAACAATCTAGAAACACAGAATGTAAATTCTTAATTGCTTCACATAATAATCCAACTCACGCCTCATATGCACTGATTTTAGGAAACCCAGAAACGCACCTGAATAATTCTGAGAACCCTCAGCAGCAGCAGCAAATAGGAAGGCCCACACAGCCACGGGAATGGGAGAAGAGGGAAGACAAATGCAGGGGAGGGGAGGTGTGCCTTTGCTCAGTGAATGAGTTATGAAACTCAGCTCACGGGTTTGGGAGAAGAGAGAAAACGAATGCAGCAGGGGAAGTGGAAATCTAGAGACACTCACGGGTATGGCTTTGGCACTTGTTCAGTGAAGGAGATATGAAATGCAGCTCACGGGTTTGGGAGAAGAGAGAAAACAAATGCAGCAGGGGAAATGGAAATCTGGAGACACGGGTATGGCTTTGGCACACAAGGTAAAGCTGCCATGTATAGTGAATGAAGTGATGTTTCATGATTCTACGTCCCCAGTCAAAATGGGGACGTCTAAAGCCCACTTTAGACGTCCCCAGTCTCTCTAGGGACGTGTAAAGCCAACTTTAGACATCCCCAATTTCTCTGGGGACATCTAAAGTGTTGGAATTTTTTTTTTTTTTGAGTCAAATTCATCCAGCGCCATATGCTCCCACCAAATATTGAACTTTGGACGTCCCTAACTTAAAAAGGGACGTTCTTTAGGGACGTCAAAAGTCTAATTTGTAGTAGTGGGACATCTAAATTCCTGCCTATAGACGTCCTCTATTTTACGGACGTTATTGATGTTTTTTTTTACAACCCTCAGATATATGTCCCTCTATTTTCAGATGTTAAAAGACCAAAAAAAAGGGACGTTAAAACCATTTTTTCTAGTAGTAACATAACGGAATATATTTTGCACACATTGGAAGATTGTTTGCACATTTATATGGAAGATTTTTTCACACACGGAAAATGGTTTGTACAAAATGGAAGATCACTTGTAACCGGGTAGCAATCAGCAATTAATTTACTTCAAAAGTATTTTTAGACAATTCTCTCAATATTCATTTAATAAGTTGGGAACACACTTGTATAGTCCTAACTTGAGGGGCAGTGTCCAGCTACTAATATTAATATATACTCTTGGTTACACAATGAAGGGGTTGTTTGCGTGTTATGGCCTATAAAAGGTAGACCCGTAACTTATGTACGAGGGCTTTTCCAATTTTGATAAAAGTCCAATTCACTCAGTCCAAATCCTTAGTTTTAACGGAAGTTATATGTATACATATATATATATATAACTTGGTGTGCATGTAAGGAACTTTTCCACTTAGAACAATTTGCATTAGTTCCATTGTTTTTGAGTTAAGAATATGAGTTAGAGCCCAAAAAAAAAAATCAAATAAAAATTAATTAGTATAATAATTATATTTATGTACTATTCTAGCTACTAGATCAAAATATAATAATATTTAGTAGACCTCATTTATGTTTTACCCTTTTTTAACCCACAGTATGTTTTACCTTTTTTATCTTAAGTGTATATGTTAATATTTTTTATTGTTGAAAGACATAATAAAAAATGTGAATATGTTTTATTATAGGAATTTCACCTGAATTTTAACTATTCATTAGCCATCACGTACAAAAAGGATCCCTTTACTACGTGGGTCTATTATTAGAATTGAAAACAACTTCAAACGTACATCCCTGTACAATATAGTACTTCAAATTAAATATGTAATCTATACCATTAGAGTTACATGCCAATTTGTTAATTTATTATTAAACATGTACATTTTTAAGTTGGCCCAAAAACTATAAACATCCATTTATTGTGACTAATTTAGTTGGAGCATCGGTGCATTTTACGGGGGCAAAATCTAATTGATTATCTAAAGCTAGATTTAATTTTGGCTAATGTCTGTAACTGTAATTATAACTAGATTATCTATACCCCACACACACTTAGAAATTTTACATTATCGTCGTAAGATAGAATTCTTTTAAAAATTTCTCAAACACCTATATATAGAATGAATTTTTACCTCACTTGGAATATAACAAAGTTGGGATACAGACGAAATCATACATGACCGGGTTTACCAGCTGGTAAATGAATCAATAATGGGAAAAGTAAGGACCTTAATCTGACGAACTATGGAGAAGCAAAATTTCAGTGTCGAAGAAGACAGTGTGAAATGAGCACTCAAAGACAAATAGACAGTAATATATATACTACTTTCTGTCTTTAATATAAGATCGGAATGCAAATTGCACTACCGACAAAATCTTATTAAAGACCGAAGGTAGTGTACCCTTGACAGGAGCCATATGTGTATAACTAGTCCTATAAACGTTGTAGAATGGCATTTTTCATAGCTTGGGCAGTCATGAAATTATTGGGAACCCGAACGACGACGTCTTGCAGCATTAGGTCTTTGACTCTTGATACGCTGGCATGATGAACATGAAAATCAAGTTGTCTCAGAGCATCCATTAACCTTGCAGCTGGGTGATTCGCATCTAGGCACTGAACCCTTATCATCGCCTCCGTCCCCACAATGTTGACGTCGACACCAATCGCACTTGCTTCAGAACTCGAGTGACTATAATGCATTGTGGCCGGAGCTTCTTCCTCCTCAGTTTTCTTGAATCTAGCCTCTAGTTCCTCAATTTTCGCCTTGAGTTCATTGATGTAGGTGACTGCGTCAGAGAGCAGAGAAGCTTTGTCCATTTTGGAAACATTTGGAACGACAGAACGTAGAGCATAGAATCTTTGATTCAGTCTCTCTCTTCTTTGCCTCTCGGCCTCCACGTGGTTTACAGGCATCATTAGCTCTTGTACTTTATCAGCCTCATTTCTTCCCTTTTTTCTGATGGATCGAGGCTTGGAAGAGGAAGATACAAAAAGAGCTTCTTCAGAGTCATTGAGAGCTTCGTTCTTGAAATGATGGTAAGGCTCAGAAACCAGACCTGCTGGACTGGGGATGAAGAAGTTGTCGAACTCGAAAACTGAGTTAACAGATTGAATCAGGCTCCAATCTTGGGTTATTAAGTCATTGGAGGCTAGCTCAAGAACTCCAAGGGCATTAGGAATGGGAATGCACACCAGAGTTTGGATTCCATGAGCAAACGCTTCTCGAACTCTCTCACACTCGTGGACCTGCAGCTCCCTGCGGCTGAGGCCGGTGGTGGCTCCAGCCAGCCAAAAATGTGTGGCTGAGCTGAAGGCACGCCCCACCACATCATCGCCGACGGCAAACGATCGAGTCAACGATACTGTATAAAACCATTCCAACTCAGTCACATGGCCGTCGCCGCCGCCTTCCATGTGGTTTGGAATAATCAACATCATCTTTCGACCTTCGTTAGGGCTTCGCCATTGATCATCACTCGTGGCGGTTTCATTCGACTTGGACTCTCTGGTTCCACGGAAGTGGCCGTCACCCCAATTTAACAACACTTGGCTCCTTGTTCTACTACCGCTATCTTCTTTCCAAGCTTGCCAGAAAATGACATACACCCACCACTCTGTTCGGCTGTGCAAAATGAACTGAAGACGCTGTTGGAGTGCTGTGGTTGAGCTTTCTGATGAGCCCATAGACACAAGCGATCTTGATGATGACGAAGAACAAGACATGTGTGTGTCTGGTGGAAGATCTCTACTTTACTTTTCTCTTCTTAATAAAAAGATGTCTTAACCTGATCGAAGAAAGAAAGAGACACAAAGCGTCGTGAGGGAAAGGATCAATGGAAGGAACACAGACAGGGGAAAGAAATGAAATAGCATATGCTTGAATCTTTCCTAGAGGGGAAGCAGTGATTGTTACTTGAATCTTTTGGATTTTTGTTATTTCAGGGGACCACTTAACTTGGAAATACGGGAAGGAGAGGAACTACACCATGTTCCACCAGCTGTTTCACGTGGGAACATAGAATTAAATCAATATTAGTGAGAACGGATGGGATATGCCCGAGTGCGATGTATCATTTGTATCATCTGTCATATACGTGTATGTTGGATTATTATTTCTTTTGTTGGATTTTGATATTGTCTTTTTTTTTTCGATTACAATTTTTGATATTGTCTTAATTAATGTTAATTTCAGCATTTTTATTTTTTCATGGAAAATTTTTTTTTCTTGCTAGATATTCAACGGAAACTTCAAAATAATTCCCCTTTTCTTGTTTACATAATTAGAAACTTTTTTGAATATGATTTTTTTTTAAAAAAAAAGAAATTTTAAATTCTTATTTTGAAATTACTAAATTCATGTATAAAGAATCCATTTTTTCCTTTTAAAAAGGAAAACAGAAACTAAAATGGTACTTTTGAATTATAATAAATTTACTTAGTTAACATCATATTTATATAAAGCATCATAATAAATTAAATTTTTTACGTTGAAAATATACTTGATGAGTAATAAACTTTCCTTGGGTACAAAATTGCACTGAAGCTTATAAAATGAAGTAAAAATGTCACGGCCCTTAAGTAAACTAATGTTGACCGTTCTAAGAAAAGGAATACACATGAAGTTTGTAAAATAGAGCAAACATAAACATAAAATTTTCAACAGATGAGGCATTTTTTCACCATTTTAGAAACTGTATATGCATTTTTGCACCATATTCTAGACCTATCTACATGTTATCTAAATGGTTATAATATTAGTTGACTTATCGGTCATAACATTTTTGCACTATTTTTTAAAAAGAAAAAAAGAAAATCCTAATTAAATCCCAGTTGAAATATTTGAATTCAAATTCATGCTTATACTTTTAACAAACTCTTAATCAAGTCAAGATCATTAATTACAGAGTTTTAAATTTTGTAAATTTACCTCAATGCTCCTAAATTTCCACAGGCCACTTTCCTCTTTTATCAATCAAGAACCCCTCTTTCTCCTCCATTCTTCTCATCCTCTCTCTCTCTCTCTCTCTCTATATATATTCATGGAACACCTCCTATCAAGACTAAAAACCTGAGACCTTCGAATGCTGTAACAGTACGCCGTTCCTTTAAATATAAGATGTAGTAAGAAACGCAGAAGCCATGCAAAAGGAGAGAATCATGCATATGTGGAGAAAGATAAAATCATAAACACACCAGTGACTAAAATAAAAAACACTCAAACAACAGAGATAAGAAAAAACGTGGCCGTTCCTAAATTTAATAAAATTTTCAAATCGAAATCATAACTATCCGCATGTGTCGTTTATTGTGTTTATGTTTTGGTTTATGTGTGAACAATCTTCCATCTCCCCAAGACAAGATGAATATATGGGCTTGAACAATTCCATTGGTTGCCTCGTTTATTGGTCATTATGCGATATTGATCATAGCCAACCTAAGGAAAGATTGAGAAAATCATAATTGTGTTTGTTGTCTTTTGGCCTTCGCATCTAGCGGGTATAAGGACTTGAATTATTCACCAGTGAGATGGTGAATGGAATCTACATAGTACAAACAAGCTTTAAAAAATGTAATTCATTAAATTTATGACTTTGCCGGAGCGGCCATTTTCACTGCATCTAAAGGTCTCGGATTTTTATTCTCTGGGATGATAGGAGGTTTTCCACGATTAGGTTAGAAAGAGTGTGTGTGTGTGTGTGTGTGAAAGAAGGGGGGATTCCTAACCGAGAGTCGATGAAAACGGGCTAGTAAACATTCAGGACATTGAGGTAAATTTACAAAAAAAAATTTTTAAAAAAAATCTAATTAGTTTTTTTAGCCTAAATAGGAATTTGTTGAAAGTATAAACCTAAATTTGGATTCTAATATTTCATCTGAATTTAATTGAAAATTTTCATTTTCGTAAACTTTTGTGTACTTTTGTACTCAAAAAATATTTATGGTGTTAGATGCCCAAAAAAAATTCTTTGTGGGTAGATTTGCAACTCAACCCTTATTTATATACAGCATATATATAACAGCTCCGCAAAAGTAAAAATATAAATCGATTAATATAATAATAGTGTCATTCCGTTTTTGGTTTAGTAACAAAATCTACTCAATTACCGGTTCTCACACTGATACATCCTATTTAATTATAGCCACTCTACTAACTCTAACAGAAGAAGACGTAAACTAAACCAAACATTATAGTTAAATTAGAATCCTGATCCGGAGACAAAAGGGTCAAGTTAGGGGCATCAACTATAGTTACGTATTGCGTAAAATATTAATTATAAAATAATTTAAAAACCATAATTTCTTGAACAATTTGAGATATACGAAAATTATGCCAAATTGCTCCTACAACTAGCTTCAAGAGAAAAATCATCTGTTCATAAGTGTAGTCATTTGGCCCATAAATTACTACTCCTAGCTAGGTGGATGAATTTGAGAGCGTGTTGTGATGCCATTCATGCACCTTTAATTTTCCCAATTATTATAGAACCTAAGTATATGTCTTCGGCTTCTATATCTGCATATAGAAAACACCTCATGTTATTGTCTTATGACATCCCGTTTCCTCTAAGCGGCCCTCAGCATTGCCACACACACACACACATATTGGTCCAATGATTCCATTTCTACTATTTATTTAAGAAACTAAGTATATCATTATTGCTAGTAACAAGGAAGGAATGACATTTTGTGAGCTTGTAATAATAACATTGACAATTAGTTCTAATCCAATGATTCAGATTTGGCCTTCTTCCCATTTTCCCCCCTTCATTTCTTCTCAACTTTCGATATCAACCCTTACATTAATTTTTTTTTTATGCATAAGAGGAGAAAAAGCCCTCATCCTATCCTGTTATTCGAACTTACAAGCAAACTCCTATCCTTCTCCATGATTTCTATCAGGTTCCCAAATGGTGTGAAGAACGGTTGGAATCCAGGCACAATTCAAAACCTTGTTTAGTCACATAATCTGCCGCGGAATTTGTAAGCCTCAGAGCATACCGAGCTACCACGCTCCAATCTCACCTCAGCATTTCCCGTATCTCCTGTAATACATTTGCATCTGGATGTGCCTCTATGCGATCCTTATGAACTAAAGCTACTACTTCCTCAGCATCTATTTACAAGATGAGATTACGCGCACCGTAGTCCCAACCCATCTTCAACCCAAACATTGTTGCCCACAACTCGGACGTCAGGTTGTTAGTAGGCTCAGCAACGCAGAACATAAATCATACTTTGAAGTGTCCTTGATCATCTCAAAGAAGACCTCCACAAGCAGCATTTCTATTATAAGAGCTGGCCCCATCAACATTCACCTTCATCCAGCCAAGTTCTGGAGATTCCCAATGACAAGATAGATTGCGTATAAGTTGTCCATCGAGATTCGCTCCGTGCAACAGAACTCTCGCTTGCATTATATTACCCAGGATAGAACCGGCCCTAGCTTTGATACTCTCATTGCTAGTAATGGTATTCTCAAAGATACGTGTATTCCTGCGATGCCATAGAAGCCAGCAAATAGTTATAAAATACTCATTCCAACCCTCCTTAACCCTGTCGTAGTGCCCTCTTATATTCAGCCTTAACCATGTTGCCATAAGAGTGGGGTCCACTACTTCTAGCCAAATCTTCTTAGTCTCCTTGCAATCACGAAGCACATGGAGAATAGTCTCTGAAGTATCTCCACACCATGAACATCGTGTATCACCATGCATACCTCTGTAGACACGTTCATTATTAGTAAGAAGCTTATTATGATACAAAAGCTGCAAAAATATCTTGCATCGGGGAAGAGTCTGTAGTTTCCAAATGCGCTACTATAATGGGTCACTCAGAGCCGGTTCCAATTCGATGGGCTGATATGCTATCTTCACAAAAAATTTACCATGGTGGTCATGTCTCCATCGGACCATTTTATCAATTGGGTCCATAATAGTAACTTTAGCAACAACCCCCCATGCCTTTTTAACACCCGACCAGATATTAGAGCCAGGTCTAGATGGGTCTATACTAGGAATCAAGTCATCTCCACATTGATGTTTGCTTCGTAAGACCCTTACCCATAAATCATCCTTTTTCTTAATGAGGTTCCACACAAGTTTGGCCATATATGCTTGATTCTGACTTGTAAGATGTTTTAAACCAAGGCCACCATTCTTCTTAGTTTTACACACCGTGTCCCAATCCACCAGGTGCGTTTTCTTTTTAACCACTATTAATCCCCACAAGAAACTTTGGTTTTTCTTTTCAATATCCTCACATGTGCCACAGGCAGTAGAGCAGTTTGCATACTATAACCTGGAATAGTTGATGTAATAGAAGATACCAGGGTTGATCTGCCAGCTAGGGAGAGGGAGTTCACTTTCCAGCTTGATAGTCTCTTACACACTTTGTCAACCACAAATTGATAGCTTTGTTTCGTTACATGATCATAATGAAGAGGAAATTCAATATACTTGTAGACGATCACGAACAACTGGACGAACAGATGAACAACAACCTGTAAAGATCGGAACAGATGATCTGAGTCGCGTCCGAGAACACTGTCCTATAGAATTATTCCGCAACCACCGGCAGAGAGGAAGCGGCACCCCCTGGATTAAACAGACCCTTCTTGATATAATCAAGGCAACAGAACTGGCTGAAGGTAATGGCAACGACAGCCAGAAAATACTGAACAGAGGAGAGGAGAGGAGAATATATTGTACTGAGCACCCCGCCTGTGTCTCTTTTAAAGGCATTTTCATGAAGAGTCATCGGTCACGAAGTAACCCGGACAATACGTCCGTTGAGACCAGATAGCCACCACCAAACAGACAAGCCTGTGCGTTTCCAATGGAAAGGTTGCTCGACGAAGCGCCGGACCGTCAGCAATATTCAGTCGCGGAGGGTCATTTACTCCAAACTCCAAAATATAGTGACTTTTCGGCAAGCCAAAATAAATATTATTTTTTATTATCTAAAAAGTAATATTTCCGGTGAGCAAAAAATATTTTACAAAAAGTGCCAGTACCATATATTTATTCACGTGCAGGAGGGAAATCGCTGGATTTCAACTACGTTTGCCTTCCAGTGGCCCGTTGTTGTGTGTGCGAGCCCACCACTCCTCTAGGCCTCTTTACAAGCCCAAGTTAGTATAGTAATATATATAGGCTTGTGACCTCTTACTCCCAAGCAATGTGGGACTAGATTCTTTGACACACCCACTCAAACACTTATATTTTACAACAATCCCCCACATGTGTCAAAGAAACCTACTGTGTTACCCATAGGATATAACTATTATATCTAGTGATCCGATGGACTATGAACTAGACCTAGACCAATAACACATGATACAAAGAAATGTCAATGGTCCTATGAACTATGAACTCACATTTCTTTGGTGCATATCAGAGGCATTAAGAATCAAATTATATCCTAACATTTTTACTGTTAACGACGGTTTTGTGCGTTATGTCGGCCATGCGCGTGCCTGGTGCGTAATGAATGCTCTAGAGATTTTGCCATGATCTCATAGGAGTGGCCACACTCCACATTCATAGAGGTGATTTCATATAAGTGTACCTGCACTATGCACACTGCCTTGTTGGACTATGAAATCATTAAGAGCTTTGCTCAACCTATAATAATGCAGTCTAGCACATTCAAAATGTCATAGGAAGGGATGTAAAATATTTGTGCTAGTCAGAACTGACGAACGACTTGTTCTTACCCAGTGAACCTTCTTCATGGGATCACCAATCACAAAGGATGGGTTGCCATCTCTGTTAATTAGTAGTCGGCTTTAGTCCCATTCGTTTTGACGTTTCAACAACCATTTTCCTCCCAAGAGGTTTTGTTAACAAATCCGCCAAATTCATTTCTAACTTTACATAATCGATTGAGATAACACCATCCTTTAGCAGCTGCCTTATAATATTATGTCTCAATCGTATGTGTTTACTCTTACCATTGATGGTTTTATTCTTAGCTGTGGCTATCGCTGCTTTATTGTCACAGTGTAACAACACTGATGGTGTTGGTTTGCCACCTAGTGGGATATTCGCTAAGAAGTTTTTCAACCACTCAGCCTCAGTACCAACCAACTCCATAGCAACAAACTCAGAGTCCCTAGAGGACGGTGTTATTATGTTTTGCTTGGCTGACTTCCATGTGACAGCACCGCCACCAAGAATAAAGACATAGCCACTAGTGGATTTTGTCTCATCTAAATCTGAGATCTAGTTAGCATCACTGTACCCTTCTAATATAGCAGGAAATCCACTATATTGTATACCATAATTCATGGTACCTCTCAAATATCGTAATAATCTTATAAGAGCCTCCCAATGCTTACTGCCTGGGCTGTAAGTATACCTGCTCAATCTACACACAGCATATGCTATGTTTGGCCTAGTATAATTCATTAAATGCAACAAACTCCCAATGATTTGTGCATATTTAGATTGAGTTATTGAATCTCCATCATGTTTTTTCTAATGTATACTACCATCATAAGGAGTACTCAAAGGCTCTTTATCAAACTGTTCAAACCTTCTCAAAATCTTCTCAACATAATGTTCTTGAGAAAGTTGAATACCATGTTCATTCCTTATGATTTTTACACCCAAGATTACCTTTGATTCTCCAAGATCTTTCATATCAAAGTTTGAAGCAAGGAAACTTTTTGTTTCAAGTACTACCTTTAAACTAGTACCAAAGATAAGCATATCATCCGCATATAAGCAAATAATCACACAATCATTATTCAGAGCTTTTATATAAACACATCTTTCTACTTCAATAGTAGAGAAACCACCACTTGTTAAAATTTTATCTAATTTCTCATGCCACTGTTTGGGTGCTTGTTTTAAACCATATAATGACTTATTTAACTTGCAAACTTTATTTTCTTGCCCAAGAACAATGCATCCTTCAAGTTGAACCATATAAATTTCTCTTCTAAATCACCATTTAAAAATGCTATTTTGACATCCATTTGATGAATAACAAGATTATGAATTGATGCCAAGGCAATTAAAACTCTAACAGAGGAAATCCTTGTCACAGGCGATAAAGTATCAAAATAATCAATATTTTCTTTTTGGGTAAAACCTTTGGCAACTAATCTAGCTTTGTATTTGTCTATAGATCCATCAGGAAAGTATTTTTTCCTAAACACCCACTTACAACCAATAGGCTTTGCTCCTATAGGTAAATCTACTAAAACCCAAGTTTTGTTTTGATTCAAAGAATCTATCTCAGCTTTAATAGCTTCCTTCCAAGAATTTGCATCCGAAGAGGAAACAGCTTCATAATAATTCCTAGGTTTATTTTCTACTAGATATGTATAAAAATCATCTCTAAAAGATGTTTCTTTTCTTTGTCTTTTACTTCTCCGTAAATTTTCAACCAAATCATCATTTGAAATTTGTTGAGACAAATTTTTGACTCTTCTAGGAATTTGCTCAATTTTTAAAGGAAAAATATTCTCAAAGAATTCTGCATCTTTTGTCTCAATAATTGTATTACGCTCTAAAATATCACTTTTCAAAACTAGAAAATGATAAGTAGCACTTTGTAAAGCATAACCAATAAACATGCAATCAACAATTTTTGAACCAATCCTTTTCCGTTTGGGATCAGGTAAAAGAACTTTTGCAAGACACCCCCACACTTTTAAATATTTCAAGTTAGGTGTATACCCTTTCCATAACTCATAAGGTGTTTTCTTGGTTTTCTTATAAGGTATTCTATTTTGTAGAAAACAGGCAGTTAATAAGGCTTCTCCCCATAAATTATCATGTGCACCAGAACTTACAAGTAAGGTATTCATCATTTCTTTCAAAGTTCTATTTTTCCTTTCTGCTATCCCATTAGACTCAGGTGAATATGGAGGAGTTATTTCATGAATTATGCCTTCTTTTTCACAAAATTCATTTAATGGTAAATATTCTCCTCCTCTATCAGACCTAATTCTTTTGATTTTTCTATCTAACTAATTTTCTACCTCTGCCTTGTACAAAATAAATTTTCCAAAAGCTTCATCCTTGTTCCTTAATAGGTATACTTTAGTATATCTAGAAAATTCATCAATAAACGTTATATAATATCTTTTTCCACCTCTAGTCTCAGTTTGTTTTAAATCTCCTAAATCAGTATGAATTAGTGATAATAACTCACGATCTCTTTGTATGGGGAAATGAGTTCTTTTAGACAATTTAGTTTTTGCACAAACTTCACATTTATTAACATTGTTTATATTAATTTCAGAAACTATCCCAAGATTTTGCGATCGCTTTATATAAGATCTATGTATATGTCCTAGTCTAGCATGCCATAAATCAAAGGAATCAATCAAGTAAGCAGAAGAAGATGCATTATTATTATTTTCATCAACACTCAGTACAAAAAAACCCTGATTACAATAACCTTTTCCTATCAGAACATTGTTCTTTGTCATAATGATCTTATCAGATTCAAATGACACCTTAACCCCAAATTTTCCTAATAGAGCCACAGATATTAAATTTGCTCTAAGTTCAGGCACTTACAAAACATCATTCAGTGCTAATGTCTTCCCAGATGTGAGTTTCAGCACCACTTTTCCTTTTCCTTGAACTTTTACTGTTCGTGATCAGCCAAACAAATGTGGTCTTCTCCTTCTTCAAAGGAGGCAAACATGTCCTTATTTGCACATATGTGCTTAGTGGCACCAAAGTCTACCACCCACTTCTTCACATTAGAGACCAATAAGGCTTGAGAGACTACCGCAACAATAATTTCATCATCACTATTTTCTTCTCCTTTAATCAAAATTACTTTTGGCTTTGGAGGATTTTCATCTCTTTTACAATTTTCAACTTTTGCCTTTTTCCTACAATGAGCGGCAAAGTGACCTGGCTTTCCACAGAAATAACAATTTCCTTTCTTCTTGAAATTGGGGTTAGGGTTAGAATCATTAGGCTTGTAATTAGACTTCTTTTTGTGCTGATGTTTAGAGCCATACCTCTTGTCGTGCGGCTTTCCTTCCACTAAGTTTTCTTTTGCAGTCATTTGTCTTCCCTTTGCTGCTTGGATTGCTTTTCTGTTGGTATCTTTAATGATAATATGCGTAATAAGATCCAACAGCGACAACTGCTTCTGCTTGTGCTTTAATTGTTGCTTGTAATCATTCCATGTCTTTGGTAGCTTTTCAATTAAGACTCCTGCTACAAACTTATCTGGCAGATTGATCTTTTCAACCCAGAGTTCTTCAAGCAATTTATGATACTCATTGATTTGTAGTTTGATGTCCTTATCCTCAACCATTTCCCATTTGTAGAAATTCCCCACAACGAACTTTTGTTTCCCGGCATCCTTAGCAGTGTATTTCAAGATAAGTGACTCCCAAATCTTTTGTGCCTCCTTGTAGACACAATAAATATCAAACAGATCATTAAAGAGAGTACTTATAAGGGTGTGCCTACAAACCTTATTCACGTACGTCCTAGAATCCTTCACGGCTTGGTCAGAATCTGATGAAGGTTCTGGTTGATCGAGAGCAGCAACCACTCCATGCATATCAAGAATAGAATAAACATGTTCTTGCCAGTGCCTAAAATTTTTCCCGTCAAAAACATTGATCTTGGAGGTGTCGGGAAAAGGCCTCAGGAGCGGCATGGCAAAAGGCACCGCTGTTGCAGTGGAATGAGACTCGAGAACTGTTGCACTGGGATGAGTCTGAGTCTTAGGAACGTTGTTATCAGCGTTGTTCTCCATACTATAACTCTAGAGATTGTAGACGATCACGAACAACTGGATGAACAGATGAACTGCAACCTGTAAAGATCAGAATAAATGATTTGAGTCGCGTCTGAGGACACTGTCCTATAGAGTTATTTCGCAACCACCAGCAGAGAGGAAGCGGCACCCCCTAGGATTAAACAAACCTTTCTTGATATAAGCAAGGCAACAGAACTGGTGGAAGGTAATGGCAACGACAACTAGAAAATACTGAACAGAAGAGAGGAGAGGAGAATATATTGTACTGAGCACCCCACCTGTGTCTCTTTTATAGGCATTTTCATGAAGACTCATCGGTCACGAAGGAACCCGGACAATACGTCCATTGAGACCGGATAGCCACCATTGAACAGACAAGCCTGTACGCTTCTAACGAAAAGGTCACTCGATGAAGCGCCGGACCGTCAGCAATTTTTAGTCACAGAGGGTTATGAACTTCAACCCCCAAAATATAGTGACTTTCGGCAAGCCAAATAAATATTATTTTTATTATCTAAAAAATAATATTTCCGGTAAGCAAAAATATTTTACAAAAAGTGCTAGTACCACGTATTTATTCACACATAGGGGGAATTGCCGGATTTCAACTACGTTTGCCTTCTGGTGGCCCGTTGTTGTGTGCGCGCGAACCCATTACTCCTCTAGGCCTCTTTACAAGCCCAAGTTAGTATAGTAATAAATATAGGCTTGTGACCTCTTACTCCCAAGCAATGTGGGACTAGCTTCTTTGACATACCCACTCAAACACTTATATTTTACAACAATACTTCCCCAGGTTAGAAGAGACTTGGAAACCCTAAGTTTGACATAACTTCATGTGCCTATTATGCTTCACATTCTTTGAGAAGAAAACTTGAGTTTTGTTCCCATTCACTTTTAATCCTGACGCCTCACAGAAGTAGTTGAGACAATTCTTGACCTCCACAGCCTGCTGTACAGATGCTTCCATAAATAAAATAATATCATCAGCAAAAAATAAGTGAGAGATAGGCGGCCCATCTTTATTCAAATTTATTGGTCACCAGAAACCCTTGTCAATCTGCTCCTATATTAAATGTGCAAGTCGCTCCATACAATGGACAAATAGATATGGGCAGAGAGGATCTCCTTGTCGCAACCCTCGAGATGGAGTAAAAGAGCCCACTTTCATCCCACTCCACAACACCTGCATGCTCAGTGTAGACATGCAGGTATAAGTTATATCAATTAGGAACCCCGGCAAATTCACCTCACTTAAACAATTTCAAAGAAATAGCCAATTAATTCGATCATATGCTATTTCTAAATCAATCTTGATAGCCATGAACCCTCGTTTACCCTGTATGGTCCTCATCGAGTGAATAACTTCCTGTGCAACTATGATATTATCTGATCTATGTCTCCCAGGAACAAAACTACACTGATGAGGACTTATAACATGAAGTAGGACCCCTTTAATCCTGTTGACAATTAGTTTTGTAAGAGTTTTAAAAATCACATTGCATAAACTAATTGGCCTTAAATCCTGAATAACTTCTGGAGGGTCCTTCTTCGGTATGAGTAAAATCAAGGTATCATTTATGGCTTTTATCTCACTGGGATTAGCCCATAACGAATGAATAACCTTATAGACCTTCTGCTCCACCACCTCCCATTAGCTTTGATAAAACATAGCATGATATCCATTAGGACCTGGTGCCTTTAGAGCGACCATACTAAATAAAGCTTGTTGAATCTCCTCCTGAGCTGGATCATGCCCCATATATTCTAGGAACTCCTTTGAACTCTCACCTTCGCTGAGAAACATTCCAGCCATACTACTTTCGTGGCTCTCCCCACTCCCCTACTTAACCCCACTGCCACCTTCGTCTCCCTCCGTTCTCTCATCACTCTCTCTCACTTTCCCCGCCCTCTGTTCTCTCATCTCCCTCCGTTCTCCTATGGGGAATGTACTTATATTAAATTTTGACTGGTTACGATTCAACATTTCAAAAAAATCATTAGAAAGTGAAATCATACATAAACAAATGAATTTAAAACATAAAAACTTGATCAAACAGTTTAAAACTATACTTTAGAAATTATTTTAAAAAAATGTTAAAAATCCCAACCATTCAAAGTTTAATATAATTAAGGATTGAGATGAACAATGGACGCAACTATGGAGTAGGCAAAATCCCAATGATTCCACCATTTCCAATTCAAGAGTCTATATTACATTATTCCTCTAATAAGGATTCAAAGTTGGTATCATGTAAAATTTCTAAAAACCCCTATCTCTTACAATAAGAAGACCATGACGATAACAAAGTCTTATCTAGATGGAGTCAGCTATATGAATATCACAGCACCTTCACTACTACAAAAAAAATAAAGTTGTGGCGTTTATAATTACATTAGCTGTGGCGCTAGAGAAGTGTCACATATCTGGACGCCACTAAAAGAAGCTATGGCACTTGAAAGCGCCACAGCATTTAAATTTTATTTTTAAAAAAATACCCTCCTGTGGCGCTTGTTGAAGGAAGTGCCACATGAGGGGGGTCTCCTGTGGAGCTTGCTGATATAAGCGCCACAGGAGACCCCCCTCCTGTGGCACTTCTTCCAACAAGCGCCACAGGAGGGTAATTTTTTTTAAAAAAATAAAAAAATTTAGCTAAAGAATTTGTTTTATTTTAATTTACAAAATAATATTAATTGTCCATATTTATTTTCAAAATTGAAGATATTGAGGCCAGTGTTAAACTAGAAACTGTTGGCAAAAAAGTTAAGCTAAAGAAACTTATATTATGATACAAATATTATATTTTTCTTAATCATGCGTATGGACTAGACTATTTTCTTTTAAATTACTAAAATAAGGTTTTTTGAAATTAAAAATTTTTTCAGGCAAAAAATGTTAAAATTGCTTAAGCCTAATCTAAAATCAAGTACTCCGGATATGTAAAGATATCTTTTATCAACATGCTAAAGGCATCACGAGACATGGTCCACTTTTGATTTTTCTTTTCTTTTGAAATATTTTTTTTTGGATAACTTCTTTTGAAATATTATATATATTCTCCACTTTTTAAACACAGATTAGAACATAGATATCAATTTGAAATAAAAAATTGCAGAAATTAATGCCAATTAAAAAAAATTGAAGAAGCATGTTGAACTTACAAGCTTAATTGATCAGTGCAGTGGAGTGGGGGACCACGTTGCCCGTTGGTGTCGCAATCTTGAGTGAGGAGGAGGAGGAGTGGGGATGGCAGTTGAAACAAAACAAAGAAGTAGATTCGATGATGAAGACGTGTGTGCATGTGGGTATGTTTTTAAGTGTGAAGATGATAGGAAATGGAGGGAGGGGGGCGACGGTCGTCCATTGCAAGAAACTGTAGTATAGAAGAAAAGGGAAAGTGAGAGAGGAGGGAATAATTAAAATGGGATGAGTCAAATAAATTAAAAGAGAAGGAAGGGGAATAAAGATAAGGATGGGAGCAAGGGGAATTGTGATTGGTGGGAAGTGGATAGTGTAATTCATTAAAAAGATAAAAAAAATTCTTTTTTTTTATAAGTTGAACATTTGACAAATTTTTTTTTATCTAATAGGACCAGCTGTGGCGCCTGGATTTCCAGGCACCACAGCTGATCAGTTTTTTTTTTGGGAATACATGTGCTATTGTCTAGGTTTTTTTTTTTGGGAATACATTAGATATTAGACCAGCTGTGGCGCATGGATTTCCAGGCGCCACAGCTAGACAATTTTTTTTTTTTTGGGAATATATGCTCCAAATTGTTTTTATTTAATAGAACCAGCTATTGCGTCTGGATTTCCAGGTGCCACAGCTGGTCCATTTTTTATTTTTGTTTTTGGGAATACCTGTGTCTAAAATTACAAGGCTTTAGAATCATAAAGGCACGAGCAGCTAGCCTTCTTTTTTTTTTTATTAATATAGAAGAAGCTGTGGTGCCTGGTTTTTCAGGCGCCACGCTGGTAAAATTTTTTTTTAATTTATTTATTATACAACCAAAATCAGGCGCCACAGCTGGTAGCATACACCCAATTGTGGCGTCTGCCTTGGCAGGCGCCATAGTTGGGCCTACCAACTGTGGCATCTGGTCCACCAGGTGCCACAGTTGGTACCCAAAATTTAAAAAAAATAAAATAGAGAAAAAAAAGGCAGCTATGGCACTTCTTTAAAATGTGCGCCACCTTTCAACCTTTTTGTAGTAGTGCTTGTACTCTTAACAACAACTAAATTTTTATAGATTATTAATTAAAAGATTTTACTCAATAACTTTGTTGAGTGTTCTCTTTGGCCTTCTTCTACTCATTTAGTAATACTAGGTATTTTACTTGATAAGGTGTGAGATATGATCACAAAGCATTATTTCTTCTTTAAGTCACTGTTCAATAGGGTGATTGACCCCAAGAAATTGCTAAGGCTACAAACCTGAATTGTGACTACTTTTGTGTGAGCTGGAGATGTTTCTCCCCCAGCTTTCTTTGACATAATAGTATGTGCATCTAACTGTTTACTTGGTTGGAGAGGTAAAACTATGTAGCCCAGTCTATATGAGATGGATCTACCCAGTTGAATGTAAGATGAAGAACCTAAAAGGGTATGTGAAAACATTACAAAAAAATATTGAATTTCCGACGGACCCAATTTCTGACGGAATTTCCAACGGAATCCGTCCCATCGCTAATAGGTGTGTGACAAACAAATTTTCAAAAATTCCGACAAAATTGCTTTCCATCGCAAATTTTTTTTTTTCAAAAAAATGCAAACTTCATTTTTAAAATTTCCAAATGACACGTGCTTGCTCCTCAGTGCGCCACATGTCCCTCTTCCCTGGATGCCACCTGTCTTCTCCCCATGCTGTCATGTGTCCGCATCTTATAATTCCTGCAAGTGCCTCTCCTTCCGTTCGAAACCACGACCTCAAGTTGCCGAAGCCTTCGCGCGCGAGTCTTTGCCAATCACGCTGAAATGAACCTATGTCATATTGTTACATATTATTATATATAATATTATCATATATATATACACATACATATAATTAATTAATTATATACGTATAAATAATTATTAATTAAATATAATATTATTAAAAATAATGAAAAATTTAATAAAAAGTAAAAAATATTTATATATTTAATTAAACAATTTTTAATTAAAATTACTTAATAAATAATAAATTTAATATTATAAATATTATTTTTAATATAAAATTATATATATAATATTAATAACATATATATTATTTTTAAATAAAATAAAATAATAACTAATATAATAATAATACCATAAATATTATTTTAGTAAAACATTTTAAATATAATATTAATAAATAATAATATAATTTTAGTAATTAAGGTTAAATAGAATTATTTAAAAATTAATATTTTAATTTTTATAAATATCATTTTTTAAAAAAATTAAAAAATTTTAATTTTTCCGACGGAAATTTCTGCCACGGAAAATTTCGTGAGAAATTCATTAGAAAAATTTTTGATAGAAATTTCGTTGGAATTTGCCTCATAAAAAATTATGTAAGAAATTCTGTGGCTATATTTTCCATGGAAAATTCCATCGGAAAAATTTCCATAAAAAATTCCGACGGAAATTTCATTAGAAATCTGGTGTTTTTTTTTTGTAGTGAAAACCGAAGCCACCCAGAGGGTTGTATTGTTGAATGGTACATTTGTGAAGAGGCGGCTAAATAATATGCCAATTACTTGAAAGATGCATGTGATATTGGCCTTCTGGTGTCTCGGCACAAAGGAAGGACATCTGGACAAAGGTTGATGGGAAAGAAAGTTATCGCTATCTTAAACCAATAATGGGAGCAAGCACACTTATATGTACTTCACAACTCTGAAGAGATTGACGAGTACATAGGTATTCATATGGATGAGCTTAGGATGAAAAACCCCAAACAGAGTATAGAGTTAGTATGCCAAGAAACATAATAAACAATTTACAACATGGTTGAAGCAGCACGTGGATGGATGGCAAGTACAATGTTAATCATAATTCAATTTTGGAGAAAGTAATATTCTTGGCACGTGGTCTGAATAGACATGTGTTTTTTTCTTAAGCTATGTCATTAATGGATATACCTTATACGTTAAAGAGCAGGATGCCCAAAGCAAAATGTAAAATAGTGGTGTAATTGTTATTGCTGACACCATGCATGTATCAAGTGTAAAAGATAATAACCCTATCTATGTCAATATGTCATACTTTGGCGTGGTTGATCATATTTGGGTGTTGGATTATATAGGATTTCATGTTCCGGTTTTTGGGTGCAAGTGGGTTGACAACAATAATGCTTTGAAAGTGGATGAATTAGGGTTGATATAATTGAATTTGAACAATCAAGGGTATAAAGAAGAGACTTTCATTTTGGCTTCTCAAGCTAAACAAGTGTTCTATGTTATTTATCCTACTAATAAAGAATGGTCTTTTTTTTTTTTGTTATCAAACAAAATAAATGAGGATGTAGGACGTGAATTCAATGAGGACAATGCTTTGTACATTAGGCATTATCACAATGAAGAAATTTGGATATCAAAGAGGGTGAAGTTGCTTCACAAATTAAAGAAAACAATTGTAACTAAAAAAAGCATTAAAATTACTAAGATTGGGAAAAGAAAAATACTTGATCATATGTATATTCCCTTACCTTAGCTTTGATGTACATAATTATTGTGTATATATATATATATAGAATTTGATCATTTGTTTTAATTTGTTGTACTTGTTAACCGGAATTGGTTATTTTGTGTGTGTATTTGGATACATCCAGTCAGAACTAGATCTCTTTGGGTGTTTAGTATATATATGTTGTTTTTTTAGGTCATTTTGTAGGAGGCTGGTCGAAGGTGAGCCCCCAATTTTTTTTAAAAAAAAATTTAACACATAGTTAATGGTTATTTGCCAATAACCGTGATATATAACAGTTTTTTTACATATAACCGTCAAATAAAGCTCTTCCTTTGATGACAAATACTTTACCTTTCATCATTTAATCATTAAGTATTGTATCAAATATATCATGATTGTTTCTGAAAATCCGTTAAATATATATTGATATATTTAACAGTCATAGTCTTATAACCATTAAATATATTCCCCTATACATAACGGTCATATTTGAAAAACCGTAAAATATAGTGTCCAATATTTAATGGTTAAAAACCATTATATATATATATATATATATTTGACGCTCGTATATTTAATGGTTGAAAACCGTTAAATATCCACACACAAAAATGGTTATATATAGACAAATATATAGTAGTGATGGTAATTAATGAATAGCCTTTCCAATTTGCAAAAGAAATAATTTACTTAACTCTTTTGAAAATGTGATAACCATGACAAACATTACTCTTCCTACGCATACACATACAACACTATCATGTTACAATTTAATTACCCACTCAGGCAAAAGGAAATGCTACCCCTTTGGCTAACACCTTACTCGATTACATAACCATGTTAGAAATGAATAATGCTCGTCTAACATGATTATTGGGGTTCAAGCCCTCGTCACTTGCTTATCCACAATTTATAATAGTTTTGCCTTACGTCCTCACTCGACATATGGATTCAACTCATCAAATATCAAGACAAAGTTATAAAAACTCATTTACGTAACTATAGCTCAAGTTCTTAAAAGAAGTCCTAGGCCACTGGCCATCCGCTACTACAATTCAATAGAAATATAAAATCACCTAAAATCTAATATGATGTAATACTATGCAAATCCCTAAATATGGAAGTAAATGTTCAAAAAACAATAACCATCTTGGAGGAAAGGCTACTCTTAATAGTAATTTCAAGCCTTTAGTGCCTTCCAAGTTGCGTGTCACCTAGACCTCTCACCTGAAAGAAAAAAATTCTGGGTAATAGATGAGATCACTGTCTCAGTAACATAATTCTTAACCACTCTACCTACTAGCACCACCCATAGGGGCGGTGGGACTAATAAGTATATAATAAAAGAATTCAGGTCACAACGGTAAAACACATATGTAGCATTGTCCATGATCAAACACATATATATAATAATTTAGTTAATACTCTTGTATTGTTTTAACAAAAAAAAATTCTTGTATTGTAATATAATTAAACCCCTAAGCCTTCCTTATATCCTCATTTTCACTGACTCAAGCCATTGGTTAAGCATTGGACCATGTGATTGGTGACTCTTACGAACTCTCTACAAGTTCGATGTAGACTTACCAAAGTCCTACAAAACACCCATGAGACCCTGGGATTCTTTAGTTAGGAATCCTACCACTACTACAAAAAATCAAAGCTGTGGTGTTTATAATTGCATTAACTATAGTGCTAGAGAAGTGCCACATATCTGGACACCACTAAAAATGGCGGTGGTGCTTCCAAGCGCCACAACATTTTAATTTTTTTTTAAAAATACCCTCCTATGGAGCTTGTTGGAGGAAGTGCCACAAGAGGGGGTCTCCTGTGGTGCTTGCGTCAGCAAGTGCCACAGGAGACCAGATCTACTGTGGCGCTTACGTCAGCAAGCGCCACAAGAGGTCCCTTTCATGTGGCCCTTACTTAAGGAAGCGCCATAGGAGGGTCCTTTTTTCTCTTTTTCTTTTTCTTTTTCTTTTCCCTATAGCCCTTTTTTATGCTTCCTGATTGTGAAGCTTTATATAAAATGAGTGGCTTTCATGTTTATCATCTCCACAAATTTTCAATCTTTCTATTTTATATTTCAACCTATAATATATATATATATATAATTTTCACATTTAAAATTCAAGTTCCCCAACAATAATGTTCTTACATTAATACTCTCCAAAGCTAACATAAAAAATATCACAATACAAGAACTTGATATGTGAACATAGTACATCAACAAATAATTAAGTAAATTAAAAGATTACTAAAAAACGCAAGCTTGTCGGCCAAAAAATTTAAACAAAGCAAAATGGCAAACGAAACAAGCTAGGTTTTCACTCTTTTCTAATAAATTAGGAACAAAAAGGCAAACATTATATTACGGTTTATCTTGACTAAAAAAAGATTTAAACAAAGCAAGCTAGAATGAAACAATCTTCTTCTTACAAATCTATTAATTGACCAGCGTAGGAAGTAGGGAATGATGTTGGTGACGCTAGCTTGAGTGACGAGGATGAGCAAATATGAGCTGTGGAGTGGAGTGGGGATCAACTAGAGTGGGGTTCAAAAAGAGGAAGAAAGAAAGAGAGTATGAAGAAAAGGGAACAACTTGGGACAGGTGTGGGGACGGACGAAACAAAAATGGAAAAAGGGACAAGAGAATTTAATGAAGAAGATGAGTGTGTGTGTTTGTTGTGCAAGATAAAGTGATAACTTTTACAGGGGGAGGGGCGTCGACGCGAGCTGAGGAAGAGAGAATAAGAAAGAAAAAGGCAGGGAAAAGATAAGAAGTAAAGTTAAAGGAGGGAAATCTGATTGGAGGGAGAGTTGAAAATTCACATCCAACCAATTGTGGCACTTCTTTAAAGAAGTGTCACAGCTGTTTTTTTTTCTTTTTCTATTTCTTTGTTAAATTTTGGGGACCAGATGTGAAAGGCAGAGACTAGCTATGGCGCCTGGTCTACCAGGCGCCACAATTGGCCCTACCAGCTGTGGCGCTTGATGGACCAAGCACCACAGCTGGTCCCCAAAATTTAAAAAAGAAAATTAAATAGAAAAAAAAAGGGTAGCTATGGCACTTCTTTAAAGAAGTGCTACAAAATGTGCACCACCTTTCAACCTTTTTGTAGTAGTATACTCCAGCCTTGGAAATACTGTCCTATAGCTTTTGGAGTGTCACTGTCAAGGAATACTGCCCTAACAAAAAGGGAGCCAATTGTTGTGCACGATATCAATAAACATAGTGGTCATGCCCCATGGTCACATAATATATCAAGCTCCTCTTAAGCCTCCATTAAGTATATGTTTGTTATCTTGGGGTTATCACTCAACATTAGTCATTAGAGTCATTATTATCAAAGTTTTCATCACGTTCTCATTAACAAAGTACAACAATCAAAACAGGCTTCACAATTAATAACATACAAGAAATATTCAAGCATCACTCAAACTGAGACACTTGCTTTGACGGGTATGTCTCTTGCCTTGGCGAGTAGTGCTCCATTCTCCTTGGTGAGCATGTCATTTGCCTGGTCAAGGGACACAGTCGCGTCCATGTCAATTAGAAGGAGAATAATGATTTATATCAATAGGTTATCTTCAAAAGTTCCTATTGGCTCTAGTTCTTTTCGATAGCAGTCCCACAAGGCAAGTCTTACACTAGTACAGAAAAGAGCTTTTAGACCGGAACATTTAGACTGATTACATCGGATAAGGTCTTAAAAATATGACCGGTGACATTTTTGTAATTATGATGAAATATTAAGACCGGTTATATTAATAACCGGTCTTAAAAATACTTTTAAGACCTGTTATAGCAAAAATTGGTCTTAAAAATAATTTTAAGATCGGTTACAAAAAAACCGGTCTTAAAATATATACAATAAAAAAAATATGTAATATATTTTCTAGACTGGTTTTAAAAATAACCGATCTAGAAAATATTATCTAAATTAAAGACAATCATAAAAATAAAATTTTTATTATTTTTAAGACCGGTTGTAAATAAAAACCGGTCTTAAAAATTCAAAATTTTAGACTGGTTATTAATTAATAACCGGTCTTAAAAAGTTTCAATTTTTAAGACCGGTTATTTATTAATAACCGGTCTTAAATATATATTTTAAGACCGGTTTTAAAATGGAACCGGTCTTAAATATAACTTTTAAGACCGGTTGTAATTGAAAACCGGTCTTAAAACTGACCTGGATTTCAAAACCCGCCTAAATTTAGCTCTGAAATTTCATTTCAAGACTCAAGCACATTAGCGAAACCCCTGCGTCTGTTCACAGCAGCTCCTCCTTTCCCCTTCTCTTCTCCATCCTTAACTTCGCCTCCATCAATGGAGATTTACTGTTGAATTCATTGTCGGAAGGCTATCGTCATTTGTTTTCTCCGATTGGTTTCGTTCTCAACCTTATTTTTATTGTCAAGTTTGTGTTTCCATTTCGTTTTTGGGTTTTTCATTGAAATTGTAAGATTAATTATCCTCCATTTTCTTTGTTCGATTCCTACAGCAAGTGGCCAATGACTGTTCAAATCCAGAGGAATAAGAGGATCCTCAAGCAAAGGTTTAAGGTACGGTTGAATTATTCCGAAATTGTGGACGTGGGTTTATTTTGGTGGTTTTCCATTTGCATTACAGACTATAGTTTAAGCTTGTTACTTTTAGTGGACCTGGGTTAATTATTCCATTTGAAAGTGATGATTTTGAGAGTCATAGTGATGATTTTGATCTTAGTATGTTGAAGACTATAGTTTAAGCTTGTTGCTTTTAGTGGTGTAGCTTCTGTTATATTGTTTTGTTTGGTTTAAGCTTGTTGCTTCTGTTATATTGATTTTGTAGATTTTGGTTTCCTTCTTTTGATTCGGCCCTGTGATTTGAATTTAAAATCTTTACCAATATGAAAACTTGCTTTAGGGAATTGCTTTTGCAATTGCAATTAATCATTCCTCCTTCAACTTGTGCATTGCAATTATTTTTTCATGTTTGCATAACTTGGAAATTGCCTTTATACATAGTGCCGTGTTATAACAATAAGCACCGTGTAGCAAAATTGCCTTAAATAGTGTTCTTAAAGTGTTTTTAGACAATGAGTCGTCCTAGTGAGGGAACTCCCTATCCAACTAATCCAAATCAAAGCGAGCCTAGCAATGCTCCGAGTCAGGAACACAATGAGCCATGTAACCGGCCAAGACGAAGGGGTAGGAGAGCCACCCGATTCAGAGACATTCCTCTCAATCGGAATACCGGGGGAAAGATTCCGATTGAGTTTGATAGATATTGGAAACCAATCGGCCCTAATGCCCAACGGTATAGGAGTTTTGTCGGCCTCCTAGCACACAACAAGCCTAGCATCTTGATAGAGCAATGGAGAAATGTTGATAGAGGTGTGAAGCGACATATTTGGGAAACTATCCAGCTCACTTACGACATTCCTGAGAGTGAAGTCATGTATGACAAGACAATGGAAATTGTGATGAACGCTGGAGGAAGTTTAAGACAAATCTAGCCAACAATTACGTGCATATCGAGGTGGAAGAAGGTCAGCCTCTTCCTAATCCATGCGAGCAGTATTCTTTTATTGACGAACAGACTTGGCAAGAATTTAGACGGCTTCGGACTACTCTAAAAGCATTGGTGACTTGTTGACATATTTTGCAATTGATTTGCTTATGAATTATGAATTTTCTTTATTGATTTAAAATGACTTAATTTTGATTTCTTATTCGCAGGAAAAAAGGAAAAAGGCCCAAGAGAGTGGTAGAAAGAATGATTGCCCCCATACAATGTCTCGTGGAGGGTATACGAAGGCCGAAAAAGACTTGTTGGCGGCCAAACAGAAGAGATTAGAAGAAGCAACTCAATCCGATCCTTCTGTTCTTCTTTCTCCACCATCTCCGATACGTTGAGAAGAGAAGTGGTTGTTCGCTTGCCAAAAGAGGAGCGGGTCTTATACAAGTGAACAATCTTGTGTAGTCGGTGAGAAAATTATAAGTATTGTTGTTGACTTGTTGTTATTAATTATTTAGTAAACAAATTTCATTACTAACATTTGTCATCTGTCTTATAGGAGGAGCTTCAAAAAAAACAAGTCGAGGGATCGTTTAGGTCGGATGGGAGGAATGACATCCTGATCGTAGCTACAGGAAAACCTGAGCATCCCGGCCGTGTCAAGGGGATTGGAGGAGGGGTAGGCATAAGGGATTATTTTGGAGCACCCTCACACCATTCCTCAAGTGGTATGGTGAATAGGGAGGAGATGGAGTGTATATTGGCCACTGTGAGGGCGGAAGCTAGGGCCGAGGCAGAAGCATCATTTGATGCACGATTTGAAGAAAGGTTCAACAAGATGAAGGAGGAATGGATGATCATAATGAGCACAAGAGAAGCAAATACCAGTGCTCCCCAGGCTCATTCCCTAAACCCTAAACAGAGCACTAAAGGGAGTTGAATTGGTCAATCATCAAAGGGTCCTGGCAGCCAAATTGGTGAGCCTTGTGACTTGTTTGTGGAGGATCCTCTGAGACGATTGGTTACACGGGGGAGCGTGCACAACTTGGGATCAACTGTCCACCACCAAGAAATAAAGGATGATCAAGTCAGAGTGGCAGTTGAAGAGGTGATAAAAAAAATATCAAGGAAGGCATACCAAACTCAATAAGCATATAAACTAGGCCGTAGAGTTTCCCCAAAAACTCCCTACAAGCAATTCCAACAGATAAGATGAGTAGAAATCATGTTACTTGAGGTCTGCGAAGTATTGACCAAGACAAGCCACTCTTCAATACGAGAATTCAACCTGCTTGGTAACAATACCTTAACTAATATAACAAAAAAATCATGAAGACTCATATAACTCATCCTTTAATGTTACGTTACTTAGAAACCCCGAGTAACTTTAATATTAGAAATCTAAGCTAGAATAGATATTCATAACAAATAGAGCGTTAGACTAGGCTAACAGATTTATAAATTTCCATTTGCTTAAGATATTTCTCAACCTGCTTGGTGACAATACCTTAACTAATATAACAAAAAAATCATGAAGACTCATATAACTCATCCTTTAATGTTACGTTACTTAGAAACCCCGAGTAACTTTAATATTAGAAATCTAAGCTAGAATAGATATTCATAACAAATAGAGCGTTAGACTAGGCTAACAGATTTATAAATTTCCATTTGCTTAAGATATTTCTTAACCTCACCAACTTAGATCGTGTGAAAAAACGACAAATTGTGATCACCTTCTCTAGCTATCAGTCACAAGTAGCTCCATCATTGAGCAACTTATACCTCCCATCTATCATTAAAACCTCTATTCACTACAAAAAAAAAACAACATGGAATTACTAACAGAATTTCTTTCAACGGTAATTTCCAACGGATTATTGACGGAATTTTTTATAATAAATTTATTGATGGGATTGCCAACAAAAAAATTCCATCAGTAATTTCCGTCAGAAATTATATTTACTGACGGAATTAGCAACGGAATTTTTTCCATTGATAATTTATAAATGATTAC
Source organism: Inga leiocalycina (assembly GCA_963242795.1). Classification (NCBI taxonomy): domain Eukaryota; kingdom Viridiplantae; phylum Streptophyta; class Magnoliopsida; order Fabales; family Fabaceae; genus Inga; species Inga leiocalycina. Next base: position 30,487,554 of record OY725332.1, read on the forward strand.
TGATGGAATTATGTCGCTTATTTGTCAGTAAAGTTATTGACGGATTTTAGATGAAATCATTTTACAGAACAATTTCGTCAGTAAATAAAATTTCTTACAGTAATTTTGTCACAATTTTTTTAATTTGTATTATTATATTATAATAATTTATATAATATGCTATTAAAATAAAAAATATTATAAGAAAATAATTTAAAATTGAAAACAATATCTCTATAAAGATAAAAAAAATATAATACAAATAGAAAAATAAGATAAATATATACAAGTTATTTTTTTTCATTTTTCAATATTATATTATATATAAATAAAAAATAAAAATATTATAAATACAAGTAAAAATTAAAATATATAATATAATTATCTTTTCAATTTTTAAATAAAGAACATAAGTATTATTAATAAATATTTAATTAAAATAAATATTTAGTAAGATATTATTAAATATAAATATTATATTTTTTTTTTGTGAATTGAAATATTATATATAGATAATTTTGCATATGAAGACTATAGTCTAAAGCAGCTCATTTGGTTAAGGCTATAGCATGCACGCGGGTGATCTTAGGTTCAAATCCTCCCTTGGTTACAAAATGCAACCAATTTGTGATGATATGGACAACACATTGACATAGACGTGTGGTGAAGGGACACATGGCTCTAAAAGAGATGAGGTGGTAGTGACATGTGGAGGTAACATGTGGCAGCAGGATGTGGCTGTCAAGCTGGTGGTGGATTGGGGCTACTGGGGTGGCAGATGATGGACACATAAGCCTAACACTTACACCAAATCTTCTCCTTAAGATTTTAATTCGTAAACATCTAAATAAAATAACGGAAGCAAGATTTTAAAAAACAAACATTTTAAAAGTGAAACCAACTCAAACTCTCAAAAATTCTACCTTAGTAGGAACCTTTTCCATATTCTAAAAATGAAAGTGCAAAGGCAAATAAGTTGGCAAAGATAAAACACAATAGAATGTCCCTCATAAGACAAGTGTTTACACTAATCTCTCAATATAATTAGGAGTTTGTATTTCACTCAATTCCACTTATGGCAACCTATCTACTTGTTTATCATCTAAATCTCCACTTTATTATCCCAATTTAAGGGAAAAACATGAAGAATGATGGGATATTTAAGAGGAAGGAACAAATTTTTTGTATATATCTTCATATTCTTTTTTTTTATCTTGAGCCATTGTAAGTCCCTTTTTGACATGACCTTGCACATTGGTGATGCAGTACCAGTCACTTAGTTACTCCAATATAGGACCTTCAGAGGGCTTTTAGCCCAACTCATAACTCTCTTTGATTTAACCATTTGACGCGAGTGCCAACAATGATGATGAAGTGCTTCCAATTACTAACACAAGTTTAGGGAAGTCAGTGGAGTTGTTGTTGTTCTTATTCATTCTCTTTTTTTCCCTCTTTTTTTATTCCCTTCAATCTTTTGTTGATGTTGCACTTAGCATTTACTAGAGTGAAGAATGAAAATGAATGCCTAAATCATCTATGCATACAAAGGGAATTTTCTGCTTTAAAAGAGATTCAAGATAAATTCTATAGATGAAATCATAATAAATATAATACATCTTAGAAAAATGAATATATAGGCTCAAATTCCTCATATGTTTTTAGACATCTTAAAGTGAATTACTCAAACCAAATCCTTGCATATTTACTAACATTCAAGAACTCCAAATTGAATCCTAATCAGATTCAATCCCTTCACGTTTAAATCAAACCCACCTTAACATGTTTGCAAGTAAAACCCCAACTTCCAATAGTAAAATTTGTTGATCACAAGTTTCAAAAAAGTTGTCTATTTATGCTCAAGAACAACTAAAAACTTAAAGACATGTGCAAAATCAATCATGCCTCCCCCATAATATGTCACATTGTTCTCAATGTGAACATGCAACATAAAATAGTAAAAATGAGGGAGAATGAAACTGTCATTCCATTAAAATGATATCACATTAATATAGTGGAAGAAAGATATCAATCCACAACAAATTATGAGTGTTTCAATCGTATTTAGCTGCATGGATGATAAATATTCCTGAGATCTTACATTTTTACCAATTCAGCATCATAAACAAGTTCTATAATCTAAACAGCATTCGTTATCAATAGCACTCATTTCCTAGCACATGTTATTAACAACAATTTAAAGTAAAGCGGAAGAATACCCCCCTTTATTATTGATCTACATGAACTCTCAATTACTCTTTAATATTGTTGTCTGGGTGGAACACATCATCAAGCGACTCTAACAACGAAAACGAGGAAATTGAACAACCAAAACCTTGGGTTGTCTCCTAAGTAGCATTAAGTTTATAGTCTTCAGTTAGACTATGTAATAAAAATACCTAATCATAAGTAGTATCAAACACCATGACCACCTTGTCTATATTTATTTTCTAGCAACAAGGTTCAAAATAGAAAAGGTGCTCATTCACATTAATTGACTACATGTACTTCATCAACCGTCATCAATTTCAGAGTACAAGCATTCACTAAATTCATTGAAGACCCAACAAGCATAATCATACGAATAGATGTAGGATCTTTTAAGAATTTAAAACACCCAACAAAATCCAATTGACTCTCATCAATAAAAGTCAAAACTTCAATATGAGGATTATCTATAATAACTCTTAGGACCTCTACATTGACCTCATCAAAATCACATGGATTAGGCTTCAATATTGGAACCTCTTCCAAACAGTCCGTATTGTTCTCTCCTTTATTAATTTCCTACTCACAATCACCCTCCACAAATTCACAAGCTAGTAGTAACACTTTCTTACTTCCTATGGTCATTGGTTTACTTGAGACCTCATCTTTTATAGCAGAATCTTTTGATATATCATTGTAACATTTTACTTTAAAGACTTAAGATTAGAAGTCATTTCACCAACTTGTAATGCAAAATTTTGGGCATGATCACTAATTTCCATTTCCTGAAGAATTCTCAAGCATTCATTTTGACTATCTAGAAGGAGTAGAATAACAAAACCTTTGTTGTAGACACCTCCTCATAAATGGGGGTAATTTCATCTACATAAGTATTGGATGATATATGAGGATGTGAAGCATATGAAGGAAGAGAATGATTAGAATCCCAAGATAATGGTTATTCAAAATTCCATCCAAGGCTAATAGTATTATCTTACAAATCAGTTTGAGCCCAAGTAATATAATCCAAGGTTGAGACATGGAGACATTGTCACTCAAGTGATAATTTCCACAATAACTACATCAAATATACTCACACAGAGATTCACATGCATAAGAGTCATATAATCAGAATTTGTATAATTATTTTTATGCTCAAATCCACTACTTGCCACATTAGTCCACCAAGGATAATCCATAATAATTTAAAACTTAATCATAATTGAACACACAATCACAACAATTAGCCACACAAACTTTTGCCATTGGTCCCTAGCAACGGAGCCAAAAGCTTGTTAGCTGTCTAGCTTTACCGCAAGTGTACAGATCGCAAGTGGTATACCAATATCATTCCCACAAGGACTAAGGCAAAACATAAGTTAACTATCGCAATTATATTCTTAATGAGGTTGAGTAAAAATCTTTTGAAAGGGATTCTATAATTGAGAATTAATTTAAAAGAAAATTTATTTAAGGATTATCAAACATGTTCTTAATGAATAAATGTGCTAGTCTAGGATTCACAAGGTACTTGTAAAAGCTTCCTCAAGTCAAGAACAAGTAGTTAATTCTATTAATTTCTCAATCTCTTGTTACAGTTAATAAAACCCAATTTTCAAGCTCCAATCTTAAGGTGACTATGTAAGGTTGGAAAGTATATCTCTATTTTCACGAAAAAACCATCCATTCAATACACACAATGCAAGTTCTTATGTAATTTCAGCCAAGTTCTAAACTCAACCTAGCCCTCTCAAGTTTTAATTAAGTGAACAAAACATCTAAATGGTGATCAATCACCTAGAAGCATTCAGCAAAGACTAAAATAGGCACATATAATCATAAATAGAGAGGAGTAATCAAGTGTTAATCCATACAAAGGTTCAAATACTCCTATAGACTAAAATTTAGCTGCTCATGTTCATCAACAAATCAAAATCATGGACAATAATTGGGCTCATATCAGAAACTGAGTAAATGAAAGAAGAAAATCAATGGAAAACCAAGTTTGAAAGCTCCAAATCTCTTTGAATCTTCAAGCCCAACGTCCCTAATCTTTACTGTGTGTCTTCCTTTCCTCTAGTTCTATTCACAATAGCACTTCTAGTCTTCAAATCAGTTGCCTCCATAGTCCTCTTGTCTTCTAGTGAAGATGATGAGAGAACTCGACTACCTCTCTCCTTGCCTACTTCCTCACATTGTTTATTATGTTCTTTTCTGAACAAATTTTCATTCCTATCATCATATACCAATCGAAGAACATCCTTTTGTTCATCTACATACGGTTCGATTCATTATCCCATGACTATGCCTGCTCTCATTTAGTCACTGATATCGTTATTACATCCCTCACAGTTGTTCCTTTCCCTGATCTTTGCCCATCATGACGGGACTTGAGGATCCCTACAGTGTCAACATTTGATAGAAAATCAGCACAAAAGTCACTTACTTCTTCAACCATGTACCTTTCAGTGATACAACCCTCTAGGCAATATCTATTTTTCACATACCCTTTTAATATTTTCATGAATGCCTCATTCGGGTACATTCATCTCAAGTACACTGGACCGCACAATTGAATCTCTTTGACTAAGCGTACATTAGATGTATCATAATGTCAAAAAAAGAAGGTGGAAAATATATTTCAAGTTCACATAGAGTACACGTAATCAACCTTTACAAATCTTGTAACTTAGTTGAATCTACCACTTTACTACAAATCAACTTGAAAAACACGCAAAGTTTGGGGATGGTGTTTCTTAAATTTTTGGGTAAAATGGATCGTATACCAACCGGTAGGAAATTCTGCATGAGTTCATAGGAATCATGAGACTTGAGGTTCCTTAACTTTAACTCTTTCACTGATAAAAGGTTCTTTATATTTGAAGAGTAGCCCTTAGGAACTTTAATTCCTTGCAGAAACTCACAAAACAATTTCTTCTCTTTCCTCGACAGAGTGTATGCTGCTGGTGGTAGGTAGGTATGATGCCCTTGCTCAATCGGTGCCAACTCTTCTCTAATTCCCAAGTTCACCAAATCCAACCTTGAATTGACATTATCCTTGCTTTTTCCTTGGATATTGATCAACGTGCCAATTAGACTATCACAGATATTTTTTTCTATGTGCAGCACATCAAGAAAATATCTCACATATAAAGACTTCTAATATGAAAGTTCAAAGAAAATAGACTTTTTCTTCCAACCACTTGTCTCAATTTGTTTTGCAAAAGGCTTGCCAAAATTGTTGTCCAAGTCTTTTACCTTGGAATATACCTGTGACCCGGTCAACATCTTCGGTGGGCTACCTTCTTCTAAGTCACCATTGAAAGGCTTTTTCCACTTCCTCCAATGATGTTATAATAGTAAGTGTAACACCCTGCCTTTAATCACGTAATTATAATTCGATATTTGGTAATTAAATTAGATTAGAGACCGTCGAATAGTTTAAAACTCATTTAAAATTCCCTTTAATAGTAGGGACGTTATGAAATTTTCAAAACTTCATTCCTCTCTCGGTCTCAGGTTCAATTATCGAATATAATCACTTGTGCAGTTTAACTACATTTACGTATGACAGAGTGTATAGCCAAAATCCCGGCAAACCCCGGGTTCAACTATAGATATATAGTTTCGAATTCTGCTAAAGGGATTACAGGTTTAAGTATTTAAACTATTTACAACCCAACAATATACAGTAATCCCTATCCAAACAGTCTAACCAACATTTCCAAAATAAATGTCCCTACGAAACTCTACCCGCTCCGGGTCACGCGCTTCTCCTTGGAGCCACTCGCCCTGTCTGAAATGTTAGTTCAAAGGAAAGAATGAGATTCAAAAGAATCCCAGTAGTAACTAAACATTTATACCACATACAAGCACACAGCATGTAAGCAAATCATCATACAGCAGCATCACATATATCAAACTCCACCCTCATCCCCTTTCTCCGCCGGGAAGGCACACTGCCCTAACCCGAACCGTTGTTAGCTACTCAGGGACTATTGGCGTGGCACATCACACTCCACCCTCATCCCCTTTCTCCGCCGGGAAGGCACACTGCCCTAACCCGAACCGTTGTTAGCTACTCAGGGACTATTGGCGTGGCCGTGCATACATATAGCCTTATAGCTCATACAGCTAACCGGCTTTCACAAATGGCCCGTCGGCCTCACAATCAGCCTATCGGCCTCATGTCACATAATCACACCTCATCCTCATCCCCTTTCTCCGCCGGGAAGGCACATTGCCTTTACACGAACCGTTGTTAGCTACTCAGGGACTGTTGGACTGACGGTGCTAACACATATCCACATAAGTCGCAATATCCGAATTTATCACAAATCACTGATCATACACACATACAATGCATCATAAATGGTACGAAAGAAAAGTCACTACCTCGCTCTTTCCTGAAGTTAACTGGCTCAGTGGGCTCCAGAGGACGGCAGATGTCAAATCCTATAATCAAATTAGGGACAATAGGTCAATCTCTTTTCCAAGTTCTTAATTCTATAATACTTTATGTTGGTTATTATTTGGACTTCTTTAGATGGCCATTATATGCCTAAACATATGCCTAAAGGGTTGGTATAACTATCCCCAAAGATCCCTCACAAGAAAACTAAACACTGATTTTTGGCCCTTTCACTCGAGCACAGAAGGCCGTGCTCGAGCACAACCCTCGATCTCACTCGAGCACACATGCGAGTGAGACAGGAAGTGCTAACCCGAGAGCAACTCCCCCGACAAAACTACACTCTCACTCGAGCACAAGAGACTGTGCTCGAGCAGAGACCCCGAGCACACTCGAGCACCACAGAAGTGAGGCCCTGCGAGTGACAACCCGAGAGCAATCCCAACTCTCTAACCACAAGCGTACTCGAGCACAGAGGGCTCACTCGAGCACGACCCCAGTGCTCGAGTGATTCCTCAACACTCGCGAGTGCTCACGCTCACCTTCCATAATCTACTCTTGAGTGATGCCCTGAGATACTCTCCCAAAACACAAAAGTGCACTCTCACTCGAGCACAAGCACCTGTGCTCGAGCACTGACCCTTAGCTCACTCGAGCATGAGAGGAAGTAAGGGCCAGCAAGTGACTTCCCGAGAGTAACTCCACTCCCAGGCACAGATTCACTCGAGCACAAGTCCTAGTGCTCGAGTGATCACCCAATGCTCGCGAGTGCCAGGCGCACTCTTGGCAAACTACCCGCGAGTGAACACCAAAACCGCTCACCCCCAGTGCACTTATACACCCTCACTCGAGCACAAACATGCTCACTCGAGCACGTTCATCCTGTGCTCGAGTGAGTTCTTCCCTCACTCGAGAAATCACCTCAGAAACCAGATCGCAGAAACTGGTAAACTTCTCCAAAATCTACCAAATGAACTCCCATGGTTCCAAAACTTGTGTCAAAGCTCATTCTCACTTATTTCAACACAAGGAACCCATTGGCAACCAAAAACAACCCAATTTCAACTCATTCAACACATTCTCTCTCTAAATCATCAAACCACTCAAAACCTCATTCTAACACTTTCCCTTATTCAACTTCAAATCAAATTCTAATCACTCCCAAGTGTCAAAACTGACCAAATGAACAGTGACACTCTCACCAAAGTCTACCCTTCATTTAACATCAAAATTAGGTCAAATTCCAGAATTTTCATTGATTATGCAAACATCCTAATATATATACCACAATTCATCAAAAACCTACCTCTTTCACTTGCTGAATTCAGAACTTTGATTCCTCAACTTTCAAAATCCCTCACTTTGCCACACACCACCAATCACAAGTCTGAAAACATAGGAAGAGAGCTCTTGACCACTTGCACAAAATCAATGAACGTAGAATGAGCATTTAGGATTAAATACTCACCTAAAATTCAAGCCCTTTCCTTAGCTTGTGCAGCGAAAATGGAAGAAGATGAGAGAGAAAATGGGTTGGTGAAGATGATCACTTGTTTCTCTTTTCCCCATGCATGCCAACGAGTTGAAGAAAGAGAGGGAGGAGAAGAATAAGTTGAATATTTGACTTAATCCAATGGTCCTTCTCTTGCCACTTGTCATCATCTCATTCCTCCCACTATGATTTCATGTAAATCCATTCACACTTGATTCCACCCCTTTGATCTTTCAATCTCAACCATTGATCTTAATTACTAAGGGGTTTTATCACCCGTAGCTAACCAGACGGTTGGTAAATTTACCGTTTTACCCCTGATTAGTACAATACTCATTAAATCATCACTAATGCTCTTTATATCATACAAACAACATATACTTCAAATATGCTTAATTAACATTAATTACATCATTTGAAGTTATTATCCCTTAATTAAAATCCAGGATGTTACAGTAAGAATCTTCAATGCCCCATGTAAACATTTTTCTTACAATGATGAAGTCACACTGAGTGAGTGTCTTCTTCACATATAGGGCATGCACCATATCCTTTAACACTGTATCCCAAAAAATCACCATAAGTAGGGAAATCATTAATTGTGCCAAATAACATGGCTTTCAAAGTGAAACTTTCTTCCATGTACCTGTTATACACACTGATGCCTTCCTCCCAAAGAAGCTTCAAGTCATCAATTAAAGGAGCCAAGTATACATTTATATCATTCCCAGGTTTCTTTTGCCCATATATTAACATGGACAATATCATAAACTTATGTTTCATGATCAAATATGGAGGAAGGTTATAAATCATCAATATCACCAGCCACGTGCTATGTATACTACTCTGAACACCATGCGGATTAATTCCATCAGTTGATAGTACAAGGCGAAGGTTCCTTACTTCATCAGCAAAGTCAGGGCACTCATGATCAATTTTTTTCCATTGAGGATCATCTGCAGGGTGCTTAAGGTTCATGTCTTTAATTCTTTCATCTGCATGCCATGTCAACTGTTTAGCAATCTCTGCATTACTATACAATTGCTTGAATCTCAGAATAATGGAAAAATACCATAGGACCTTCGAAGGACTTTTTCTTTTCTTCTTCCTATATCAAGATGTGTAGCATTTAGGGCACTTCTCTAATATTGCATACTGATTTTGAAATAATACGCAATCGTTAGGACATGCATGTATCTTGTCATATCCCATACTGATTGTAGAGCAAAGAATTTGCTTTGCCTGGTACGTCTTTGTAGGAAGTCCATTTTTTTCTGAAAGCATATCTTGCGATAGTTCAAGCAATGCGGTGAAACCCAAATCACTCTATCCGTAGCGAGCTTTAAAGTTGTACAACTTCAACACTACTAGCAATCTTGTGTATTTAGTACTACTGGCATATAATGGTTTCTTCACATCACCTTTCAACTTCTCAAATTCGTTAGGGTAGTTATGAAACACCCCTTCAACCACATTTAGCATTTCTTTAAGACCATCATCTTCATCAAACATGCTTTAATCAAATTCATCCGAAGCACCACTTGTGGTATGCACCCGATCACTACATGCATCATTCGTCTCACATGCCTTGTCCATCATATATATGTTTGATCAATACCATAATACATTAAATGATCTAGCAAATCAAGTGCACTAATCCGCTTTCCAAAACAACAAGATAAGCAAGGACACAGGATTTTGTCAAGATCTTTTGTGTGCTCAATTGCAAATATAATAAAATCTTTCACCTCATCTATATATTCCCTTGAACACCAATTAGACGACATCCATTTACGATCCATCTATGCCGTTAATGTATTTTTTTAAAAAGGTACATGGTTAGTTGTATGACTATTGCATTTACTAATTACTTTTATATTCTCTTACCAATTTTAAAATAAATTCCCACCATGAAATCTTCAAAATTGAAGCTTTCTAAGTCTTAAACCCTATGTTTTAATTGACAAATAATCCATTAATTATTCCCAGGCATTATAATACTTTTTCACAACTCATAAAGAAAGAAACTATATTTACCACAACATATCATAGGTAAATTAGAAAATAATACAAGTCAACAAATAAAATACAAGTGTTAAGAATATATAAATAACTAACTATTGGAATACCTACAAATTATAACTAACTATTATTAAATTCAACTAAAATCATATTTGTAAGCTCAAAATTTAAAAAACATATTGTAAATAGAAGCTTCAATATATTGATGAGCTAAAACTACAAACACGAATCAAACATAAAAAAAAGTCAATAAAATATTAGTGGTTGTGAGTTATTTTTTTAAATAATAATAATGTGTACAAAACATCAATATATAATACAATAAAATATGATTAGCTTAAATCAAAAAATATGATTCAAAAATAAAAGAAAGAAAATAAAATAAAACAAAAAGGAAAGCATATATAATCCCAACATTATTTAAATTATTTTCAGCTCAATGTTGAGAATATAAAAAAAAAAAAATTTTGACTAGCTACATTGCCAATTATTCTTAGGTAGTCATAAATATGATGCATGCATGCATGCATACAAACATACATTAAACCCAACTCCTATTGGTTTTTTTAACTTATTTGTTAGTGTTGGTTTAATTTTAATCAAAAGCCTAGGATTGATTAGGTTTGGCCAAACCCATGTTGATGGCTGAGGCTTATTATTTCACTGAGTAAAAATTTGGGTTAGAGAGTGTAATATATAATCAACATATATATATATATATACACGTGTGTTACTATGAATGGTAAATTTATATAGAGATAAAATAAAATTCAATTATAATGGAATATAAAAATAAAATGGTTTTACTTAATGAAATTAATGGAGTTACTTAAAAACAAAATGGAATTTAACGGTGTTACTATGAGTATTAAAGAATAATATATAGATATAGATATTTTCTAAAAATATTATTAAAATATATAATTTAATGTGGTTAAATGAATGGGACATGAAATAAAAAGAAAAAGTAAAAAATTCAGAAATAATTGAAGTATAAAAATATTTTCTCTATTAAAAATAAAAAAATGATTACTTTATTTGGAAATACAAAAATTGGAATCAAAATTAATATTAAAATAAAAATATATAAGAAAATACACTAACGGAATTGATCAAAAAATATAAGAGAATAAAAAAGTATCACACCGATTGAAATATCAACACTAATAAGGATCATCACATTAACACAAGTGCACAAGCTTAAGTGATCATCATAGAAATATTGGGCTTTCTAGGGTTATTACTAAATCTAAATAATATTTTTATTATTATCCTTCTTTTTAAAAGAATTTAAATTATATTCCTTTAAGAGTTTGTAGGAATATTAGAAATAGGATATATAGATATCTTAATGAGATAACTTTACTTTTAAATTCATTATGTACTATGGTTAGAACATAGATATTAATTTGAAATAAAAAATTACAGAAACTATATGCCAATTAAAAAAAAAAGGAAGAAGCACGTTGAACTTACAGCTTAATTGATCAGTGTAGTGGAGTGTGGTGACGCAATCTTGAGTGAGGAGGAGGAAGAAATTTGAGCAGTTGGGACCAACTGAAGTAGGGACCAAAAGTGAAAGCCAATACAAAGAAAAGGGAACAATTAGGACAGGAATAGGGATGACAGTTGGAACAAAACAAAGAAGTAGATTCGATGATGAGGATGTGTGCATGTGTGGGTGTGTTAAGTGTGAAGATGACAGAAAATAGAGGAAGGGGGTCGACGGTCGTCCAAAAAGAGAAGTAGTAAATATGAGAAAGGGAATAATTAAAGTCGGATGGAGTCAAAATAAAAGAGAAGGAGGGTGCGGCAGGGGGGCCACTATGCGGGAAGGGAAAAAAAGATAAGGGTGGGGGTGGGGGGGAATTGTGATTGGTGGGGAGTGGATAGTGAAATCCACTTAATAGGTAAATTTTTTTAAATGAAGGCCAAGTGTTTCGCCTGCATCTTTGCAGCCGCCACACTTGGGGCAAAACCAACTGTGGCGCTTGGTTGTCCAGGCGCCACAGCTGGTCACGTGGCCATATGGAGTGCTTGCCAACATGGCCCAGCACCAGCTTATGCGCTTGGGCAACCCAGGCGCCACAGCTAGTCAAGTGGGGTCAAGTATGGCGCCTTCCAAGGCAGGCACCACACTTGGCCCTACCAACTATGGCACTTGGTCCACCAGGCGCCACAGTTGGTACCCAAAATTTAAAAAAATAATAAAATAGAGAAAAAAGGAAATTGTGGCACTTCTTTAAAGAAGGGCAATAAAATGTGCGCTACCTTTCGACTTTTTTTTAGTAGTGAATCAATCATTCATTATCAACTATCAATCAACTATATACATAAAATCCTGTAATACCCACGTAAAAATACATTTAAAGAAAAAGGGGTGGGGTAATCATATCATTAAGTTAATTAATCCATGTGTAATTACATTTACACTAATTTAGTTAATACCCATTAAAGTAATTTCTTTTTTTCAAAAAAAAAACCACTACAAATTATTCCCTAATATAGACAATTTTCCTTTACTCTAGAAAGTTGAACCTCTTCAATAATAACTACGGACTAAAATTATCCATTGTTTTTCCAAGTTATTCAAATTTATTGGGATATTATTCCTATTTAATTCCCTATTTTTATTTTTTGGGGTTTGAATATAAGGTAAAAAAAGTAAACTGAATATGAAAATAGACATCAAATCATGAATTAAATTTGATTCAATTTGAAAATAGACATCAAATCATAAATCATACACTACAAAAAAATGCGATTTAATAGTAGTTAAAAAGATGAATTTGTAGTAGTCTTAATCCCTACAAACAACATTAGTAACAATTGTCAAATCCGCTACAAAATCCACTATTGCAAACAATTTTGTAGCCGTTATTTATAACCGCTACTCAAGCAACAAAACTGCCACTATATTTGTAGCGGTTCATTTCAATCCCTACAAGATTCTCATGTTGATAACACATTATTTGTTAAAATTGTAGCCACTTTATAGCCGCTACAAACATTGAAGCCAAAATTTTACATGGCGGGAAACGAAAAATAAAAATTTGGCTCTATTTTAATAGCCGTTAAAAAACAGCTATGAAAGTGAAATTGTAATTTTTAAAAAAATGGCGCCAAAGGTTAATAGCGGTTAGATAACCGCTACTAATATCATATGAAATTTCAAAGTTGTTGCCAAAAATTTAATCTCTTTTTGTTTTTAAATTTGTAGCAGTTGTAGTTCTAAAAACCGCTACAAATATTTTGTGAAATTTAAAAAAAAAATTATATAATTATCTATCTCCATTTTTATAATATGGGTTTAAATAGTTTATTATTCAAGTAGTTTAACTTATAGTAGTTATTATTTGAAAAGAATGATTTAATTAAGTTGGATAAGTATAAAATTTATATTAGTAATATTATTGAGGATATGTAGGTAATAAGAAATTATTATGTTGTCTATTACAATGTGGTTGTCATTATGTAAGGAAAATGGGAAACGGTGAGAAAAGAAAAGGTCTTTCAATATTTGCAAAAAAGAAAAATAGTGAGAATAAATATTATGTGAGGGAGAAAAAATATTGAAATGAAACAAAAAAACTTTGTATCATAGTTTATCACCTTATTCAGCTTCTCAATTCTTAGGAAAAAATTTGTAAATGAGAGAAAATGAAAGCGAGGTAGGGTTGAAAGAAATGGGGAAATTTTTGAAATGAGGTGTGGTATGGGTATTTATAGGGAGTTGCGTAGCATTTGTAGCAGTTAACGTGACAGGTTTTGTAGCAGTTTAATTTTGTAGCAGTTATTGTTTGTTATTTGTAGTGGTTTTTAGTTTTGCAGCGATTTTTGGTGATTTTGTAGTAGTTTTATAACCGCTATAAATATTGTCCTGAATTTTTTTAAAAATAATATACATCAAGGGTTACAAAAATGAAAGCATAATTTGTTTAATCATTTATCCTCATCATCCCTACAAAAATTGTGTGAAGAAATTGTTAGTGTGGTATTATCTTGTAAAAAATTTAAATTTAAATGATGTGAACTTAAAAAAACGCACCGAACTAGAGGTAAATTGTCATCACCTTCAAGGAAGAAGTTTTCAAAATTGGCAGGCTGAAATGGCTCACTCTCATAGGCGATATTATTGCTATCACTCATGTCATAAAGGTCTCAAGGCTTTAAATGAACCACCATATGCCAATCCCTGTACCTCTCGTCCTCAACATAATAAACATGTTATGCCTCTGATGCAAGAATATATGGCTCATCATCTTCAGAATGACCAGTATGAATTGGCAGTAAGAAATTTACCTATATGATGCTTAAGTCGTCAGTTGTAAGTCCCTGGGAAGTAGTGGCGTTTGCCCACAAATACTTAAACAGCGTCACGATGAAACAGCCTTGGTAATTTAGTTCAACGATATCAAGAAGCTTTCCATAGTAAGGGACACCTCTGAACTACATGTTGGCGTCAATGCTACTCGCATAACTCCTTGTCCCAAAGGTGTCATAAACACTAGGATTTTGAGTTTGCAATCCTTGATCTCGTGAAACCGTGCAAAACTTGAAACCATTGACATTGTATGTTATAAATCTTTTTGTATGGTGAAGAGAGTCGATTGCAAGAGCTATGAAATTTAGTGGGTGTGGGTTGTGGTCATTTAGTATTATGAACTCAACCCAGCTTGAGAAATTTCTATGGATCTTTTTGTCAACTTCGGAGGATGTTTGTGTATGGATCCTGAGTTGACCCTTCACATGACTTCTGAATTCCCTACAATTAATCATAGGAAGGTGATCATGAAATGTAAGTAAAAAATGTTACGAAAGATATAAAATAACATATAAGTGTACAATTTTTACTGAAGGAAAGGTTCAACTTAAGTGCAATTAATTAAGACATGTCTATGTGCTTGCAACTTCTCAATTGCCATTAGTTTGAATTTCTCAGTTCCTCCAACTAGTTTACTAACACGAGGAATAAATTTTCTTGATATTGGTGTAGGTTCAGGACAATTGACTACACGAGGTGGGCAGTTGAAAGCTGTTTCAATGTAATCAAAGTACCTTGAACAGAAATACAGGACCTCATCCCCTATATAACCTACAGTTGCTGAACCTTATGGCTACACCTTATTCCTTATGTAAAATTTTAATTTTCCAAAAAACCTACCAAGTAAAGAAGGGAAAAATGTTACTAAATGCTGAAAAAGGTGACTAGTAGACATATGAACTAACAATGATGCACATATGTAAAATGACTACCTCTCAATAGGGTACATCCATCAATATTGAACTGGGCCAACAACATTTGTTTCATGAATAAGGTGGACTGTAAGGTGAATCATCACAGTGAAAAAAGATAGAGGAAAGATTATCTCCAAATAAAAAAGAGTAAGAATGATTTTGGACTACAGTTGATCGAGCTCCTCAACGATTACTTGGAACACAACTTCTGATAAAAAATTACTAGCTCGCTATAAGTGACAGCAAAGGTCTTCGATCCTTCCGTGTGGTGGATCATCTGTTGCCCTTAGCACCTCGTATTCCTCTGAGAAAGCGCTTGCAAAAAAAACAATATTAAAAGTATTAAAACAATATAAAACAATCATAATTATTAAAAACATACAATTTATGAAATTTAAATTTAAATTATAAATAAATTACCTGCCCCTCTGCGCTCCTCCTGAATTGGACAAAACTCGCCTAGTCATTCGGTGGGATATTGCTTGGGACATTCTCAATCAGTTGCTGCAGAGCAATCATCCTATCCTTATTCATACTGTGGAAGAGACGATTCCTCCTATTCTTCCAGTCATCGCCCATCTTCATCAGAGTGTACCTCTTCCGGTTGTCCTAAACGGCAAACTTAAGTTGTAACACAATTTAATAAAAAATAATTAAATACGACTAATTACAAATGATACTATTAATAAATATTCATTAAATACAATTAATTACAAAATATATAATATAATTAAATACTATTAATTACCTATACCGCGTCGTCTCATGCCAGGTCTTTTGGCCCCTTAGGAATATTCCTCCACATCATGAAGCGAAAGGGGAACCACATCCAATTCAAGCCCAACTCGTTCTGGAAGCGGTTTAACAAGTGACCCCCATTGTCAATAGGTTAGTCCATGACCTCATTCCACAGAACTACAACTCATAATGTCAGGTCCAAACTGCTCAGACCGGCCACGTTCAGCCTCCTCATGGACATGTTCCCTTGCTCATCCACACAATTTACCACATAAGTTAGAAAAATTTAAATTCACATTTAACAATTCAAATTTAAATATTTAATTTATTAAATAAAAAAAATATTTACCTTGGACCTACACCTTATACCTTATACCCAGTCGACAGGGAAGACAACAATCGTGGGTTGTTCTAGTCCCACGTGTCCTCCTTATCTAGGAACCGCTCCATTCTCTGAGCTAAATCTAGATCTTGAACTCCTTGTTCTTGTTGTAGTCGCTAACATTAAGCTCATCTCCCTCTCCCATAATAACTTCAGGCACCTGTGGTGCAATTGCCTCTTGTGGGGCCGTCTGCTGTAGTTGAAAATGGGGCCAACTCATGTGGCTGCCGTGGGGCTATTGTTGTGGTGTGGTCCCCTTCCCTCAGTGCTAACCCCTCCCATTGTCCCCTCCTTTGCTGCTACCACCAGATAGAATTAGTCTAAAGGGAAGCTCGGGTTCCTTCTCTTTGTCCCTTCGTGAAGCCATATCAACTACAAAAAAATGTTAAGCCACATTTATATAGAAAATATAATAATAATAATAATAATAATAATAAGTGGAAAGAAAATATGTAACTTTTGTACCTCAAGTGAGAAAAATGTGAAATGATGCAGTAAAACTCTTAGAGAGAAGTCAAAAAGCTCATATCTAAAAGAAAACTCTCAGATAACCGTTAGAAAACAAAATGGCCAAATGAGATAAATGAAGGGCCGTTCGCTATTTATAGCGCTGAATTTTATAATGGTTATTGATAAAACTCCTATAAAGCAGCTCGAGCAATGGAGCACTTTGTAGCGGTTACCACTAACCGCTACAAATATAAAGACTCTTAAAGTTTTGTAGCGGTTTCTACCTAAAACCACTACAAAATGTTGTTTACATTTGTAGTGGTTCTATGAAACCTCTACAATAAGGCAACCATTTGCATGTCATAGCGATTTATGTCCACATAACCGCTACAAAATAACTGCCACAACTGCCGCGCTTGGTTCGTGCCAGTTGGTGCCAAGCTGGCACTACATTTATAGTGGTTTAGATTATGTAACTGCTATAAATTAGCCGCTGCAACTTATGGCAGGAATTTGGCACCAAATTTGTAGTAGTTTTGTTTTTCAAACCGCTACAAATAACGTTGGCTTACCATCGCGCCACTTGGCGTGAAGCTTACTACTACAAATTTATAACAGTTTATATACAAACCGCTACAAATAATAATATTTGTAGAGATTACTTTTAAACGCTACAAATTGTCCGCTACGAAATGTCATTTTTTTGTAGTGGTAAATAATCACCTAATAGATATTTGGAGGATATAAAAGCTATGCATATTCACATACGTGAATCGCCAAAACTGCCCAAGAAATTCATTTTCTATGATTGTAGGGATCTTTAATCATTTTCTACCGCCTATGAATTTCAAAAAAACAAATTGTTCTAAAATTTACACCTATACTATGAAGTGCTTCACATCGGAATATCGTTAATCCACAAAAAGAAAAAAGGAACAATAGAGTTACCCTATTTTGTAATATAAGGTAATAAAGTAAATTGAAATTGTAAAAGAAAAATGCACAATAATTGGGATGAAATTGTAGTTATTGGGACATCAATACCCAAACAATTAAAATTATGATAATTACTAATCCGGATATTAAAAATTATACTATGAATCATAAATCATAATCACATAATAGAAATATTCCAAAAATACCCAGGAACTCCATTTTTCAATTTTGGTTTAATAACTTCTCTTATTTTGCAATTTGGTTTTTATTTTTGAATTATATTGAGTTTTATAACTTCTATTATTTTGCAATTTGCATTTAACTTCAATCTCTAGTATAATATTGACCAGGTCCATATTTCATGCATGTACATATATAGAGAAATTCCACCTCAAGCAACACATCCGTTAATTTTAGGTAATGTAGTTTATTTTTATATTTGACTATATTATTTTTTTATGATGTTCTCTTTAGGTGGGACTTTATAAAAGTTTCTTTCAATTTTATATTGAATTATATTCATCTTGCGCAATGTGCGGGGTGTAAATGCTTGTTTTGTCACTAAAATTATAGATGAAATTTAGTGATGGAATTTTTTTCATCACTAAATTAGTGATGGATTAGAGATGGAATAATATTCCATTGATAAATTTCATTGCTAATCCATTCTTAATTTCATTACAAAAGGATTAGTGATGAAAAAATTCCATCACTAATTTCAGTCACAAAATATTTTGTGACGAAATTAGTGACGGAATTTGTTCGTCACTAATATTTGTCGCTAATTATATCACCAATTTTCTTGTCATAAAATTTGGCAACAAAAATTAGTGAAGAAAACATTCCATCAATAATTGTTGTCACTAATTCATCACTAATTATTTTTCATAGAATTAGTGAAGGAATTTTTCCATCACTATATCCGTTGCAAACTTTTTTGTGACAGAAAATGGTAAAAAAAAATAGTGATGAAAAAAAATTTGTCACTAATATATCACTAATTTATATCACAAACTATTTTGTGATGGAATTAGCAATAAAAGTTTATGACAAAATAAACTGTCCCTAAATTTGATCACTAATTTATGTCACAATATTTTGTGATGGAAAATTCCATCGCAAATTTTGAATTTCATTATTTTAGATTAGAATCCTACAATCATTTATATAAGAACATAATTAATAATTAATTATTGAAAGGGATGTGAGAGTAGAATGGTTGCTTGACATAGAGTACCAAAAAAAAGGGGATTGTAATATGAGTGAGTGAAAGAGAAAGTGAGTGAGATAGTAAAAGCAAATGAGTGCGATAATTTTTAAGAAAAAAAATAATTGGCAAGCTAACTTGCAAACTCGTGTAGGAGGCTCGAGCTAACAAAATGGCGGGTTGCACAAGCCCATCTTATTTAGCCCATTAGTTAAGGCGAGATTGTTAGATATGATTGTTTTGATGATGTCAAATATAGATGTCAAGCATTAAGAATACATAATCGTCTACATTGACTAACTACTATAATCTTCTACGTTGACTAACTACTATATTTAATATTGTATATCTGGTAGATTAGTCTAGCAAGAGCAAGAAGATTGAAGATATCCAAGAAGATATCTAGTTAAGTTATGAAGAAAGATCATCAAGAGGAAGATATTCAAGAAGTTGATATTAGTCAAGAAAAGAATGAAAAAGATTGAAGATATTTAAGAAGACATCTAACTGGGTTATAAAGAATGATCATCAACTCAAGAAGATATCTAGTTGGGTGATGAAAAATGATAATCAAAAGGAAAAACAAGAAGAAAGAGATTGAAGAAAGAAGAACTTGCAAGATTAAATGAGAATATCAAGATTCAGCTCTTAGAAGTGATACTGGAGGCACTAGTGGAAAAATCAGTTTTAATATCGATTAAAAACGACATTTTAGACCGGTTCCAGATCCGGTCTTGATACATCCGGTCTTAAAAGTCTACTACTTTTTAGACCGGTTATAAAACCAGTCATAAAAAAATATTAAGATCGGTTATTTATGAAACCGGTCTTAAAATAATAATTTTTAGACTGGTTATCGAAGAAACCAGTCTAAAAAGTTCAACTTTTTAGACAACTTTTTAGACTAGTTTTAGAGATAACTGGTCTTAAAAGTTCTCATTTTAAGACTAGTTCTATTCAAAACCGGTCTTAAAAGTTTCTTTTTTTAAAAAAAATTGTTCTGTTTAAAAGATTTACCCAACAAGCCATTTGCCCTGTTTTACATTTCACTCAGGAAGCAGCCATTTCAACGACATCCAAATAAATTCTTCTTTTACACATTTTAACAAACATCTTATACAAATCACATACATGACAATCCAAAACGCAAGTAGACATAGATTCACCCATATCTGTTGATATACATATAGTAGCATAGATGGAAATTAAAAATTAAAACCGCCTGAATCATATGAATTATCATCAACAATAGGCAAGAGACCTTTTAACTTAGACTCAGACAAATTAAGCTCGCTCTTTGCATTTGAGTAGGCCCTCACGTGCCTTCATCCTATATGAATTTAAATATGCATGCACAAAATAGTTATTCTTCTAGTTTCTAAATAATAAAATAGTACAAGTTTGTAACAACATTGATTCACAGCATACCAGTTGTGAACACCCTATTTTGTCCGGGCCCCACTAAAAAAAAATACAAAAAGATTGATAATGATTAGTGTCCAAATTGGCAATCATCATTGAAAGAAAAAATAAAGAAAAAACGAAAATAAGAAAAAATAAGGAAATCCTCCTATTGATGATGATCGGTGTCTAAATAGGCAATCATCATTGAAAGAGAAAAATTTAAAAAAAAAACGAAAATTAAAATAAATCCCTTAATTGATATGATTGGCATTGTCATTCATTAAGGGAAAATAATAAATAAAAAAACGAAAAATAAAAAATAAAAAAATCTCATTTATGTTGATAGGTTTAAATTAGGAAGTTACTTGTGGGGAGAATAATGAAAAAAGATTAAAAATGAAAAAATCTCCACTAATGGTAATTAGGTCAAGTTAGGAAGTTTTATTAATAGAAAATACAAAAAAAATTAAAAATTAAAAAAAACGAAAATAAAAAAAAAATCTCTCCATTGATGGTGATTGGGTTAAGTTAGGTAGTTCTTAACATAAAATACAAAAAAATCAAAAAACGAAAAATAAAATAAAAAAATAAAAAAGGGAGCATTTATGAAGAAAACCCTACCTTGAGACTATAAATAGGAGTGCAAGGGTTGAAGCAAAGGGGGAGGAAAAAAATTTTCAAGAGAGAAAGAGGTACGTTGTGGTCTTTTTTATTTGTTCTACTTGGATATTCTTTTAAGGTGACTATGCATTTGCCATATTGTCCTTCTTTGCCTCACGAATCTCTCTCATCATTCTTTGGTTTTGTGAATAACATGATCATAGTGTGATCAATGTCATGTCATTTTAGACTCTCTTGCCACTTTGATTGTTTTTATATATGTGATCGTCCTTGTTGTGCATTTAACAAAACCATTGTGTTTGAAAGGGGTTTACAGGGAAGAGATTCATAAAGACGTGACATACTTTACTCCCTGCGATTGTTATTGTGATTACAACTTTCCTTGCTTCTACACTAAACAATGACGCTGTGAAGCTTCTTTTTTTTATTGTTGACTAAATGGTGGGAATGTTAGGAGTTGTATGCATTATCTTGTTTTGCTTTACCTTGATGATAATATGCTTTCGGAGATGGTTGCAAGCATTGATGGCATGTTACTAAATTGGCTTGCTTTCGAGGACAAAAGGTATGTATAAGTTTTCTCATCTTTGGCTTCCCCTTCTTTTAACTTAGTGATATTTTCCTTCTTGTTCTTCTTTATCCCTTTCTTAGGTTCTCTTTCAAAAAAGAAAAAGAAAAAATATTTTGACACAATTTGATAAATGAAAATAAAATGGAAAAACTCTCTTTTATAAGAAAATTAAAAAAAAAACGTTTTTTTTTAAAATAATAAAAAATACAAACCCAACAAAAAAAAGATATTTTTCTCAAATAAATTAAATAAACACCTTTTTTAAAAAACACAAACCAAGTGACACGCTTTTCTACCCCCTCGAACTACGTGGGCTTTGATCCCTCTAAAGGGTACGTAGGCCCTAGGTTTTCATCCTAGGTCAAGTCCAATTTTGTAAATAAATATATTGTTTCTATTTTCTTGTTGTAAATAAATGTTTTTTTAAATAAATATATGTTTTCTTATTTTCTTTTTGTAAATAAATGTTCCTTTTTTTTTCCTTTAGTTTGTCATTTATTTTTGTCTTTATTTGGGTAATTATAATAAAGTTAAAGGCTATAGTATTTTTAAATAATTAACTTAGGGTAACCATTCTCATGAATGGGTGTTGTGGGGTGCCTAACACCTTCCCCACACACAATCGACTCCCGAACCCTAAATGGTTTTTGTAGATCAGTTTCCATTTTTAAAAAGGTTTCCAAAATTATCCTTTTTTCTAAAATTTTGGTGGCGGCTCCATATTTTTCTAAATTCCGGGCGCTACACCAGTTCATGTTGCCTCGGTCCTAGCTAAGACACCTCATTTGCTTCATTTTCCTATGACGACAACAAAAAAAGTAGTTTTATATATACCAATGCAACAACAATATACATGATGATAATTATTTTAGCTAACAAACCTTCAAAGTAGTTTTATAAAGGGATATCCTCCCATATCCCTTTATGATGATCGTTTCTTGTGCCATGTTCATTGTCTGCTTCATCTTCTTCATTCAATTCTGGTAGACCCTTAGAAAAAGAAGGAGTCTCAAGAAGATTATTCATTGAACGACTTTCCTGATTAATGTCAACGACCTTTTTTCCTTGGAGAGTTACATACCACATTTTATTTGCTGTACTACTACTGAATTATTATATAACCATCCCAAAAGACGTCCCAATTTTAAAATTAGGTGGTTAAAAAGGAAGGCAGTGGCATTTTCATAATTAATTGTATGTAGGGAAACATTTAGACATCCCAAATTTGAATTTGGGATGCCTAAAGTGCTTCTTGGCATGAATTTAAATTTTCCACAATTTATTTAATCGCCAGAAATGGGGTTTAGACGTCCCAAAATCCATTTGGGACGTCTAAACCTGGGACTTTAGGTGTACCAAATGCCATTTTGGACGCCTAATGCCTTACTTTAGGATTTGGGACGCCTAAAGTAGGAGTTTAGGCATCCCAAATGGATTTTGGGACGCCTAAACTCATCTTTAGGCGTCCCAAATGGCCATTTGAGATGCCTAAAGGAGTCCCTGGACCCATGTCAGACACTTGTCTGACATGCGTCTCCTCACACACATACACCCCCTCCTTTACTTTTTGACCATCTCTCTCCTTCTTCATTTATTCATGATGTTCTTCACAACTCAACTCATCTTCTTCGGCGTTCTAGGCATCATCCTCCTCCTTTCTTCTTCTTGTCTTCTTCAACTCTTCCTCCTCCCTTCTTTGTCTTCTTCACAACTCGTCCTCTCCTCCCTTCTTCTTCAAATTTACTCTTCCTCCTCCTCTCTTCTTTGTCTCACGTCCCCTGTCCTGCTTTTTGATTCACTTCCTCACTCTCAGAACCCCTTCTTCTTGCTGCGGATTCTGAAGAAATCAAAACAAGATTAAACAAGAAGAAGAAGATTCAAGCAAGGCACACACTAATGTGACTCCCTCCACCTCCTTCCTTCCATTGTAACGCACGCAGCTCCCCCCTGTGGTTAGTTTTTTTTAAAAAAAATAAGAATTTACTTGAATTAAATTTAAAATTGCAATGTGAAATTATTTTATATGATTTTAGTTATTGGAGTGATTTTACCTTGTGATTGAATTTTTTTGTGTTTTTTGGCTAGAACCATAGAATCATTGTTAGCTAGTAAATTGTTTGACTTGGAGTGATTTTAGTTATTAGAGTGATTTAACTTGCAAAAATATATTGTTAGATATGTATGGAGCTTGAAAATGTTTGTTTTATATGTATGGAGCTTGGAAATTGAAAGGGAAAAAAGTATGTATATTATTATAAATAAATGGAGCTATTGATTGATTTTGATGAAATAAACAACAATTAAACGTAGTAATTTTTGTTTCTTTAAATATGGTCGATTTTATTTTCTTTAGATTAGATTAGTATGATTATTATTAGTGTAGTCGTGAAAATTTTATTTTAAGATAAAGAGATTAATAAGATAAAGACATTGATCTTTAATAAATATATAATTGATTATTAAGAAACACAATATACTTAATAAATAGATTGAAATATATTCTATTAATCCTTCACTTCAAATTATTATAAGTTCTTTATGTCCTAGAATAGAAAAGAAATTGAATATTTATTTGAAATTCTATATTCTTTTCTATATTCAAAGGAGAATTATATTATCAATAACTAAGAATACAGAGTTAATAACTAAGATAAAATTGCTTGAAATTTTGGGATGTCTTACTTTTAAGGGGAAATGCTGTCAAAATTTTTATTGAAAAAAGTGAAAGAAGGAAATCCCATCCTATATCGTTGATAATTGTACTAAATGTGTGAGTGTTATTGGGAATGACTTAGGTGGTAATAAAATGGATCACAGTTGGATGAATGCTTTGAGAACTAGTAAAGAATATGAGAAAGGGGTGGAAGAATTTATTGAATTCGCTAAAAAGAATGCTCCAGCAAAAAATGGGAAGTATTTTTGTCCTTGTGTGAATTGTTTAAATGAGAGTCGATGAGATGTTGATGTCATAAAGGATCACCTACTTTGTGATGGAATAAATATGAAATACACAAGGTCGATATGACATGGTGAGGAAGTAATGGATTATCCGTCGCTTAAGAAGGAAGATGTGGATGTCATAGATGAAGATAGAATGGAGAAAATGATTCACGATGTTGAGGTAGAATCCTTTGCACAGTCGTAGGAGTATGACAGCCTGCGGAGTGATGCAGAGACACCATTGTACATTGGAAGTAAGTACACGCGGCTGACGGGAACATTACATTTGGTTAACTTAAAGGCAACTTGTGGGTGGACCGATAGTAGTTTCATATTGCTGCTTGAACTATTATGTGATATATTTCCAGAGGATAATGTACTTCCAAATCGTATATATGAGGCCAAGAAAATCCTGTCTACGATGGGTATAGAGTATAAAAAGATACATGCTTGCCTTAATGACTGCGTACTATACAGAAATGAATATGGAGGTCTTAGTGAGTGTCCTAAGTGTAAAACTACACGATACAAAGTGAAAAAAGATAGTGGTTATGGCGATGTGACAACTAAAAGGCAACCTTTAAAAGTTATGTGGTATCTTCTAATAATACCACGTTTTAAACGTTTGTTTTCTACTGCAATAAAAGCCAAGAAGTTGAGATGGCACTCTGATGAGAGAATATCTGATGGGAAATATCTTCGGCACCCAGCTGACTCTCCACAATGGCAAAATATAGATGAAATGTTCCCTCAATTTGGCAGCGAGCCGAGAAACCTTCAGCTTGGGCTTCATTGTTATTTAGCACCCATTGTTCAACGGTTCGTATTTTTATTCTGTCAATTTAAGAAGTTTAATAAATAATTTCCTTGTCATCTAACTTCATTTTAATATGTACATGTTGTTATAGTTACCACTGGAGTTTGTGTGTTATATGTCCTCGCCGCAACGTAGTCTATTGGTTTGAACCCTTAAGTAAAAAGCCAGACAAAGATACAAAATCAGTCTTTGAAATGTAAGTTATTCTATTTGTATTTCATTGACTCTTAAAAAATGAATATTTTTAATTTCTATTCATTTTGATTTTCATGATAGTGCTTGTCAAACATATAGAGTCCTAGGCGGGTCAAGCGAGGGTATAGTTGTTAAAAAGCCAAAGTGGTTTTATCCGATAGTAAGTAGTTTCGATTCTAATTGTTTCATTGATGGTCGTTTTAGACATACCTTTATTGATTTTAACAACCAATTGCATGCCTTTGATTTAAAGTGCCCTCGACAACCTGGCAACACTGAATGCAGATATTATGTTATACTTTATATGTATAACATCACTCAAAGTGGAATTACTAGCGATTTTGAAAAGGTAATCGCTTCTTCATTCTCAAATGATAATATTTTTGGTGTTCTAATCGAAATGCTAATTAATTTATTTGCTTGATTCATTTCATCAAAGCTTATTTCTTAATTTTCAGATTTTTGATAATGAAGATGCCTACCTACGTGAAGACCTTGATTTGATCAGAGACCTTTTGGCTGGACATTTTCTTCAACAAATAGAGCAGTAAAATTTTTATTTATATCAATTTGTAGTTATGTGATGACAACGTTTTGACACTTTCTGGTTGTTATTGTTGATATATATAGTAGTAGGTTGTATGAGTTGTTATTATATGTATATATAGTAAAGATTGTAGTGCTGGGTGTCCTTGCCATTTTGTAACAGACATTGTGGTTTATTTATCCATTTTCTATTCTATTTCTGCAGTTTGAATTCGCTGGGTAATGCAGAATGTAAATGATCATTTAAAAAAAATCAAACCTTTTAACATCCCAAATTGATTTGGGATGTCTAAAGTCCCCCTTTAGACATCCCAAATTGTCATTTGGGACGTCTAAAGTCTCACTTTAGATATCCTATTTTTTTGGGACGTCTTTTCTTAAAACATACTACGCCCCCCACATAGACGCCCCCCCGTTTTTGGACATTAAAAGTACCAAAATTGGGACACTAAAACCCCTTTTTGTAGTAGTGTTGATTGGTAACAAAGAACACTTGTTTCGCTTGTTATGCCATAATAAAAGGTTCATCTCCAAAACTTCTACTAATCAGATCAACCAATGTAAATCCCAACTGATCAATCATCATACCATTGTTGACATCAACCCACTTGCATTTGAAAATGGGAAATTTAATTTTAACATAATCAACCACCCAAATCTCTTCAA
Source organism: Inga leiocalycina (assembly GCA_963242795.1). Lineage (NCBI taxonomy): Eukaryota > Viridiplantae > Streptophyta > Magnoliopsida > Fabales > Fabaceae > Inga > Inga leiocalycina. Next base: position 30,514,374 of record OY725332.1, read on the forward strand.
TAACCCCATAATAAGGTATTACTGCCAATCTAGAGTTCTTATCTTTTGAACTAGAGAAGTGCATAGATTCAACCACTAACATAACCCCACTATTCTAGATAGTGCTCCTATCATCAAGGGACTTCGTGTAAAACGTATAACCATTGATCATAAATGAAGTCCAAGTGATGACATCAACCTCAGGACCACATGCTAACCATTTAATTGTATCAAAAACACATTCTTCTCCGTCAATCTTTTGTTTGAACTATTGTGCAAAAGTTTTGTTATGCTCCCTATCTAACCTTTGTTCGATCATTCGACTATTTTCTTTTCAGACAATTTATTTATGAGCATTAATGTAATCTTGAACTTCATCAACATTATTCAAGATGTACAAGTGGACTTGTTGCAATTCATCAGAATCAACACTTTTTACTGTAGCCCTACATCTATCCCCTTCTTCATCATGATGTTCATGAAGCCTAATATGTCTTACATTTGACAGGTAATATTGACAAAACTCCATGGCTTCTTCAGAAACATATTTCTAAACAATAGATGCTTCAGGTCGATTTGAATTCTTCACATACCCTTTTAGGATTTTCATAGTTCTTTCAATTGATTATATTCACCATAAATAGATAGGGCCCCACAACTTTATCTCCTTACTAGATGAACAATTAGATGTACCATGATGTCAAAAAAAGAAGGAAGAAAAAGCTTCTCAAGTTGGCATAAGATCAGATATCCTTCATTTTCAAGTTCATCCAATCTTTCTGTAACAATGACTTTACTACAAATAGCATTGAAGAAGACACAAAGTCTAGTCAAAATACATTGAAGATCATATTCAGCAATACTATGAATAGCTACTGGGAGTAGTTGTTGCATTAAGAAATGACAATCATGAGACTTTAGCCCTACTAACTTCAAATCTTTCATCGACACAAGCTTCCTTAAATTTAAAGAATACCCTGAAGGAACTTTCATGCCATGTAAACACTCACAAAAGCTTCTTTTCTCATCCTTAGACAAAGTATGAGTAGCTGGAGGACAAAATGTTCTCTTACCATATGGCTTTGGATTCAAGTCTTCTCGTGTCCCCATTTCTTGCAAATCTAATCTTGCCTTCACGCCATCCTTAGAACTACCTTGTATGTTAAGCAGTATCCCAACAATACTATTACATACCTTTTTCTCCACATGCATGAAATCAATACAATGTCTAACGTCAAGATTGGGCCAATATGGAAGATTGAAGAAGACAAACCTCTTTTTCCATTGGTTTTTTAGTACTATTCTTTGTAGTCTTTTGAAAGGTAACATTGATATTTTTCACCTTTCATAAACTTGCTCCCCAGTCAATGCCTTCAGAGCATCTTCAAACTCTTGTCCACCAAAAAAAGCTTTCTTTAACCTATGATATGGGTGGCCTCATCAAAGAAATCTCCAATGGCCAAGATAAACTGTCTTTCTTCCATGTTGAAGTTGATGGTCGTATGTTCCTTCTTCATAAATCGGACATGCTTTATGAACTTTAACACTATCCTGACAAGTTTCCATATGTAGGGAAGTCATTTATAGTACAAAAGATCATGGCTCACATTTTAAAAACCTCCTTCTTGTTCGCGTCAAAAACATCAACACTTTCATCCCACAACTCTTTCAAGTCTTCGATCAGGGGTTCTAAGTAAACATCTATGTCATTTCTAGGTTGTTTTGGTCCCAAAATCAACATAGACAATATGATATACTTTCATTTCATGCATAAAAGAGGAGATAAGTTGTAAATTACCAATATAATAGGCCATTAACTATGTATACTGCTCAGGCTACCAAAAGAATTTATGCCATCCATGCTAAGCCCAAGCCTAAGGTTCATAGGTTCTTCACCGAAGGTAGGAAATAATTGATCAATTTTCTTCTATTAAGAAGAATTAGCTGGATGCCGAAGCTTTTCATTGGATATCCTCTTATCCAGATGCCATCTCAAATTCTTTGTATCATTTTCATTTACAAACAAGCGCTTGAACCTTGGTATGACTGGAAGATACCACAACACTTTTACAGGGGTGTTATTTGATTTGTACCTTGAGGTTTCACATATCGGACACTGTTGTTCCTCTTTCTAGTCTTTTCTATACAATATACAATCATTCGGGCATGCATAGATCTTTTTATACTTCATCCCTACTAGACACAGTATTTTCTTAGATCATAGTATCGAGAAGGCAGCACATTATCATCTGAAAGCATGTCCTTAAAAGCCTCAAGCTTTTTTGAAAAACTCTTGTTGCTCCATCTATGTCGTGCTTTCAAGCTTACCAATTTCAATACTGCTTTCAACAATTGGTATTTTTGACACCCCGGGTATAGCGGTGTCTTAGCACCACTGCACATACTACCATATACATGTGATTGCTCAAAAGCCTCTTCTCCTATATCACGAATAATATCCTCTATCCGATCATCTGTGTCCGTATCATTATCATCAAAGCCCACTCCCCCCTGTTTAGATGAACTTGGCATTTCTAATTCTTCACTATGCCATACCCATAATGTATAACTCTTACAAAATCCTTCACAAATTAAATGTGTATATATATCTGCAGCACTTAGTCGCTTCTCATTCAAACATACTGCACAAGGGCAATAAAACTTCCCACTACCAATATTGACATTGCTTCTAGCAAAGTATAAAAAACCCCTTACCCCATTATCATATTCAACACTTATTCTTTTAGCTTTTATCCAAATATGGTCCATATATATCTCAATACTTGTAGCACCCTATATCGAATAGCAAAAGGATAGATAAAAAAACAACCACCATAGAGTTTTAGAGATTTCAATGAATTTTAAAATGCACCATTTGAAAGTAGTAAAAAAACAGAACTTAGAATCAAACAATAACACTAAACACTAAAAATAACACTGACAATCAAACAATCGCACTAAATTAAAACAAAATTAAACTTAGAATGGTATTACTCCAAGCCAATTATCACAAGTCAGAGAGCACCTTATTTACTTTTGGTCCAAAACAAGAAAAATATATATAGTAATAAAGTCATCGATCACACAGTTTTCCCTTTAACCTTAATTACATTTTTCTGCAATTATTTCATGTCTAACCACTATATAATGTTAGAGTTAATATTGTTGAGAATAGCAAATACAAGCTGAAAGTTGAGGGCATTAATTAACAGAACACTAACATGATTAAAGACTAAGGAGTGAGCTTTTACCCAAAGTCATGGTGGCAAAGGGAAGTCATGGCAGAGTAGAATGATCACTGTAGAGCATAGAGGTTGCAGCGGAAGAGAGTGACGATGATCAAAGAACAACGACAAGGAACACAACAACGACAGTGGTAATGATGGAGGAGAGTGGAGAAAAAGAGGAACGAGGAGTGATGGAGGAGTTTAGAACAAGCAGCGACAGAGGTCACAGAGAAATGGCGACAAGAGAAGAAAGGGTTCAGAGTGCGGGATATGGGCCTACGGGAGTGAAAATATGCTGAAATATCTCACCTTTTAAACCAGTTTTCCATTAAAACAGGTCTTAAAATAGTGAAAAAAGTAATTTTAAAAATTTTTCATCTTTAAGACCAACTTTTATGAAAAACGGTCTTAAAAATATAATATTTAAGACCTGTTTTCATGAAAACCAGTCTTAAATATTATATTTTTAAGACAGGTTTTCATAAAAACCAGTCTTAAAAGTTAAAAATTTTTAAATTTTAAAATATTTTCATATTTTAAGACCGGTTTTTTTATAACTGGTCAAGATAAATTTTTATTTAAGACCAATTTTCTTTATAACTGGTCTTAAAAGATAAAATTTTTTTACATTTTAAAATATTTTGATATTTTAAGATTGGTTTTGTTTAGAACCGGTCTAGATAATTTTTTTAAGGCCGGTTATTTTTAGAACTAGTCTTAGAAGTTCTATATATTTACAAAACTTCCATCGGTCAAATTTTTAAGACCTTATCCACTAGAACCGATCTAAATATAGCAGTCTAAAAAGGGAATTTTGTACTAGTGAGGTTGGAATGGGTCAATATGAAGTTAAAATTACATATACAGAAGTTATGGAACATCCAAAGATGATTACTTGAGTAATCACTCAAGTAATATGGCACTGCTTCATTTTGGAGGTGATTACTCGAGGGCTTACTCGAGTAATAACCCATGATTACTCAATGGCTCCCTCGAGTAATGAGATTTCTGATGTGCTTTATTTTTGAGTGGCAGGACAAAGGTTCGGTATTTTGGTGATATCTCTCTAACCACATGTTGGATTAAGCTGAAACTAGTGGTATATAAAACTAGACTCCTAATGCATCATTTTGACCAAATATCACATTCAAAGGAGTCCATATGAGAGAGATATCAGCTTCGAAAGTAGACACCAAAATCAACATTATAGTACAAGGCAGCTTCAACATTTTGGACATAACTCTCAAACTACACATCGAATTGAGATGAAACCAGTGCCATATGAAACTAGACTTAAAGAGCTCACATGGATATATAATTTGTCACATTTCAAGATATATACTAAGAACTATGTCTTTTGGAAGTTGTTGCTCGTGATTTCAGACATTGTTAGGAATATTAGACACTTCTTAGATCATAACTTTCTATATACAATGAGTTTAGAGGTGATTCTTGTTTCATTGGAATGTATACGATAAGAGCTTTCCGATGATATATAATTTACCATGTTTTGAATCAAAGTGAAGAAATCACTTGAGGGATCGCTCGAGTAATTTGCAAAGTTATTTGAAACATTACTCGAGGGATCACTCGAGTAATGAAGTTGGAAATACTCTCGGCCAAGATTTGGATACAATTACTCGAGGGATCACTTCAATAATATGAAAAGTTATTTGAAACATTACTCGAGGGATCACTTGAGTAATCAGAGCAGAAATCATCCAGTAGCCCTAGGCCAAGAAATGACTGATATTAATCGAGGGACTACTCAAGTAACCAGATATGAAAAGGTACACTACTCGAGGGATCACTCGAGTAAGTTGAAACGAAAAGATTGAATTACTCGAGGGATCACCTGAGTAATCAGGTAAGCAAAGAAGATGTTTCTCTTGACTAGATTTTAAAGGAGATTACTCGAGGGATCACTTGAGTAATGACCCAGGATTACTCGAGTGACCACTCGAATAATGCAACAGACAATGTATCGAAGCTTATGAAAATCAATAAAATGATTATGTAATTCATCCATCTTGCTTCTATCACTCTAACACTATATTGTATTAGTGTTTAATGTATTTCTCCATGAATTCAATAAAGAGATGATGTGAAGAGATAAAAGTTTACTTTACAGAAGCAGAGTGTCCAATGTTCTAACGGCTAGTTTTTCAAATACGAAGAACTGTCAAACGAAGCAATGGGACTCTAACTGACAAATGCTTATAATGGTCATCTATTATAATTCAACTATAAATATGAAACCATTCAAAGAAGTGGATACAGAATGTAGAACATGCTAAGATTATGAATCATCCACTTCTAACCAAATACTCTCTATTCTTGTCTATTTTCTATATCATATATATTTGAGAGAGAGAGATTATATGCATTGTGCTTCAGTATTCATCTATTCACTTCTGAGAGAGAAGATTGATTGTAATCTTTCATCATCAAAGTTGTATCCTTACGGGGTGTATAAGGGGGAGTAACTCAGTTGTAACCTTACGGTGTGTAAGGGGGAGTAACTCTGTGAAAGATTTGTAAAAGGCTTCAAAAGTGCCTGGATAAACTTGTGAGTTGTAAAGGGCTATATTTTTTCCTTGAAACTAGACTCAATAAGGGTTCTATAGCCTTTGAAATCGTACCAATATGATGTCTATAAATTTAGTTATGATTTTTTAAAGTTGGGGCATAAAATCTGCAAGAATTTCAAATTAATCTAAAAATTAAGGGAAATTATGTCATAAAGTTAGGATATATTATAAAAAAAATCCATAATCTCTTTCCCTTTACAAACCATCAACCATGGTAGCGAAAAGAGAGAGAAAGCTTGAGAGAATTCTAGAGAGAGAAGGAAAAGAAAACTTACAAGGTAGGTCGATTTCTTAGGTTAATTTGTTCCTAACGTTTATAATGCTTTTCCTAAGCTTCTTCTCTATGTAATTTAATGTATTTGAACCAAGAACTTTGGTGTTTTGGAAGCAAGGGTTTCGGCCACACTAAGGAAAAGCCAAAGAAAGCGAAGATAACTCCCGAAAACTTCAAATATTGGTTGTACTGGCTACTATGAGTAATTTAATTGGTGAATTTCTGTTGGATTTGCTTTGATTGTAAATTTGAGAAAAGTTGTGTCCTAAACATTATGATGCCTAAATTGAGTCTAAATGGTGGTTTTAACATAATTAAATAGTTAAAAAAGTGGTTAGGAGTAGAAAGGAGGAAGTCTGGGGAGTCAGAATTAGAAAACCCCAATTTTTTTAGAGAATTAGGAATTTTGGCTAGTCTTGATTTAAGGGGTTAGAGTTGGAATTTTGATGATCTAATGATTCCATTGAGTTCAGGAGGGAAATTTAGGTGGGGTTATAGTTGATCACTTTTCCAGAAAAAGCCTTAAAAAGCATAATTACCGAAACACCCCTGAAACCCTGAAATAGGTGCTGCTAGGGCATTCAGGTTTTTTGGAAGTGAATTTCATAATTCCAAGTTAGAAAATGGATTCCATGGGTGAAAATATGTTAGAATAACCCTTGTCTAAATTGTAGGAAGATATAAACGGGCTGGGTAAGTCAGGGCTGGGAAGGGTCCTCGGAGGCATTTTGGTAAATTTTCACAATAAACTCATATAACCACTAAGCACATATTGGAAGTGCCGAAAATAGTACATGAATGGGTTGTAACCTAATTCTTGTACATTTGACATTTTAGGACTGAGTTGAGAGTCAGTCATTGGCATGCTTTATGAGGCATGTGTTTCAAGGTACAAAGGGTTAAGGTTGTAACTATAATATCTCATATACTATGTGATTGTTGATATGTTGTATGTTACTATATTTTGTGATATGAATACGATGCCTGAGATATGTTACCTAGCTGTGGTTAGGTGCCCAGCAGAGGTACACCTGGGGTACATTACCTAGCTGTTAGGGGCGTAGCTAAGGTACACATAGGGGATCGAAATTGCAATTTGGCCCTGAGCTTTGTGTACACACACGTATTGTTATAAATTTTCATTTTACTTTTGTATGGTACATTGCATATTTAATTCTCTCATTTTATATGTTTTGTTATATGTTACTACTGGGATTTCATCATGAAATCTCATTCTTGTTTCAAAAATGATAATGTGCTAGCAGGAACTAGCAGATCTAAAGGTCAGTTGGTAGACATGGAGAAATGATATTGCAGATCCAGAGGCAAAAATAGTGGTTATATATGTAGTCTTATTTTGGGCATTTTGTATAAATGTGTAAATATCATCAAACCCAGAGGGCAATACCAAAATGTAATAAGTACCTTATGTTAATATATTAGTATATTTACGCTATTCCTGTGTTGCTCACTGAACTATGTGCAAGCACTCTAAAAAGGTGAAAGTAAGATAAGGGTATGACATTTTGGAAACAGAGCCCAAAGCGGTTCTAGAATCACCCAAGTGGTTCTGACAAAGTAGTGGTGCTGGCAACAAAATAATATACTGATATGGTCTTAATTATACAGTGATAGAAAATATGGATGGATGAGGGTACTAAAGGAGTGTATCCTCCCAATCTGTAAGCTAGCCCCATAAGACCCGTGAATATCTGAAGGGCAATCATGGGGTACCGATGGCTGGAATCAGATACAGCCGATATCTACATTTTGTCATGGGTATGCGAAAGTTAAGCTTGCTCAACCTAGGGAAATCCTAGGATTGGTAGACCCCTAGGAAGTTGAGTTGATAGGGTTATAGAGATTAGAGGAATAGTAATTGTCTTAAGGTTTCTCCATGAAATATAATCATTTTAGTTAGATAATTTAGTTAATATTTAGAAGCATGGAGATGTTGATGATGTAAGTATTAATTTTAATTCAAACTATTGCTGTTGCAGTAATAGCTACACAGAAAAGTTCACTTGATTAGATTATGGAAACTCGAGGTATATTAATTGTTTTAAGATTTCTCCATGCTAAGTGGTGATCCTTAGTAACACTATGGTGTCAAAGGAATGTGGATAAGATATACACTGCTATATGATGAGTGGTGATCATAGAGGATCCAATCTGATGATACTGAAGGATGATGATAGGCTTGAATTAGATCTAAGATAAAATAGCGCTTAGGTCAAAATGTGGATCAAGTTGTACTATGGTTCTATTCCATGAAGGAAGTTTGAACCTGGTGAACCTTGTGGATAGTGTTAAACCTTCAGTAATGTTTTGAGGATAATACCCGAATACCAAAAGGTTAGAATATGCTATTGATCTTGATTCTTAGAGAACCTATAGGGTATATTTGAGGAAAAAGGTTTCCGATTTGTGGGATGTTAAGATTCTAAATTTCATGATGAACCTAAAGGTTGGGTTAGAGACCTTAGGCTATATGACATTACACGCAATATATGTTATAGTGGACCCATGTGTTCATAGGCCCTAAGACCTAGTGGACTGGTATGTCATCGGGTTGGTGAAATTATTCAGAATAGTGTTGGGCTAGTGGTGATCCGTGGAATTGAGGAAAGAGGTTTATCAGCTCATCTTATGTTGAGGTTCTAAGAGGTGAATTGTGATATAAGAATCAGACTCAATAGTTGAACTAGTTCTTTAGGAATTTGAATTGACCTGGATGGTCGAGGTACTAGAACATAGTACTAGAATGTACTGAAATGTGTATGAGGTTTCTCGAGGTTGCTAGTTGCTAATCTAGCATAGGGAAAGATCTTGATAATAGCCTATTCCCTTAATGAATGAGAATAGTTCTTGATAGAACAAAGATTAGCCACAAGATATGGTCTTATGGTTGAGACAGAGAATAGAATGTATGAGTGACTTTTGGATTCCCTGTATAGCATGGGTAGAGTACCCCGATAAGGGAAGTAGAGTTTGTGAATATGTCTAGAGTTGGACCGAGAGTGGAAGTCCATATAAAATAACCTAGAATGATTTGAGTTGAAATGGGCCAAGAGCGGGCACAGAGGAATATAGATTGCCGGTGCCGTTAGGTGTCATGGGAGGTTCCTGTCGGACTCCTATTAAATCATCCTGACATTATTAAAGCTCATATGAGGAGATAGACCTCAGAGGGGGCAGTGGAAGCATAGTTGATGTATGTGGGCACCAATGATTTATTCTTAGTAGTTAGTCTCGATACGTATTTAGCAATGATGATGAACTATATGTGCTTAGGCCATAAGACCTGATGGACTAGTAAGTCCTTAGGCCAATAGAATGTGATGTGTTTGAAAATTGTACTAAGCGAAGGCTCGAGTCGGTAAGAACGATGTGCAAGTTTGCATAAGATGGTGTCTTTAAGCTGGAACACCTCTATGCTTGGCACTATGGTTGATGCCTAGTGTGATGACGTTGGACCAGTGTGTCTAGGGAATGTCTTAAAGTTGACAGAACATTCAAACTGTACCCAGTTGTAGCTGAGGCAGTAAGTCCTAAAATGCCGATTGCATGGGGGTGATTCCCTGGGCAGTAAGACCAATTGACCAAGTACTTTGGTGTCAAATGTTACCAGAGTCTCATATAAGCACGATCTTATTCCTAAGGTTATGGGTTTGAGCTCTAGGGAGGCGAAAGAAAAGCACAAAAAGGGGGTGCGGATATCCTACCGTTACAGAGTGATAGAGGCAGTAATAGCCAGTACAAACTACCGATGGAGGCAGTATCGTTATATAAAAAGGTGATTGTGTGAATCCAGGTGGAGTCTCGAAGAGGCTGTGAGGCCTAAGGAACCAAGAGCTATGGGAATTGACTAGTGGGTCCTGTGTTTGATTGCACGCTACATACTGTATATAGAATGGTTGATGAATGCTAAATACTATCTGAGATTTGTGATAAGAATATGGTGATTGTGTTACATGCTGATGAGATTGTGTGGCCAACAAATTACATCCAGAGTGGTGCACAGTATTACATCTAATGTGGTGTATAATATTACATCTAGAGTAACATACAGTGTGATGACCTATATGGTCAACAACCACATAACCCTTGTGGTTTGTGGTGACACATGTGAGCTGGAATTGAGATAAGCCCTAGTATAGTAGGGTGTAATGGTGGTGAATACTCTCCACACTATAGCTTCATAGAATGAATCACCCACTCGTAATATAATGCATATAGTGGATGGATTACATAGTGAATAATACACATAGTGAAAGGTGCACACAATATGACTAGTAAAGGGGTAGATAGTCATTTGATCTTGAGCAAAATACTTAGTAGGATCAGACTATATGGTATGGCCAGTAAGGGTCAACAGTTATTTGATCCCGAACACCAAACAGGTAGACACGATTACAGATAGTGAACATAGATATAGATAGTTATGTCTACAGACAGGCCGGTTGGTGGTAAGTCCCGATGTACATGTTTGTACAGGGTAATAATACCAGAATATTCAGTGCTATGAGAATGGAATGAGATACCCTATAAGGCTATGTATATCGGGGCAGTGTGCTGACAAGGCAATAAGGCCTAGAATAATATATTGAGTATCCTGATAAACAATTAGTATAATAACGGGTTGGGTGACCCATGAGTACAGAACGTGCTAAATATGTAAGAGTTGATAGGCAGTTCAACCACATATATCTTGTAATTTGTTGTGTACGCTTTATAAGTATGCACGACCTAGGGATGAGATACACAGTGAGATAGGATTAATCCCCAAGTTGTAGCTGTTCAAATTTTGATGACGACATTTATTAAAAGTGGGGAGAAATGTAACATCCTGAATTTTGGTCAATAAAATTCCTTATATTCAAGGGAATAAAATGGTGTATATTCATGAACTTGGAATTTTAGAAATTTATACATTTCCATTTTCATGAAGATTGGGCTAAAACAAATTATGGAATTAATTCTTGGGTTTTCTAAAAAGCCCAATATTGAGGCCCAAAGTAGATGAATATGAGAAAATAATATTTGGCCCAACATTAATGTTAATTTTGGTCATAGGAATTAAATATTGGAAATAGAAAGGTGAACAATGCTTCCAATGAAATTTCTTGTGAGACGGTGAGCTTGTCATGTGATTTTGTATGACCAAATGATGATAGGCTATTATTAAATTTTACAAGATGAAATTAGACATTCTAAGCTTTAATTTGATAGTTAATGCGTAATTTCTGGAGTTGTGTACAAAAAGTTATGTATTTTTGAAGTTTACCCAGTGAAACTGGAAAGTTTTTGGAGCAGCATCCAAATATGGAATTTTTGGGGATCTTGTGCTTCCAATTAGTAATAGGCTATATTTTTCCTTGTAACTAGACTCAATAAGGGTTATATAGCCTTTGAAATCACAACAATACGATATCTACAAATTTAGTGATGATTTCTCAAAATTTGGGCAGAAAATATGCCAGAATTTGCAATTAATCTGAAACTTTAGGGAAATTATGTCATAAAGTTGGGATATATTATAAAAAAATTCCATCATCTCTTTCCCTTCATAAACCGTCCACAATGGCTGAAAAAAGAGAGAGAAAGCTTGAGAGAATTCTAGAGACAGAAGGAGAAGAAAACTCACAAGGTAGGACAATTTCTTCGGTGAATTCATTCCTAACGTGTATAATGTTTCTCCTAAGCTTCTTCTCTATGTAATTTAAGGTATTTGAACCAAGAATTTTGGTGTTTTGGAAGCAAGGGTTTCGGTCATGCCAAGGAAAAGCTAGAGAAAGCAAAGGTAACTTCCAAAAACTTCAAATATTGGTTTACTGACTACTGTAAGTAATTTAATCGGTGAATTTCTGCTGGATATGCTTTGATTGTAAATTTGAAAAAAATTGTGTCCTAAACATTATGCTAGCCAAATTGAGTCAAATGGTGGTTTTAACATAATTAAATAATTAATAAAGTGATTAGGAGTAGAAAGGAGCAAGTCTGCAGAGTCAGAATTGGGAAACCCCAATTTTTCTCGGAGAATTGGGAATTTTGGCCAGTGCTATTTTAAGGGGTTAGAGTTGGATTTTTTATGATCTGCTGATTCCATTGAGTTCAGTAGGAAAAATTAGGTGGGGTTATAGTTGATCACTTTTCTAGAAAAGCCTTATAAAGCATAATTACTAAAACACCATAAAACCTTAAAATAGGGGCTGCCAAGGGCATTCAGGTCTTTTGGCAGTGAATTTTGTATTTCTAAGTTCGAAAATGGATTCCTTGGGTGAAAATATGTTAGAATAACCCATGACAAAATTTTAGGAAAAGTACAGTCGGACCGGGTAAGTTGGGCGAAGCCGGGCCCCCGGGGGCATTTTGGTAAATTTTCACAATAGACTCATATAACCACTAAGAACATATGGGAAGTGCCTAAAATATTACATGAATGGGTTGTAACCTAATTCTTGTACATTTGAAGTTTTAGGATCGAGTTGAGAGCCAGTTGTTTGCACGCTTTAAGAGGCATGCGTTTCAAGGCAAAAAGGGTTAAGGTAGTAACTATAATCTCTCATACACTATGTGATTGTTGATATGTTATATGTTATTGTATTCTGTGATATGAACACGGTGCCTGAGGTATGTTACCTAGCTGTGGTTAAGGGCGCAATTGAGGTATACGTAGGGGATCCAAACAACGATTTGGCCCTGAGCTTTGTGTACAAACGCGTATTGTTATAAATTTTTATTTTACAAAATATGGTGTATTGCATATTTAATTCTCACATTTTGATGTGTTTAGTTATATGTTACTACTGGGATTCCTCGGAATATCATTCTTTTTTCAAAAATGATAATGTGCCAGTGGGAACCAGTGGATCCAAAGGCAAGTTGGTAGATATGGAGAAATGATATTGCAGATCCCGAGGCAAAGATAGTGGTTATATATGTAGTCTTATTTTGAGAAGTTTGTATAAATGTGTAAATATCATCAAACCTCGAGGGGAAGACCGGTAATGTAATCAAGTACCTTGTATTAATATATCAATATATTTATGTTATTCCTGTGTTACTCACCGCACTCGAGCAAGTACTCTGAAAAGGGTGAAAATAAGATAAGGGTATAACATTATGTATGGTGGTGACATTATATATTTTCGACACATATACATAACGGTTCTAAATTGTGATGAGTTCAATGACATAAATAACAATTTTAAGAATATCTATTATATATTGAGGTTTGATGAAGCCATGATGTGTATCATATTGGCATAATATAATGGGCAAACATAAACAATCATTATATATTTAGTAATGCTGGCATATTACACAACCGTCTCATGTAAATTACCATTGTATATATAGTTGACATAAATAATAGTTGTTAAGCAATAACTATGAAGTTTAAAAATACATTACGGTTATTATATAATAATTGTGACGTATCGATGCTTGACTTTATATGTGAGATTTTCTGAGTTAGTTGGACTAGACGCTAAATTCCATTCAAGTTTCATCCTTCACCATTAATATAGATCTTCACTTTACAGCTCCTTCATTCTCTTGTGATTCTTCCTCAAGTAAGCTTTCATTGTTTTTTCAATTAATATTTTTAGTTTCATTTTATTTGTTTATATAACGAGAGCTCATAAGTTGAGGCTCAAGGCCACCAGATTATTTAGGAAGAAGAATCGCAGACAAAAAACAAGATCTAATTTTTTATGATTGTTGTTGCTTTGAAGATACAAACAAAGAAAAACACTAGAGAAAAGTAGGGAGAACAAAAAAATGATGAAATAAAATGCCAAATTTTTTATTATTGTTCTATTGCAATTGAAATAATTATGATAACTCTAGATTATATAAACTAAAATCAATTTAATTTTGTGTTCTAATTTTTAGTAGCTTGTTGAATCATGATCTACTTTAACGTTCACCCTTCCACGTTCCGAAATTTTAGCAAGTATGTTAAAATTAGATATGAGATTTGCTCACATTTTAATATTTGCCATTTTTTTCTATATATATATATATTTTTTTTGATTTTCATATTTATATTTATATTATCCTTTTGAAATTATTGAAACTCTATAGTACTGATATGTAATTGACAATTTACAACAGAGATATTGGAAAATATTGTAGAAAGTTTTTACTAGATTTTCTTTTAGAATTCAAAAAGTTGTAAGATAATATTCTAGAGTGTTTAAGTGATTAATGTTTTTTTAATTTTGTGATGTTTATCTATAATGTATTGAATTTTTTCTTATAATTGTTATGAGATGGTCTATTAAATAGTGCAAATATATATTGTCGTAAACAAGTAATACAAAAGTGAGTAAAGTATAATTCCCTCGAGAATTGATCACTAAGTACCAAAATGAGTAATTTTAACTCTATTTAGTCGATCGATTAGTTGGTGATGAAGATTACAAAATTAAAAATGATTAAATATGAATTCAAATGATATGAAATAACTATGAGAAAAAGTTCTAGGGATCATATTACACTTGACAAATTCTAGATTGAATCACCTATCTATTCTAGTCCAATTTATTCCACATGATTGATAGTCGAGTATCCCTCATTTAATTACTAGCCTCGTCCAAGGTCAAACAATTCTATAATTAGTTGCTAATCCAATATATTCCTATATGAATTCAAGTAATTAATCATGCATTAAGATTTATGGAACTCATTAAAACTACACAACTCATATAAATATATTCCTATTTCATATGTAAGTTATGGTTTTAATTATAGGATCAACACACATATATCTACTTTTGGTCTCAACATACATATTGAAATCATTCAAAATATGGCCAATCAATCAAAAGCATTAATAATAATAATTAAAACTCAATCATGAAGGAAAAATTAAAACTAGATTTAATAAGTTAAGATTCAATCCATCATTAGTAAGCTACATCATTACCTTAGGAAAATGGAAATTTATCTCATAATGAAACTAAAAACAAAACCAAAATAAATTGAAAACTTTATAAACATTGCATAAAAATTGAACATTAAATTCTAAAACATAAATATACAACAACTAAATGTATGAAAATGGAGAAAATCTAGCCATCCCTTTAGGAGGTAAAACCTTCCATGTAGGTGGCAACCTATACTATCCATAAAGAAGGACTACCTAAGCCTTCCATAAAAGAGGCATGCATGAAGCAAATACAATGCATTAAAAATACTCTAAAATGGTGTATGTGGAGAGGAGAGGAAAGTAATAGATATGAAATGGTATGTGTCAAATATGAGAGAGAGAATGGCTATATATGGGGAAGAATAGAGTAGGTGAAATGGAAGATGGAGTAGTAGGTGAAATGGAAGATGCAGTGATAGATTAACTGGAGTTGGTGAAATGGTAGATGAAATGTGATAAAAGGAATGGTTAGTGGAATTTCACATTTTGATCTTCATAAAAGTTGTACCTCTAGATCTTCGCTTGAAGATGCAAGTGGAAACTCCTCATTTTAATATTTGCAGCTCCGCTTATGGTCAAATTAGCAAGCAAAGGTCATACTTGAACAAATTCACATCCTCAACTTCCAAGCAAAATTCACAATTCTTGGATATAAAACTGGGTTTTGGTCTCAACATAAAAGTTGTAGAGCTCTTTCTTAGCTTTTTATCCATGTAAAAAACGTCCCAATCCAATATCTAGAGCTCCAGATATTGCTTGAAAACTGAAAGAGGGTCTGATTTAGTATTTTTTTCAAGAAATTTTATTTTATGCCAAAATCATTATTTATTTATCAATTACACTCAAATTCATTAAATTGAGCTCAAATATCATCCATAAAATCATCGTATAAGGAAAAATAAATATGCAAATATTTTACTTATCAATAATGTATTGAATTTTGAATGTTATAAATAAAATTGTTTACTTAATATTATTATATTGTTATTAATAATGATTATACTGTGTTTTATATAATAAATATTAACAATAAAACTAAATAAAATAATAATAAAAAATAACTAAATATAATAAAAAAATAAAGTCAATAGATAATGGTCATTTTATTATATGCCATCAATATATAACGGTTCATATATAACAGTTTGTAACTGAGCATATATTATGGTTCGAAACCATAATTTATGACCGATAATAACCGTTATATATCGGTGATTATGTAGTAGTGTAACTTGTGTTTCTTCAGATGAATTAAGCCAGGCAAACAAGAACATGGTGAAAAAGAACGAATATCCCAACTGTAAAGGGTGCTAGGGGTATGCAAACTTTGAGCATAGTGATGATGTATAACATTTGATCCCTTACTCTCTTTCAAGTCTTGCTCGAGGTTTACATAATCCTTGCACCCTTTACGATAGGTAACTAAATTTATTTAAGGATACAAATGCAACCTATCTTTGGCAACTGTTTTTCTTCTTTAACGGTGTGCAGCTCATCTTTTCTTTTCTTTTTTGCTAGGCACAAGTTGGTTGTGTGCAATCTATCTTTAATTATGTCCAAAACTATAGATGTTTACACACAACTAAAGAAAACTTGCACCCGTTGAGGATGAATTGCCTAGCCCGCTCAAAGAGTTGGGATCTTAAGTATCTTTGGGCAATAAATTTGGTAAGAGATAATTTTTCAGCAATTTTCTCAATTAATTACTATATGTTTTGCCTACAAGTAATAATTATTCTTCTACCAATTTGAGAGAGTTAAAGGCAAATATTTGGCCGCCAAAAAATCTTCACATTCTTCTAATTCTTGCCATTCATCTTCTTTGACCGAAACAGGAAGACATTAAGCATTCATGATGGGGCAAAGGGTGTCTCCACTTCTCTCTCTCACATGCACACACATATTTTGTTTGACCTTCTGTGAACTTGTTGCGTAATTAAGGTTTTTGCCCTAATGTATAGCGCAGTATGCCTCTACTATGAGGGTTTGGGTGTCAAGAAAAAAAAATAGACAACTCGAATAAAACGAATGGAAATTAGTCCTGTAGAGGAAAGGGATGGGAGTCTAAAATAACAAAATTTTACCAATCTAAAAATTAGAGATTCATTCAATTTCGTTACTCCGGAGTCTAGAGGCGACATAAAGCAGCAGATTAATGCATCAAATCAGCTATTCACACGCACCAAAAAAATAGAATCTTTTGACCCGAAATCAACAAGTTTACTACCGTGCTGAAAGCCTGAAACACGATTAGAAATAGGCAATGAAAAAAATTTAGTTGCCCTTATTAACTTTATTTCAATATTTGTTTTGAAAACTGACATTCAAAATAATAGCGGAGTACAATGCTGAAACATGATTAGAAATAGGTAATGAAACAATATAGGGCTTGTTTGATTTTGTTTTTGAAAAATGTTTTTTCATTTTAAAAAAGGCTAAATTATATAAAACCTTAATGAACTTTGGGACAGTTGCATATAATTGCCATGACATTTCAAAGTTTAAATTTAACCCTCTAAACTTTTAATTTTTTGATTATAAGCACCCTATTATTAACTGACCATTATCTTTTTAATAAAATTTGCCACGTTAGATTAATAGGTTACATGTGGCATTCTATGTAAATTGTTAATTTTTACAAAACCCCCCCGAACTTTAATTAGTTACTAATAAAAGCGCTGCACTTTAACCAATTACAGAAAACCCCCTAACCTTTGATTGGTTACAAATAACCTCTGAAATTTCAAAATTTAAATTTAACTTCCTCAAAAATTTGATTTATAATATTAAACTATGTGTCATTACTAGTATCATCTTAATAATTTTATGAAGATATTTGCTATCATTTGTCAATTTAAATAGCTTTTTTTATGGTAAAGCTAGAAGAATAATAATTAAAAAATATGAAAATAAAACATTGAACCTCTTATTCAAGAAAAAATCAAGAACATTTTATTTTTTATATTTGTAAAATATTATTCTAGATTTTACCATAAAAAAAGCTATTTCAATTGCCAAATGATAGTAAAAATCTTAATAAAATTATTAAGATGAAAAAGAAATATCAGGGAGGCTATATGTAATTGATCTAATGTTTGGGAGGGTTTTATTTAATTTAGGCTTTTAAAAACAAAAAACCTTGTTTACAAAACTGTTTTCAATAAGTTGTATTTTAAAAAAAAATGAAAAGTTGTTGTTAAAAACTAAAAGACAAAAACAATATTTAAAGTCATTTTTTACTAAGTTGTTTTTCTATTTTTCATTTTTTAAAGTTGCCACCTATCCACTATCAATACCACATTTCTAGTGACTATAATCACCATGTCGCCACCGGTGACAGCCACCTACGCCACATCATTTCAAAAACATATTTTTGAAACAAATTATATCCAAACATTTTTTTTAAATTATTTTCAAAACTTGTGTCCAAAAACAGTTTTATAAAACCATTTTGAAAACAATTAACAAGGAATGGAAACGAACAAGACTTCAATTACACTCATTCCTTAAACTAGTGAGATTGACAACCTTTATCTAGAGGTGACATAAAGCAGCAAATTAATGCATCAAAATCAGCTAAACACACACACAGACGCACGGACACAAATCTTTAGACCTGAAACCAACAAGTTTAGTACTAAGATGAAACATGATTAGAAATAGGTAATGAAATATTATAATTGCTCTCTTCAACTTTATTTCAATATTTTTTCCAAAACTGAGATTCAAAATTATAGTGGAGTACAATGATTGTATGAAGGATAGCATGACTACAAGGATATCTTGGAAAAAAATTTATTAATTACTTCGACAAAATCATAATACTGATATTCTTCTAAACTAAAACTCTTGAATCAAATAATTAAGCAAAAATGAATATTTTTTTTGTTTTTTCTACATAGGCATACACAGATAGATACACTAACACACCATATTATAATAATGCTCTTTTTATATATTTTTTATTTATGGCATTTTATTTTACTGTCGTCACATTTTGATCCTATCTAATAATAATTTATTGGCCAGCTAAAAAGTTGGGTGCCCCACATATGTGTTAATTTTTGTACCGTCTATTAAACCAGGAAGTGATTGACGCTCATGAAGAGTGATGAACATTGACATCTGAATCGTTCAAACCTAATTTAAAATGTCTAGATTTAACCTTTTATTCTTTTATTCATTTAAAAAATTATTTCAGTGTGTACCAAAACTAAAATAAAGATAATCTCTTAATTGTTCTGAATTTTTTAAAAGCGATATTTTTTTAAAAAAAAATTTATCAGTAGAAGAATTTTAAATTTCAACCACTAATGAGTACGGTGAGCTCCAAAACTAGTTTCCTATTCACTAAAGAAGTCATATGCGAGACACTAGATAGACAATAGGAGATTTTTATGAAGGAATTATGATGATTTAGAAGAGAACGTGTGTTCATACTTTAGAGTCAAAAGACGGATGCGTATATGACTGAACTATTCGATATTCAATTCATCACACTATATATCAAAACGGCATTTATGCAACAAATCACATGGGCGGCTGCCTATGAGTTAGATCAACGCATTCATCCTCCTTTTTTTCTTTTTCTGTTTTCTCTCTCTCTTTGTTTTCTTCAATTTATTCCTTCATTTCAGTATGAAACTCATGATAAGAGATTTGATTATAACACTAATTAAGCAAATCAGAATATTTCTACCCATTTAAAATAATTCAAGTTTAGTGCATAAATCATAGGCTAAATTATATAAAACTCCCCTTAACTTTGGGGTAGTTGCATATAACCTCCTTGACATTTCAGAGTTTAAATATAACCCCCTTGACCTTTTATTTTATTTTTTATTATGGACTCTCTACCATTAACTTACTGTTATCTTTTGGATGGAAAACGCTGTCATATTAGTAGAAGACACCTCATATCCTATGTGGCATCCTATGTTAGCTAATAATTTTATAGTAATTACATCATTTTTTAGTATAGGAGCTAAACTGTCAATTTATCATTAAAAGAAACCCTAATCTTATTGCCTTTGTCTCCTTGCCGTCTGCAACACACCTCCTTTCAATTCTTAGAAAACCCTCATGTCGCTGCCATAGATTTTCAAAGAAGGCTTGATAATTGCACCTCAAAGTCTCAAAACAAGGTGCGTTCTTGACTTTGTGAAATAGAATAACTGTCAAATTAGACTCAAATGAAGCTGGAGTTCCCTTATTTTTCTTTAGATTTCCTAATAACCCAAACAGTTATATATAGAATATTGAAAGAAGAGAAAAGGAAAGCATTCAAATTAAATAATTAAAAGAGTAACATTTCTGGATGTCATAAATGGCAAAAGTACGTCCATCCTCTAATTGCTTCTCGGTAAAAAACAATCTCTGATGGTTCAGTGAGATACCTTTAGGTGGATGTATATATGTCATAACTAGAAATAATTTATAGATAGAAAAAGAGAATCACAACAAATAAAAATGAAATTTTACTCAACTTTGAGAATCTACAGCAGCCGCGGTTGGGTTTTCTGAAAATTGATACGAGGTGTGTGATACTGACGACAAGGAGATCAAACATCATGAGAAGGGTTTTTCTAATGATAAAATGATAGTTTAACCCGTATATAAAAAAATGATATAATTACTATAAAATTATTAGATTACATAGGATGCCACATAGGATATGAAGTGTCTTCTAATAATCTGACGTAATATGATTTCCATCCAAAAGAAAACTGTAAACGGCAAGGGATCCATAAAAAATAAATAAATAAAAGGTCACGGGGCTTATATTTAAACTCTGAAATGTCATGGAGGATATATGCAACTGTACTAAAGTTCAAGGGTGTTTTCTATAATTTAGCCTAAATCATATTTCATAGATCTGCAACGTAGCTATAAATCAAAATCTATGGATATATATATATATATATATATATATATATATTACACAAAAAAATACAAATAGATATATAATTTAGCCTAAATCATATTTCATAGATCTGCAACGTAGCTATAAATGAAAATCTATGGATATATTACACACACACAAAGATACAAATTGATATATAATGCATAAGGGGAGCATATTAAACCAATGATAAAAACTGGTCAAGTGTCAAACTTTGGATATTTATTTATATTCAACAATGAAATGATATATAATTGCGAAACCAAATTGAAATCATATGCATCAAACGCAAAACTAAATTAAACTATAATAAAGTTACAAACTAAGGGCCAGTTTGTATAGGATTATTAAAACAAATTGATTTTGATTTTGTTTAATATGAGAATAGTTGTTGCGAGAACCTTAAACTAATGATAAATATTTATGCAAAAGGAAAATGATTTTCAACATACTTTGATAATATATTCCAATAGATTGTAATAGACTATTAAATTAAGCTAAAAACATACTCTTTTTCAACACACCCCTATGTTGAGCTTAAGGCTCTCACATGCTCCTAACAACTTCCTCATGTTTAATTAAACTAAAATTACATTTTTCCTAGGGTGTGTTTGGATTAGCGGTAGGAAGGATAGATTTTTTATAAAAGTGGTTAACAATCATGATTGAGAAGAATAGATCAATAAAACATATAAATCTCTTCCCTTGATACTGTTCATAGAGACGTTTGCTTCTTCAGCTCCTCTCATAAATTTTTTACTGTTCATAAGCTGTTTAAGCCGGTTTCCTATTTCTCATTTCGTGGCTTCACAATACATCGAGCTTTGTGTTCTGATGCTTAACATAATATAAATATTACACAAATATCTAATTGAGTGCACCTATAGCCTATATACGTAGGGTTATGGTTCACCGATTGAAATTTTTCTTATAAGGACTGTTAGTCTTATAGCTTTATCGCTAGTGAATGGGTCGCAAGTAATATAAAAAAGATCGTTCTCATGACGACTATGACAAAATCAAGTTAATTATCTCAATTAAGTTCTCAATTATGTTGAGTAAGAATGCTTTGAGATTTAATTTGTTTTAGGAAAAGTATATTTGAGAATTTTAAAGTTAAGATTTTTCTTCAAGATAAGAGGAGTTTAGGATTGCTTGTGTAACACCCTAATTTATCTCTAGCCAAATGAGATATAAATATAATGAATTTGAACCACTAAACCAGGTTTCAATCATGGGAAGAAAATACCTTTGAAAATAGTTAAAAACCCAGCCCAAATACAACGTTTGAGCTTGTGAATGAATGGGCTTTTATTAAAAATTTAAAAATTTTAAAACATTTATTCAGTAGTTCAAACTCTTTGTTATGACTCATCTATCCTTTAACCTTATTCATAAATATCAGAGTATTGCTTTGCTCTTATCATAGTCTATTGCTAGTTAAACTATGGGCTGTTTAGATACAATTGTCCATCCCTGATTCAATTATTATGTGTAGCATTATTACCATTTTGTTATGTATGTATGGTATACTATGGCTACCCCGTGTTACACATGCTATTCTACCACCACCTACCACTACTATAGATACTATCTTCAATATGTATATCTCTATGTTTATATATATATACATATATATATATATACCCAAAAATTGTAGCCACACAAGGCCATAAAAAATCCTAAGTCTTAACAAAATTATTGAACAAATCCCAACACTTAAACCAAATATTATCTTAACTCCTTTATGTCCAACCTTCTTCAGGCTTTGCCCATAACAATGCTCTTGCCCCTAGAAGTACTTGCTCTTACTGTATATCATGGAAGAAAGATGTGAGATTTGGGGGAATCTCAATAGCAAAATGTTATCTCAATAATGCAATAGTAATTAACTATGCATGTAAATAGCCAAGTAAGAACAACACCTTACAAGCATATACACATGACTATGGCACAAACTCAAGCAAGTATATTACATGTTCAAAGGCATGCATGACAAATAAATATACACTCAACCAAGCACAAACTATATAAGAGTAAGTTTTACTATCTTTTGTTTCTTCCCAAGTTACCTCCTTTTGCTTGAACTTCCTTCCGTCACTATTAAAAAAAACACAATATATGGCACTTAATTTAAAGAACACTATGGTGCTTGGGAAGCACCATAGCTTCCAGCGCCATTAAAACAAGCTACGACACTTCTTGAATATATAGAAATGCCATTGCTTGATTATTTAATTTTTTTAAAATTATAAAGCTATGGCGCTTTCTGGGGGAAGTGGCATAGAAAACTGGCACTTCTTATGGTTTTCCAGGGAAGAGACATAAGAAGTTAATGACTTAGAATGACACTTCCCTGGAGAAGCGCCATAAGAAGTTCTTTTTTTTTAAAAAAGAAATCATAATTATTTTATTTTCTTGATGTAAACATCTGTTTACAATCCAAAATTCACAGCAATTTATATAATACAATCCACAATAAAATGAAATAACATAGTACGTATCTTTTACAATATTGCGTTTTCATATATCAAGAATAAAAGAACTCCAGCATTTAACTTGCTTAAACTTGAGCCATACATGTTATTTCTACGGAGAATTAAACTAAATATTATTATATTTGTAAGCTATCTTAAAAATTTAAAAAATTACAATATATAGGAAGTTCAAGAAGACAGAGTTGAAACTTCAAATAAATACCTGAAAACAAAATTATGAGCACACATGTAAAATTCATGAGAGGTTTTAACTAAAAAAAAATGCGGACCAAATGTTGAAAAAAAAACTTACATGCTAGGGAGCTTCTGGAGGAGGCCGAGAAAAGAAGAGAAAAACACGAGAGTGAGGAAAGCTTTATACTACAATTGAGGTCTGGGAAATGGACGAGCTAGAGGGAATGCGGGAAGATGAAAAAAGAAAATGAAAATGGTGGGCTGTGAAAATTATATAGCAACATGGTGGGAGAAGCTGCAGCGCTTTCTCAAGGGAGTGCCATTAAGGGCATATAATATATGCCCTTAATGGCACTCCCTTGAGAAAGCGCCATTAAATTAAAGGCATTATTGTAAGTTTTTTTTGTTAATACAGAAGCTTTCGTCAATTGGCATTATGGTTTTTTTTTAAAAGTTTAAAATCTTTCAATAATCTTAACTTATAGATTTATATGTGCTTATAACTTTTTTCTAGATATTTGCTTGAAGTTACAACTTTCTCTTAAACTTCCTTGCATTAGAAGTTTTTAAAATTTTAAGCTTACAAATATAATTTTATTAGTTGTTACTTGTTTAATTTGCTCAATGTCTTTTATATTTAACTTATTACTTAAAATTAATTTTTTTAAAAAAAATATTTTTCATATGCCTACTTGGTTGAGAAAACGTTGAAAAAGTCTTACAAAAAAAAACGCCTTACCGAAAAAGAACGTTAAAAATGGGTATTAAGCCTTTAATGGCACTTTCTCGAGGAAGTGCCACTAAAGGCTATTAACATATGTCTTTAATGGCACTTCCTTGAGAAAGTGTCATTAAAGGCTTAATACCCTTTTTTAACATTCTTTTTCGGTAAGACCTTTTTTTTGTAAGACTTTTTCAACCTTTTCTCCAACAAGTAGGCATATTGAAAATATTTTTTAAAAAACATAATTTTAGGTAATAAGTTAAATATAAAAGACATTGAGCAAATCAAACAAGTAACAACTAATAAAATTACATTGAGCAAATTATATTTGTAAGCTTAAAAATAAAAAAAAAAACTTATAATCATAGGAAGTTTTGGAGAAAGTTGTAACTTCAAGCAAATATCTAACAAAAATTATAAGCACACATAAAACTATAAGTTAAGATTCATGACAGATTTTAAACTTGAAAAAAAAAACTAAAATGCCAATTGACAAAAGCTTCTGTACTTAAAAAAATGAGTTTTAGTGTTGCAAACAATAGTGCCTTTAATGGCGCTTTCTCAAGGGAGTGCCATTAAAGGTTATTATATGCCTTTAATGGCACTCCCTTGAGAAAGAGCTATTAAAGGCTTACCATTTTCAACATTTTTTTGTGTGAGACTTTTTTTGGTTTTCTCAAGCAAGTAGGCATATAGAAAATATTTTTTTTTAAAAAAATAATTTTAAGTAATAAGTTAAATATAAAAGACATTGAACAAAGGGAAAATCCCTCAAAAGTGTGAAAAGGCAGAGAGATGTAACGAAATTCTGAAATCCTGTAGAGGTGCTTTGTGACTAAGCAGGGATTTACATTTTGAGATCAAAAGACTAGTTTGCCCCAAAGCAAATTTGAAAAGAAAAGAGGAAGAGAGGGAGGCATTTTTATCAGGAGTGGATTGGCTGTTAGTGGGCGGTTTTTGAGGAGTAAAAAAGTGGTAGGGAGCAGGGGTTGTTTGTTGCACAGTGGGTCCGAAGTGGGTAGGGTTGATTTGAGGAGGAAGGAAGGAGTTAACAAGGCTAAGGAGTATGCCACATTCTTCAATTGAAGTAGTGAAGAGGTTGGCGACTAAAAAATAAGAAAAAACAACAGCATAAACCAGTAAAAGCTATCATTTAGGCTGAGTTGGGTGTGCTTTTTTGGTTTGAAAGATGCGTCGACGGTGGGTCGGAAGTCAGCTAGTCCATCGTAGGCTAACGGAGGGCGACGGCGGTGGTCTGGAAGTTGCCATTTCTTGGATTGGCACAGAGATTGGCTAGTGAGTTGCTGTGAAATCACTATTCCAGTGTGCAGTTGCTTCTTCTTTGCTACTTTCTCACGATGTACATGGATTAGTTGGACTACATTATACTTTCTCTCCTTTACCATCCAAGCATTGAAAGACTACAAGATTGGTTGTTATGTTGTCCCAATGCTTGTAAGGGAACTTACTCATTGCCCACCTGTCAACATCCCCATGATTCAAAATTTAACTATATAACTCTTTTGAGTGCTCCCGTATCTGTTCCATTGCCTTATCAAAGTCATTTGGAAGCCTTGCATATGCAACTTTGTCAAGAAGAATAAGTCCATCCTCTTTTAGCCGATCACTTTTTTTCTTTTTGCCCTTATTTATTTGCAGTATTTACCGTTGAAGTTCTCCTTCACATGTTTATAACAAAATGCATGCCGATGACCTTCAAATATTGTTGCCACACCACCTATTATGGCATTGTGACAATCTGACACAACAATAATTTCAATTAAACCAACAATTCTTTTAATCATATACATAAACCAAGTCCAATCATCCAGTGTCTCTCCTTTAACAATTGCTATTGTCAAAGGCAACAACTCATTATCCGCATCATAGGCCACAGCTGAAAGGAGTGTCCCACTATAGAGCCCGTTTAAATGAGTTCCATCAACATATAGTACATGTCTTACACCTCGCAAGAATCCCTCAATACATGACCCATATGCAATGAAAACTCATTTAAACCTGTAACCATCTGCTACCTATTCACTACTATTTTATCATCCGTTTCGTTCAACCTTTGGCATATCTATAAGATTAACATGTAAGATTGTTCTGGTCTTCCATTAATGTCTTCTATTGCCTTCTCCTTTGCCCTATAAGCCTGTTTATATGTTAGGTTAACACCATACTTCCTTTGTAAAGTCTTCATAATCTCAGTTAGATGCTTCTCTGTATGGTTCCTAACCTTGTCAATGATTATTGATGATGTCAAACTAGATCTCGCACCATAGCTTGTTGTTACGAGTTTGGATGATCAATTATATAGTGCAAGTGTACACTGTCGTAATCAAGTAATATAGAAGTGAGTAGAGTATCGTTGCCACGAGGATTGATCACTAAGTACCAAAATGGGTAATTTTAATTCTATTTAGTCGATCGATAAATCGGTGATTGAGAGTACAAATAAAAGAAAAATAATTAAATATGAGTGCAGATGATATGAAAACAAATATGAGAAAAAGTCCTAGGGATTAGATTTCACTTAACAAATTCCGGATTGAATCACTTATCTATTCTAGCCCAATTTATTCCACATGATTGATAGTCGAGTTTCCCTAATTTAATTACTAGCCTCTTCCAAGGTCAAGCAATTCTATAATTAATTGCTAATCCAATATATTCCTATATGAATTTAAGCAATTAATTATGCATTAAGATTTATGGAACTCAATAAGACTACATAACTCATATGAATATATTCCTATTTCATATGCAAGTCATGGTTTTAATTATAGAATCTACACACATGCATCTCCTTCCGGTCTCAACATGCATATTGAAATCATTCAAAAGATGGCCAGTCAATCAAAAGCATTAAGAATAATAATTAAAACTCAATCATGAAGGAGAAATTTAAACTAGATTTAATAAGTTAAGATTCAATCCGTCATTAGTAAGCTATGTCATCACCCTAGGAAAATGAAAATTTAGCACATGATGAAATTAAAAACAAAATAAAAATAAATTGACATTATATAAAACTAGAATGAAATCCTCATAAATACTGCATAAACTTGAACATTAAATTCTCAAACATAAATATACAACAAAAAATATACATAAAAAAAAACTGGAGAAATTTAGCCGTCCATTTAGGAGGTAAAACCTTCCATGTAGGCAGCATGCAAAAAGTAATATAATACTAAGCCTTCCATGTAGGAGGCATACAGAAAATAATATAATACTAAGCCTTCCATGTAGGAGGCATAAAAAAAATAATACAATACATAAAATTAAAAATAAAAAATAACACAATTTATTTAGAACTGTCAGAGAAAATATCTCTCCCTGTCAGAGAAGGGTCTCTGACTGTCAGAGAAAATTCTCCACGCCTTGTTCTCTCCTCCTCTTCCAGTTTGCAAAGAAACACACACATATATATAGGCAAGTGAGCGTCTGTTGCTTCTTCAATTTTTTCCACAGGTGCTACAGTGATTTCGCCTTCTTTTCACGCATTGCTACAGTAATGAACAGTAACCTGTCGGTTGGTTTACGCGTTTTTTCCGTGTTGCTACAGTGCTACAGTGATTCCGTCCGCTACAGTCACCTCCGTCAGCTACAGTAACGTCCTGCTACAGTGATTCTGTCATGAATAGTGCCCGACGCTACAGTACTGACCTTTTTTTATATTTTTCTTTATTTTTTAAATACTATTTATTTTACACCCAAATATATTATATTAAATTCAAATAGCATCCATAAAATCATCATATAAGGGAAAATAAATATGCAAATATTTTACTTATCACTTGTCACTTCCAAATTATCTTAAGCACTATGCACATGATCTCTTACAAATTTGGTGACACTAAGTATTGTTGCAATCCTGCCGTCTCCATTTGCGCATAATTTCCAGGGACATCCTTCTACTTTACACTTGACATATATCTTCTCCTTGGTATTCCTCTCGTACTTGGGCAAAAATTTGTGCGCAATGCTATATTTGTACAAAGCTCCTCTTAATGCATCCGCATGTGGAAAACGTTACCCAACTCCTGAAATTAGTCCGGGCCATTTCAAATAGCTCCTCTCACTGACATGTGTCTGTTCAGTGTCATAAGTTAGACTACCACTACCAAATGCAATTGACACAGGCTAAACATCACTACCAGCACTCATAGGATAAACCTCTACTTCTGGTGACTGTTGCAGGAATCTCTCAATCCTACATTAAAGATTTACAAAATCTCATTAACAATTACCGATATTTGATTAGAAAATACCAAAATATTCATTACAACAATATTTTGTAACTTACAGATCATAATCATTTCTTCGCAACGGTTAGTTCACATTATCCTTATGGGATGCAAACACTTGACCTCTATTGTCATTGTTCCTAAACAAATTTTCTATTTCTCCATCACTATTAATATCAATTAAAGTCCTCTCATCAAACATAACTTTATATTTAATGTCACAACTACTCCCTACATCACCTATCCATATATAAATGATTTCCCTTAATTCTTCCAGCCTTATCCCTTCTGTTAGCATTTTTACCTTTACACTACCTCCAATGTATTTAACTTCACCATCATAATTACTTTCAAGATTTCCCCCTACATGAAAATAACAAAACAACTCCTTTGCTGAACTTGCCCTACTTTTTCATCCATTTTGTTAATTCCCCTACAACAAATAAATGAGCACACTATCAGTAGAAAAAGAAAAATAACTGCCCTCTTCAGTGTTTAACAGATCTTCATCTTACTCATTTCCTACAAAATCCACCCTCTCTTTTCTCTTCAGTCTTATACCTCAACTCACCTCATCTTCCATTGCCATCTTCTACCACATTCACCAAGTATCAGCAATTTTTACCCCTGCACTAACATCAAGCATTACGTCCCTCCAACCCTAGTACCCAGCTCTGAAACGCTCACTTTTGACCCAAATGAGGATGAGGAAAAATAATGATTGATGATCGACGATGCAAGGGCATAGCTGTACATACCTCAGCTGGGTTACATTTCGCTAGCTTGCTCCTTCACTCTCATCTTGCAGCTCTTTCATGTCACTTATGCACATACCTCTCTCTTCTTTTTGCTCATCAGCTCATATGGGCAAACAAGTAATTTTATCTCCAAATTGTAAGTCCCTGATCAGTTAGAAACACCTCTATAGGATTTTTGAATTTCGTAGCACCTCTCTATCTTTTTACACTTTTGATGTTCCTTTTGAGGGATTTTCCCTTGAACAAATAAAACAAATAACAACTAATACAATTATATTTGTAAGCTTAAAAATTAAAAAACATATAACGCATAGGAAGTTTAAGAGAAAGTTGTAACTTCAAGCAAATACCTGAAAAAAATTATAAGCACACATAAAACTATAAGTTAAGATTCATGACAGATTTTAAACTTAAAAAAAAAAAGAAAAAGAAAACCATAGTGCCAATTGACAAAAGCTTCTATGTTAAAAAAAAAGACTTGCAATCAGACTTATATTTCCCTGTAAACAATAGTGCATTTATTATGAGGTGAGGTTTTGGAATTTAGTAAGTATTAAATAACCCTTTGTATGGCGCTTAACCAGGAAAGCACAATAGATTCTTGATACCTTGTATGGCACTTTCTTGGGCAAGTGTCATACAAGGGGAGTAATTTTTTTTGTTAAAAAAATAACCCTTTTGTATGGTGCTTCCCCAGCCAAATGCCATATAAGGTATTAGCCAGCTACGACGCTTTTCTGGTCAAACGCTATAACCACCACATGTTTTTGCTTTTTAAAAAATAGAGGTCTCCTTCGGCACTTGTTTGAAGAAGTGCCATAATATTGGCACCGCAAATCTATATTTTATAGTAGTGAGTTTTGCTTCCTCATTTACTTGATAGTAAAAGTTGGATCCTATTAAACATTGTATCCATGTAAGGGGTAGAGTAATACACAAACTTTGGCATACTTACTTTTGATAATTAATCTCTCCCCATGATCCCAAACTCTATTTCTTTCAATTAACTCTTTAACTTTGCTATAAATATTCATTTCCAATCCCAGTTGGTCTAAACTTGTGCTTATGTCTATTGTGCAACCATCTTAAGATATATTATATGTCTTTTGCTCTTATGATGAAAGTTCCAAGTTTAATTAAATTAACCACTCAAACGTGTCCTATAATCCTCAAATTACATTTACTATTAAATTGGAAAATTCGACACTAAAACGTAATCTGCCACAATTCTTTAGGCAACTTTAGAAATTCATATCTTATGATACTAGGAAACTCCAATTGAGGTTGTTCCAGTTTATATGCAAAGCTCTTGAAGTCATCTTATAAGAAAAAAATATTACCTAGTATCAATTTATGGTTCTAAGTTCCCAAAATCCACATCCAATTTGACTGCCTATTTAGAAAATTAGAATTTTCCTGATTTTATACCCAAACTTTAAAAATTCAGAACTTATAGTTTACACATCCAATTCCTAAGTTCTAATATTCAATTGAAAGCCATAAATATCTATTTTAAGGGAAAAATAATTAGATAGCCAAATTACCAAATTAACCTCATGAAATGTGTTGATTTTCCCACCACCAGAATCCTGAAACCTAGAATATTCCCTGTTTTCTGACCAAAGTTCCAAAAATGATAACCTTTTTTCTAGATATCTAATTTACACGTTCTAGGACTCATTTTAAAGCTTTCGATGTGTACTATTTCCCTGCCAAATTTCATAAACATTGGATGTAATATCCTAAATTTTAGCTTAGAAGCTTGAGAATAAGCCTAAATTAAAAAGAATACAAAGCCCAGTTTGACTAGAGTCCTAAAGATAGAATGAGTTTCATGGGACTATATAATTCAGCCCTCTAAGTTGAGACCGAGTCTCCTGATTCCATGAGGCTCAGTGCGTATAAGTAGTCAGACATAAGATGCAGGTGTATGGGCACTTAAACATACTTGATGCCATTTGATGACGCCCAGAGGCATGTGTGGCGCCATTTGTGTCCCACATGTATGAAGAAGCTTTTTAGTTGGCACAAAGAGAAGTAGTTGTGTGTGTGTGTGTGTGTAATAGGATGAAAGTTATCGGTGTCTATGTACACTCGATGTGTCATATGTTAGATCCATATGTTTTGATTATAACAAAGATTGGATTAATATTACAAAAGGTTTCGATAATAGACAAAAGAGTTTTTGAACAAAGTAATTGAGTTCTTGGTAGTAGGAAAAGCCATTACTCAAGTAGGCACTGAAGTGATAAAGAAAACTAGAAGTCAAAGAATAGGAGAAAGCATCACTGGCAAATTTCTGAAGAAATCACTCAAGTGATGATCCTTCATCACTCAAGTGATCACTTGAGTGATTATCCTTCATCTCTCAAGTGACCACTTGAGTGATGTGCGTCAAATAGTTCTAGAAGCTTTCTACCAATATTTGTATAATGTCACTTGAGGGATCACTTGAGTAACAACAATGGATAACTGGAGTGACCACTAGAGTAACCAGGTAAGAAAAAAGGCAATGAGGTCTCTGGAAATATTTTAAAGGGACCACTTGAGTGATTCTAATAAATCACTTGAGTGACCACTCAAGTGATGAAGTCAAGAGTCGTTGAATTAGTCTCTGCCAAGTTTTTCAATGGATCACTTGAGTGATGGATTTAGATTACTTGAGTGACCACTCAGTAATAAAGTTCAAAAAGCATGATTTTAATATGTTGCTTATTGATTTGTTATCTATATGATTAATCTTTCATTGTGTTAGTATTCTGAGTATATTTGCAAAAAAACAATAAAGAGATCATGCATTGAAATAAAAGTCAAACATATTGTGCGTAACGTCCGAAACGCTCACCTACCACAAAAGGCTAGTTTTTAAGTTTGAAGAACAATCAAATAAAGTTGCGTGACTCTAACAAACATGTTGAAATGGTTTCAACGACTATTAAAAATTCAACTATAAATATGGTAACATTCAACAAAGAACATATACAATGATTGAGAACACATGAACACATATCGATCAATATATTCTTAGTGCTCTGTTTCTTACATTCACTGTAACCCCCTCAGTAATTATATCCGAAATACACGATTAAAATGAAATAGAGACCAATAATAATCAAATAAAATTTACTAACCCATCACATGATGGGGTTTTCAAAAAATACCTTTCGAAATCATTTATAAACTTGGTCTCATATTCACATTTCGAATACAATTACTATGCGAAGATAAATCACATTCATATAAATATCAGAGTACACAACATAATCATCCCGGCAATCTCGGGTACATACCTTCCCTAAAGATATATAGGGCACAATTGCCCATTATAATTCTTCAAATAGGGATTACACAATCTCATCTCGAATGAGTCCTGCCGCTCCCTCCACGAGCCACTTGCCCTGTCTAAATTGTTGGTAAGGGAGGGTGAGATTCGAGAGATCTCAGTAGGGAAACATTATCAATATGCAGGCAAGATAAGTGTTTAATGCATGACATGCTTGCATCACATAACTCATGCACACATACAATGACAAATCTATAAGCTCAATGCTTCGAACGATACACATATGGCCATAGCATATATTGAAACATAGCTTCAAATCATTCATACATGTTCCACATAATCAAGCAAAGCAATAACATGCATCAATACATTAATACAGTTATCAGAGCATGCAGGAGAGATAAGTTCCCTACTGAGATCTCTCGAATCTCACCCTCCCTTACCAACAATTTAGACAGGGCAAGTGGCTCGTGGAGGGAGCGGCAGGACTCATTCGAGATGAGATTGTGTAATCCCCATTTGAAGAATTATAATGGGCAATTGTGCCCTATATATCTTTAGGGAAGGTATGTACCCGAGATTGCCGGGATGATTATGTTGTGTACTCTGATATTTATATGAATGTGATTTATCTTCGCGTAGTAATTGTATTCGAAATGTGAATATGAGACCAAGTTTATAAATGATTTCGAAAGGTATTTTTTGAAAACCCCATCATGTGATGGGTTAGTAAATTTTATTTGATTATTATTGGTCTCTATTTCATTTTAATCGTGTATTTCGGATATAATTACTGAGGGGGTTACATTTTGGTATCAGAGCTGCCATTCCTGGCAAGTAAAGGATTTGCTAGGATAATGGCAGTAGTTGCTGCCTTAAGTCATAGGAGATGACTTTGTTCGTTTGTGGTATACACATTAAGGTCCCTGCTGGTTGTGGATATATGTGATTGATGGACTGTGTATACATTTGTTATGTTGTGGATATGGTGAGTCAGTATGATTCACCCGAGGATTTGAGGTATAGTTGTCTAGTAGAGCAGAGCTAATTCAGCTGATGGCTAATTTGACTACATGATCGGGGGTTCTCTATTTTGAGGGCACTACCCCGGCATGGCCAACCTGGCTAGCCACCACGTTGGTTGCACCGGTGTTGACCCAAGGCTGAAAGGTGGTGCGTAAAATTAGAATCTGCAATGTACGTTTGATAAGGAAATGGATTTTCTTGTGAGTCCTGGGTGAAATGTGAGTAACCCAGCCACTGTCGCGGGGCATCCCCAGCGGGGGGTAAAACCGGGGTGGGCACCACCGGCACGGGGCATCCCTAGAGGGGGTAAAACCGGGGTGGGTGTGACAATAATTGAGTAACCCTGCCACCGTCACGGGGCATCCCCAGCGGGGGGTAAAACCGGGGTGGGCACCACCGGCACGGGGCATCCCTAGAGGGGGTAAAACTGGGGTGGGTGTGACATTCACTCTTTGTACTTCAGTGATTATATATTTGCTCTGTGAGAGAGATTTTCATTACAAACTCAATATTTGTTATTGAGACAACTTAAGGTTGTGGAATCTTGAGTTAGATTTGATTATAATGTGTAAGGGGGAGCGAGTGTCCGGTGTAGGAACTTGCTGTGTATTGAGGTGCCAAGGACCCACTAAATCTTGAAAGATATAGTGAAACTCTCAGAGAAGCTCTGAGGACTAGATGTAGGTCAAAGTATTTGTGGCTGAACTAGTATAACTCCCGGTGTACTCATTGGTGATATTTCTCCTAGCTCTTAACTTCTTTAAATTCCTAGTCAATTTTTATATACGAAATGAATTATCTGTAATCACCCAATTAACCTCCTCCTTGGTGAAACGCTTGCACTAATATTTGGTATCAGAGCGTAGGTCTTCTTATTAAGGTATAACAACCTAAGAAGGATCTAATAGCAAGTATGGGTGAAGGAATACTTCATGATGGAGCCTCTATCTCCAGACCATCGGGTTTCAGTGGCAAACACTTCTCTTTCTGGAAAGTAAAGTTGAAAGTATCCATAATGGCTACAGAATACGAATTATAGGACGTGATTGAGAGTGGGAATTATCAACCTATGAAAATTGTAGATTTACAAAAGGTTCATAAGATGCCAGCAGAATTTGATGAGAATGACAAGAAACTCATCACACTCAACAGTAAGGCAATTCTAATGATTCAAAGTGCCTTGAGTAAAAATGAGTACTTCAGGTTCTGCATACTTCCAACAGCTAAAGAAATGTGGGAAGCCTTGGAAATAGCTCATGAAGGAACTTCGAGAATAAAGGAAAATAGGATCCATACTTTGGTTATAGAATTTGATTTACTTCAAATGAATATATCATCTGCTATGAATATAGAAAGCTAGGACATATCAAGTTAGAATGTCTAGAACTGATTCAAAAGAGCAAAGCACAGAGAAAAGGCAAGTTCTTCAATAAGAAGAAAGCTTTTATATCTGCTATATTGGGAGACAATTCTTTTGACGAATATAGCGATGAATAAGAAGTGGCTAATATCTGTCTGGTTGCTCAAGAAGAAACAGAAGAAGTGGTAATTGATTCTGATCCTACCTATGATAAATTATTTTTTGAATATAATGCTTTACATTCTAAATTCATCAAAGCAGTTAAAGAACTAGTTGTTTTCAAAAGAAAAAACAAAGTTCTTGAAGAGGAACTCAAAGAGAATTCAGAAAAATTTTGTGAAAATTGCTCTTTTATGAAAAAGACAAATATTGATCTCACTAAGACTCTTGAAAAATGTACTAAAGTAAGTGGGATGTTAAATGTCATTTTAAAAGCTCCATGTTTTGAAATGATCGATCTAGTATTGGATATGATCCAAAAACATATAGGAAGAAAGGAAGAAAGAAAATAAGAGGTAAGATGTATTTGAGTCATTTTCAATATCTGTATATACGTCGAATCCTTTTGCATATTGCAATTACTAGAATAGAAAGGGTCATTATACATCATCATGTATTCATAAAAAAAAAGGAAAAATAGGAACCTATAAATGGGTACCTAAAGGTTCATATGTTCAGAAAATAATTTGTACTAACCCAAAAGGACTCAAAAAGATGTGGGTACCTAAGACTTAATCATATTTAATTGCAGATATGTCTTAAAACATCTAAAAATAACAAGTGGTATATAGACAGTAGATGCTCTAGGCATATGACTAGTGATTTTGCAAGTTTTACCACATTACAACCTAAAGAAGGTGGAAAGGTAAAATTTGGAGGAAATCAATCTGACAAGATAGCAGGAATTGGTGAAATAAAAAATGATAAAGGAATACAAGTCAAAGATGTGTATTATGTTGAAGGCTTGTGTCACAAATTAATAATCGTGTGCAGATAAAGATAACTGGGTAAAGTTTGAATCAGAGGAATGTTTAATTATAAACACAAAAGACTTGCAATTGGATAAGAAGAATCTCCAAGCAAAGCTCAGAGCAAAAAGGGAAGGTAACTGTTATACTCTTGATATTAGTAGAAATGCCTCTGAAAATTTTTTCCAAGTAATGTCGATGAAAGTCAGTTATGGCATAAGAGACTAGCTCGTGTCAATATGCACCAATTAGGCAAGTTACTCAAAAAGGATTTAGTACTTGGTCTACCCAAAGCATATTTCAAAAACGATTTGATCCATGACGCATGTCAGAAGGGTAAACAAACTAAATCATCTTTCAAATAAAAAATGAGATTACAACCAACAGACCACTTCAATTGTTGCATATGGATTTAGTTGGACCAACAAGGGTTAAAAGTCTTAATGGCAACTTATATTCATTGGTCATTGTTGATGATTTTTCTAGATTTATATGGACTATTTTCTTATCATCGAAGGATGAAACCTTCAGTGAATTTATTGTTTTTGCCAAGAAAGGTAAAATGAGAAAGGTATGTCTATTGTAGGTATTAGAACAGATCATGGTAGAGAATTTGAGAATCAAGCCTTTGAAGATTACTGTGACACTAATGGCATTGTTCATAACTTCTCTTCTCTAAGGACACCTCAACAAAATGGAGTTGTGGAACGAAAGAACAGAGTACTTACTGAAATGGCTAGAACAATATTAAATGAAAATAATGTGTCTCAAGTTTTCTAAGCTGATGTAATGAGCACAACATGCTACATTTCAAACAGAGCCTACATCAGAACAAAACTTGGAAAGACACCGTACGAACTATACAAAGGAAGGAACCGAATCTCGCTCATATGTACATCTTTGATTGTAAGTGTTTCATTCATAATAATGGTAAAGATAACCTAGAAAATTTGACTCTAAAACTGATAAAGGATTATTCCTAGGCTATTCTAACTGAAGTAAGGCATACAGAGTTTTCAATAAACGAACATGTGTTATTAAAGAATCAATTCATGTTGTATTCGATGAATTTGAAGCCTCTGACAAAATTATTGATGATGAGTAGGAAATGGACTTAAATCAGGACAATGAACAACCTAATCATAAACCATACAATCCTGAAAATGATCAAGCCAAGGAAGAGGAACAATCACCAGGACAACCTAGAGCCTGGAAATATAACAAGAGTCATCCCCTAGAACAAGTAATAGGAGATGTGAATAAAGGAGTAAAAACCAGAAACAAAATTTTTAATGAATTTATTTTTTCTACATTCATTTCTAAGATTGAACCTTCTAATATTGACAAAGCTCTATCAGGCAATGATTGGGTAATAGCAATGCAAGAAGAACTAAACCAGTTTGAAAGAAATCAAGTTTGAGATTTAGTACCCCAACCTAAGGATCATCCAATCATTGGCACAAAATAGGTATTCAAGAATAAACTTGATGAATTGCAATCATTGTCAGAAACAAGGCAAGATTGGTGGCTAAAGGCAATAATCAGGAAGAAGGAATTGATTATGAGGAAACGTATGCTCCAGTGGCTAAATTGGAAGCTATACAAGTACTCTTGGCCTTTACATGCATCAAGGGATTCAAACTGTATCAAATGGATGTAAAGAGTACATTCTTAAATGGCTACATCATGGAAGAAGTATATGTAGATCAACCTCCAGGTTTTGAAGATATGACTAAGCCTGACCTGTTTTCAATCGAAGAAAAGCTTTACACGGTTTAAAACAAGCCCTGAGAGCATGGTATGAAAGACTTAGTAAATTTCTCATTGGTCAAGGTTTTGTACGAGGAAAAGTTGATATAACACTTTTTACATAATGAAAATGAAATGATATTTTAATTGTGAAAATATAAGTGGCTTATATAGTTTTCGGTGCTACTAATGAAAGTTTGTTCAAGGAATTTTTTGAGATAATGCAGGGGGAGTTTGAAATGTCAATGATGGGAGAATTAAACTTCTTTCTCGATTTGCAAATCAAATAAAGAAATAATGGAATTTTTATATGTCAAACAAAGTATTTGAAGGAGCTATTGAAGAAATATGGAATGAATGAAGCAAATGGTATGGACATGCCTATAAGTTCAACTGTGTTGCTTGATGCCAATATCAAGGGAAAAGATTATAACATCACAAAATATAAAGGAATGATTGGATCATTACTCTATCTTACTGCGAGGAGACCTAACATTCAATTCAGTATTGGTATGTGTACAAGATATCAATCAGTACCAAAGGAATGACATGTTGAAACCATCAAACGAATCTTCAGATATCTTACCGACACAGCAGAATTAGGTCTCTGGTATCCTAAAGGAAGACATGCATACTTAGTTGCATACTTGGACTTTAATCATGGAGGATACAAAATTAACTGAAAGAGTACCATTGGGCAATGCCATCTTCTTGGAGGTTTACTAGTGTCATGGTTTGGCAAGAAACAAAACAAAGTATCTCTTTCATCAACGGAAGCTGAGTATGTTGCAACGTCAAGTTGCTGTGTACAAATATTATGGCTGAAGTAATATTCATTCCAACTCATCTTCAACTAGCCAACATCTTTATGAAACCCCTTGCAAAAGATCAATTCCTATTCATTAGAAGAGAATTGAGAATGATAAATCCCAATGAATTGTAATTTTTTTTATGTTAGAAATTGTAATTTAATTATGTTTTGATGACTACTAACTTAAGCATAGGAGTTTCTAGTAATTTGTTTTGCAGGATCTTGATACTCTATTTTGGGGCATGAAAAACAGAGGTGAACAGAGTACTATATCACTCAAGGGACAACTTCAAGTAACTAACATTACCCGAGTAATCACTAGAAGTGATGATAAGTATCACTCGAGTGACCACTCGAGTGATGACCTTGAAAATGAGGCAAAGAAACATTAATTCAAAAGGAAACGATATAACGGTTGAAAATAAATAGTTAGATGGTAAAAAGACTAAGTACTCAAGTGATCACTTGAGTGATATCTCATAATCACTCGAGTAAGCCATCGAGTGATCATGATAGCAGATAAAAATCAACCAAAATTCAACTTAAATCTACCTTGAAGTACCTTCAAATCTCCAAGGGAATATACATGGGTAATTACAATATTATTCATGCTAGGTACACATTTAAATTTTATTATTTTAGAATTTTTTGTATGATCACTCGAGTGACCACTCAAGTGATGCCTCAAGATCACTCAAGTGATGTCAGGCACTAAGGCTTTATCTGTCACAACTTGGTCATTTTTCACAAAATCTCTTCAAGTGATTCTCTTAGTGCTCTTCCAAACATTTCTTACAAATACTTCCTCACCTTATTTCCGTCAAAACCTACTAAAACTCTTTGTGAAAAACCTCTTAAATCTCTCAACCCTAAATCGTGCCTGTCATAAGAGATTTTCCAGAAATATTCTTCTTGTCTCAATCAAAATGGTTAGAACCAAAACTCCTCTTTCTAACACTCCTTTTGGTTCTTCTAATCCTCAACAACCATCTAAATCTCCTCCAACTAAGAAACAGAAATTGTCCTGCAAACCAAAAGACAAACCGAAGCCACAAACCAAACCAAAAACCAAAGGGGTTGTTATTAAGGAACCTATTACCATAAGGGTTCAAACAAAGAAGGTCATTCCTCCTAGTAGAGGCAAGGAAACCACAATGCCATCCTCACCTTTCTCAGATTTGTCTGATACTCCCTCTTGGTCTGGGAAACCTTCTAAGTAAGCCAAGTATGACAAAAAAAACTTGCCCAATTAATAGCAAGTATGATAAATGAGACTTCCAAGTCTAGAGGAGGGAAGCAAGGATAATCCTCTAAGTCACCACCTCAAGAAGGAAAGGGAGAAAAAGAAGAAGAAATTACATTTCCTCCCAAGGGTTTCAATGTTAAAAAGCTAGATGAGTCACAGAAGTATAGAGAACATTTTTCAAGAAGGAAAGTGTGCAACATGTACTATATAGATCTCAATTTTCTCAAAGAGGTATTAAAATTCAACCTCACTCCCTACCTTGAATCCTATATGCCCTGGTTATCTATTAGATTTCCTTTTTGCACTAAATTAGTTAGACATGTTTACTACAATCTGGAACCTGTAGATGACACCCTTAGAGATTTTGTTGAAGAGGAAATGGTCTTTAAGTTTAGGGGCAAGAAATCCTAATCTCACCCTCCAAAAAAACACCTGGTTAGGGATAGAAGACCCTCAGGAAGATATTCATCCTACCCTTGACTCAAACTAGTTGTTTTCAAACTTAAGGCTTGGAGAGATAGTGGGACCCCTTAATTTTAACCCGAGTGATATGTGTGATCTTCATCGAGTCCTATAGTATATCTACTCTAGAGCCAAAGTAAATAAATTCAACAAATTCACTCATTTCATTGAGAGGGATTTCAGAAAATTTGCCTACATTATCCTTAAAGAGCAAAAGGATTTGGGTGAGCTTATATTTGCTGAGATAAAAAGATATAAGTTCAATAGAAAAAATGACCACCCCAATGCCTTTTACCAGCTTATATCTTTATTCTTGAAAAAGAATAAGATTTGGTACTTGGACAAGAAGAAGCCTATTGAGAGGCTAAACCCAGTGGGGAGAAATTAAGTTGCGAACTTGGGAATAGAAGTCCCTTTGAAGAATCCACTTGAGTCTAGCCCCAAGAAGAAAAAGGTCGAGGCTAGATCTAGTAGGTTTGATGATACCCAGTCTTCTGCCCTTACCTCTACTACTCCTGCATCATTCTTTGGATCTGCATTACAGATATTTATGGAAAATGTTCTTAAGGGCTTTCATGTGGATATAGCTAACACCAATGTCAAACTCATCACTTACATGAATAACAAGATGGGAGAGCTTGTAGAGATTATGAATAAGAGGCATGAGGAAATATTGGTAGAACAATGAGCCCAAGGTAACCTTTTGAGATCACTTCACACCATACTTGATGCGTGGCACCTAGCTCATCTACTCCCAGTCCATATATGCCTACTAATGTACCTGAATTAGTACTAGCTTATGAGCCTGGACCTTCTTCTATTCCTCTTCCTACCACACCTATCACCATTCCCAATAACTTTCTCTTTGATATGCCTTATCCATCCACATCTGAACCAGTTTACATCACTATCGATGACCCTGTCCAGCTAGCCCAGCCCCAGCCAGTGACAACACCTATTGCTTCACCTACAGGTACTAAGGAGGTGGTTGTTTCATCATGTAATCATCAGTCACCTACTGGTACAAAGAAGGTAGAAGTTATTTCTCAAATCCCTATACCATAGAGTCCTCCAAAGGATCTTTTTCAGATACCTCCAATAAATCTACCTAGGCCAGAACCATCATCTTCAAATACCTTTAGTCAGGATGACTCACATGACTTTGGACCTACAGCTCTCCCTATCACTCCCATCTCTGCCATCCAAACATCTAGTCCTAGCTTTTCTTTTAACTGATTCCCACCTATGTGATGAAGACAAAAAGGGGGAGAAGAACTAGAAAGTATTTTTGAAATTTAACAATGATGTTGCACTGATATAATGTTTTTAGGATATGGGTGTATTGGCATTTAGATAGCAGCTTTTGACTTCTGTACTATATTTTGACATATGTATATTTTTCCTGAATTTACTTCAAGTTATTAATTCAGCAATCTAATTCTGTTGTGGACTAATGAGCTTTTCATTGTGTATGTCAAAAGATTACAGGTTTCAATTCAAACTAAGATATTAGTTTAAATGATTTCAAATGCTAAAGATTTCAAAGTCAATGAATTTAAATACAAAATGATTTCAATTTATCAAAGTTTCACAATCATTGAATTTGGATTCAAAGGAGTTTCAAATATAAAAAGTTTCAGAGTTATTACGACTGAACTCAAAATGATTTCAAAACATAAGTTTCAAAATCATTGATTTAAAAGAAGGTTTGAAATATCTAAGTTTAGTCTGGACTAATGGAAAGATGTCAAGTATTTTAAAGGCATATGA
Source organism: Inga leiocalycina (assembly GCA_963242795.1). Classification (NCBI taxonomy): domain Eukaryota; kingdom Viridiplantae; phylum Streptophyta; class Magnoliopsida; order Fabales; family Fabaceae; genus Inga; species Inga leiocalycina. The sequence continues at coordinate 30,556,370 of OY725332.1, forward strand.
TCCTAGTTGAAGGATAATCTTTCGAAATTCTTTCAAATACGTTGTTAAAAAATTACCAAGTTCACCATCAAAAGGGGGAGAATGTTAGATCCATATGTTTTGATGATAACAAATATTGGATTAATATTATAAAAGGTTTTGATAATAAACCAAAGTAATTGAGTTCTTAGTGGTAGGCAAACCCATCACTTGAGTAGGCACTCGATTGATGAAGAAGAATTGGAAGTCAGAGAATAGGAGAAAGCATTACTGGCAGATTTCTGAAGAGATCACTTGAGCGATGATCCCTCATCACTCGAATGACCGCTCGAGTAATGTGTGTCAAATAGTTCCAAAAGCTTTCTACTAAGATTTGTATGATGTCATTCGAGGGATCACTCAAGTAACAATAATGGATCACTCGAGTGACTAATTGAGTGACTAGGTATAAAAGAGGTAGTGAGGTCTCTGTCAAAATTTTGAAGGGATCACTTGAGTGATGCCAATGAACCACTCGAGTGATGAGGTCAAGAGTCGTTGACTTACTCTCTGCCAAGTTTTCAATGGATCACTCGAGTAATAAAGTTCAAAAAGCATGATTTTAATATATTGCTTATTGATTTGTTATCTATATGATTAATCTTTTATTGTGTTAGTATTCTGAGTATATTTGTAGAGAAAAAAAATAAGAAATCATATGTTGAGAGAAAAGTCAAATATATCATCCACAACATTCAAAACGCTCACCTACCGCAAATGGCTAGTTTTCAAATTTTGAAGAATGGCCAAACGAAGCTACGCGACTCTAACGAATATGTTGAAATGGTTCCAACAGCTATTACAAATTCAACTATAAATATGAGAACATTCAATAAAGAATAGATATAATGACTGAGAACACACGATCACACATCAATCAATATATTCTTAGTGCTTTGTTTCTTACATTCAGTCTTTATACTTCAATTATTATATTTTTGCTGCTAATTGTCTACGTTGAGCCATGACATGGAAAAATTGCCATCAAAAGCACCAACGACAGTAATGACATTTATACCACTAAAAGTTAGTTTTTTTTGTAGTGAGCCAGTTCATTGAAATCTTAGAAATACTAAAGAATTTGGTTGGAATACATTTTCGATTATTTGTATTACCTTGACATATTGCACATTATATATTGAGTTGATGTTTTGCTACAAAAATTCTCCCAAATCTCACCACATTCTTCCATGTCTTACCTTAGGGGCATGCTTTTCAAAAGAAAAGGGCAAGGTTGTTGAAGATTGAATAAGATGAAGGAACCTTTGTTAATTTTTATGATCTTTTGTGTGTAGTTGTATATGTATTATTTTACAAACTTTGTATAATATATTATTAGTAGGGGATATAACTATGCTCTATAAGGAATAGTTAAGGCTATATGTAGCCAAGATAAGTGATATATAAGATGTATGGCTAATATGCATGAAGGTAGATAGTTAAAGTTATAATTAGTTTAGTTGAGCATTGAATTGTTGGATGCATGTTGACAAGGCATCTGAGCAATTTTATCCCTGATATTTTGTAGGAATAAAGTAGACGTCCTAAGGTTTCTAACAAATCCTAGAACTTGATTTTATATGTGTATATTAAGAGTTATGAATTTCTAAAATTGAGACTCAATTATGTAACAATGCTATGAAAATTATCTTCCCAGGTTTGAAAATAGGCATTTTTGAGCCAAACGGGTTACCAATGAACCCCAGGTTTTATTTTTATATCAAAGATCTTTCCAAGAGCTAAAACTAGAACTTTGAGCCACTAATTTTGGACATATATTGACTTAGTTAAGAATTTTTAAATTTTTAGAAAAATTTATTATCTCCCAGTATAACCAATCTTTGAGAAAGGTTTTTAAGTTTCCTAGCTTAACTAAGGGTGCTATGTGGGTCATATGTGGTTCTTAAATGGCCAAATAACTATGATAAATAACCCTATAGTAAGGTGTTACATAGTACAAACACCCAAATGGAAACAACATGCCCATGTGTTCATGACAAAGCACCAAGTATGAAAGAAAGAAGCACTACTACAAAAAATGTTTTTAACATCCCTTTTTTAGGCCTTTTAACGTCTGAAAACAAGGGGACGTTTATGTGAGCAACGTAGTAAAACATGACAATAACATCTGTAAATAAAAAGACATCTAAGGTTTGGACTTTAGACGTCCCAATTTAAAAAGGGACGTCTAAAGTGCTACAGTGACACTTTAGGCGTCCCCACTTTAAAGTAAGGACGTCTAAAGTGTCACTGTAGCACTTTAGACGTCCCCAATTTAAAATGGGGATGTCTAAAGTGCTTTTTTTAAAAAAAAATGTTTATATTACAGATCTGAACTAAATAGTATTTAAAACTAGAAATCACATATCATCGTCAATAAAATTAAAGATCTAGTATTTGAAATCCAAATCCAAAATCTACACAATAATAGTTCCAAAGATGAAATCTCATAGGTAGAAGATGAAAATAATAAGAAGAATTAGTTGCAAAAAAACTTATCTCCTTCTATTATTGAAATTTATTTTCTCATAATAATGAATAGAGAAGGGTGACAGGGAGAGATGAACCTTGTTTTCTCAGCAAGAACGTGGGCATGAAGCATGTTTCAGTGTCTTGATCTACAAGCCATAACAACATGAGTTAGAAGATAAAATAGAAGGGAAACCTAAAGAAAAAAGTGAAAGAGGATAAAATAATAAAAGATGGTATGAAATCATAACAGATTTAGAGGTGAAAAAAAAAGAGAGAAAGGAAGAAACAAGAGTAAAAAGAGCATATCAAGAAGAAGAAGCAAGAGTTAAAGTGCGTGATGGTGGTGGCTCTTCTTGTGTTTGTGACGATGGGAAGAGATCTGGACTAAACTAGTATAAAACTGACAAATAAAGACTGTCAGTAAAAATTTGAATTATTTTTTGCGTCCCCAATTTAATTCAGGGATGCCTAAAGTTGTCCAAATTTTTATTTTGACTTTAGACATGACTTTAGACGTCCTTGTTTAAATTAGGGATGTCTAAAGTCATTTTTTTTTAAATGAGGGACACCCTTTGGCGTCCCTCGTATATATAGGGACGCCAAAGGGCATCCTTGTTGATACATAAAGGACGATTAGGGACGCCGTTTCAGGGACGCCTATACGAGGGACGACAAAGGGAATCCCTCACTTAAAAAAAATTAAAAAAAAAATTTAGACGTCCCTAATGTATATAGGGACGTCTAAAGTGTAACTTTATAGATTTTAAACGTCCTTATTTGAATTGGGGACATCTAAAGATATTTAGTTCTCACCCATAATTACAAATATGCCACCGCCTTTATCTTTTACGTTCTTTTTTTGTAAAAAAAAAGGGACGTCCTTTATGGACGTAAAATGTATATTCTGTAGTAGTGAAGAGACAAAGACTCGATCCATAATAACAAATTCATCAAGGGTGAGTGGAAGATGTTGGGTTATATATCTAGTCCTCCCTTAATAGATTAGTGTCTAAGCCCATTGCATTCTTTGAAAAGGGAGTTACTTAATCATATGCATGTTGCGTTATGTGGGCAGAAATAAGGAGGAGAGGCCAAGAGCTTTTGGCTCACATGGCAACCCACACCCCTCTTAAATGGGAGGTTGTGGGATCTAACCCAAAGTGGGTTTGTGGTGAGTGTGTGTTGGTCTCCCTTCCCTACTGGGATGAGCTAGGTTAGGAGTAAAATTCTGAAAAAAAAAATATAGAGTAGTTGTGTGCAAGAAACTGAACTCTCAAGTAAGAATTCTTCTCCTTCTCACCTTCTAAGAAAATCACTTCTTGTCAATGGTGTTATTTGATGTGGACCGTAATCGGAGTCCATATGGTGGTCCAATTTCACATGGGTAATCAAGTCAATAAGTTAGATTACAGGTATGCCCCAAAATCTTTCACCGACTGAAGATCAATATAATATTGGCATATAGGTTCGTATTTAAAAATGTTTGTTCAATTCTCTTAAATGGTGGGTTTTAAGAAATTGACTCAATAATTTTTTTAATTATTGTATGCTTGCTAACTACTCCATCCGGTCCTAATTATAAGACAGAGTTGACTTTTTAGAGAAATTAAGGAAGCCAATTAAATTACTCTAGAGTGTTTATATTTTTATTTTTTTCTCCAAACTAATTAATTTGACTAATAAACTAATATATAATCTAAGAATACTAAAAATATAAACATTCTAGAGTAATTTAATTGGTTTCCTTAATTTTTTCAAAAAAGTCAACTTTATCTTATAATTAGGACCGGAGGGAGTATTAATTTTACAATTAACAGTATGAGAGTGTGTGTGGATAAAGAAATTGAAAGCAATTACTATACCATAGTTTAATATCCCTTGTGAAACAGTGAGTTACGGGGTGGGGCTTGTTGGAGTTACACAGCATGTCACTAGTTGAGAAAGAGAGAGTAGGGTGCAGAAGAAAATTAAACAATTTTCTGCTGGGGACAAAAACTACTGTGCACCTAATTCTGTCCTCTTCGATTAGTGGCATTTGATGTGGAACTTGAATACCACTCTGGTCCCTATTATAAGTCCTTTTTGGCTAAAAAATTTGGTCCTATTTATAAGTCCACTTTCAGTACATAAATGAGCTTATGACAATTTTGCCCCTATTTATTGTACCCATAAAGAAATAATTTAAAGAGAGATAAAGAAGAAAAAGTTGAAAAGTACACATTCATAAATGAGGGTATAGTTGGAAATTTACCCCATAATCATTGGGTTAACTACTTTTTCTTGGTATGTGGGATTTAGGTAAAAGGGACTTATAATAGGGACCAGAGTGGTATGATCGACACCGCGACACTATTCTGCGGGGCTAGCTAGCTACTAAACTACTCCATCGGGTTCAAAGGTACGTTAAGTTCCTTCAGAAAGAAACATAAAATTTAATATATTACCTCCAATTCTTAATACAAGACCCAAGAAATTAATTCGGGGAGCTCAAAGAAGCTAAATAAATTATTTAAAATATTTATATTTATCATTTTTCTCTAAATTAATTTGTCTACTTATAAAATAATATATAATCTATGGGCATATAAAAGTATTTCAGAGAGATCATATTATACATTCTATAATTAAATAATTTATTTAGTTTCTTTAATCACCTCAAATTAGTCAACTGAGTCTTATATTAAGAACTGAAGGTGATATAATTCAAAAACAAAGCAATTGTTTTAGAAAAATGCAGATGTGGCAAATTCAACATATTAGACATCACAATTTTGGCACGTATCAAGGGTCAAGAGTTTTTATAATACAGGTAATGTGATAGTCGGATTGGCCTTTAAATATTATCTGTGCAATTGGTGGCGCAGAAAGAGATAAGTGCTGTGTAGTGTATTCATTATTCAAGAAGCCTTGTTGTGACTTAAAAAATATTGTTCGCTCTTGTTTAGCTTTCAAAGTATCCTATTCATGACCTAATTTATTTCATTCATTTATTCATTGATAAATGGATAATATTTATATGAACGAACACGCTCATATTGGGGTTTCCACTTCTAGTACAATGCTATGTGAAAAGGCAAAAACAACTAAAAAACACAAGAACAGAAAAAGAACTTCCAAACTGTTTTAGGTGAGCCATAATGGAATGGGAAACTCATTTCCTTGTAAAATATTTGCGAATATTATTAATGTTATTTAATAGCATGTCTTTCAATTATTTTTTTGGTTTGGTCAAGGGTAGGCTTAGAGCATAAAGGATTTTCGCTCTTTGAACAAGTGCCTGTACTCCTTGATATTAGAACTTGTATTCTCCTACTTTTGAAAGTAAAGCCGCTTCCCACTTCAATGAACAACTCGCTAGTATTTCTTTCAATTACTTTATCATATGTACATAACACATATTTCACGGCAAAAGAGAATTAAAAACTCGTTAACCACTTGCAATCGACATTGGAGAACTTCTAATATCAACTGCCGCCGGCACTAATTCTGGTTTTAGGTCATCATCGCGATTCATTTTAATTAATTTATTGCTCTTCTGGTAATATGACATAGGGATTAAAATAATAGACAAGTGCTTCATGACTTGCACCACGTTAACAATATGAATCACCTGAGTGCGTCGACAAGTTGATGTGTTTTTCAATTCTTTTATCCCACAACTTCAATTTGATCAACGCATGACAAAATTAAAAAAAAAACAATTAAGCGGGTGCGCAAATCTTCGCAATATATGTTATAGTGCCCGTAAGCTCATGGAATACTTAAGAGTTTTACAATACTCCCTCTAGTCCTAAATATAATAGTTAGATAACTAATTTGAAGCTATTAAGAAAATTAGTTAAATTGACTATATATAAGAAATGTGTGTTGGTTTTGTTATATCCCAAACTTTAGGTCTAGAGACTTGAGGATAAGCCTATATAAGGCAAACAATTAAGCATAGTTCAGGAAGAGTCCCAAGCATGAAGAGAGATAGAAAGACTCCCAGGGATTATGTGATTTTGCCCTATTGGGTAGAGGGCTCGGTATTTGTAGGCAGTATGATTAAAGTGTCGGTGTAGATGTTCACTGGACACATATATGATGCCATTTCATTGGTAGAAAGATGCCACCCAACTACGTCACAAGGTATGGGACAAGTTAATCGAGTAAAGCATGCCGATATGTGAGTGCACATGCCATTTTCAAAGTAGACATGAATACCCTGCGTTTTTAGAGTATACACCGGTGTGTGGACCCCCACACACATATACTCTGACCTGGCATCATTTGGTGGGCCTCGGTATACGTGAAGCTATCCCAAGTAAGTCCCGAGTGAAACACGAGTAGACACCGGTAAAATAACTTTATTAAAGTAGCTTTAATAAAGTAAGCAATGATAACATAACTTTTGTATTGGACAAAGGAGAGGAGGACACATGTTCCTTCATAATGAGAGTCATAAAGTGACTTTTGTGTTGGCACTCTTAGAAGGCGCCACCTAGCACTTGAACTCAGGGAAATCCACCGGTCCCCAGTCCAGTCACCCGACTAACTTTCCCAAACACTGAACCTAGGAGCTGGGGAAAATCATTAGACCCCTACTTTTCCTGACAAAAAGGATGGCTAAAAACCTGAGAAAAGAGGCGGGATCTACTTTCTTAAAGTAAGTGACACGTGTCACTGAATCACTATATCGCTGGACAAATGGCACCACATCATGCTGACACATGGCATAACTTTTTCAACACCCTCTCTAGGCCATATATTTCGGCCAGCACCAGAAAAATAAGGGGAAAATGAGATTAAATCAAGAAAAATTATTAGAGGAGAAATAGAAGGTGAATAGTAACTTTTTAGAACTTCAATCCGCCGAAACACTACCAAACCGGTTGTAGAAATGCGTAGAGATAAGCATAGGCTTCATTTTGAACCGATTGGTTTTGTTGTTTAGATGAGTTTACATGAGGGTTAAGGTACTGTTCATTTTTTGCCGGGGGGTATTTTTAAGGTTTAACCATGTGGTTATAGTTAAATGATAATTTATGATGATATTGGACCAAGTTGTTGGATAAAATTCTGTTTTGGTGATTTTAGTTAATGAAGGGTCTATTCGATCAGAAGGGTTGGGGCTGGAAGCTTTGTGATTTTGATGATTTTGACATTGCCATTGTGTTAGAATGCAAAACTATGTGGGAATAGGCCTGGTTGTAAATTTTGGACCCCTAGAAATATATACTATAAAGTTGAAATGCCACTAGTGTGTTATGTGCAGGGCAGATTGTTTCCATGACATTTTAAATAGGTAAATAATGTCCAAAAACTGTGAAAATTTTCAATCTAAAAGTAGACATGTCAAGCTTTGATTTGATATGTCATTTGTGTCATTTGGATGTGTGTGCCAGGAGTTCTGCATTTTCAAAATTTGGTTTGAAAAACTAGCAAATTCTGGGGGCAATGATTAATTAAGTGAGATACTATATTGATATGTGTCCAAGAGTGTAATGGATATATTTTCCCCTGAAAATATACTGGTTAAGGGTCACATAGCCTATGGAATGATCACAATTGGACATCTGTACAATTAGTTATGAATTTTCAAATATTAAAGAAAATTCTGGTAGATTGAGTAAACGTGCCAAAATAAGGAAATGTAATGGCATTAGGTAACTGTGATGAACTTTAAGGATGAGGTTAACCAACTTGGGATAGTTGGATCACTTTGACTTTGCTTTTGGCTTAGTGTGGTAACCTGAATGACAATCAACATAAGTGCTTGGATTGTAAGAGAACTGGACCAAATAATAATTTGTTGTCCATATAATTCTAATTATAGGACCTAATAGCTATCTGGAAACTAAAGACCTACTCGAGCTCAGGAAAATAGTCGGATATTGCTCAAGGGAAGCAACCAAGTAGTAACCTTATCTTTCATATGTTAAAAGATACACTGCATATTTTGTGGATTCATCATGAATTGTCTGACACATTTTGATTATGCGGGGTGGTAGCTGGGGGCCTATTGCATAGGTGGACGCTCAAGCTAATATAATGTTTTGTGATGCATGAGTGGGTGTCTGGGGCCTAATGCATGGGTTATACTCGGGGTCATGTGATATAACTAGCGCTATGGTGATATGTTAAACTGCATGTTGTGCACTGAATGTTGTTGTGATAATTATGTTATATGATGACTATATGGCATGCTCTATGATTTGATATCTATATGATTGACTATCTGTTACACCAAGATTCTTTTGGATCTCACTCTTTTCCTATAATCCATCTACACTACTGGCTGTTAGATTCCAAGTTTTGATGATAACAAAAGGTAATTGTGTGCAAAGCATGTTTTTACAAGTCTAAAGAATGATTGCAAAGTTACCAAATGCATATGGCAAAGTTTAGAGATGTCTGCTGTCGGTTTTTGCTGATGCACTTGAGCAAAAAAGTTAACACTCGAGCATAAACCTCTTTTGCACCCAAGCACATACAAGTGTTGGACAAGAAGCGTTTGACAGAGAGCAATTGCTGTCAATTTTACTGATGCACTCGAGCACTATAACCAACACTCGAGCATGAAGCTGTTTTGCACTCGAGCATATGAAAGTGTTGCACTGGAAGTGTTTAACAGAGAGCAAAGTCAGAACAAGATATCAATACTTCACTTGAGCACAGGTTCTGTACTCGAGTGATGGTAATATCTGCACCCGAGTCCTAGCGAGTGAGGGACTACGAGTGTTTGGCCGAGAGTCATTTAGAACAGAAAAGCACAAGCATGCCCAAGTGAGAGTTCATTTGCCCAAGTGATACATCAGCAATCATGAGTAAGAAATCTAACTCTCTCAATTCTGATGCAAGTGCTGAAGACAAAGAGTATATTATAGAAGAATATTCTTCTCACTCAAGTAAGAGTATGTATGCTCGAGTGGGGGCCCACATCACCTACGAGTACAAAATCACACTCTTGATAATACTGGGTGTGAGTGTTGTCCAGATACGTGGGTCATAGTGTAAAATGGAGCAGCACTCGAGTGAGGGGACCAGTGCTCAAGTGAAGACCCACATCACTCGCAAGTGTGAAAATGCACTCTCTCAAAATTCGTGGAAGTGCAAGTGTAAAACTAAAGCAAAAGGAGAAAATATAGTATTGCACTCGAGTGAGACATCACAACGCTCAAGTGATACTCTGCCAAAAGCCAAAACGCACCAGTCTTACAGTGTTCAATCCGAATATAGTTTAATGTTATTTATTCATTTCATTTTCACTTATTATTATTATATAACATCATTTAACATGTATTACGAGTGTAATACATGAGTTTGAACATTTGAATCAGAAAGACACAGAGGAAGTCAAACAATGGCAGACAACATCATCACGACTATCCAAGCACGTATCTACCGCATTCAAAGATTTCAAATGTACGCATGCTGTTCCACAGTAACATGCCTCGCTCCACAATGATTTTTATTCAAACGAGCAAAAAAATGTCTATAAATACAGTACTCCAGAGAGCATAAAAAATAATGAAGTGCAAGAATTCACACAAGCAAGTTCACGAGTCTCTGTTATTCACATTTCCTCAGTGTTTATCATATTTGCTCTATAAGAGAGTCTGTATACACTTCAAATTCTATTTGATATCAAGGTACTATGACCTTGAGAAGGGAGATTTCCTTACGAGAGAAGCAGTGAGAGAATTTCTAGTAGGAATTTATGCTCATAAGATTTACAAGATACAAGCAGAAGAGAACGTTGCTGCTCGTAAGACTTACAGTGGTGTAAGCAGGAGATAACGTTGCTACTTATAAGACTTGTATACGTAAGTAAGAGAGGAAGGTCATAGGTTTGTTTTTCTACACATAAGACTTGTCGTAAGAGGGAGAGGAATTTCTAGTGTTTCTACTCGTAGTCCTTTCAATGACAGTTGTTGTCTTGCGACATTTCGAGAGCCATTGAATCTTGGAAGAATAGTGAATATCTCAGTAGGTCTTGATCTCTGAGGATTGGACGTAGGCCTGGTCTTTGGCCAAACTAGTATAATTCTTTGTGTGATTATCTTCTCAACTCTACTCTATCTACAGCTATTACTATATCACCATATCCACCAAAAAAACTTTATCACATCACCCAATTCACCCCCTTCTAGGGTGAAGCTTGCCTCTTTCACAAGCTAGTAGCTTAAAGGGTCAGAAGGTAAACACAGACAACTAAAGGATGAAGTTGAAAGATTTTATTTCCCTATTGGTTGTCTATTTTGAATATTTTGGATCTATATATAAATTTGTAGCCCTAGCAATAATACAGTGGTAGAACTTGTAGTACCCATAGCCTAATAAATGGACATTAACATAGTAAAAGAATATCTTAACTAGATAACGCTACCGATCGACAAAGGAGCATTGACTAATGAATGTAACATGAGACTTAAGTAGAGACATGATCGCACGCTCTGATAAAATGGATTTGAGTACCGATGAGACTTATAGAGGCAGTGAATTGAAGTTTGTGAAAAGGTTGAAAAGTTTTGTTAAAACTTTCTAAAACCCACTCAATCCTAGGTTCAATTCCTGAGATAAGTTTGGGATTTGTGAATGTTTTCAAAAGTCTGCCTAATCTGGGATCGAATCTTGGTTTAACAACTCATTTCACTACACTTTTGCACTCACACTATTACAAAAGAGGGGTTTAACAGCGCCCCTTTTATGACACTTCTTTGAAGAAGCATCGCAGAAAATAGTTTTTTTTAAAACAAGTTCAGAAGCTACAGTGCTTTCTAATATAAGCACCAAAGTTTAGTGTTAGGCATGTGTAGCACTTTCCTAAACAAGCACCATACAAAACATTTATTTAAAAAAATGAAAGCCCAAGCTACAGTGCTTCTCAAGAAAGCGCCATACAAAACATTTTTAGCATTTTTTCATTTGAAAAAGACCTTATTAGGCGCTTAAAAATAAAGTGCCAAATAAGGGTGGGAGTAAGTTAAAAGGATATTATTGTTTAGAATCTCGTGTTGTAGTAAGTTCAAAAAGAAATCACTTGCTTCATTCTTGAGTTCCAAAAAAAAATGCCTTGGTCGGTGCTTAATAAGCTGTAGTAAGTCAAAAAAGAAATCACGTACTTCATTCTTGGGTCCCAAAAAAAATGCCTTGGCCGGTGCTTGATTATCAAGCACCGGCTAAGGCAATATATATTCAAGGCCACCTTGACTATAATACAAGGCACCAGGTGCCTTGAATATTCAAGGCACTACAAGGCAACACGTGGGTGCCTTGAAATAATACAAGGCAGCATGTGGGTACCTTGACTATAATACAAGGCACCAGGTGCCTTGACTATTTTGTAAGTGTTTGCTGTTTTTTTAAAAAAAAATTAGGAAGCTACGACGCTTTGACAAAAAGCGCCGTAGCTTTTGTACAATCTGCTATTTAATTTTCACCTCCTGTTGTTTTCATTTTCATCTTCCCGCATCCCCTCTAGCTCCCCCATTTCCTAGAACTTCGTTGCAGTACAAAACTTCCTCTCCCATACGTTTTTTTTCTTTGTCTCAGCCTCCTTCAGAATCTCCCTAGCTTGTAAGTTTTTTTCTCTCAATATTTCGATCAGGTTTTCTTGTTTAGTTAAAATCTATCATGATTTTATATGTGTGTTCATAATTTTTTTTCAAGTATTTATTTCAAGTGTCAACTCTATCTTCTTGAATTTCCTATACATTATAAGTATAAGTTTTTTAATTTTTAACCTTACAAGTATAATAATACTTAGTTTAATTCGTTTTATATATGATTTTTATGTAGTATTATGAATATCAACGTTGTGCCCAATTGACTGACCAACAAGTGGATGAAATCATTGAGGAGCAGTGTGAATATATGGTCAGGCAATTAATTAATATTTAGATACATACGTTAGGTTGTTTCTTTGCCTATTCTTGTGTTATTTATTCTCTTAAAATTAGTTGTACAATTACATTGATTGTAATTACATACATGTAGTACTGATTGTATGAATTAGTTATGTGTTATTTCATTTTGATTTGGTTTACTACGTTTTTTCCTATTCGTATTGTAAATTGCTATGGATTTTAATTGGCTGAATTCAAGGAAACAATTACATAAAAAAATTATTACCTATCACGGTGCTTCTAGGAGGTATATACCTCCTACGGCGCTTCTCCCCATAAGTGCCATAGGAGGCCATCCCTTCCTAAGGCGCTTCTCCCAAAAGCGCTATAGGAGGGATTGAAAAACAAAACATATACAAGCTGCAGCTCTTTCAGAAATTCAAGAAGCGTTGTAGCTTGCTTTTATTGTGCTGGAAGCTATGGCGTTTGGGAAGCGTCATAGTATTCATAAAAATAAGTACCGTTTTTTTATGTTTTTTGCAGTAGTGTCATATGAGCTTATGGGATATAAGGTACGACAGGTTTCCTAAAATACTATTTGTAATCATGTATGCATTATAACCACCCCGTCATTGAAACCCCATTACTATATGCACAATTAATTATAGGGATACTTTTGGAGAAAAAATTATAAATTTGTGAAGCGAAATGGATTGGGGTTTTATATTTAGGATCAAAATGAACCCCTTCTTGTCTAGCTTCTATATTTAGAACTGGAGCACTATAATGATATTAAACTACTATAATTTACCTTGATTATGCGTTCATGTAAAATATATGTTACCTAACTTCACTCCAAACCTGGCAAGATAGATGGCTGATGTACGGATGCGATTCTTTCGTTTTCAAATAAATAATGAAAATAATCATAAAGTCATTCGCGTCGAACAATGCTAGATTTTCAGAAAAGAAATCACTCCAGATTAATGCCAACCCCCACTAACAGAATTTGAAATAATTAATTTCTTGAATCCTAGAGCTGACATGATAGGAGAGAGAAGACCATCTCTATAAATACACGGATATTTGATAGCAATCTCAGCAATGAGCAGTATCATCCCAAGGTGCTGGTAGGTCAATAGAGTTCAAATCTTAGTCATTATCTACATATTTAACCTCACTTTTTCTATCATAGCTACTTATCTGTAAAATTTAATATAGTTATTCATTAGAAAGGTAGTGCACATTGTGGGTTTATGTTTCGAATTTACATGCTTTTAGGAATCTATCTAAACTCGTGAATTTGACAACCTTGTATATAGTGTGTAAGTAGTAAGCGATGAAGATGGGTAATGAAGTTGAATGGAGAATAAAGGCCGCCGTAGATGGATCATCGGAGATTTTGGTGCCAGAGAGATTTGGAGTTGAGAGGATCCAACACTGGATATTAGGGTTGGGTTTAAAGCTGTTGAAATTTCCGAAGAAAGCATGGGAGTTAGGAGTGAATGATCCCAGAAAGTTTATTCATGCCATCAAGGTAGCCATAGCTCTTACTTTAGTCTCCCTCTTCTACTACGTCAAGCCTTTGTATGAAGGAGTTGGAGGAAATGCTATGTGGGCAGTCATGACTGTGGTTGTTGTGTTTCAGTACACAGCAGGTACGGTACCTCGTCCCACGTATATTTTACTCAAAATTACAATTATTTTCTGCAAATTTGAGAAAATTATCTAAACCCATCTATGATATATCCGATAATATATATATATATATATATGTATATGTAATTAAGCTACTAATTGGATAATTAATTAATGCAGGTGAGACTATTAGCAGAACAATAAATCGGATCTGTGCGACATCTATTTCTGGGCTTCTTGCCATTGGTGTTCAACGGGTGGCTAGGAGAGCAGGAGATCATGTCGAGCCAATCATTGTACTCGTGTCAGTCTTTCTGTTAGGTATATTAAAAGCTATTTCGGCCAAACCATCTATTGCTTTTTGTCGAGCAAGGACCTCTAGTGCTCCACTCACTAATATCCATTATAATACTCCAATCTCTAAAATATTTGTTACTTTTCTCTACTGATATTTGGTTCAATATAAAATATGTGACATTTTGATATCTAAAGGGAATGAAATTGTGCAGTTTTAAATTTTTTTAATGATTTTTAAAAGAAAAATACTCTAAAATTTTGAAGTATTGATATATTTTTTTGAAAAATTGTAAAAAATTAGAAACAATATTATTTCATGTTGGTAAGATATCAAAATGTTTTTAGATAGAATCTTATGATCAATAGAAAATGAAAAAAGCACTTAGAAGGTTGGAAAATTTTAAAGGGCATTAGAGGGTAGTGCATTGGAAGTCTCTTGCCTGGTTTTTTTCTTGGTTCCTATATAAGTAATCAATATCAATTATCAAAAAATACAATTCAAATTTTTATTCACAAACTATAAGTGTGATGAAATTATTTATTGTTTATTATTTAATCTTAATGTTAATGTTTAAATATTAATAACATAGTCTCTTGTATCAAAGTAACTGAAACTATTTGGATAGACATATCTTGAGCTTTCATATATCTTTGATTAATCATCTAATAAAAAACTTTGGAACATAGCCAATATCTTGTTAACTTATTTATTGTTATTTCTGTGGTCAACAGCTTCTGCTGCAACGTTCTCTAGATTCATCCCAACTATTAAGGGTCGATTTGATTATGGTGCTATGATATTTATCCTCACTTATAGCTTGGTTTCAATCTCGGGTTATCGGGCCGACGAATTACTGGATATGGGACTTCAAAGGATATTCACCATTGTTATTGGCGCATCTCTTTGCATAATCACAAGCATCACCATTTGCCCCGTTTGGGCGGGTCAGGAGCTACATTTTTCAATCATTGCAAAAATGGACAAACTCGCAAATTCTTTAGATGGTAGTCTCCCTTCTGCTAAATTAATTCTTAATTACTACAGTTGGTTGGGGCGTAGCCAAGTGTATATATGTTTTTGATATTTCAGGTTGTGTGGCTCTGTACTTCATTAATCAAACCTCTTATGCTAGTGACGAAGAATATGATAAGAAGTTGCTTGGTTACAAGTGCGTGCTGAGTTCTAAGGGAGCAGAAGATTCTATGGTAGATATACAAATTCGATAATGCAGTACCCTGAAGTATTCTTTTCACGTGCATCTAGTTTCCTATTTAAAGTATTTTGTTATTGAATTTTTCCCTTAAAAAATTTCTAAAGTTAATTTTTTCATCACTCTTTTTTCATATTTTCAATCCTAATCTTTCATATTTTGAGTACTCATCTTTAACATTTAATAATCAGACTTTCAATTTTTCCATTTTAAATATTTTCTAGGTTTATCTTCCATGTTTTCAAGCCTAATATTTAATTATTTTCAGTACTGAAAATATGGAAGATAAGTACCTTTACTTAACCGACCTTTTAAGAGTTAATGAGGCTAAACAATTGCTCCTAAAAACTACTTTACTGACAAAATTAAACTAAAAAATATTTTAGGATACTAGACGCACTTAAAAAAAATACTTTAAAGTGCTGAATCAATCACAATATACTTTAGGATGAAAAAAAAATACTCTAAGGTGCTAATTGAATCTTAACCCTATTGGGATTTGCTTTTTACAATTTTGACCATATTTTTATTGGACAGGCTAATTTTGCAAGATGGGAACCAGCCCACGGCCGGTTCAGATTTCGTCATCCATGGAAGCAATATCTTAAAGTAGGGGCATCAATGCGAAGTTGCGCATCTTGCATAGATGCTCTTCTTGGCTGCGTGAATTTAGAAAACAAGGTTATTTAATAAATTGCTAAACTAGTTGAAATTGAATATTACAGTCTATATGAATTTTTTATGCATTATTCAGGACTAGAATTGTTATCACAGGTTAATTCTTTGAAAAAAGTAAAAATATAATTAAAAAGATATAGTATTCTTATATTTTTTAAAAAATTTAATAATATCTATAAGGAGCCATACAATTTATCGCAAGTTAGTCATACAAGCAGTGTTATCTATCATAACTATATATGCGCAATAATCTTTTTAACATTTTTTATACTCATCCTTCACTATATATATATATATAGGGTTTTTATTACTCCCGCCTTGGTTCCTTTTTATAATAACATTTTGAGAAGTTTATCTTAATCCTTTTTACAAACTTAAACCTTTATCAAATTGTCTACTGTATTTACTTATTTTTCGCAAAGGTTCCCTTAATCAATTAGATGGAAAGAGATTTTTGAGAGAAATGAGGTTGTAAGGATAATTTGGAAAAAATGTAATATGGAAGGTTGACAAATATGTTAGCACTTCCTAAATTAACTACATTCCCTATTTCTTCTAAAATATTACATCAGTCCTTAATATAAGAGCTACTTAACTGACTTGAATAGATTAAGGAAATTAATTAAATTAGTTATTTGCAACAAATATGAATTGATTCCCTGAAGCACCCTTTTTAATCATGACTACGGTTAGATGAAAACCACCTTAGTATATGTAATTAATAGGGATACCTTGGAGAAATAATTATAAATTTTGGAGACAATACAAAAGTGGATTGATGTCTATATTTATAACTAAATCCAGTCCCAAATGACTTTAATATTAAAGACAGGAGGTAATAATTAATATTTCTTTTCTCATTATTCATGCATTGTTCAAGTTCTAGAAAGATGAGAAATTTTGTTTTTCAAAAACTCAGTATCTCTATACATATTGGAATATAATTAATATATTGACTTTGGAACAGGACCCTAGTGATATGAAGGAGCAAATCAGTGATGTGTCCTTGAGACTGAGCGCTAACTGTGCCAGTGTTATAAGGGAGATAGCGAAGATAAATCGAAATATGAGAAAATCATCTTGTGTTTATATTTTAGTTGAGGAAATGAATAATACAGCACAAGAGCTTCAGGAAGTATTAAAGTCCAATAATCCAATAAATAATGCTGCCAATAACCCTACAAAAGCACATGGCTCTCCACAACTTGTTCTCATGGAAACGTTTCAACTGCTAACCCTAGCTTCTTTGATTTTAGTAATCGCAGCACGTGTGGAAGACATCGTCAAAGATGTACAACAACTAGCAGAGTTGGCTCATTTCTTGCCTGCAACATGTGTCAAACCCCTCAATCAATGCCAAGATCTAGAAGATCCATGCTCCCAAAACTGAAAAAGAAACCATATATAGAAAAATATGTTTCCTTTGAAATCTAAATACGATGTCTCACATTATTGTGTTTGTGTGTGCACGCGACGGTTTTATACTACATCAGAAAGAGATGAGCCAAGAAAAAGAAAAGACTGTATTTTATCATGAAATAAAACTTCAGCTAAAGTATCGTAGGAGCTGAAATATGAGCCCACTGTTCAGAAAGACTTTTCACACACTTCTATATTTTATATCAATATCATTCATATTAATGTAAGTTAATACTAATACATTTATATATATTATAATGCTGGCATAATACAGCTACTTCATAATAAGACAATCTATCTTTTATCTATCATAAAAACTTGTAGTAATAGAGACTTTTTAAAACAGAGTACATTGTTTGTTTTAACATATTCAACTACTCATATGTACATTGTTTGTTGATCCTGAGGATTTATTATGATGGCATTGGCTTCTCTCAGTTTTTTTTAACACCGATGGTGGCTTTGTCATTTAGAGTTTGTACTCTTTCATGTTCCATTGTAAATCTTGAAATATGTGATCCTTCACATTCATTTAATTTATTAAAAAGCCATAAAAGAGCCCATATTTAGGTTTGTGTCCTTTCATGTTCCATTGTAAAAGCTAATGTTTGTGATCTTTCACATTCTTTTAAAGTGTTGTTGGTTTGTGAAATTATAAATAATGTGGTGTGATTTTTATTTGAGCTCAAATGAAATCAAACTTCCCATTCTTCATTAACTTTAGCTCTGAAATTAATCCAATATGACGATCATCCAACATGCCCTTTACAGCCACATCAACGAGCACAAGGAAGTTTGATCCCTGGAAGTTTGTCTCTTGCAAGAAAACCCAGTACTACATAATTGCGCATAGTTGACGCTCTACACTTAACGGTTTTTAATGAAATCATGAAATGTAAAGAGGCGGAGTTACGATAATGAAACAGATAACAATTATTTTACACAACCATTGAGTATATGAGCAAATATTTGAGGGTTTTATAAGACAACCGTGATGTATTAGTTTGGTTCTTTTGGGAAAAAAATAGTATAATTTACGTGATAGTTACATGTCAAAAACCGTAATATATGGTTCACATATATTTGATGGTTGTTTATAAATAACATTAAACTATCAAATATTTCATGGTTGTTTAATAATAACCGTTACGTTGAGTCTTTAAAAAACCCCTCTGAGATCCATTTTTGTTCAACATTTGAAACCTACAAGTTACAGAGAACTCACTCCCAACACCTCCAACGACTCGATTCCAGCTTTTCCACCACTATTTTGCTCTCCTCTGTCACTCCCTTGGTGCTTTTACTCTTGTCTCCTCTATCAATTTCCACCATAGCTCTCCTTCATCATTGGTGGGCTCATGCTTTCTTGGGTTTCATGAGTTCTTGAGTTATTCTGGGTTTGTGGGTGCCCCTACTAGTGGCGTCTGTGTTGGTTTCTTCTTCTTGATTCTTGGATTTGATTTTTGAGCTCATTTCTTATTCATAAAGGTCATTTCAATCTAGTTTATCCTACTAGTGGTTTTTGAGCTTGTTTTTGTGATGTTGGTTTAAGTAAAAAGTATGTAAAGATTGGCTTTTGAGTGATTCTATATGTGCATAAGTTTTTGCCACTGATTTTAAGTGTTTGATGTTATTAAAGTTGTTATTTGTTAGTATTGATTTGAGTAAGGAGTATGTAAATATTTTCTTAGTGATTTTGTATGTGCATAGTATTTTGCCATCACTGATTTTAAGTGTTTTTTGTTATTCAAGTTGTTATTTATTAGCATTGATTTAGTTTCTGGAAATATTTTTTTTTAGTAATTTTGTTAAGTTATTATCACATTTCCCTCTACATACATGATATGCTCATGACATAGAGTGCAAGTAAAGAATAGATGTCTGCTAATCATGTATTGGCAATTTCAAAAGGTTTGTTGTTCGTAATAGTGTTGATGATCGAGGTATGATTATTTTCCTTTGTGTCAAGTATGGCGTTGTGGAGCATGTTAATCCAGACAGTTTTGAGTCACACTGAGTGATCTATGGAGTTTATCAGAGTTGTGCCTGTTGGACAAAACATAGGGAGACGGATATAGGCAGTAGTGCTAGTCAGCCGAATCTGGAAAGATATGATTCACCTATTTCGACAGAAGTACATTTGAGGCTGATCATCTTCAAGATATGGCTGATGCAATTAAAGCATTATTCAGTTACCTCTCCTGCATATATTTGATATTTGTGTTAGTGTGCTGATGCATGTTATTGCTTTGCTTGATTATGTGAAACATGTATGAATGATTTGAAGCTATGTTTCAATTTATGCTATGGCCATCAGTATATTATTTGAAGCATTGAGCATACAGATTTTTCATTGTGTGAGTATGAGTTATGTGATGCAAGCATGTCATGCATTAAACATTTATCGTACATGCATATTGGTATTGTTTTCCTACTGAGATTCTCTTGAATCTTACCCTCCCCTCCAACAATTTAGACAGGAGAAGACAGAAGATATGCTGAGAACAATGTAGAGAACCATATGAGGGGATTGCAATGGTGGAACGAAGACGAGAAGATGTCTCTATTTCACTGGGACAGATTTAGATACCCAAGTAGCCCTGTATGGCTACATTGATGGTAATGATCATGTACGAACCCCTATAGAGAATTTATGTAATCATGCAATTATTTTTAGTATATTCATGTTATTCCTGTGTTGCCCACTGAACCGCATAACGTTTTCCACGAATACTCTGAAAAAAAAGTTAAAACAAGGTAAGGGCGTGACATTTTGGTGTATAAGAATTGTACTAAGTTCACATTATTATCTGCAGTGTAGAACTTGTACAACTTGAAAGCCAAAAATGGGTGGAGTGACTCAAGCTTCATAGAATTGCATGCGCTTTTGAGAAGAATGCTACCATTGGGAAACAATAACTTAAGATGTAAAAAAAGTGATGCACACTACTAGCTTTAGTTATGAAAAGATACATGCTTGCCCCAACAATTGTATTTTGTTCATAACAGAATATGAATCGTTAACTGAGTGTCCTCAGTGTTCTACCTCATACGACAAAGTGAACGAGAAGAGTCCAAGGAAGGAATTATGGTATTTTCCAATTTTACTTAGGATTAGATGCTTGTATAGCAATGCAATTGATGTAAAAAATTTAAGGTGGAATGCGGATAAAAGGATTCAAGACGGCATGCTTTGGCATCCTGCAGACTTTATGGAATGGAGTAAGTTTGACTTTGAATATCCTAAAATTGTGTTGAAGAATCAACAAACCTCTGCCTAGCATTGACTACTAATAGGATGAACCCATTTAGGATACAGAGAAGTACCCACAGTATATGGCCAGTTATGTTGTTTATATATAACCTCCCTCTATGGCTCTCAATGAAATAAAAGTATATGATTTTGTCAATTCTAATATTAGGGCTAAGGCAACCAAGGAGTGACATAGATGTATACCTTACACCACTAATTGAAAACTTGAAGAAGTTGTAGGAGAGTAGGGAACCTGTGTATTACGCTCATGAGGAAGAAACATTCAATTTGAAGGCCATATTATTTGGCACAATATATGAATTTCCTACTTATGATAATTTGCGTGGGTACAAAATTACAGGCTAACTTGGATGCTCGATTTGTGAAGAGGGTACATAATCGATCAAGTTGAAGCATGGTATGAAGAATTCCTATATGGGACATCACAGATGGTTGCAAAAGGGTCATCTGTATCGTCGTATAAGAAAATGCTTTCATAGAGAATCAGAGGAAAGGATGGCACCTGAACCTTTAACTGGTAAGGAGATTTTTAAAAAAATGGTAAACATATAGACTGTAAATTTGGGAAGCCATTTGGGAAATATATTGGGACAAGCTGGTAAAGTAAAAGGTATATTTTCTTCTATATACCATATTAGAGTTTCCATAATGTTGAACATTTTCTCGATGTCATACACATTGAGAAAAATATGTGTGAGAGTCTTTTTTGGAATGTTACTCCATATTCCTTGAAGACAAAGGATGACATAAATGCAAGACTAGATACGATTGTGATAGGAATATGAGAGGAAATGGCACCTAAGGAGAGAGGATCTCATTCATTCCTTCGGCTAGTGGTTTTCACATTATCTAGAGAAGAAAAAAAAGATTTTAAGTTTCTTGCTACAGTGAAAGTGCTAAAGGGTTACTATCAAAGATTATCAACCCAATAAAGGACTTGAAGCTAAAGGGTCTTAAATCACACAATTCCCATGTATTGATGGAAAACTTTATTCTAGTAGCAATATGTGGTACTTTACCTGATAAAGTGTGATTTATGATCAAGAAGCTATGTTTCTTCTTTAAGTCACTCTGTAGTAGAGTGATTGACCCTAACAAATTGTTGAGGTTACAAACCCCAATCATGACTACGTTGTATGGGCTGGAGATATTTTTTCATCCAACTTTCTTTGATATAATAGTGCACCTAACTATTCACATGGTTAGAGAGGTTGATAGAGCACAATATGTATATATTTTTAGTAATTAATCTTAGGCTTTTATGGGACTTAATTGAATATTTTGGTTAATATTACATGTTAATGTGAGATTTTAGTGAAAGGGTAATTTTGGAATTATGGTAGTTAAATTGTTATATTTTTACTTAATATTTGTTATTACCATTTACTTAATTGTAAGCAAAAGATATTACCTTTGTGAATTTAATTTTGTAGGTGATGATGTGACACAACTTTTGTCAAGTGGTCAAGGTCAAAGATATCATTTTGGAACTCAATGAAGGGCAAAAGTTGAACTTCAGAAGTGCGGAATTTATTTTCACATTTTTTCTAAGAGGAGATTAAATGAGTAAGGGCCTTTTTTTGGTGGTTGCAATTTTGTGCCTAATGCCAAAACAGATTTTTACCCTTCATCAAAACATGCCTTAACTCACTTTTTAAACTAAAAGGCAATTGAAGAAGCAAGAGGCAAGGGGGGAACATTTGGGGGATAGGAAGAGGTGGCTAGAATAAAAAAGAAAGGAGAGAGGAGGCGTGAAAGGGAGAGCACAAATTGAAGAAAGAAAGGAGAGAGAGGGGTTCGGTGGATTTTTGGGAAGAGATGAAAAGACCATTGGGAGCAGTTGGAGAATCAACTCTTCCTTCTTTATCCATGGCTAATTGCTTCTTCCTTCTTCAAGCTTAATCTTCTTCTTCCACGAGTAGCTAAGTTCTAATTATTTCCTTTAGTTGGGTAATAGTTTGAGCTTCTAAGTTTCAATGGAATTCCTTTAAGTTCTCTTTCTAGTTCATAATTATTGGCTTAGTTAAGTATATGGTTGAGTGGATTTTAAATAACTAAACTGAAGGTTTGAATTAATTACATTTTAGAATTGAAGGTTAATTATTCATCTCCATGAGCCAGATTTATTGTACTAAATGGTGGAACTCATTTAATTTCTTCGGTAGAACGAATTAAATGAGTATTGCAAGTATAGATCTAATGATAGCTTAGGTATATCCTTTTGACTCATATTATTAAATTCTTATCATTAGCCAACAAGGAAGGCTAAAAGCTCAACTTAAGGGAATCACACTTTGTCGTTATAAAGCAGTTGGGTAATGGTTTAAGCTTCTAAGTTTCAATAAAATTCCTTTAAGCTCTCTTTCTAGTTCATAATTATGTGGCTTGGTTAAGTATATGGTTGGGTGGATTTTAAATAACTAAAATGAAGGCTTTGAATTAATTACATTTTAGAATTGAAAGTTAATTA
Source organism: Inga leiocalycina (assembly GCA_963242795.1). Classification (NCBI taxonomy): domain Eukaryota; kingdom Viridiplantae; phylum Streptophyta; class Magnoliopsida; order Fabales; family Fabaceae; genus Inga; species Inga leiocalycina. Next base: position 30,579,674 of record OY725332.1, read on the forward strand.
TTCTTCTCCATGAGCCAGATTTATTGTGCTGAATAGTGGAACTCAATTAATTGCTTTGGTTGAATGAGTTAAATGAGTATTGCAAGTACGGCTCAATGGTAGCTTAGGTCTATCCTTTTGACTCATATTGTTCAATTCTTATAATTAGCCAGTAAGGAAAGCTAAAACCTCAACTCAAGGGAATATCACTTTATCATTATATTAGTTTATTGAATTTACCTTTTTGTAATTGTTAATTTTGATTTCGTTTACTTTATCTTGTAAACCAAAAAATACAAAAATATTGAATTAGATTAGATTGATTCATTTGACTTTTTAACAATTTCTCAAAATGATTTCTCACAACTTTAAGGCATCACCTAATTATTTAGAAACATGGAAATTAATCTCCTTACATGAACAACCTAGGTTGAGCTACTATACTATATTTTCAAATCTTTTTTTTTAGAACTCACACGACATGGGTTTATCAAATGGTGCCAATGTTAGGGAGGATGATTTCCAAGGCTTTAAGTAGAGTGTTCTTTTCAGTTGTAATAGTGTGTCTTAGTTTACTGGAAAGTGTGTGGCACTCATTTGAATTTTGGCAAAAAATACGAGTTTTTTATAAGAACTGTCTTGTTGGAATTGAAAAATCTTTGCCCAGAAAATTCTAAAATTCGATATTCCAAAGGTTTTTGGCCTTCTAAACTAGACTAATAGTCAAATCTATTAGGTCCACTAGATTTTAGCCAAATTCTAAGGTTTGCTATACTTTTCAGAATTTTCTTTCTTTTTTGGAATTTTTCAAGATATTTTATTAGGTTTGTTTTCTGGGTTTTTCTTTGATTTCTCTTGATTTTTAGTGTGTTCTTGAGTCTGTGTTAATTAGTTGTTAATTTTTGGAGTGTTTGGTCGTGCTTTAGGTCATTTTTCATGTTCATAGTTGTTTTGCATTCCATTTTTATGTAAAATTCTCAAAAACAACTTGACAATGAAATTTGCATTTTATGCTTTGCTATCATATTCCTAATGGTCATTGTATGTGTAATACTATAACTTCAGAGAGTTTAAAGTAGTTCAAAATGAGTAATGAAATCAAACAGAAGACCAACAATAGTTTGCACTCCATTTGGGATCCTGACATCAGTACAGGGTTTGATCCTGTATTTAAGTGGGTTTTTGAAAAATTTTCAAAACGTTTTCCCAATGGTCTCATTTTTTTTTCAAATCCGTTTGACTCATTTGGTTCTATTTCCATTTGTTAATATCAGAGTGCTTACTGAAGTTCTCAGTAGATATTATGGTTAAGTTCATTAACTAAAGGATCTACATTGTATAGTTACCTTATTCTATTTCATTTACTGCATTTACATACTAGTGTTCGAGTTTACAGCTAGTGGATGTGTTACACTACGAGCACTAGTCTTACTATTACAGTGTACTTAAATATATTATATACAGATCCTTAACAACTAGATAACCAAAAAAAATAAACTTTAAGTCTTCAACTCTACTTGTCAGTAGCTACCTTCTTTCCATGTGAGCTACTTGCCTATGCTGCAAATTACTTATCGGAAAGGGGTGAAATTTGAAAGAATCCAAATAGTAATAGATAACACTCATATAAAATGCATACAGAGAAACATGCCATATCAACCATTACATACCAAACAATTTAGTATTCATTCAACATTCAGAGATGTGCTTATGCAACAAATAATTTTTTCAAGGACTCACCGTCCCTTCCCATAGTGTTAGGTGTTCTACTGGGCCAAAGCCCTTCTCATCTAAATGCTTAACGGGCAATTCTGCCTAATTCATGTTCACAGTTCAAGTATTCATAATGACAATAATATGCATGAAGCAGGATGCAGAGAATATGAGGGAAAGTTACTACCTTAGCCTTTTCGGTCTCGTACTTGTCATGATTCTACTGCTCAGGACAGATATCAAATCCTAGAATTAGAATTTATGGACAACAAGTTATTACTTAGTCTAATTCTTTCATAATTCAAACATTCAAGTTGGTTATCATTAGGGCTAATAAACTAAGTCAAAGGAAGAATCAATTGGTCAAACTATCCCAAAGTGATTAATTTTACCCTGGAGTTCAAGGTAATTACATTGTGCCATTAATTTTTTTATTTTCTCATATTTACTAAAAGCTGGTAGAGTTGTCAATCAACTTTGAAAATTCATATCTTTTTGTACAAATGTCTACTTGCAATGAATTCGAAGGTTGTAACCCTTATTAAGTCTAGTTTCAGGGAAAAATATTTTCCTTAGCCAAATGGATGCACAGCACTCCAGAATTAGCATTCATTGGACACTATCCCAGTAACATGCCAGTTTTACATGACCAACGTCAACCAATCAACACAATCCATAGCTCAAAATGAAGCTCTTACTTACCTCTTTCACTTTCCTACACTCTTTCTTTGATTCTCCAACTTGGGCTCTAGCCGATAACTCAAAACCTCTCTTTGAAATTCTAAAACCATATAAATGAAGATATCATCAAGGGGAACAATATTTATGAAGAATATTTGAGCCATATAAGTGATTTACAAGGCCAAAATCCAAGGAGAAGCTCTTACCTTAACTTTGTTCATTTTTTTCTCTTTCCTTAAGCTTTTGGCCTACTTGTGCAAGTAAGAGAGAGTGGTGAGATGTTCTGATTTTTCTCTTCCCTTATCTCATTATACTTGACCGAAAATTGGCCAAAAGAAATAGAGAAAAAAGTGTGGACCATAATTATTCTCATTAGTAAAAATTTGATGGTAATTTGACTAAGTAAAGTTGGGTTAAGTTGAATTGAATTTTTCTCTTTCTTTTCTCTTCGCACTTGAACAAATTTTAATGCTCAGAAGGAAGTAGAAATGTTGACCAAGTTGCTGCCTTTGTCTTGCTTTTGGTCAATTTTTCCCAAGTTGGAAGATTTGATGAAACTTTGATTTGTTGACCATTTGACCCACACTTTGCCTCTTTCTTTATTTACCCTTGTTGATCGAAATTTAACCCTTATGTAAGGAGGGTTAATTTGCTTTTTGATCTTATGATTACCTCTTACTTTTGAAGAGAAAATATTGGCACTTCCTTTTGTCTTCTAATTTTAACCTCAAGATCAAGTGGCAATTGACTCTTTTACCCTTGATCATGGAAAAATTAATTAGTATGCCATTGTTCTTTTATTTCCCTTTGTCTTCACATAGATGGCGCCACTTTCTTTCATTCTTATGTTCAATTTAGGTTTTTTATCATTTCTGACTTTAGGCAAAAAACTAGGTAATTATCGATAGATAATCAGGACTAAAGTCATTGTACAATTTCCAAGGACAATTCTGTCATTAATTTCACTATCTATTCAATATATTTAGCCCTTGAGAACATTTTAGGATACTACAATTCACCCCTCTACAATAAATTTCATCCCCAAAATTTGTTTCACATCTTGAGACATAAACTCCAGGTAATGTCTCTTCATGTCTTCTTCTACTTCCCATGGGGATAGTTCCTTCCAGACCACCTTCACAAATTGTATACATCAGTGTCTGATCCATCTTTCTTATCGACCAATTATTCGCTCCAGCTCAACCGTATATGTAAAGTTATCTTGCACGTCGATATCTTTGTACTTGATAACATTATCAGGGTCTAATTGATACTTCTTCAATTATGATACATGAAATATGTCATAGAGTCTACTAAAGTTTGGGGGTAGGGCTATTTGATATGCCACTAGCCCAATTTTTATAAGAATTTCATAAGGACCAATGTACTGTGGGCTAAGCTTCTTTCTCTTTATTACTCTACCAATTCTGGTGACTGGAGATACTTTCAAAAACACATGATCTCCGACTTTAAAATCTAGATGTCTTCTCCTTTTGTTGGCATAGCTTTTCTGTCTACTCTGTCCTGCTAGGAGCCTTTTTCTGATAATTTTGATCTACTCTGTGGTCTGATCAACTAGATTCGGCTCATACAACCTTCTCTCATATAACTCCGTCCAGTAGAGAGCTGATTGCCAGTTCCTTCTGTATAATGCTTCACACGTAGCCATCTAAATGCTCGCATGATATCTATTGTTGTAAGCAAATTCAGCAAGTAGAAGGACATGGTCCAAAATCCTAACATATCTTATAGTATCTAATGGTTCTTTCTAATTGTCCATCCATCTGTGGATGATAGGCTGTACTAAATCTTAGCTTCGTATCCAGAGCTTCATGTAGAGCTATCTAAAACCTAGATTTAAAATAAGGATCTCTATTTGAGACAATACTTTTCGACGTGCCATGGAGTCTGATTATCTCTCTTATATAGATTTCTGCCAACTTTATTGGAGAATAACTGGCATTGATGGGAATTGTCAAACCTCTTAACATTTTGATATTAACATAGTAAGAAATGCATAGTTCATAACTCATACAGGAATAGTATAAACATACTTATACAAAGTGCTTGTTTACATTATAGGAAATCCCCATAGGGTTTGAAAAATATATACACATCCTAAAATATAAAAAATAAAACTAATGATAACTAACTACAACTCTGCTCTTTACCGGAACCCTTAATCACCAGCATACATTTGTGCCCCTAGAGCCGCTAGCTTTTGCTAGAATATTTAAAATTTTGGGAAAAGGGTGAGATTCAAAGGCATCTCAGTAGTAATATACAATCAATCATATAAAATATGATAAATAAATATGCTATGCACCACATAATGTAAATGAAATTCAACTGTATACTGTGCATGCACACAATTCAAGGCCTAACCCCTACTTGTTCGTGTACCCTGTTGGGTCCCAGACCACAACTAGGTATCATGCCCCAAGTACAGGCACTGTTCATATCACAGTACCCCAAGCACCGTGTTCACCCACTGAATTTGATTACACAGAGCATACAAATAATCACTTAGTGTATGAAAGATAGAATTACTACCTTAAGTCCCTTTTTTGGCTCGCTAGCTAATAGTTCCTTAACCCTGATGTGCCTCAACAAACTATCTGGTAATAAAATTCCAAGTTTACAATAGTTGAGTTATTACCCATTCATGTACTACTTCAAACTTATTTTTTTGGTTATCTTTACCCTTATAGTTCAAGGTAATTTACATTTTGCCATTACCTTTTAAATCTCACACATTAACTAAAACTGCCAGAATTTTCATCAAACTTTGAAAATTCATAACTTTATTTATAAATGTCCAATTGCTATGGTCCAAAGGCTATGTTACCCCTATTAAGTCTATGTTTAAGGAAAATATTTCCTTTAACCAATTATGTGCACAAAATTCTAGTATCAACATTGTTTGCACACTGCCACCACAATATTCCAGTTTTATAAATCCAAGTTCAATAAATCATAACTCTTAATATACTAATCTAAATAGGACAAATTACATATCGAATTGAAGCTTGATGTGTCTACTTTAATTCTAGAAAGTCTCATAATCATTAGATAATGTTTAGTTATTCAAAACCTCAGTACAAACAATTTGCCGTGCAGAAACATCAACTGGCGGCAAGTTTCACATTTCAAGAATTTGTTCTAATGATCCAGAATTCAAAACCAGGGGCTATTCCTACACAATTTTTCATGTAGAACACAATGGAACCATCAAAAGCACAAAATTCCAATTCTAACCCTCTATTTTGTAGCTAGCCGAAAGTTACAAAAGGAAGGGAAAATTGAGTTTTCATGATTCCATTCAACCAATCATCTTCTTTCCACTCTTAATCACTTGTTTAACCACCTAAACACCTCTTAAACATGATTAAAGGAAAATTGGATAGCATAACCTCTTAGGGTTTTAACATCCCAAACCATAAAAACCAACCAATATAAGCCAAACAATCAACAACAACATGAACAACAACTACAAATCAACATGAAAGACAAGGTTTCATGGCTCACCTCTTGTCTCTCTTTCTCTTGCTCCAAATTTTTTCCTCTCTCTCTCTCCTTCTCTCCCTTGATTTTTGCTTGCTATAAGTAGGATTCATGAAGGAATAGAATTCATGAAGGATTGTGTTGGAAGTGTTTTGAGCAATATCTATTGTCATACATAGAATTTGTGATGTTTGTGTCATTTAAACTCTTGATTTCCCTGAATTTCCTTTTCCAATACTCACTTTGATATTCCATATTTCTAAGTGTTGTTTGATTCTACAAAATTGTGATTGCTTTGATTATGAATTGTTTACTTCTTTAAAGCGCCTCAATAGGAATCTAGAGTTGAAAAAAGGCAAGAGTGAAATACATCAATCTAAAAGCCAAATTTAAGTGAAACACGAGTGACACAAAATTGTATGAGTGAAATACGTGAGTAGAGTGGTGAGGTCCATTTTTCTCTAAATCTAACTTTTTAGGTATCATCAATATGCATGATGAAAAAGAGCTTCAAACAAATTTTGACTCCTTACTAAAAGGACTTCAAAGGTTTACTGATGAAGCAGAGCAATAGATGTCTAATCACAATTCCAAATCAAAATTCCAAAGAAATCTCCAGAAGTTGAAACAAGGTTCCATGACTGTTGATGAATATTTCAAGAGTTGGAATTAGCTATGACTAGAGCTAAAGTGAAAGAAACTTCAAAAGTCACCAAGGATCATTTTGTGAATGGGCTTAATCCTGAATTGGCTTCTTTTGCAAAGACCTTTAGCTTCTTGGACATTGATCTTTTGGTTCAATTTGTTGCTGAACATGAGCAAAAAATCAAGCAACAAAGATGTTCAGAACGTAGCTCCAATGCAAAGGAGATTGAAAGCTTCAATGTTACAGTTTCTAATGATGAGCAAGTGCTAACTAAGGAGGAAGAAGTATTGAATGTTGAAAGTCTTGTTGACCAATGTGTGGAAGAAAACCTTATTAGTCCAAACACCAATCTTGTGGTTGAAGAAATTCCTCTCAATCATGAAAAGAAAAGTAAAGATATGAGTGAGAGTGATTTCAGTGAAACTATTTTAGAGAGAAAAATTCAGTTTGAGGGAGAAAAAGATATTGAAGAATTCAATGACAAGAAAGATGAAAAGTGTCATGCAAAAAGTAAGGTTAAGAGATGGAAAGGATATTGTTTTGGTTACTAATAATCTTAATCATTATTTTGCTTGTGATTTTGATGTGTTGCAGGTGTTCTTGGATTTGATTCCTAAGAAGCCACCCAATGGATTCTTACCTTCAAGAAGCATTGAACCTTCATTTCCTTCAAGTGACATTGAAAAACATTCTGTTTCTCTAAAGTTTGATATTATTGATAACTTGCTGCCCTTAAGATGCCTTGATCTCAACACTTCAAATTTTCATTGTCCCATGGATTTTGCAGTTTGTAGGTGTTCTTATATACATATTGCAACTTGTTTTGATGATACTCTTATTTATAGCAACAAACATGATGAGCATGTGAATCATTTGCTATGTGTGCTTGAAGTTTTGAGAAAGGAACAATTGTTTTCAATTCTGGAAAATTCTGATTGTTACATGGAAAACATTGATTTTCTTTGTTATGTGTATTTGCTTGGTCAAGGTAAGCTTAACAAAAGGCATACATGCTGGCTGAAATTTATTGAGACATTTCCATATGTCATCATATATAAGAAAGGTAAAGAGAATGTTGTTATTGAAGTATTGTCAAGAAGGTATAGTGCTCTTTCTTCTCTAAATACCAAATTGCTTGGATTTGAATATGCTGAGGAAATGTATGCAAATGATATTGGCTTTACTAAATTGTTTCTTCGCTATGAAATTGAGAATTATGCATCCAAAGCCAACAAACAAAGAAGCTATGTTCTTTTTGAACTTGCTGATGCAAACAAGATTGATCTAGCTTGTGAGTATCTTGTTATTGTTACTTTTAATGTGGCTGATATATATGTCCATTTGATCCAGGTGGAGATTCATGGACGAATCATTTTGAGGAGAGAGGGAATAATGCGACCCAGAATCTACAAATTAACTCTCCAAATTCAAGTCAAGATTCGAGGACGAATCCTTTTGAGGAGAGAGGGAATGATGCAATCTAGAATCAACAAGTTGTCCCTTCAAATTCAAGTGACATCTCTTCCATTTCAAATGATCATTATCAAATTCCAGCTGGACAAATCATGATAGCACAAGCTAAAATATTCAAGGAAGCATTGATTGGGCTGATTGAAGAAGTTGTTGTAAATCAAATAGCAATTGGATCAATAAATCTGATTTACAAAACAAAGATGCTAAAAACGTCACTAAGTTCATTTGTGCTAAATATAGAGTTGTTAATCAAGTTTTGGGCTTGGAAACTTCAAAACAAAGAGCTTGGACCTAGTACTACACATGGGAGGCTCATTTGGGCCTAAATAAGCACATTTTGAGCCTTAATTTGCTGAATACATTTTCTTGAAGTTAGGTGTGCAAAAATCAACAAGGAGTTGGTGGCAGATTTGACTTTTGTTTTCTTTAGCATGTTGTATTTGATTTTTCAACTTTCTTCTAGATTGTATTAGACTTTTGTGTTTATTGTATTAGACTTGTAGGTTTCCTAGCACATGGTTTTACAATTTGTATTGGTTGTTTTTCAAAATTACACTTATTGCAATTAGGTCATATTTTCCTATAAATACTTGGTGCTTCTTCATTTGTAAGACACACAATTCAGATTTGAATCATAAATGAAAGTTGCACTTCTGCACTTTGTTTCTTGAGAGTGGATTCTCTCTAAGGGTTCTTTTTAGAACTAACAAACTTATCAAGGCTTGATCAACCTTGTGGCGTTTTTCCAACACTTCGGGTCCTTGTTCTTTCATGTTCAAGGGTTCAAGTGGATGTCGATCTGTGATTAGCTTTCTTGGGGTGTGTATATTTTAGAATATGTTGTGGGTTCGTGGGATATTCCCTTGTGGGTTCACACCACCTCTTGTCTCTCTTTCTCTTGCTCCAAATTTTTTCCTCTCTCTCTCTCTCCTTCTCTCTCTTGATTTTTGCTTGCTATAAGTAGGATTCATGAAGGAATAGATATTAGACAAGGTTTTGCATGTATTTGGAGGCAAGATCACATGAATCTCACAATTATCTTACCTTGATTGCTTTCTTGAACCCTAGCTCCTTCTCTCTTGTTCTTGTCTCTTCCAATAGCTCGCTCTCTCTCTCTCTACTTTCTTTGTGCTGGCCGAAAATATGAGCTCCTTGGAGAGGATAATTATCCTTTTGCAAATATCCCAATTAATCTCCCTACTTAATTATTATTTTATCACAATTTTACCACATGTTTTCCTTTGACTTTTCCTTGCTTCATGGTTTATTTTTTTCCATAAATATTTTCTCTTCCCTCCCTCCATTCACATGGCTAAAATTATGGCCCATTGGAAGAGTTAAATAGCTTTCTGATTTATCATAATTTTACCTCCTCAAATATTACAATATTTACTTATAATTTTTAACTTTTCAACATCTTTTTATTTACTTAGCCCAAAATGCTTCCACTAGGCATATTTGATATTCCAATAATTATTTGTCTTTTTAATCTTCTCTTGGCCAAAATTCATCAAGCAAAAGGGGAACATATTTAGTTTTTTGCTTTATTGGCAAATGACTATTTTGCCCTTACATTTTTATATTTAATTTGGGCCTTCTCCTTTTCCTCTCTATTTGGCCCCAAGACTTGTGTTCTTCTGTTCATCACTTTGGGCTTCAATAATGAGCTTTTAGAAGACAAAAATTGGACTTTATGTCTTGTTTTGGCCACAATTTCATGTAACCTTTTATAGGAGTATTTTTGTCATTCCAATTGTACCAGAATTTACCATTTTATTCCATTTATTATAATAAATATACACTACTACAAAAAAATCACAAACTATAGAGCTTAATTTAAAGAATACTATGGCACTTGGGAAGCGTCATAGCTTCCAGCGCCGTTAAAACAAGCTTTGACGCTTTTAAAATATATGGAAGCACCATAGCTTAATTATTACTATTTTTAAAAAATATAACTTCTTACCGTGCTTCCCTGGGAAAGGCCATAGGAAGGGAGATGACTTCCTACGGTGCTTCCCTGGAGAAGCGTCGTAGGAAGTCTTTTATTTTTAAAAAAATAATTTTATGACTTCCTATGACACTTCCCTAGAGAAGCGCCGTAGAAAGTCTTTTATTTTTTTAAAAAATAATTTTTCATAATTTTTTTATTTTCCTGATGAAAACCTCCATTTACAATCCAAAATCCACAATCTATAGCAATTTACAATACAATTCATAGCAAAATGAAATAACATAGCACGTATCTTTTGTAATATTGTGTCTTCATGTATTAAGCATAAAAGAACTCCAGCATTTAAGTTGCTTAAACTTGAGCCATATACGTTACTTCTACAGAGGATTAAACTAAGTATTATTATATTTGTAAGCTCAAAAATTAAAAAAATTACAATGTATAAGAAGTTCAAGAAGATAGAGTTAATACTTCAAATAAATACTTGAAAAAAAAATTATGAGCACACATATAAGATTCATGATAGATTTTAACTAAAAAAAACATGAACCAAATGTTGATAAAAGAAAAACACGTACTGGTTAGGGAGCTTCTGAAAGAGGCCAACACAAGAAAAAAACACATGGGAGATGAAGCTTCCTACAACAACCGTGTTTTGGGAATGGGAGAACTAGAGAAAAAGCGGGAAGATAAAAATGAAAACTACGAGTTATGAAAATTAAGTTTCAAGGTGGGAGAAGCTATGGCTTTTTTCAAAAGGTCAAAGCTTCTCAATTTGAAAACAAAATGATAGCCAATTTAAAAATACAAGAAGAAGCTACAATGCTTTTTTTCAAAGCGCTAAAGCTTCTCAATTTAAAAAAAAGTGATGGCCAATTGTTTTAATAAATAAGTCTTAGACGGGGCTTGATTAGTAAGTGTCGTCCAAAATTGAGCCTTGGACAGCACTTCATTTCCAAGCACCATCTAAGGTGCCTTAAAATATCAAGGCAAGGTACCTTGAATATTTAAGGAATTAGCCTTGGATGGTGCTTGTTTTACAAGCGCTATCCAAGGTGCTCAATGCCTTGAATTAATTCAAGGCATCAGGTAAGGCCCTTGTATGATGCTTGAAAAACAAGCGTCATCCAAGGTTAAGCCTTGGACAGTGCGTGTTTTCCAAGTGCCATCCATGGTCACATCTTGGACGACACTTCTTTATGAAGCGCCATCCAAGGGCTTTTTTAAAAAAAATTAAAATCATTTTTAATAGGGATGATTTATTTAACCTTTAAACCGATTCTTAAATTTAATTTTGGTTTTTTTAGTATAGACAAACTTTCTCAAGAAAATATCTTATCATCATAATGGAGCTTGAACACTTACGGAATTTCTATTATTCCATAGTTGCCATATGTTTTTTTAATTGTAGTAAAGGGATTAATTTTTTTTAAAAAAAATAACCCCTTGTATGGCGCTTTCTCAGGCAAGCGCCATACAATGTATTAAGCAACTATAGTGCTTTCCTGCTCAAGTGCAATAGCTTTCACATCTATTTTTTTAAAAAAAATAAGAAGTCTCTTCTAGCGCTTGTTTGAAGAATTGTTATAAGAATGGCGCCGCTAAATCCATATTTTGTGGTAATGATACATGGGATTTTTGGTTAATGAATTTGGAGAAATTACAGCTCTCCCCCACTAATAAAATTTTGTCCCTGAAATTTGCTACATATACATTCTCATGAATTTTGAGTAACGCTTCTACATGTCTTCCTCTGTATCCCACGTTGCTTCTCAAGGAGACAATACCTTCCAGACAACCTTTTTAAATGGGATACTTTTGTGTTTGAGCTGTTTCTCCTACCAGTCAATGATTTGGTCAGGTGTGACCTTATATGTTAAATCATCCCACACATCCAAATCTTTATATTCTAGGATATGTTCTAAGTCAGGTTGATATTTCATCAATTGTGAAACATGGAAGACATCATGCAATCTGCTTAGATTTGAGGGTGAAGCTATCTAGCATACTACTGGCACAATCTTCCAAAAGATTTGAAATGGACTAATGTACCTAGGTCTTATCTTCTTCACCTTTAGTGCCCTATCAATGCCTGTGATAGGCGAAACTTTCATAAACACATGATCGCCGACCTCAAACTCTAGAGGCTTTCGCCTCTTATCAACATAACTCTTATGTCTGCTTTGAGCAGCTAATAATGTTTGCTTGATCAATTTAATCTCCTCAGTTGTCTGATCAACTATGTTTAGCCCAAGAAACCGCTTCTTTGACAGTAATGTCCAGCACAAGGGCGACTAACATTTCCTTTCTGCCATTTGAATGCTTGAGTGATAACTGCTGTTATAAGCAAACTCTGTAAGTGGAAGGAATTGATCCCAACCTCCTTTGAAATCTAGTACACACTCCCTCAGCATATCCTCTAGTATTTGTATTCTTCTTTCTGTCTGAGGATGATAGGTCGTGCTGAATCTGAGCTTCGTACCCAAAGCCTCATATAATGCCTTCCAGAAGTTAGAAGTGAAATGATGATCTCTATAAAAAATGATGTTCTTCGGTGTACCATGTAATCATACAATCTCCTTAAACTATTGTACAATATGTCCTTGTCCTTTTACATAACATGACATAACTATACATATGGCTTCCCAAAGAGTCACCCATCCCGTAATTTCCCTGAGTTGAGCATGCTTAACCCTTATGTACTCATGCAAAAACGCAGATACCAGCTTTAACCACTTTTGTCCACTGGTACCCTGTGACTGCCTTGATCTAAAAAGTCATACCTCTTATCTCCGAGCACCAAAATACTGAGTAGAGGCCCCATATCAGCTATCGTACAAGTACATCAGCATGTACAGTGTCATGTGCTTCCTGATATCCATGAAATGGTCATTCTGGCCCCGCTCTATGATCTTGTTCTTCTTTCGTTTCTAGAAAGTTGTGTCTGGGAAGAAGTGCATCGTAGTGCATATACAAATCTCATCCAGATAATCCAAACCCTGCCAAACTTGCTGCCAGTATAATGTATGCACGTTGTCCAGAAATGCTGTATAATGATCAACCAGAGTGTCATACTCTAGTACAGCCTATTGATGTATGCCCCAGGTATGATCAAGTAACTTCTAATCAGGTCACAAGTCATATGGCACATACACTATCTCTACACTGGAACCATCAACGATACTCAGATCTGACTGATACCATCTGATAGTGGCTGCTCTGTATCTCGCATAGATGAACTGGTGGTGGTTTTGGTCGAGGCAATGGCCAGTACATTAGCTTATCTAGGATCCTCTAGGCTCTTGATACTGTGCATGATATGTCACTCAGGAATCTACTATTCCGATGGAAGCTGATTCACCGACGGTCGTGATCTATCCCATTGGCGTTTTCTCTTATGCATAGTTCCTTTCACCATATAAACAAGACCATATTGCCAGAACCGCTTTTAGCTCTGATGCCAAAAATATCAAACCCCTCAACATTTTGATATTAACGAAGTAATAAACTCATAGTTCACAGGCTATATAGAAATAGCATAAACATACTGATACAAAGTGCTTGTTTACAAAACAGGAAATCCCTATAGGGTTTGAATATATATACAGATCCCAAAATATACAAAATAAAACTAATGATAACTCTACTCTTTATCGAAACCCATAATTGTCAGCATTTACATTTTTGCCCCTAGAGCCACTACTTTCTGCTAGAACATTTTAAATTTTGGGAAAAGGGTGAGATTCCAACGAATCTCAGTAGAAACTTACAATCAATCATATAAAATGAGATAAATAAATATGCTATGCACCATATAATATAAATAAAATTCATCTATCTATGGTGTATGCACACAATTTAGGGCCTAACCCCTACTTCTCCGTGTACCCCTGCTGGGTCCCAGACCACAACTAGGTATTGTGGCCCAGGCACTATTCATATCACTGTGCCCCAAGCACTCTGTTCACCCATAGAAGATGGATTACACAGAGCATACAAATAATCACATAGTATATAAAAGATAGAGTTACTACCTTAAGTCCCTTTTCGGCTCGATAATAGTTCCTTAACCTTAATCCTACTCGGCAAATTGTTTGGTCCTAAAATTCCAAATTTACAAGAATTGAGTAATTACCCATTCATGTATTATTTCAAGATAATTACATTTTGCCATTACCTTTTAAATTTCTCACATTAACTAAAACTACCGAAATTTTCGTCAAACTTTGAAAATTCATAACTTTATTTACAAATGTCCAATTGATGTGGTTTTAAAGGCTATGTGACCTCTATTAAGTCTATTTTTAAGGAAAAATATTTTCTTTAACCAATTATGTCAACAGAATTCCAGTATGAACATTGTTTGTACACAGCCACCATAGCATTCCAGTTTTACAAATCCAACTTCAATAAATCATAACTCTTAATATACTAATCCAAATGGGACAAATTACAAATCAAATTGAAGCTTGATATGTCTACTTTTATTATGGAAACTCTCATAATCATTGGACAACATTCAGTTATTCAAAACCTCAGTACAAACAATCTACCACACAAAAACATCAGCTAGCAACAAGTTTCACATTTCAAGAATTTTGTTCCAATTATCTAGAATTCATAACCAAGGGCTATTCCCAAACAGTTTTTCGTGTAGAACACAATGGAACCATCAAAAGCACAAAATTCTAGCTCTAACCCTCTATTTTATAGCTGGCCAAAAGTTACCAAAGAAAAGGGAAAATTGGGTTTTCAGGATTCCATTCAACTAATCATCTTTTTTCCACTCCTAATTGTCAAACCGCTTAACATTTTCAAATTTGTCAAAGTAATAAAGGCATAGTTTCACAGGCATACAGAAATAGCACAAATATACTGATATTGAGTACTTGTTTACAATACAGGAAATCCCCATAGATTTTGAAAAATATATACAAATTATCCAAAACCACCAAAATAAACTAATGATAACCAATAGCTATGCCTTCTTGATCTAGGAATCCTCAATCGCTGGTATTTACCGTTTTTCCCTTAAAGCCGTTAGCTTCTACTGGAATACTTTTTAAATATTGAAAAAGGGAGAGATTCAAACGAATCTTAGTAGTAACATATAATCAGTCATATAAAATGTGACAAATAAATATGACATGCACCATATAATGCAACATCATAATAACACTATCATCATAATAATCGGTATGTGCACACATTTGGAGCCAACTATTGTTAGAAACCCTACTTGTCCTTACATCAGTTAGGCTCAAGATCACAGACTAGGCAATGTACCTTCTTGGCACTGTGCATCATAACTGGGTCCCCTTTGGGCCTTAAGGTACTTGTGCTTTTCCCGCACCAGTTAGATAATGTGTGTGCATTATACATATCATAGAAGTTGGCATACACAAAGCATATACAAGTTCACATAGTATATAAAAGATAGAGTTACTACCTTAAATCCCTTTTCGGCTCACAAATTGTTCTGAACCCTATCCCGGCTTGGGCAAACAGTCCGATCCTAAAATTTCAAGTTTTTAAGAAATGAGTTATTACTCATTCATGTATTCATCTAAACTTACTTTGTTAGTTATCTTAGCTTAATACTACAAAATTATCAAAATGCCCTTAAGGATCTAGTTTAAGTCCCTTTGTACCCGACCCAACTGTCTTTTCCAAAAGTTATTACCCAAGTTATTCCTACACAATTTCACTTGTAGAATCCATTTTTAACCTCAGAACTGTCAAATTTACATCCAAAAGATGATTTTTCCCTTAGCTACCCCTAACTTAGGGTTTAGAGATAATTTTATCATTTCACATTATAATGTTTTTCACACTTCACACTTAACATATACCCTACAAAATTTTTCCTTCTAAACTCAATGGAACCATCAAATTGATGAAATTCTAGCTTATACCCTTATTTCAACAGCAAGCCAAAACTTTACAAAGAAAAAGGGAAAATGTGATTTTCTAGTTTTAACCCTTTAAACATCTCCTTTTTCACTCCTAATAACCTATTTAACGATTTAAACACTTATTAATTATGATTAGTAGAAATTTGGGTAGCATAACCCCTTAAGGTTTTATCATCCCAACATTACAAAAGTAATCAAACCAAACACAAATCAAGCCAATAACAACCACAACAACATCATAATGAACAAGATAAGCAAGTTCTTGAGATTACCTCTTGATTCCTCTTCTTTCTCTCTGTAGATTTCTTCTTCCTCTCTCTCTTCCCTTAGATATTTGCTTGCTAAACATGATATTCAAGAGGAAATAGAGATTACAAGATGTTTCCATGGATTTTAAGAGCTTAACACTTGAAATCACAAGTATCTTATCTTGATTCTTGCTTCTCTCTAGCTCTCTCTTAGCTCTTGTTTCTTCAAGCTCTTTTTCTCTCTCTATTTTTCCTCACATGGTTAAAATTATGTCTAAAATGGAAAGAGAAGAGCTCTTAAAATATCATCTTCATCTTTCCTTAACTTAATATATTTTATTGCTAATTCACCATGTGATTTACTTTTATGACTTCTTGCTTTTTATTCTGCTTGAGATATTTACACATGGCACAATTATCCTCCAAGTAAATATTTTTCCCCTTTTTATTTCCCTTTGACTGAAAATTATAGAGGAAAGGGAAATAATAAATGCCTTCTTGCTTTTTCATAATTCCCTTCTACAAATATTTAATTAATCCGCCATATTTACCTTTTTGACTTGTCAAACTTCATTTGCTTGGCCACAATTGCTCCTAATTGGATATTTATATCCAATTTATTATTTTCCCTCCTATTGCCGTTATTTGGCCAAAAATGACCTCATGAAATTGGGAAAATAATTAACTCTTTGATTTATTGGCAAATTACCATTTTGCTCTTATATTTTTGTATTTATTTGTGGCTTCTTCCTTTTTCTCTCTTCTTTGCCGACTCTTAACACTTGTTATTAGGTCAAAAATAGTGTTCTTCTATTTTTCAATTTGAGTTTCAATAATAAAATTTTTGGAAGACAAAAGTTGGCTTTATGACTTATTTTAGCTGAATTTTCATGTGACCTCAATTAAAGGTATTTTTGTCATTCCAAATCAACCAAAATTCATCATTTTATTCCATTAAATGCCACAAATACTTACAGAGCATATTGGTGAATAAAAATGGGGTGTTACAGCTCTTCTTCCCCTTAAATAAATTTCATCCTCAAAATTTGCTACATATCCATAGCCATGAACTCCGGGTAATGCTTCCGTACATCTTCTTCTGTTTCCTATGTTGCTTCTCTAGGAGATAATCCCTTCAAGCAACCTTTATGAATGGGATATACTCCTGTGTCTGAGCTATAACTGATCAATGACTCGGTTAGGTGTGACCTCATATGTCAAATCATCCCGTATATACACATCTTCATATTCAATAACATGTTTTGGATCTGGTTAACATTTCTTTAACTGTGAAACATGGAAAACATCATGTAATTTGGTAATATTTGAGGGTAAAGCTATTCAATACGCTACTGGCCCAACTTTTGATAAGATTTCAAATATACCTCAAGCTTAAATTCATCACTTTTGGTACCCTGCCGATACCCGTGACAGGCAAAACTTTCATAAATACATGATCACCAACTTCAAACTCTAGAGGTTTTCGTCTCTTGTCAGCATAGCTCTTCTGTTAGCTTTAATCAGTTATTAATCTCTGCTTAATCTGCTTGATCTGCTTTATTGTCTAATCAACTATGTCTGGCCCAAGTAAGCACCTCCCAGACAATTCCGTCCAGCACAAGGGCGAGTAACACTTCCTTCCGTATAATGCCTCATATGGAGCTATTTGAATGCTTAAGTAGTAACTATTGTTATAGGCAATTTTTGCAAGTAGAAGGAATTAATCCCAACTGCCTTTGAAATCTAAGGCACATGCCCTTAGCATATCCTTTGATGTATGTATTGTTCATTCTATCTAGTTGCTTGTTTGAGGATGATATGCTATGCTGAATCTGAGCTTGGTTCCCAAAGCCTCATACATTGCCTTCTAAAACATGGAAGTAAATTGAGGATCTCTATCAGATATAATATTCTTCGGTGTACCATGTAGCAACACTATCTCCTTGATATAGATCTCTACTAACTTATCAGGAGAATAATGAATACCAATAGGTAGAAAATGAGTTGTCTTCATGAATCAATCAATGATTACACATATGATATCATGATTTCTAATATTGGGTAATCTTGTCATGAAATCCATAGTAATGCTTTCCCATTTCCACTCAGGAATTTTAGGGCTATGTAGAAGTCCGGATGGTTATTGATGCTCAATTTTTACCTTTTGACATGTGAGACAATGAGCCACAAACTTTATTACTTCTCTTCTCATCCCTAGCCACCAATATATGGACTTTAAGTCATGATACATTTTGGTTGCTCCTGTTTGTAAAATATACCTACTCTTATGTGCTTCATCCAGGATTTACTGCTTAAGCTCTATTTATAGCAGAACATATATCCACTTTATGTATCTAACCAGCCTACTCAGTGACAAGTCATATTCCTAAGTTTCTCCCCTGTCAATCATGTCCCAGATAGACTATGCTCTTTTATCTTGTATCTGAGCTTCTTCTATTACTGCTCTCATATCATTTTGTACTTGACTGACATTGTTGCCACAAATCATGATCTGATTAGACAAATTAAGATCTCTGAAATCCTCGATCAGTTTCTGCTCATGAATCATTAAGATTGAGATCACTGTTTTATGGCTCAATTCGTCAGCAACGACATTGCCTTTCCTGGATGGTACTTGATCTCCAGGTTGTAAAATTTAAGTAGCTCTACCAATCTGCACTGTCTCATGTTTAATTCTTTTTTATCATACAAGTATTTTAAGCTATTGTCGTTGTAGTACAGCTCTACGATAGCTCTATAAAGATAGTATCTCTAGATTTTTAGCGCAAACACAATTGCCGCTAACTCAAGATCATGTATGGGATAATTCTGTTTGTAAGGCTTTAGCTGTCTAGATGCATATGCCACTACTTGCTATGTTACATTAAAACACATTCCAATGCATACCCACTGGCATCTGTGAAGACAACAAAGGTTAATTGTGGATCTGTGATTCTTAACAGTAAGGCTGTTATTAATTTCTGTTTCATCTCTATGAAGCTCCTCTTACAATTGTAGTCCCATAAATAAGGTTGAGGTTTTCATGTTAACTTTGTCATAGGTAAGGCTATTCTGGAGAAATTCTATATGAATCATCTGTAATATCCGGTAAGACCCAGAAAATAGCGTATTTCAAAATCAATCTTTGGCCTTTTCCAGGTCAGTACTGCTTCTACGTTGCTAGGATCTACCAAGAGCCCTTGCTGTGATACTACATGGCCCAAAAATTTAACTTCTGTAAGCTAAAATTCACATTTTCTCAGCTTGGCATAGAGTTGCTTATCTCTCAATGTATTCAACACTATTCTTAAATATTGGTCATGTTCTGTTATGCTCCGTGAGTATACTAGAATATCATCAATAAATACTACTATGAATTGGTCTATATACGGAACAAAAATTTGATTCATGTACTCTATGAATATGACAGGTGTATTAGTTAGCCCATATGGCATTACAAGAAATTTGTAATGGCCATATCTGGTCCTAAAAGCAATTTTTGGTACATCTTTTGGTTTTACCTTGAGCTGGTGATATCCCGATCTTAAGTCAATTTTTGAAAACACATAGGAATCATATAACTAATCAAGCAAATCATCTATTATAGGGAGTGGATATTTCTTCTTGATGGTTACCTTGTTCAGCTCCCTATAATCAATACAAAGTTATAGGCTTCCATCTTTTATTTTGACAAAGCGTATTGGAGCTCCCTATGGCGAGACATTAGGTCGAATAAACCCTTTATCTAACAGCTTATCAATCTATTTCTTCAACTCTGCCATCTCACTTAGAGCCAACCTATATGGGGTTTTAGATATCGGTCCTGCTCTAGGCCTAAGGTTAATTGCAAACTCCACTTCTATGTCTGGAGGTAATCTACTGATATCTTCTGGAAGCACCTCTAGAAACTCATTTACTACAGGTATACTTTCAAATGTTGTTCAAGCTTCTGATTACATAGAGAAGAACACCATGCACCCCTGACAACCTTTATGCAACTTTCTCCCTGCCTCAGCTACTAAAAGAAAGTTAAGGTTAATTTTTGTACCACCATGTGGTTACAGATTAGGATGAAGAACCCTTTTTCCTTATGCAATTTAGCAACATACTATTTACTGTCAACCAGTTAATACGGAGGATTACTTCTAAGCTATGCAATGACAGACAGATCAAATCTATTGTTGACTCATATCCCTTGGCATTTATTACCCAATTCAAACAGACTTTGACTATGACAATTCTAAATCCTGTGGGTATCGACACAACCAAGTCATATGGAAATTTGTATACACTTAGGCATTGCCGTCTTACATAGTTATATGCAATAAATGAATGACTAGCATTTGAATCATACATTACATGTACTAAATTTCCAATAAGGGAAACCAAACATTGTATCAATTCTAGAGATTTTCTGGCCTCCTCCTGAGTAATTGTGTACACTCTACCTTGAACTCTTGGTCTGGGCTCAACTGTCTATTGTTGTTGTTGTGGGCAATCTTTAGCATAACACCTTGGTTTCTAGCATATGTAACAGGTTATTTTCCTTATTAGAGCCTAATTTACTTGTGAAGCATGATGTAATGGTGCACCAATGCATATCTTGCCAGGGTGGAATGGCTTACGACAATACCAGCATGTTCTGCCCTCTGAGGGTCTTTGATTACTATGACCCCAACCTAAACTAGGTTCTTGTTTCCTCCTCTGGGTGGTCCACTCTAATCTTTGCATTTTTGGGAAGAACTCCCACTACCAAATGCACACATGTTGTTATTGGTTCTATCAGAATATAGGCTCAACAAATTATTCTCAGTGATTCGGCACTCCTTAACTGCCTTGTTGAACTAAATGAAATGTTTGGAGATCAGCTTCTCTTTTAATTACAGCTTTAACCCCTGTATCATCATGTCTAAAATCTACTCCTCGTCATCCCGATACTTAAGGTATGAAGAATATTGAGACAACCAGATATAACGAGCTAGATACTCATCAAAGCTTTCTTTATCCTCTTATTGTATGCTAAGGAACTCTTTTCCTTTCTCCAGTCAGACTGATTGAGGAAATTACTTCTCATTGTACTTCTCTTGGAATAATTCCATGTCATAGGTGTAATGACCCAATTTAGGTTTAAGGGCTAATGACTCTGATATTGATTGTAATTAGTGTAATTAAACACTTTTAGAGAAATATGATGTAAATTTATATATGTGCATTTGGTGATTAGAGATCAATGGTTGAGATTTGTTTTATATAGGTCGGGATCCTGTGCATTAAGCTTATGTGAGCTCATTGTGGAAGTGACAAGATGGTGACATATGGCATAGTGTGAACCATTGGATGTGACACAAGAGGATAAAATTCTACTTTTTCTCTCCCTTCTCTCTCTATTCGATGGAAGCATGGGCAAGGGAAGAGAAGCTCACATCTTCATCATCATCATTTCTCCATCTCTCATTTTCTCTCTCTTCCTTCCCTATTTTCGTTGAACTTAAGCAAGGAAAGAGAAAGTGAAAGCTTTGATTTTTGGTAAGTAATGGTCCTTCTTTGTTGAAATCCTCTTCTCTAATGTTGTGCACCTCATTGAGAGCTTAATTGTAGTGATTTCAGAATCTTGAATAGTGTCGATTTAGGTGTTGGACGAAATTGGAAGTTTGAGAATCAAGATTCTGGATTTGGCAAAGTGAAGAGGTAGGCATTTGATGCATTTTGATATATATGTTATGAGTTTTCGATAAGTTTGAGAAATTCTGGAAAATTTGCCCTAATTTATGGTTATTTTGGATTGAACAAAATTCATAGTAATTGATGTTGGAATTAGTCTATTGTGGAGTTATTTGATTGTTGGAGTTGATTTGGAAAGTTGAATTGAGTTGAATGAAATTTAGATATTGGGTGTGTCATAGAGACCTAAGTGTTTGATTGTGGTTAGAATGGTATTTGGTTGTTTTGGAAGTTGCCAATGTGTTCCTTAGGCATAAGTAAGTGTGTATGAGCTTTATGAGAAGTTTGGGGATCATTGGCATTAGTTTTGGCCATCTGGGAATTGCTGCGTTTCTGGTCTCTGATGCACAACACTCAAGTGAGGGAAGATCATGCTCAAGTGCTACGTGTATTTTCCCTTTTCTGCTTTGAGTTTTACCTGGGTTCTCTGAGTAGAGCTCGAGTGCACTTCTGTAACCACGAGTAATGTTGGTGATCACTCGAGTGAGCATGAGATTGCTCAAGTAATAGTATGTGTTCAAGGTTAGGGTTACTCTCGGGTTGTCACTCGTTAGCCATGCTCAAGAGTGTGATCTGACACTCACTAGTGCAGGCCTCTTACCCGAGCACTGGGGGGTATACTCGAGTGAGCTTGTCCCTTTATGTTGTCTGTGCTCTCAGGTTCTCACTTCTTGTCTTACACTTTCAGTGACTCGAGTGTGTTTGGAGTCATCACCCGAGTGCAAAGCTATGTGCTCGAGTACAGTGAGCACTTTCTGGCTATAATGGTTGCTCACTGTCAAACACTCATGAGTGAGAGCCGTTCTCACTCGGTCACGAGTTTCTTATCACTCGAGTGAAGTCATCTTCACTCGAGTGAGCCAGCCAAAAATCTGTGTTTTGCCCTCGAAAAAGGGGTCTTCAGGGTAGTTTCTCCTAACCCTTTAGGCATATGTTTAGGCCTTTATTAGCTACCTAAAGAGTCCTAAATGATAACCAACTCAGAGTATTATGGAATAAGTGTTTGGAAAATAGATTGATGGTTGTCCCTAATTTGGTATAGGATTTGATATTTGTCAGACGCATGAGCCTACTGTGCTAAAGAATGTCAGGAAAGATACAGGTAATCACTCCTCTCTTATACTTTATGTAAATGTATTGCATGTTTGACTATCATGCATTGTGTGCTGCTGCTGCTTTGAGATGCATGGAGATACATTGTGGAGCATTGTGCCTTGTGGAGCTTTGTGCATTGTGGAGCATTGTGCCTTGTGATACGTTGTGCATTGAGATACCTTGTTCTTTGTGATGCTGCTGGCATATTGATTACCGTGTAAGCGGGAATAGTGTTTGCAGCGAAAGCTGTCAATATGATTACCGTGAAAGCGTGCATAGTGTTTGCAGCGAAAATTGTCATTATGATTACCGCTCAAACGGGTATAGTGCATTTTGATACAGCTATGAGTGCTATCGTTTGTGGCGCAAGCCATGGATCATTGTGTTGCGATAATGCTAGTGAACATGATACATTACATGCCTTGTGTTTATATATTATATGAGTGATTTGTTACTACTGGGATTCTTTTAAATCTCACGCTTTCCAAATGACTAACATTTCAGATAGGGCATATGGCTTGGAAGGGAAGCAACCAACCAGGAGTGGTTAGGGCTTTAGGGACATTTTGTATTTTGGATATTGGTTATCTAGTTGGCTTTTGAGATTACTGTAAGTAAATGAGATGTAAACATGAATTTTTGGTCCTGTAATCCCCATTCTAGGAAAATTTTAAACCCAATATATATATAAGTAACTCGGGGTTGCTGGGATTTTGGGTACGCACTCTGATATTTATTATGTGATATAACTGCACAGGTAATTGTATTTGAAAGCAAATGTGAGACCTGATGAATTCTGTTTTAAATGTTTTGTTTGTTAACCCCACCTTTTGGAGATGAGTGATTATAAAAAATGATTTTTGTCTTATTGGTCTCTATTTCACTTAAATTTCATAGTCCGGATATAATTACCATAAGGGGGTTACAACAGGAATATTCTGTGCATAAATATTCAATGCCTGTAAAAGTAGCTTAGTGTTTCTCCACCATCTGTCAGCATCCCCTTTGAGTTTATAAATTGCCAGCTGGACTTTGATGTTATCTGGGCACATCAAGATCATGAAAATTTTCTCTAGTCGGGATAGCCAGTCTTCTTCTAGCTAAGGATTAAGCTTCCCTTTGAAAGTAGGGGTTGTTGTTGATTAAACTGTGCTAACCATGTTTGCAAAATATCAACCTCAGGAATAGGCATAAGTAAAGGCTCTAGTGGAGGTCCCTTCGGCGGATTAAACTCACTGTCTCCCCTCACCAGGTCTTCTAAGCAATCATATCTTTACTGCACTTCTCGTAGATCGTCCTTGATATTGTTCATTATTGCATGTTACTATGTTAACATGCCTAATATTTGTTGCATGGGGTCAGGTTTAGGTTCTAGTACTTGATTATTATGTCCCCCTCATGGTCTACCGTATGTTTGTACCATCTTTATACTTCACTATATGAAAATAGAGAAGAAATAAATTCATATGAACACAAGGGAATTTTTGCCATTTCTCAAAATTTTGGGTACACAAGTATGTCATATATATCATATAATAGATATTCACAGCAGTTAAGGTAAGCTCTTAACACCAGACAACTTATAAACTATTGTACAATATGACTTTATCTGTTTTACACATTATGTCATAACTATACATAAGGCTCCCCAAGGGTCACCCATCCCGTGATTTCCTTAGGTTGACCATGCTTAACTTTCGATGTACCTATGCCTAAACATAGATATCGGCTCTATCTGCTTCCGACCACAGGTACGCTATGACTGCTCTTATCCCAAAAGTCGTGTTGGTTGTCTCCAGTCAACAAAATATCATGCCTAGACTATGTATCACTCTTGATACATATATCTTCGAATATAGTCTATCATGTGCTCCATAAACTCTCCGAAATGATCGCTCGGACCTCGCTTGACAATCTTATTCTTCTTCTGGTTCTAGAATACTGCATCCAGGAAGAAGTCCATGTCTTGAAAATCCAGAACTCATTCAGATAATCTTGCTCCAACAGCACCTACTTCTAATTCAGTGAATCCACGGCATCTAAATATGCAAGGAACTGTTCAATCGGAGCATCATGTGCTGTACATCTTGCCGATATCTACCCCATACATACTCCCACAACTTCTCATTCGGCTATAGGTGATATGGTATATGCACAATCTCAGCTCTAGAAATGTCAATGATACTCAGGTCTAACTTAGTGTAACCCCCTCAGTAATTATATCCGAAATACATGATTAAAATGAAATAGAGACCAATAATAATCAAATAACATTTACTAACCCATCACATGATGGGGTTTTCAAAAATACCTTTCGAAATCATTTATAAACTTGGTCTCATATTCACATTTAGAATACAATTACTACGCGAAGATAAATCACATTCATATAAATATCAGAGTGCACAACATAATCATCCCGGCAATCTCGGGTACATACCTTCGCTAAAGATATACAGGGCACAATTGCCCATTACAATTCTTCAGATGGGGATTACACAATCTCATCTCGAATGAGTCTTGCCGCTCCCTCCACGAGCCACTTGCCCTGTCTAAATTGTTGGTAAGGGAGGGTGAGATTCGAGAGAATCTCAGTAGGGAAACATTATCAATATGCAGGCAAGATAAGTGTTTAATGCATGACATGCTTGCATCACATAACTCATGCACACATACAATGACAAATCTATAAGCTCAATGCTTCGAACGATACACATATGGCCATAGCATATATTGAAACATAGCTTCAAATCATTCATACATGTTCCACATAATCAAGCAAAGCAATAACATGCATCAACACATTAATACAGTTATCAGAGCATGCAGGAGAGATAAGTTCCCTACCTCTAGTCTTTTCTCCTCGATTTGCGTGCCAGCAACTCGGGGCTTCACATTCGATCCTACAATGTCAAATGTACTATTTAGACACTTCCATAGTGTTTCTGGGGGTTATATGAGGCTATATTGAAAATTTACTAAAATACCCCCAGGGACCCCGCCCGGGCCCGCCGTACCCGGTCCGGCTGTACTTTTCTTGAAATTTTGACATGGGCTATTCTGACATATTTTCGCCCAAGGAATCCATTTCCGGACTCAGAATTATCAAATTCAATGTCAAATTACGAAATTGCCCTTGGCAGCCCTACTTTTAGGGTTTTAGGGGTGTTTCCGTAATTATGCTTTCTCGGCCTTTTTTGAAAAAGTGCCCAACTGTAACCCCACCTAATTTTCGCTCCTGAACTCAATGGAACCATCAAATCATTGAAAATCCAACTCTAAGACCCATTTCTAGAGCTGGCCGAAATTTATGAGTTCTCCGGGGAAAATCGGGGTTTTACGATTTCGGCTCCGTAAACGCGTTCCTTTCTACTCCTAACCACTTTATTGACTATTCCATTAGGTTAAAACTACCATTTAGTATCAATTTGGGCAGCATAAAAGCCCCTACAACCCATTTCCATAAATTAAAACCAACGGCAATCCGGCAAAATTTCACCGATTAAATTGCCCACAGCAGCTAGAATAGTCAATATACAAGAGTTTGGAAGTTACCTCAAGCTCCTTCTAGCTTTTCTCAAAGATGGCTGAAAACCCTAACTTTCAAAACACCAAAATTGAGCTTTCCAAACCTTAAAGAATAAAGAGGAGTAGTTTAGAGTCGGAGTTATACGCGCTAGGAGCGAAATCGTCGGAGAAATCGGCTTACCTTGTGATTTTTCTTCTCTTTCTCTCTCTAAACTCTCTCAACTTTCTCACACTATGTGCAGGTGCTGTGCGTGAATGAGCAGCTGAAGATGATGAGAAGATGTTTTAATTCCATGCTTATGTCATCTTGCCTTCTGATGATGTCATAATTCCCAAAATTGGCATTTTCGGATTTTCTGGCAGATTTTCTGCCCAATCTTTGAAAAATCATAACTAATTCTAGAAAAATCTAAATGAGGTGATTCCAAAGCCAAATGAAAGATATTTAAGTCCTCTTCATAGGAAAAATATTGACCATTACTAAAAATCACCACACAATTCCAGAATTACATAAAACTCATCACTGCCCCAAAACAGAGTTCAGTTTCCATCCCAAACTTTGGACAGTCATATCTCCTAGTTCACAAAACTAAATGGCACAAATTATATGTCAATTTTGAAGCTTGAGATGTGAACTATAAGACTGGAAAGTTTCATAATTTTATGACATCATTTGCCTAGTAAAAACGTCCACACGAGAAGACTGCCCAGACAGAATTCACACTGGACAGCATTTCCAGTTTTGCAACCAATGTGTCCAATCCAATTTAAATCAATTCCAATGATTAAATACCACAACATGACACCATTTCCATCACAATATCCCATTCAATTCCTCCCTCTATTCTAAGTCAATTTGGATGTTAATCCACAATTGAACTCAAATACAGGGTTTTGGGCGTTGCTCGTAACACAAGCGACTACAATCCACTTTATATTCTCTAAAAGAGTTCATTAATCACTAACCACGTCCACTTTTGTAGTCATTAACCCCTAATCACAATTTGGGATCTTGCTAAACCGGGGCTTAGCAATCCACTAATCTCAGGCTTATTCTCTAGCCTTGAGTCTCGAAATTCGGGGTATTACATTTCTCCCCCCGTTCAATAAATTTCGTCCTCGAAATTTGTCATACCACTTAATCCAAAAACTACGGATGCTTCTTCACAACAGCTTCCGTTTCACAATTCATTTCATATTGGAATAGTCCCCTCTAGACTACCCAGATAACTGGTGCACCACAATTCATATTCTCGAAAGAGTCTTACACAATATATGCAACCTAGTTGCCATAAAACTGCAATCGGCCCATTTCACGATTGCCACACAAACCCAATCACCATACATTTTGCCAAACAGATGCAATTGCTTCCACATACGATTGCCACAAAACCATCATAACATAACCAAAATCGTCGCAAGCTCCCCAATTCATGAGTGGCTAATGCATCTCAATATCCGGAGGCTCTAACTCATGAGCCATATCATAAGATCTTGGCAATTGAGCAGCACAGGCTACCACTCTGCCTAACTCAAACTAGTTACCCCTTCTGGGAGTAACCCCAAAACACCACAACCTCAATACATCAAACGACGGCCTTAGCTGTATACACAAACTCTTCCGCTATATTCACATCCACAGCCTTTCCCTCACCCGTACACCCACCAGTGACTCCGCTAGTGGTAACCGGGACTTTTGGGTCTCACAACACAATATTACTTCACCGTATCAACTTTCACGGTGTCACCCTCACCCGTACACCCACCAGTGACTCCGCTAGTGGTAACCAGGACTTTTGGGTATCAACACAATGTCACATCATCTGGTCACTCCGGAATCTCAATTTCTTCTATCCAAGCGCCTTTTTTTTTTGTCACACCCCCCAGTTTTACCCCCTTTAGGGATACCCCGTGCCGGTGGTGCCCACCCCGGTTTTACCCCCCGCTGGGGATGCCCCGCGACAGTGGCTGGGTTACTCACATTTCACCCAGGACTCACAAGAAAATCCACTTCCTTATCAAACGTACATTGCAGACTCTAATTTTACGCACCGCCTTTTGGCCTCGGGTCAACACCAGTGCAACCAACGTGGTGGCTAGCCAGGCTGGCCATGCCAGGGTAGTGCCCTCAGAATAGAGAACCCCCGATCATGTAGTCGAATTAGCCATCAGCTGAATTAGTTCTGCTCTA
Organism: Inga leiocalycina; assembly: GCA_963242795.1. NCBI lineage: Eukaryota > Viridiplantae > Streptophyta > Magnoliopsida > Fabales > Fabaceae > Inga > Inga leiocalycina. The sequence goes on from OY725332.1 coordinate 30,608,322, forward strand.
CTACACAACTATACCTCAGTCCCAGCTTGTTCACAAATATCACACCCACCCCGCCGGCAGCCTCGATCGGCAACCCTACCAGACGGCTCCGTCGGCAGCCTCAACCGGCAATCCGACCAACGGCACCATAACTCCCTCGCAAAGGAGAACGGGCGGACTCACAATGCACAATCTCATCAAGCTGGAACCGAGTATATCCATCACCAATACTTGTCTACATCATAAATCACACTTACTATAAATTCGAACTTCTGCCCAGGGCAGTTTCCAAACGCATCACATTCACACGCTTCCGCTGCACACTCTGAGGTCTTTCTCCTCCTTTGTGCTTTCACAATGTCAAGTTGATTTAACAGAAGTCCCATAGGAATCTCCCACCACAACTGACAACATTCACAACCTGTATTCATTTGTGCCAGACCTTGGCCCGATTCCACTTGAATCATTCAAAGCCACAACCAGCACTTCGTTGAGATCCCATACTCCCAACGTTCCCAGACCTCTATTCTACGATTCAACGTCATGGCAAGTGCACACTAAGGTTCGTCGTCACGGTAGCTGCACACTAGGGTTTGTCGTCACGGTGGCTGTCACAAAAATTTTTTTTTATATTGTCACACCCCTTTAGAGTGCCCACCCCCTGGTTAACTACGTACCAGGGCTCCGCTGGCCGGCCCTTACACTGAGCCTGGCAGGCAGCTGGGTTACTCACATTTCACCCAGGACTCACATATTCCCCGTATCTCCACCGCCCTGAAGGCACGGTCCTCCCACTGTGTGCCATACACACCCCCAGTGGGCCGCAGGTAATAAACACACAATAGCCTCTCCGATCAGACGTCACCGTAGGTAGCCCTCTCCGATCAGAACTCCCCGTAGGTTGCCTTCTCCACTTCGAATCCTCATAGGTAACTCTTTCAAATTCAAATTCTCTGCAGAATCACTTTTCCCTGTGCTAGATGAACACTAGCAACCTCAGGATACCTGATACACATTTCAATGCCAATCTAGTACCACATCCTGGTACCACGGACCATCCAGGTCAAGTCAAACTCCTAAGAATCAGCCCAGCTATTGAGTCTGATCCTTGGATCACAATTCATCTTTCAAACCTTCAACCTCAGTTGAACCGGGAAATCACTTCCCTCAAATCCACAGAGCATCATCAACCCCAAAACAAATACAAATATCTTTGCCAGCCTAAGGCACACCGGTTCTCTAGGTCTTAAGGCCTTTATACACATAAGCTCAGTATGACATCACTACATGTAACATCATACCACCTAGGGTTTCTCACCCAACGTCTAGGTAGGAGCCATGATCAACCTAGAACCTCAGTATCACACATCTAGGAAATCATTTTCCTTAGTTCTCTAATCAGACGATGGGTCTGATTACCTCCACCTCTAGGTCTACACCTCAAATCCTCAGGTGAATCATACTGACTCACCATATCCACAACACAATTAATGTATACACATAGCCCTTAAACTCATATATCCATAAATAGCAGGGACCATAATGTGTATACCACAACAAACAAAGTCAACTCCTATGACTTAAGGCAGCAACTACTGCCATTATCCTAGCAAATCCTTTACTTGCCAGGAACGGCAGCTCTGATACCAAAATGTAACCCCCTCAGTAATTATATCCGAAATACACGATTAAAATGAAATAGAGACCAATAATAATCAAATAACATTTACTAACCCATCACATGATGGGGTTTTCAAAAATACCTTTCGAAATCATTTATAAACTTGGTCTCATATTCACATTTAGAATACAATTACTACGCGAAGATAAATCACATTCATATAAATATCAGAGTGCACAACATAATCATCCCGGCAATCTCGGGTACATACCTTCGCTAAAGATATACAGGGCACAATTGCCCATTACAATTCTTCAGATGGGGATTACACAATCTCATCTCGAATGAGTCTTGCCGCTCCCTCCACGAGCCACTTGCCCTGTCTAAATTGTTGGTAAGGGAGGGTGAGATTCGAGAGAATCTCAGTAGGGAAACATTATCAATATGCAGGCAAGATAAGTGTTTAATGCATGACATGCTTGCATCACATAACTCATGCACACATACAATGACAAATCTATAAGCTCAATGCTTCGAACGATACACATATGGCCATAGCATATATTGAAACATAGCTTCAAATCATTCATACATGTTCCACATAATCAAGCAAAGCAATAACATGCATCAACACATTAATACAGTTATCAGAGCATGCAGGAGAGATAAGTTCCCTACCTCTAGTCTTTTCTCCTCGATTTGCGTGCCAGCAACTCGGGGCTTCACATTCGATCCTACAATGTCAAATGTACTATTTAGACACTTCCATAGTGTTTCTGGGGGTTATATGAGGCTATATTGAAAATTTACTAAAATACCCCCAGGGACCCCGCCCGGGCCCGCCGTACCCGGTCCGGCTGTACTTTTCTTGAAATTTTGACATGGGCTATTCTGACATATTTTCGCCCAAGGAATCCATTTCCGGACTCAGAATTATCAAATTCAATGTCAAATTACGAAATTGCCCTTGGCAGCCCTACTTTTAGGGTTTTAGGGGTGTTTCCGTAATTATGCTTTCTCGGCCTTTTTTGAAAAAGTGCCCAACTGTAACCCCACCTAATTTTCGCTCCTGAACTCAATGGAACCATCAAATCATTGAAAATCCAACTCTAAGACCCATTTCTAGAGCTGGCCGAAATTTATGAGTTCTCCGGGGAAAATCGGGGTTTTACGATTTCGGCTCCGTAAACGCGTTCCTTTCTACTCCTAACCACTTTATTGACTATTCCATTAGGTTAAAACTACCATTTAGTATCAATTTGGGCAGCATAACAGCCCCTACAACCCATTTCCATAAATTAAAACCAACGGCAATCCGGCAAAATTTCACCGATTAAATTGCCCACAGCAGCTAGAATAGTCAATATACAAGAGTTTGGAAGTTACCTCAAGCTCCTTCTAGCTTTTCTCAAAGATGGCTGAAAACCCTAACTTTCAAAACACCAAAATTGAGCTTTCCAAACCTTAAAGAATAAAGAGGAGTAGTTTAGAGTCGGAGTTATACGCGCTAGGAGCGAAATCGTCGGAGAAATCGGCTTACCTTGTGATTTTTCTTCTCTTTCTCTCTCTAAACTCTCTCAACTTTCTCACACTATGTGCAGGTGCTGTGCGTGAATGAGCAGCTGAAGATGATGAGAAGATGTTTTAATTCCATGCTTATGTCATCTTGCCTTCTGATGATGTCATAATTCCCAAAATTGGCATTTTCGGATTTTCTGGCAGATTTTCTGCCCAATCTTTGAAAAATCATAACTAATTCTAGAAAAATCTAAATGAGGTGATTCCAAAGCCAAATGAAAGATATTTAAGTCCTCTTCATAGGAAAAATATTGACCATTACTAAAAATCACCACACAATTCCAGAATTACATAAAACTCATCACTGCCCCAAAACAGAGTTCAGTTTCCATCCCAAACTTTGGACAGTCATATCTCCTAGTTCACAAAACTAAATGGCACAAATTATATGTCAATTTTGAAGCTTGAGATGTGAACTATAAGACTGGAAAGTTTCATAATTTTATGACATCATTTGCCTAGTAAAAACGTCCACACGAGAAGACTGCCCAGACAGAATTCACACTGGACAGCATTTCCAGTTTTGCAACCAATGTGTCCAATCCAATTTAAATCAATTCCAATGATTAAATACCACAACATGACACCATTTCCATCACAATATCCCATTCAATTCCTCCCTCTATTCTAAGTCAATTTGGATGTTAATCCACAATTGAACTCAAATACAGGGTTTTGGGCGTTGCTCGTAACACAAGCGACTACAATCCACTTTATATTCTCTAAAAGAGTTCATTAATCACTAACCACGTCCACTTTTGTAGTCATTAACCCCTAATCACAATTTGGGATCTTGCTAAACCGGGGCTTAGCAATCCACTAATCTCAGGCTTATTCTCTAGCCTTGAGTCTCGAAATTCGGGGTATTACACTTAGTACCATCTGACAGTGGCTGCTCAAAATCTACTATGGATGCTTTGGGTACTGGCTCCAGTCTCGGCTACAGACCATACACTTGCCTAACTCAGACCCATTTCCTGGGTGTCCTCATCGTCCTGGCACCACTTTATCCCTAGTAGTGTCCTCAGGAATCGGTTTATTTTGTGGAAGCCTTGTTTACCGACGGTGGTGATCTATCCTGCTGTTGCCACCTTCCACACATTATACCTATCAACATGTAAACAAGACCATATCGGTATACTATTCTGATAATGCCAGAACCTCTTTTAACTCTTATACCAAAAATGTCAAACCCCTTAAAATTTCAATATTTGCCATAAAAATAAAGGCATAGTTCCACAAGCATACAGAAATAGCACAAATATACTGATATTGAGTACTTGTTTACAATACAAGAAATCCCCATATGGTTTGAAAAAATTATACAAATTGTCCAAATCTACCAAAATAAACTGACGATAACCAACAGCTACACCTTCTTGATCCGAGAATCCTGAATTGCTGGTATTTACTGTTTTACCCTTAGAGTCATTAGCTTTTGCTAAAATATTTTAAATATTAAAAAGGGAAAGATTCAAACAAATTTCAGTAGTAACATATAATTAGTCATATAAAATACAACAAATAAATATGCCATGCACCATATAATGCAACATCATAATAACACTGTAATCATAATAATAGGTATGTGCACGTATTTGGGGCCAACTATTGTTAGAACCCCTACTTGTCTGTACCTTAGTTGGGTTCAAGACCACAGACTGGGCAATGTACCTTCTTGGCATTATGTATCATAACTGGGTCCCCTTTGGGCCGTTGGGGTACTTGTGCTTTCCCCCCTGAACGGTGCTTGCGCTTTTCCTGCACCAGTTAAATAATGTGTATTCATTATACATATCATAGAAGATGGCTTATACAAGGCATATGAGTTCATATAGTGTATGAAAGATATAGTTACTACCTTAAATCCCTTTTTGGATCAAACTGTTTTGAACCCTATCCCAGCTTGGGCAAACTATCCGGTCCTAAAATTCCAAGTTTACAAGAAGTGAGTTATTACTCATTCATGTATCGATCTAAACACACTTTGTTGGTTATCTCAGCTTAAAACTGCAAGATTACCAAAATGCCCTTATGCACCCGGTTTAAGCCCCTTCGTACCTGATTTAACTGTCTTTTCCAAAAGTTATAACCCAGGCTATTCCTACACAATTTCGCATGTAGAATCCTTTTTTGACCTCAAAATTGTCAAATTTACTGCCAAAAGATGATTTTTCCCTTAGCAGCCCCATACTGCTTAACTGATGTTAAGGTTCTAGGAGTTGAATTATAACCTAAGAATCGAATAGTTGAAATGATTCTTAAGGAATTTGAAATAGCTTAAGTGGCTTGATGTATTAGAATGTGGTACAAAAATGTGTATAAGGTTGCTGTTACTATTCTAGTATAAGGAAAGATCTTGATAATATAATATTCTCTTATTGAATGAGAATTTGAACCTTGATGGAACAAAGTGATGGATAAAATAAGAAAGGCCACAGATTATGGTCTCATGGTTGAGATAGAGAATAGAACGTACCAGTGGCATCCGGATTTCCTATACTATATGGGTAGGTTACTCGATATGGGAAGTAGAATTATGCCTGGAGCGGGACCAATATTGAAAGTCTATACAGAATGACCCTGGATGAAATGGCAGAATTAAAGAAAGTAGATTATAGAATTGCTAGAAAAAAAGGGTTTATATCACCCAGAGAAACGCCATGTGGTACACCAGCACAATTTATTGAAAGAAAGACAAGAAAAGAGACTAAGGTAAAACAGGTTCAACGAGATAGAGAAAGTCAAGCAACTCTTGCTCTCTTATCTTATATAATGGTTCTGCATGTATGTGTTACATCGAGTATATTCATGTTGTGAATATTAATCGAGTATACTTGTGTTATAAAGGAAATACCTAATTCCTTTATCTAAAGGCAAAAATGATATAAAGTCTAATTTGGATCCAAAAAGAGAGGGAATGGCGCATGAAAGAAAGAAGAGAATTAAAATGAAAAAGAAAAGAACCAATGGCAATTCAATTAATATTGTCATGATCAAGGGCAAGAGAGGCAATTGTCTTTTGAACTTGAGGTTAAAATTGGAACCCAAGATTAAGAGCTAGGATTTGCTCTTGAAAAGAGGAGTAATGTCAAGATCAAAATTAATTCCTTCAAAATAGCCAAGAATTTCAGGCAAAAGAGAAGAAAAATAGAAGACAAGAAATTCAACCAAGTAACCAATGGATAATAAGCTTCTTTGTGTACAAAGAGCTAAGAGATATTGGGTAAAACACTTTCTTCTCTCGCTCCCTTTAATTTCAATCAAAAACTAAAAATGAAGAAGGAATAATTGCTTTTGGTCCAACTAAAACACACTTGGTTAAGTGAACTAAACTAGAGTGCAAGAAGTAACTAGAAAGGAAATGTCATTATTTTTCTCTCTCCTTCTTCCATTATTTTGGTCAACATCTTTTAGGAAGGGAAATAAGTGTTTTAAACCACATCATCACCTTCCTCATTCATGTCTTTGGACATCCAGGAGAAGGGAAAAGAGAGAGAAAGAAAATCTCAAGATTCAAGAAGTGGTAAGCACCTTCTCTCTAGATTTTCACCTTCTTACTCACCTTTCTAGCTAAAAATGTCTTCATGAATATTGTTCCTCTTCACCTAACCTTCATTTCTATGGTTTTACTTTTTCAAGAGGAGGTGTTTTGAGGCATTTATCAAGACCCAAAGTGGTTGAATCAAAGAATAAAGCCTAGAAAAAGTAAGAGGTTAGTAAGAACATCATTTTGAGCTAAGTATTGTATGATTTAGTGGAGCTGTGTGGAATGGGTATTTTTGCCTTAATTTTTATGGTTATTCTTAGAGTTCATGGTGGTTTCCTTTTGTAAATAGTGTTCAATAAGGTTTAGAAATGAGAAATCACAAATTTGGAACTTAAGTGTCGTGCTGCCAGATTTTATTTTCTGGAAGGCAGCAATGTTGTGGCATGTTTTTGATTGACCAAACCTAGTCTAAATGCTATGAAACTTTCTAGAATGAAAGTATACATCTTGAGCTTCATTTTGATAGGTAGAATGTAATTTTTGGACTAATGGATTTAAAGTTATGATTTTTCAAAATTAAGCCCTGTTTCTGAAACCAATTTTGGAATAGTTGAGGTTTGATGAATTTTTGGAAATAGTGTGGCTGTATTTTCTAGTAAATGATATTTTTATTTGAAATTTCACTTAAATAGGTTTACAATGTAATTAGAATCAGTTGATTTGGATTTTGTTAGAATTAATTATGATTTTTGAAAATTGGACATTGAACTTGGAAGTTGTTCTATGGCAGATTGATGGTGACGTGTTTTTGTCTTGCCAAATGAATTCCAATATCCATGAAATATTTCAAAAATAAAGTATACCCAATAAGCTTTAATTTGATAGGTAACTTGTGGCAATTGGATAAGTACACAAAAATTTATGATTGTTGGAATTTAGGCAATAATTCTAGTCATAATTTTGTGATAAAAGTGAATAATTGAGAATTTTGGAAATGTGTGCATGTAACTGGCAATGCTATTATTTTTTCCCTTAAAGTGGACTTAAATAAGGATCAAATTGAGCTTTGAACCAACCCAATTGGATTTTTGTAGAATTAGTTATGATTTTGCAAATTATAGTGAAAAATTTGCCAGCTTTATGTCTTATGCGAATTTAAGACTTAATGGCACAAATGTAATAATTAGGAACTCCAAGGGTTACAATTAGACCCTTAAAGTTGTTAAAGGCCCATGTAGCCACATTGAACATTCATTTATCATGGCTCTAATGTATGGTTATGTACATAGGGCCATGAGATGACAAGGAAGAAGAATGGAAGGTTCTTCAAGCAACTTCAATGGTTGGCAAAAATAGTACAAGAGGAGGACCTAAAGATAGAAGGTAGTAAACTTAATTAACCTATATGTATTTGATATGTATGTTTGTGCATTGATTTATGTGACTGCTTTACCTAATTGTGTTGAGCATATTTGATTGATTGAAGCTCTGTTATATTTATGCGATAGCCATGAGTACGTTATAATATTAAGCATGCAGATATGTCAATATGTTGGCATGAATTTATGTAAGGCAAGCATGTCATGCATTAAATATATATCTTACATGCATAGTAGTATTGTTTGCTAGTGAGATTCCCCCGAATCTCACCCTCCTTCAACAAACCAAACAGACATGTAAGCACAAAAGAGGAGTGCGGGACAATGTGCCAGATGAAGAAGTTGTGATAAGGAGATGAAGACTAAGACACGCTAATCCATTATGTATAATTAATATTTGAAGTGATTACTTGTGTAATCTACATTGACAGATGAATTGTTTCGTAAGCGCGACAATTGAACTAGTAATGGGTAATCGCACAGTACAAGCCCGTTAGTTAAGTAAAAAAGAGGAATTGTAAGCAAAGAAAAACCTTAATAATAATGAATGGAAGAATTGAAAAGTTAAAGTGAATAGTAACCCCGTGAATAAAGGAAAGAAATATGATAAATACAGTTTTACCGAATGAACAGTGCCCTAAGACTAAAGGTGTAAGTTTTTGGCTGGGAGCTTTATTTATTGATTCTCCTGAGCCATAATAACAAAGTTAATGCTTCCAATGCATAATAAAGGGGCATAAGTAATGATTGTTACAACATGCCTAGCGAAAAGTATGAAATTAATAAGTTGGAGGGCATATAACAACACAATATTCAACATTAACGACATGGCTTTCTGCTTTCACAACTTTCTATAGTCATTAGATGCTGTGTGACAACAGTCTACATAATTATACTCACCAATAACCTAAAACCAAAAAATGTTTAACAAAGACTCTTTTACACATTGACATATTTAATGACAAGGGAACATTAACAGTGCAGTAGCATATAATGTTTCCTTGTCACCAACATTGTAGTACATAAGACAATGTGAATACAGTAATTACAAAATGGATTAGGCATATGATAGCAACCCATCCTCAAAAAATTACAAAATGGATTAGATATATAACAACAATCCAAAGTGAAAATAACAAAATAGTTCTTTTAAAGATGATGACCCTTCATTATGTGTCATTTTGCATGCCAACAAGCAAAAAAAAATATACCACTCTTGATAATGTCAATTTAGTAAGCTTGTGACACAATATTTATTAAACCAAATAACCTCCCATATCATCACCCACCACCTAATATTAACAACAACACTATATGTTTTAACATCTCCATCTTCACTGTTAACATCACCACTATATCATCACCCAACATCTGCTATTAATAACAACACAATTTATTTTAACGTCTTCATCTTCACTAATAACAACACCCCCACATATCATCACCTTGCATATACTATTAACACCAACACAATACCTTTTCACATCTCCATCTTCACTAATAACAACCCTTCCCCTAACCTTACTATCAACGGCTTGCCAAAGTTTATACTGACACAACACCTACCAGTGTTCAACCCTTAACTAGTCGCGAACAACAAAAAAGGGACAATCTTCAACAATAATCCAACCAAACATAATGAAATCGATCACACAACTATCAACATTGTCCCATTACCTTAAAGCCACTACATTTTCTCCATCTTCACCTAAGAGCACCCTTACCCATAAAACAAAACCTCCGATATGATAAACCCCAATCACAAACTGATAAGTAAAATATTTACATATTTATTTTCCCTTATATGATGACTTTATGGATGATATTTGAGCTCAATTTAATAAATTTGGGTGTAATAAATAAATAAATATTGATTTTAACATAAAATAGAATTTCTTGAAAAATAATCAATTAGACCATCTTTCAGTTTTCAGACAATATTCTGAGCTCTAGATGTCAGATTGGGACATTCTATATATGAATAAAAAGGTAAAAAAGAGCTCTACAACTTTGATGCTGAGACCAAAATCCAGTTCCATCTCCAAGGGTTTCGAATTTTTCTCGAAAGTTGAAAGCAAGAATCATCTACCATTCCACCAACCATTTCATCTACCACCTCATCTTCCCTTTCACCTACTACTTCATCTACCACATTTCATCTACCACTTCATCTTCCTTTTCACCAACTACTTCACCTACCACATTCTATCTACTACTTCACCTACAACATTTCATCAACTACTTCATCTACCCTACTTCATTCTTCCCTATATATAGCCACCCTCTTCTTCATTTTTCACACACCAATTCATATCCATTACTCTCCTCTCTTCTTCACTTACACCATTTCATATCCATTACTTTCCTCTCCTCTCCACATACACCATCTTAGAGTTAATTTTATGCATTGTATTGCTTTTTGCATGCCTCCATCTTGAAAGGCTTAGGATTGCATTACTTTTTGCATGACACCTACATGGAAGGTTTTACCTCCTAAAGGAACGACTAGATTTTTCTATTTTTCATGCATCTTTTGGTTGTATATTTATGTTTGAGAATTTAATATTCAAGTTTTATGCAGTATTTATGAGGATTTTATTCTATTTTTATAAAATGTTAATTTATTTTGGTTTGGTTTTTAATTATATCATGAGCTAAATTTTCATTTTACTAGGGTGATGACATAGCTTACTAATAACGGATTGAATCTTAAATTATTAAATCTAGTTTTAATTTTTCCTTCATGATTGAGTTTTAATTATTATTCTTAATGCTTTCATTTGATTAGCCATCTTTTGAATGATTTCAATATATATGTTGAGACCGAAAGGAGATACATGTGTGTAGACCCTATAATTAAAACCATAACTTGCATATGAAATAGGATTATATTCATGAGTTGTGTAGTCTTATAGAGTTTCATAAATTTTAATGCATAATTAATTGCTTAAATTCATATAGGAATATATTGGATTAGCAATTAATTATAGAATTGCTTGACCTTGGAAGAGGCTAGTAATTCAATTAAGGAAACTTGACTATCAATCTTGTGGAATAAATTAGGCTAGAATAGATAAGTGATTCAATCCGGAATTTGTTAAGTGAGATTTGACCCATAGGGCTTTTTCTCAATAGTTGTTTCATATCATTTGCATTTATATTTACTTATCTTTTATTTCATACTCTCAATAACCAATTAATCAATCAACTAAATAGAGTTAAAATTACTTATTTGGGTATTTAGTGATCAATCCTCGAGGGAATGATACTCTACTCACTTCTATATTACTTGTTGACGATAGTGTATACTTGCACTTTCTAATAGACCATTTACACTCGTAACACAAACGACAACCAATTTTCCATCTAGATTGAAGAACCACAAGGAAAAAAATGATTTTTGTCAAAAATTTCCAAGATTGAAGAAGCTCGCCAAAGAGACTGTTGTTCCCTTCCTCTTCTTCGCTCGGCCACCAACCACCCACCACCGTCACACACCTTCCAAATTGAAACACTGCAGACCAAACCCGCGTTCCCTTCCAATCCCACATTCCCTCTTCGATAACCTACAGTTCCCTTCCTCTTCTTCCCTCGTCCACACCATCCTTCCCTTCTAATCTTTTCCGCGCTGACCACCCCTTCGCCCCTTCAAAAATCAAAATGCGATTTCGACCATTTGTTTTTTTAAACTCAACTGAGGGCATTATCGTCTTTCACTCAAGATTTCAAATCCTAAATTCCTACTATTGCTCTGATTTGGGATTTCAAGAATTGACCACACTATATTTTGTCCTTTGTTAATTTTGACTATATTTTTTTTTAATTCTCCCAAAAAATAGCCAAAATTAAATATTTGATAAGGTAAATTAGTAAATAAAATTCATTATAATAAAAAATAATTTTTTACAGTATTCTTAACAAAGTTACTTGCCTAGACTGAAGCGTATATTTTTAAAATAAATGGAGATATGTGTAATTAGGATTGAAAAATAACTTTTTAGAATACCCTTAAAATTTTGGAAATGGTTAAAAAAATTAAGTTCATAAAAAAAGTCCATAAGGTTCATAAAAACAAGATGTCTCATGAAAAATAGTAGTACTTCTAGTTCTAAATAATATAAGATCTAGTTGAATTTTTTTAAAAAAAAATTAAGGAAGCTAAATAAATTACTTGATGATATAATATATTGTATAGGATTAAATTATATATTAGTTTATAAGTCAAAAAAATTAATTTGAAGAAAACATGATAAATATATATACTTTAAAATAATTTAATTAACTTCATTAATGTCAAAAAAATCAATTGGCTCTTATATTTAGGACTGGAGGCAGTATGACATGATATTATAAAACAAAAGTTTTAAAAATGTATATGTTTGGGTCAGTTTGAGTTATAGATAGTCCAGGGCTTGATCTCAACCCGGTGCATGGCCAAATGAGCCCAAATGGCTTGGGCAAATCCGGACTTGTGCGGAGATACAAGGCAACTTGTCTCATCTATTTAGTATGAAATTTCCTGATGTCTAACTGAGTCATGTCGTCAATGCAAGATGAAAATGGTGTCTGGATAGAGAGTAAAGGGGAGTTAAAAGAATTAATCATTAATTTCTTTAAGAAGCTGTTCGAAACTGAAGCTACAGAGGTTGAGGCTTTAGATACGATTGCATTCCCAGTCATTGAACAAGATAAAGTTATTAAATGGTAAGCCCTTCCTCAGCAGAAGAAATTTGAGCTGCCATATTCTCCATGGGTCCATATAAGACACGGGTTATGACGGTTTTTCACCGATTGCCTTCTAAGCTAATTAGAGCCGAGAGGGATCAACTATGTATGATTTTGTGAAGGGCACTTTAAACAGAAAAGTGAGGATTGATGAAGCAAACAAGACCTTGATTTCACTTATTTCAACAAGAGAGTTGCCACAGAGGGTTGAGCACTTTCGACCCATCTCTCTATGCTCGGTACCCTACAAATGCATTACAAAAGAATAACACACAAAGATTGAAAAGTTTGATGGATGAGAATATATCTCCATTCCAAATTGGTTTCATAGCTGTGAGGCATATTCAAGACAACATTATTGTGGGGCGAGATATGGCATATCATGAATAAGGCTAGGGGCAAAAATAAGACTCATGGCAGTCAAGATAGCCCTGGAAAGAACCTACGATAGAATTGAATGGAGCTTTTTAAAGCGATTCTTGGAGGAGGCTTTAATGGAGGATAACTGTATCACCTCTACTTCCTATAATATTCTTTGGAATGGCTCTCAAATTGAATATTTTGCTCCTAGAAGGGGTCTCGGCCAAGGAGATCCTATTTTACCCTTTCTTTTTGTGTTGTGTATGGATAGGTTATCACACATCATCATTGATGCTGTTAACAATGGCAAATGGCAGCCTATTGGGGTGACAAAAGATGGACCTAAAATCTCAAACCTAATGTTCACGGACGATTTGTTGCTCTTTGGATCAGCCACAGAAGAACACGGTATGTGCATGATGGAGTGCCTTCACCAATTTTGCCGGGCATCTGGTGAGAAAGCACTGCAAAATCGTCCATCTTTTTTTCTCTCAAAGTGGAGCAGCTAGAAAAGGGAGACTAAGAGATATAACTGTTACGAGTTTGGATGATCAATTAAATAGTGCAAGTGTACACTGTCGTAATCAAGTAATATAGAAGTGAGTAGAGTATCGTTCCCACGAGGATTGATCACTAAGTACCAAAATGGGTAATTTTAATTCTATTTATTCGATCGATAAATTGGTGATTGAGAGTACAAATAAAAGAAAAATAATTAAATATGAGTGCAGATGATATGAAAAAAAATATGAGAAAAAGTCCTAGGGATTATATTTCACTTAACAAATTCCGGATTGAATCACTTATCTATTCTAGCCCAATTTATTCCACATGATTGATAGTCGAGTTTCCTTAATTTAATTACTAGCCTCTTCCAAGGTCAAGCAATTCTATAATTAATTGCTAATCCAATATATTCCTATATGAATTTAAGCAATTAATTATGCATTAAGATTTATGAAACTCAATAAGACTACACAACTCATATGAATATATTCCTATTTCATATGCAAGTCATGATTTTAATTATAGGATCTACACACATGCATCTCCTTCCGGTCTCAACATGCATATTGTAATCATTCAAAAGGTGGCCAATCAAATGAAAGCATTAAGAACAATAATTTAATCTCAATCATGAAGGAGAAATTAAAACTAGATTTAATAAGTTAAGATTCAATCCGGCATTAGTAAGCTACGTCATCACCCTAGGAAAATGAAAATTTAGCTCATGATAAAATTAAAAACAAAATCAAAATAAATTGACATTATATGAAACTAGAATGAAATCTTCATAAATACTGCATAAACTTGAATATTAAATTCTCAAACATAAATATACAACCAAAAATATACATAAAAAAAACTGGAGAAATCTAGCCATCCATTTAGGAGGTAAAACCTTCCATATAGGCAGCATGCAAAAAGTAATACAATACTAAGCCTTCCATGTAGGAGGCATACAGAAAATAATATAATACTAAGCCTTCCATGTAGGAGGCATAAAAAAAATAATACAATACATAAAATTAAAAATAAAAACTAACACAATTTATTTAGAACTGTCAGAGAAAATATCTCTCCCTGTCAGAGAAGGATCTCTGACTGTCAGAAAATTCTCCACTATATTTCTTCTCTCCTTCTCCTCCCTTTTGCAAAGAAGCACACATGTATATATGGCAAGCGAAGTGCGTCTGTTGCTTCTCTTTTTTTTTCCACAGGTGCTACAGTATTTTACCTTCATTTCACGCATGAACATGACTTTTCAGCAAACCTACATAATTTTTCCGTGTTGCTACAGTGCTACAGTGATTCCTTCTGCTACAGTCACCTCCATCCGCTACAGTAACGTCCTGATACAGTGATTCCGTCATGAATAGTGGCCGACGCTACAGTACCAACCTTTTATATTTTTCTTTATTGTTTTAAATACTATTTATTTTATACCTAAATATATTATATTAAGCTCAAATATCGTCCATAAAATCATCATATAAGGGAAAATAAATATGTAAATATTTTACTTATCAATAACTAGCATGAAGATTTCTGCTGAGATAGGCAAATATCTCAACTTCCCTTTCACAAGGATTAGAAGACAGAGAGAAACCTTCCAATATATTGTTGACCGTGAAAGAGATAAACTTTCAGCATGGAAAGCAAATTGCCTTTCGAAGGCACGAAGAATTACATAGGCAAAATCGGTTCTTGCAACGGTTCCTTTATACCCGATGCAAGTGACCTAAATACCAAGGACTATTTGCAGCGAGGTTGAGAAGCTCCAGAGAAATTTTATTTGGGGTTGTGGCCAGCATAACAGAGGCTTTCATCCATTGAGATGGGAACAAATTACATTACCAAGGAATTATGGAGGACTTGGTTTAAAGAGGCTAAAATCGATGAATCAAGCATTCGGAGCTAAGCTAGCTTGGAATGTGGTGAATGGATCCAAGGGCCTCTGGGATGATATTCTCAAAAATAAATACATGATGGGGAGCAATGATAACCGGCTAAATGTCTAGCCTGGAGATTTGAAACTATGGGAATTCCTCTGTAGTCAAAAAGATATTGTTTATAAGGGCACTAAATGGCGAGTTAGAGATGGAGTCCTTGTCAACTCCTTCAACGATGTTTTAAAGACCTGTCCATGCGCAACTTAACTCTTGAAGAGGAGAGCACAGTAGCTGACTGGGTAAGTAATAGTGCCTAGAACTTAAATTCACCTTGTCAATTGGTGAATCCAGAGGTTATACAGCGCCTATCTATGGTTCTACCTTCAAGACCAGATGCATGGGGTGATGTGAAGCTATGGAATGCAAACCATCATAGGGAATTCATGGTCAAAAGTGCCTACTATATGATTGAACACCTCCTGCTAGTTCCTTTAATCAGGTCTATAAGAAAATTTGGAAGTGGAGTGGTGCAAAACGGATTTGAGTATTTTGTGGGTTGCTTATCATAATAGACTTCCTACAAATGCTTGGCGAAGCTCATGGTCTACATCATCTGCTGAATGCATGCATTGTAACTCGGGGATTGAGGATGAGTTGCACATATTTAGAGATTGTACGTATGCTAAGTAGTTGTGGCTGACATTAGTTGAACCAAGGTATCACAACTATTTTTTGTTTTTTTGGCAGCCAACTTGAGAAAATGGTTTGCAATAAATCTGAGTAATAACTTGGGTACTGATGAGAGGTCAGACTGGTCACTTATTTGGGGGCTTTCGGTTTGTCAACTATGGACATGTAGGAATTGCTCCATTTTTGGTGACTCTTTTGTCAGGCCAAGAGAACCAGAACAAGTTGAACTCAAGACTTGGAAAAGTTATAACCAGTTAAATGAAATTCTTCCCCAACAACAAGAAGCCGCTAGACTAACAGCTGTCATATGGCAACCTCCCCCTCCACAATGGTGTAAAATGATTGTAGATGGCGCAGTCTTTTCAAAAAGACACAAGGCAGGAGCTGTCGGAGTCATTAGAGATGACAGAAGCCTTTGGGTAGCGGCATTCACTAAGTTTCTTGGACCATCCAGCATTGTTGAAGCAGAGGAATTGGCAAAATACAATGGCCTCCAATTAGCCTGGGATTTTGGCCTTAGAAAGATCATACTTGAATCTGATGATTCAAAGATAATGGTGGATATGTTGCTGAAACGACAAGAGAAGAATCACTCGAGCCTCACATTCATACAGATCATTGATATGCTCAATGTTAGATATCGAAAGGAAAAGAAAGATTGTAGGGAATGAAAGCAGCAAATAAAATAATCTGTGTAAAAGAGGAAATAGCGAGTATTTCATTAATCTCTCTAAAACAGCTCAGGAGGATCTCCACACTTTTAATAAACTCTCTGAGTACTTGATGTTTTATTGAGTAGGCAGGAAGCCAATTTATAGAAGTACGGAGAGATAAAAATCTAATTCAAAATTCAAACTAGGAAATTCAAATAATATCTAAAATACTAAAATAATATCTAAAATCCTACTTGTGGATATTCCACTTATTCTGAAATATCTAGAATGATATCAAAAATAATATTACTAAAATCATTAAAATAATAAATATTACTAATTATTTCCTAATTTGTTCTAAGACGCTTATTTTTTCTGGAATAAATCAGCCTATAGCGATTTGGATTGCTATCATATCTTCTCCCTTGGAAAGTCGACTTGTTCTCAAGGCGAAATTGAGGAATTGTTCCACAACGAGATCGTATCCCTCCCAAGTAGCACCACTACAAAAATAGAGATTAGTGGCGCGCCTTTTGTGGCACTTCTTTAAAGAAGTGCCACAGCTTCTTTCTAGATTTTTTAATGAAGGAAGTGCCACCTAAGGTATTTTTTTAAAAAAAAGAAGAAGAAGTAGCAGTTATGGCGCTTGCTTAAGGAAGTGCCACAGCTGCTATGTATTTTGTGTGGCATTTTCCTTAGGAAGCACCACACAAAGTAATTTTTTTTAATTTTTTTTAAACTATTCTCTCTCCTGCAATCTAATTCTATCACATTTATCCTCTTAATCTCCACTCCCCATCTAACATGTGCCATCACTCTTAGTCTTTATCCTCCTAGTCCCCATATTTTTTCCTTCTCTTCTTTGTGTCATTCATCACCGTCTCTACTTCGATCGCTACTTCATCCTTATTCCTTTGTCACTCATCACCTTTGTGAGGATTTTCTTTTGAAAAATTTGTTGTCTACCAAATTTTTACATCTATAAATATAGATCTTCAATCGCTTTCCCTTCCCTGGATCTTATGAAGATGGTGACACTTCCTTCCTTCACACACGCACACTCTCTGTAACACCCCGAATTCTGAGACTTGAGGCTAGAGAATAAGCCTGAGATAAGTGGACTGCTAAGCCCCGGTTTAGCAAGATCCCAAATTGTGATTAGGGTTTAATGACTACAAAAGTGGACGTGGTTAGTGATTAATGAACCCTTTTAGAGAATATAAAGTGGATTGTAGTCGCTTGTGTTATGAGCAACGCCAAAACCCTGTATTTGAGTTCAATTGTGGATTAACATCCAAATTGACTTAGAATAGAGGGAGGAATTGAATGGGATATTGTGATGGAAATGGTGTCATGTTGTGGTATTTAATCATTGGAATTGATTTAAATTGGATTGGACACATTGGTTGCAAAACTGGAAATGCTGTCCAGTGTGAATTCTGTCTGGGCAGTCTTCTCATGTGGATGTTTTGAAAAGGCAAATGATGTCAGAA
Organism: Inga leiocalycina; assembly: GCA_963242795.1. Taxonomy (NCBI): domain Eukaryota; kingdom Viridiplantae; phylum Streptophyta; class Magnoliopsida; order Fabales; family Fabaceae; genus Inga; species Inga leiocalycina. The sequence continues at coordinate 30,626,683 of OY725332.1, forward strand.
AATTATGAAAATTTCCAGTCTTGAATTTCACATCCCAAGCTTCAAAATGGACATATAATTTGTGCCATTTCCTTTTGGGAACTGGGAGATATTACTGTCCAAAGTTTGAGGTCGAAAATGAACTCTGTTTTGGGGCAGTGATGAAATTTGTGTAATTCTGGAATTGTGTGGTGATTTCTAGTAATGGATCATATTTTTTCAATGAAGAGGACTTAAATACCTTTCATTTGGCTTTGGGATCACCTCATTTCGATTTTTCTAGAATTAGTTATGATTTTTCAAAGTTTGGGCAGAAAATCTGCCAGAAAATCCGAAAATGGGAATTATGACATCATCTCATTAAAAGATGATGTCAGCATGGATTATTAATCAAATTGCTCATCTTCTTCAGCCATTTCACGCCATTTCCAGCTGAAACTAGTGAGAGAAAGTTGAGAGCTCTTAGAGAGAGAAAGAGGAGAAATCTCGCAAGGTAAGCCGATTTCTCCGACGATCTAGCTCCTAACGCGTATAACCTTGCTTCTAAGCTTCTCTTTCATGTTCTTTAAGGTGTTGGAAGCTCAATTTTCATGGTTTAAAAGGGGCTAGGGTTCAGCCATATTGAGTAAAAGCTATTGGGAGCTTGAGGTAACTTCCAAACTCTTGTATATTGACTATTCTGGCTGCTGTGGGCAATTTAATCGGTGAAATTTCGCCGGATTGCCATTGGTTGTAAAAATGGAAAATGGGTTTCCCTAGGGGTTATGCTGCCCAAATTGATACTAAATGGTAGTTGTAACATAATGGAATAGTCAATAAAGTGGTTAGGAGTAGAAAGGAACGTGTTTACGGAGCCGAAACCGAAAAACCCTGATTTTCCCTAGAAAACCCATATATTTCGGTCTGGGCTATAAATGGGTCTTAGAGTTGGATTTTCAATGATTTGATGATTCCATTGAGTTCAGGAGGGAAAATTAGGTGGGGTTACAGTTGGGCACTTTTTCGGAAAAGGCCGAGAAAGCATAATTACGGAAACGCCCCTAAAACCCTAAAAGTAGGGCTGCCAAGGGTAATTTCGTAATATGACATTGAATTTGATAATTCCGAGTCCGGAAATGGATTCCTTGGGCAAAAATATGTCAGAATAGCCCATGTCAAAATTTTGGGAAAAGTACAGCCGGACCGGGTACGGCGGGGCCGGGCCGGGGTCCCGGGGGCATTTTGGTAAATTTTCAAGATAGAATCATATAACCCCCAGAAACACTATGGAAGTGTCTAAATAGTACATTTGACATTGTAGGATCGAATATGGAGCCCCGAGCTGTTTGCACGTAGATCGAGGCACGCGTTTCGAGGCGGAAAAGGGTTAAGGTAGGGAACATATCTCTTCTGCTTGTATTTGATATATGTGTTAGTATGTTGGTGCATGTCTTAGCTTTGCATAATTATGTGTAATTTGAAGCTATGTTTCAATTTATGCTATGGCCATAGGTATATTGTTCGAAGCATTGAGCTTGCAAATTGTCATTGTGTTATCATGAGTTGTGTGATGCAAGCATGTCATGCATTAAACATCTATCATACATGCATTTTGATATTGTTATCCTACTGAGATTCTCTCGAATCTCACCCTCCCCTACCAACAATTTAGACAGGGTAGGTGGATCGAGGATGGAGTAATCAATCAAAGGCGACAGGACTCGTTCGGGTTGTAATCTTGTGATAGGTGGTTATCAATGCATGATTGGGATTAAGTATATTTGGATATATAATTGTGTAGGTTGGAATGTATATTCGAGTATGTATTTGATATGAGAATTTGTGTAATCCCCATATGAGGGCTTGTAGGGGCGAATGTGCCCTATAAGGCTTTGAGTTAATGTATGGAACCCGGGATTGCCGGGATTATATTGTGTACTCTGATTTCCCATGAATGTGATATTCCGCGTAGTAATTGTATTCGGAATGTGACTGTGAGACCAAGTTATCAATGATTTTGAAAGGCATTTATGAAAACCCCGTCTGGTAGATGGGTTTGCAATTTGTTATTTGTTTATTATTGGTCTCTATTTCACTTTAATTGCGTATTTCGGATATAATTACGGCAGGGGGTTACACTCTCTCTCTTTTCACTTGTTTCTTCTTCCATTATTTTTATATTAAGCTTCAAATTTTAGATCAGAGTCGTCCAACTTAGCATTAGCCACGAAGTAGTAAGTTTATTTGGTCTAATTGCTATTTTAGCTGCATTATATCACATCTATAGCTAACCGGTTTATTTTGAATAATAGTTTCTTACTATTATGTTGCATATGTTTCTACAGGAGAAGAAATTTTTTGTTTTTTATGACGGAGGGAATGTTGTTCATATTGTTTTATCAATTGCTATGTTGGTAAAGAACGTTCATATTTACTTTGAAGTTTCCTACTTTTAATTGTTTTAATTTTCCTTGATGAAGAATGCTTCTGAAATTTCTTTTCTCATTTTATTCCTGAAAAAATTATTCTCATTTTTATATGCTAAAAAATAAATGAGATAAAATTAAATGTTATTATATATAAGTTGTATTTATTTAGTAGTTATAATTATTAATATTGATGATTTGCATGAGTAAAATAATTATTTATTTTAACACTTATATTTTACTTAGTAGTGATTTTGTTAATTATTTATTTGGTAATTTTTTTAATTTTGTTGTGGATATGAAAATGCGTTTACAGTGTGTTATCAACTATAATTATGAGGTTCTTTTGAAAAAAAATAATTATAGGATTTTAAAAGAAAAATACGAAAATAATTTTTAAAAAAAATACCTAGGGTGGCGCTTGGTTGAACAAGTGCCACAGGAACTTCCTGTGGCCCTTGTTCAACCAAGCGCCACCCTAGGTATTTTTTTAAAAAATAAAACAGAAAATACCTAGGGTGGTGCTTGTTTGAACAAGTGCCACAGACTTCCTGTGGCACTTGTTCAACCAAGCGCCACCCTAGGTATTTTTTTTCAAAATAAAACAGAAAATACCTAGGGTGGCGCTTGTTTGAACAAGGGCCACAGGAATGTTTGAACAAGTGCCACAGGAAGTGACTTCCTGTGGCACTTGTTCAAACAAGCGCCACCCTAGGTATTTTTAAAAAAATAAAAAAGAAAAAACCTAGGGTGGCGCTTGCTTGAACAAGTGCCACAGGAAGTCACTTCCTGTGGCACTTGTTCAAGCAAGCGCCACCCTAGGTTTTTTTTTAAAAATAATTATTGACTTCCTATGACACTTTTTTAAGGAAGCACCATAGGAAGTGTATTTTTTTATAAAAAAAATATTTATGCTGTGGCGCTTTCAAGCACCACAGCTTTTTTTAGTGGCGTCTTGATATGTAGCACTTACTAAGCGCTACAGCTAATTCAAATATAAGCGCCACATCTTTATTTTTTTGTAGTTGTGTAGCTTCCTTTAAAGGGCAATTCTCCCATGCAACAAGTATGTTCAATCTACGATCCGGAGTCCAACGATGCTGCAACACCTTAGAAGAGTGGAGAATAAGCTCCATATCAGTTGAGAGTGGAAGTGGAGGAGGAGGAGTAGGTGCTTGTTGGCCATATGCAGGATGGAGTAAAGAAACATGAAAGACTGGATGGATTTTGGTAGTTGACGGGAGGTCGAGTTCATAGGTTACCTTACCAATCCGTCTGGCCACTATGAAGGGTCCGAAGAATCGTGGAGATAGTTTCTGAAACCTTGATCAAGCTAAGAATTGTTGCCGATACGATTGAATACGTAACCAAACAGCATCCCCTGGTTTAAATTCAAGGTCCCGGCGATGCTGATCGGTATGTAACTTCATTCGGTGTTGAGCTTTAAGGAGGTTCCCTTTTAAAACTCGTAACATGGTGTTAAGTGTTTCAAGTTGTTCTTCTAATTCAGCAACCCGTGTTTCACCGTTGATATAGGGAAAGAGAGGCAGTGGATCACAACCATAAACCAGTTTAAAAGGGGAAGTATTAGCACCCACATGTAACCTAGTGTTGAAAGAAACTTTTGCCCAGCAAAGAAACTTACTCCATTGTTTAGGTTGGTCATGTGCAAAGCAACGTAAGTAAGTATCAAGGCATCGATTGACGAGCTCTATTTGCCCATCGAACTGGGGGTAGTATGATATGCTCATGTTTAAGCGGGTTTGACTTAAACGAAATAACTCCTACCAAAATTGACTGAGGAAAAGTGTAACCCCCTTTTCATCCAAGGCCAAGATTAAGTTCATAAATACGTGATTAAGTTGAATTAGAGACCGTAAGATGATTTAGGACTTAATAAAAGTAAATTTTCCAAAATCAGGGTTTTCAAAAACTTTTCTAAACATGTTCAACAATGGTCTTATACTCACATTTCAATTACATAAATGGCCTATACAGTACGATTTCATTCATAAATATCAGAGAACAATGCAAATTCCTGACACACTTAGATCCCATTAATCAAATAAGGGTTTTACAAGGTACACATGCCCATAATCTATTTCCCTTAACTAGGGGATTACACAAAACTATACCACAATCCTAAAATATACAATTGCTTCCCATCAGATATTCAAAATACATAAAACTATGATAACCAATATCTAAAATAAAACTCCTATCTCAGAGCTCTATCCGCCCTTCGTCACCTGCTTTTCTTTTGAACCTCCAGCCCTGTCTAAAATTTGTTTTGGGAGAGTGAGATTCTAAGGAATCCCCGTAGTGTCAAATCACTTATAGTATGTACAACCACAAAGCATAAAAGTAAATCATCGCACAACAGATAGCAACTACAACGGCAGTGTAGCAGGGTTGAATATGGTACTTGACATCATTTTTCATCCACCGCCAATACGCCTGATCATATAGTCAGCACAAGGTCTTGATGTACCCACCATTCCCACTAGTTGGCATTGCATGAGCTTTGGCCAATAATTTTTCTCTGAGTGGGACATGATTGTGTATAACTAAATGTGTCTTGTAGAATAACCGACCATTAACAAGTTGGAAATAAGAGTGGCAGTCAAGCTGTGTCTGCAACTCCTCTATCTTTGCCCTTGTTTCAAGGTCCTCTAATAATGCTTACGGAAGTTGATCTAAGTCATGGGCCATAGGAATTACCATTTGGAAAAGTACTACCTGCTGAGGCCACCTTAGAAAAGTACTCCCTAGTTTGTAATGAATGGTAAAATCAAAGGGAAGAAGTTTGACTGGGAGTCGTTGTTGGGAAGTAGTCATAATCTTCTAGTCTAATAAGTGCTTCAGGCTGTGATGGTCAGCCTGTACGTAAAAATAGTGACCCAATAAGTAGTGATGCCATTTTTGTAATGAAAGGACCAAGGCAAGCAACTCCCGGTCATAAGCTGATTTGTAACAATTTAAGAGGAGAATCCCTTGCTAAAGTACACTATAAGTGGCCATTTTGCATGAGTACGGCCCTAATACCATTCCCAAAAGCATCACATTCAATAGTAAAAGGTTGTTGAAAGTCTGGTAAGTGAAGAACCAAAGTGGTAGTGAGAGCTATTTTGAGTTCTTTGAAAGCTGTTTGAGCATTATCTAACCACTGAAAGGCACCCTATTTTGTTAAGTCGATTAGAGGTCTAGCAATGAGGCCATAATTTTTTACAAATCTTCGATAATAGCTAGTGAGTCCTAGAAAACCATGTAAGTCTTTTACTAATTATGGAGTAGGCCAATGGGCGACGACCTTAATCTTTTTAAGGACGACCTCTATGCCATTACTGGTAACAATGTGTCACAAGTAATCAACCCTTGTTTGTCCCAGAAAACACTTTTTAGCATTAGGAAAAAAAACTGTTGTTGTAGGATCTGAAAAATAATCTGAAGATGCCTGAAATGATCTTATGCAGAAGTACTGCAGATCAAAATATCATCAAAAAAGACGAGCACAAATTTCCTCAAGTATGGGCGAAACAGGTTATTCATGATAGCTTGGAAGGTGGCTAGGGCATTAGTAAGACCAAAGGGCATGACCACAAATTCATAATGACCTAAGTGGATTCTAAATGCCATTTTATGAAATTGGAAGGTAATATCCGGATTTGATGATATCCATATCGTAAATCAATCTTTGAAAAATATCTAGTACCATGTAGTTCATCTAATAATTCATCAATGTTAGATATAGGATACTTATCTAGGAGCGTAATTTTGTTGAGATGACGATAATCAACACACAACCGCCAAGTGCCGTCTTTCTTGCTAACCAATAAGGCTGGACTGGCAAACAGGCTAGAACTAAGGCGGATGAAACCTCGATCTAATAAGGTGTGAACCTAAGACTCAATCTCATCCTTTTGGTAATGAGTATAACGATAGGGTCTCAAATTTGGTGGAGACACCTCTGGCAGTAAAGAGATCATGTGATAGTGGCCACAAGAGGTTGGCAGTGAAGTCGGCTCTTCAAAAATAGTAGAAAAGTCTTAAAATATTTCTAATACATATAAGGTTGTACGTTTTACTGTTTTTATTTGGTAAAACTCCAAACTTTTGAGACAAACCTGAGGGGCAGCCTTTGGAGGTTCTCCTTGCAACTTGTATTTTTTATCCTTCAACCCAGAAAATCATGAACATATAGTTCCAGTTGGTCTATACTGTGTTGAGGGATGCTAACCATTTTATTCCCAACACTAATCTGACTAGCTAAGGAGAAGGGGAAAAAGTCTTATTTAATTGTTAAACTTGATAGTTGGACCTCCAAATCCTTACAGACTTGATTACAATGAATAACCCAACCATCGCCAATTTGAACCCAAAAGGAGATACTGTATTGGTAGAAATACCAAGTTCTCGTATTAAAGTCGATGAAATAAAATTGTAGGTGGTGTAATATCCTGATTTGTAATTAGGGCTAATAATTCTGATAATTATTGTAATTATCTTGATTAAGCACTATTATGATCTATGTAATATGGATTTGGAATAAATACATGTGGTAATTAAGATCAATGGTTGTGATTCCTTGACCGTGGGTCGGAATCCTATGTTTTGTGACTTGGTAAGCTCATTGAGGGAATTGTGTAGATGGTGACAAGTGGCATAATGGAGGCCCTTGGATATGGCACTAGAAGACAAAATACCACTTTTTCCCTCTTCTCTCTCTTGGTTCGGTTGAGTGTGTGTGTGTGTGGAGGGTGAGTGACATCTTCATCATCATCATCATCTCCTCCACTTCATTTTCTCTCTCTTCCTCCATTGTTTCGCTGAAGCAAGGAAAAGGAAAAGAGAAAAGCTTGAATCTTGGTAAGAAATGCTCTTCCTTTACTCCAATCCTCTTCTCTAATATTGTTCATCTCAATGAGAGCTACATTGTGATGATTGTAGAGCCTTGAATGGTGTTGATTGGGATTTTGGCCGAAATTGAAAGTTGAGGAATCAAGGTTCTGAATTGAGCAAAGAAAAGAGGTAGGCATTTATAGCATTTTAGTATGTTGTTTGTGATTTTTGGCTAAGTTGGTCAAATCTGGAATTTTTGCCCTAATTATGCCTATTTTTGGAAATATGAAGTTTATTAGGATTGATGAATGGAAATGATTTAGTTTGGAGATATATGAGCATTTGATGTAATTTGGAATGTTAAAAATGTGTTAAGGGAAAATTGGATAATGTGTATCATAGAGACCTTAGTGAATGATTGTGGTCAAATGGGTTTTTGGAGTGTTTATGAAGTTGCCATTGTGTTCCCTAAGTAGTGCCAAGTATGTGTGAGCTTTTGGTAGGGTTTGGGAACCTTTGGGAGTGAATTTGACCATCTGGTGTTTCTGGTTTTTGGCTACGTTTCTGGGTCTCTGATGAACATCACTCGAGCACAGGATGATCATGCTTGAGTGATGGGAGAGTTTTTCCCTGTTCTGCTTCGAGTGCGCCTGGGTTTCATGGGCAATGCTCGAGCACATCGCTTTGTGCTCAAGTGAGCGAAGAACATGCTCTAGTGAGCATGGTCTGCTCGAGTAATAGTGGGAGTTCAGAGTGAAGGGTTTCTTTCGGGTCTTCACTTGCTAGTGGATGCCACGAGTGTGCTCTGACACTCGCGAGTATAGCCTTCTCACCCGAGCACTGGGGGTCATGCTCGAGTGAGGTTGTGCTTCAGGTGGGAGTTGTGCTCGCGGGTGTGAGGTGTGTGCTCGCGGGTGTGAGGTTGTGCTCGAGTGATCCAATGCTGGGAGAGCGTTGTGTGCTCTCGGGTCCTCACTTCCTGGACTTCTCTCGCGGGTGCTTGAGTGAGGATCAGCGTGCTCGAGTGAGCCAGTGCTTGAGGGTTTCCTTGTGCTCTCGGGTGCTCATTCGCAGTCTCACTCTCTCTTGTTCTCAAGTGATGTCCGTACTTGTGCTCGAGTGAGAGCATCTGTGCTCGAGTGAGATGACCAAAAATCAGTGTTTTACCTTCGAGTAAGGGATCTTTTGGGTAGTGTCTTCCAACCCTTTAGGCATATGTTTAGGCCTCTAATAGTCACCTAAAGAGTCCTAAATGATAACCAACATAGAGTATTATTGAAATATACATATGGATAAGAAATTGATTGGTTGTCCCAAATTGATATAGGATTTGACATCTGTCGTCCTCGTGAGGCTACGGTGCCAGAGCCAGTCAGGAAGGATACAGGTAGTGACTCTTTCTTTATACCTTGTGTGATACATTGTATGTATATTATGTCATTGTTTGAAATGGATATCGTATGCTGCAAGTGTTGTGAAAACTGTGGAAGCACCGCTATACCAATAGTCCCTGAGTCGCTAATAACGGTTCGGGTGAAGGTCGTATGCCTTCCCGGCGGTAAAAGGGGATGAGGTTAGGGTGTCATGTATGTGCCTTTGTGAAATTGTTGAAGCACCACTATGCCAATAGTCCCTGAGTCGCTAACAACGGTTCGGGTGAAGGTCGTATGCCTTCCCGGCGGTAAAAGGGGATGAGGTTAGGGTGTGATATATGTGTATATGTGGGCCGAAAGGCTAATTGTGAGCCGAAAGGCTATTTGTGAAGGCCGACAGGCCATTTGTGAAAGCTGAAAGGCTATATTTGAGCCATGTGGCTATTTGTATGCACTGCCACGCCAATAGTCCCTGAGTCGCTAACAACGGTTCGGGTAAAGGTCGTATGCCTTCCCGGCGGTAAAAGGGGATGAGGGTGGAGTGATTTGTGTTGCTGTATGAGATGATTGGTGTGCATATTCTGTGATTGCATGTGGTATGAAATTGTTGTTACTACTGGGATTCTTTAGAATCTCACCCCTTCCATATGACTAACCTTTTCAGATAGGGCGAGTGGCTCGAAAGGGAAGCGGACAACCAGGAGTAGTTAGGACTACTCTGAGATTTAGTGGTAGTTGGTTATCTTAGTTTTGGATGTGGGATTGACAAGTGTACTTAAGAATGTAAATGATTATTTTGGTTATGTAATCCCCATATTTGGGAAATCTTAAACCCAAGTTATATATGTAAGTAACCCGGGGTTGCCGGGATTTTGGTTTACACACTCTGATATTGTTTATGTGATTTGATCGCTCTGGTAATTATATCCGCACGTGAATGTGAGACCAGGATTAAGTATGCTTTAGAAATGATTTTGAAATACCCCATCTTGGGATGAGGGATTACGAATTTTTATTTTGTTTTATTGGTCTCTATTTCACTTAAATTTTGTAATCCGGATGTAATTACGGTGAGGGGGTTACAGGTGGACCCACTATCCACTAACAGTAGTACCTATTTAGAATGAAGGAAACCTTTTAATTTCATAGTGGAGGCCGAAGGGGTCCCCAAGATGACATTAAACATGACCTCAGTCTCTTCTGTTTCATCTTGTTCAGATTCAATGATAGGCTCGAGCGACTCGGGAAAAGGGTTGTCGTCATCGTCAACCTCCATTAATGAGAAGGAGGTGCTGTATCTATGACCTGGCCAGAAGGGCTCATACACCTGAAGCACAAGCCTTTGTTGTGTCGCCATTGAAGTTCAGGATCCATGGCTGACACACGTCTCGAGTGGGGAGGGAATGATGAAGAGGAAGAGTGTAGCGTTGAATACTTCCCTGTGGGTGTCGTTGACACAGTGAGGCTTTGGTTTGAAGAACTAAATTTGTGTCCACGAGCAATAGTCAATTGTTTCTTAAATTCCAAGGTGAGACTAGCAGCTCTGTAGACGCTCCTTGGTTTTTGAATTTGTACGTGCAATCGCAGTTCCTCTTTAAGTCTGTTCGTAAAGACGCCAAGAAGACAGTGTTCCGGTCAGTTTGCAACCAGCACTACCTTCTTCTCCCATTCCTTCTGATAGTCTTGAACAAAACCATTTTTCTTGACGCTATATAGGTTCTCATTAGGATTAAGATACTCCAGCGGCCTAAAATGTTCTTGGAGTGCCTTAACCAAATCATCCCAATATAGTATTGCCCGCTGCAAATTGAGCCAAGAGAATAAATCCAGGGCATCGCCCACCAAGTATATGGCTGTGACGTCAACCTTATCATCTTCTGGGGTGTCATAATAATGGAAGAATTTTTTAGCCTTCAGAACCCAGCCACGCGGGTCGACCCTATTGAACTTGGGAAATTTGATTTTGGTATATGGGGTTTAGAGATTACGCTGAGAAGCCTCAGAGTCATCATTGCTGTCATCGGTAAAGGTGTGGGACTATCCTCTATTTCAGTGTGGTCGAGAAGATAAGATTTCTAGAGCATTAACATTATCCCTCAACTCGTCGATAGCTGTGAGTCATGCAACAATGGTGGCGAGATTATCAGAAGAGGTTTCGAATGGGTTAGTTTTGGGTGGCTAAGTCACGTGAGATGATGGATTAGTTTCGGAAGGTTGTGTCATGTGAGAGGAACTTGTTTTGAATATGGTGGATTGGTACGGCTCTGATGCCAATTTGTTAGATACCAAAAGGAAAAGAAGAATTGTAGGGAATGAAAGCAGCAAATAAAATACTTTGTGAAAAAGGGAATTGCAAGTATCTCAATAATCTCTTTAAAACAGCCCAGGAGGATCTCCATACTTTTAATAGACTCTTTGAATACTTGATGCTTTATTGAGTAGGCAGGAAACCAATTTATAGAAGTATAGAAAGATAAAAATCTAATTCAAAATTCAAATTAGGAAATCCAAAAAATATCTAAAATAATAAACTAATATCTAAAATCCTACTTGTGGATATTTCACTTATTATGAAATATCTAGAATGATATCAAAAATAATATTACTGAAATTATTAACATAATAAATATTACTAATTAATTCCTAATTAGTCTTAAGACACTTATTTTTTCTGGAATAAATCAGCCTATAGTGATTTGGATTGCTATCACTCAAACTCGACTAGGAAGTCCAACTTATACATATTTATAGGAATCAAAATGGTTTGGCGGATGCCCTTGTGAAGGAAGGATTGTCTTAGTCTTCTTTACTTGATTCATGTCCTATTCACTAGAGAAGTTTGCTTGAAAGTGATTGTATGGGATTCATCCCCTCTTGGCATTTTGTGAAATATAATAGTCCTCATTACTACCAATATACATATATATATATATATATAATTTATAGAAATTTAAAAGTTTTAATGATAGGTGATTGCGGGATAAAAATTCCAATGGAGAATATGGTCCCAAAAATTTATAATTTATAAATATTGATGGCCAATTACGCCAATATTAGGCATTAATAAGGGGGCTCGGCCCGCTGTTTGGTTGCCTGATAAGAATCGATTACAAGCCCATTTTCGTGAGAAGAAGTAATGAAGGGTATGAGATTATGAGCGAAAAAATGTAAGGGAAAGCCCATTTTTATTGGAAGCATTTTTCTATTTAGTGAAAATTAAACTTCCTCTGCCCTTAGCATTTATGCACTTATTCTTTGCAATAACATAAGCTTAAACTTGCATCTAAGTAAAATTGAAGTATGGAATGCATAAGATGCAGAAAATTAAAAGGTAATTTCCAACACATTTCATTCAAATATTTGGTCAGTTCTTTTAAAAATAACACTATCTCGTGCCAAAAGAAAAATAACACTATCTCTGGTTCTTAATATATAATCCTTAATATAAAAGCTAGTTGACTAATTTGGATAGATTAATGAAATTAGTTAAATTAGTTATTTATAACATATATAGATTGATTTTCTAAAATATCATCTTTTATCATGACTAAACAATTTAGATAGAAACTCTTTAATTTATGCAATCAATAGTGATATTTTAGAAAAAAAATTATAAATTTGAAAAACAAAGTAGATTGGTGTTTTATATCTAAGACCAAATTCAATCCCAAGCTAGCTCTTACATTAAGGAATTGAGGTAGTATGATATATACTTTTAGAGCATTGGGCTTTGGTTAATATTATGGCTGTGTGGTGGATTATAAAAAAGTGTAGGACAATGTCGCTCATTGAGCTAAGTTTTAGTGGAACTTTAGGTTATTGAAAGCTGTGGGAGCCAGGGAGAAGATTTAGTGCGAATTTATTCAATTTGAAGCGACAATTAATGTTGTTTTCTGTTAAAAATGACCAAAACATCATGATATCAAAACTATAAATTCCACGAGTTTGTTTGAGGGTTTATGTTATAAACAGAATATTTCTTTTCTGAGAAAACGGATTTTACTTATACTGCATCCCATATATCACAAAAGATTCCTAAGCAATTCGCACTTTGCTGTACAAACAGAATTCATTCTTTTCTTCTTCTTCTTCTTCTTCTTTCTTTTTTTTGCTAGGAAAGAGTCAATCTTATTAATCTCAAAACAAACAAGTACATTGCATCAGTCGAAGCCAAAAAAATCACTCAAAAAACACCTACAAGTACAACCTAACACACCACTTAAACCAAAAAAACCATACTAACAATATCAAAACTACTAACCAAATAGAGAAAAGTAAAGTAACAACCTTGTACTCCAGTCAACAATGTCATCCAACTTAGCTAACACCTTCTCGCTGAGCTAATTGCTGAGTGCAAGCCTTCTCTTCTTTCCTCAAACCAATTGTAACTGCCAATAGAACCTTCCTCAAGAATGTTGGCGTTGTCTCTAGCCACCTATTGGGCTCAACCTTCTGCTAGCTACAGTTGCTAAACAATCAGCAACGCAATTTTGTTGGCCAGCAACCAAAGAAAACTCAACCTTTGGCCTTCTTGCAGATAGTTCAAGGACTTCAGACAAGATTTGCTCACTTTGCCATTCCCCTCCTTTCCTAGAATTGAATTTCACATGCCTAAAGAGTGCTTCACAATCCATCTCAATAGTTACCTTTTTCATACTAAATCTGTCAGCAACTTTGAAAGCTTCCCTAAGAGCAAGACACTCAGACTGGAAAGCAGAATAGGCCACCATGTTCATTACAATACCACCCACAAAATCACCATCACTATTCCTATAAACAACTCCTATGCCAGCACCCATAGTTTGCTTTAAAAAAGCACCATCAATATTGATTTTTACCTCCCCTGCCAATGGTTCCTTCCATTGCGGCTGCCTCACTACCTTCATACTCTCTCTTTTCCTTATGCCTCCCTTCAAACCACTCTTGGCACTCCACATTTCATTTTCTAAGATAGAAGCCATATTCACTACTTTTTCTACATCAAACCTATCATTATTGAAAACTACATCACAACGACCCTTCCATATTCCCCAGCAAATGGCAAGCATAAGAGCCTTGCTCTTTTCATTTACCTCCTTCTTTAGCAGAAAATTCTCCTCACACCACATTCTGAATATGGTTACCTGATTCTTGTCAATTCTTAAAGATAGAGAGCTTCCAAACCAACACCTACTAGCCCAAGGACATAATAGTAACATATGCTCAAGTGACTCAGGCTCTTCCTCACATACTAGACATATCTCATTATGAGCACACTTCTTCCTAAATAATGCAGATTTTGTTGCTATTGCATTACTAAGCACTCTCCACATAAAAGTGCTTGATTTTGGGGGGCATATGTAAGCTCCAAACACATTTCCATAGCTTATTTAGAACCTTATATGAACTACTACGACCCTGTGTTTCCTCCTTCTTCCCAATACCCTTTGCCACATGATAACCAGACTTAACACAATAATTCCCATCCTTACACTCCAACCATATAGCCTTATCCCTCCCACTAGTATGCTTAATTTTAACTTCCAGAATGCATCTTTTTTGTCCTGCCGAGATTCTGTGTTCAATACTACTCAGATCCCATTTATCATCCACTATGAGATCTGCCACCCTTACCTTCTTATCCTCCTCACTAACTAGCTCACTTTGCAATTTATCATTAGGTAAACTAGGTATCCACCTATCACACCATATCTTGGCATCATTACCACTACCAATTCTCTAGAACAGCTCTTTCTTTAGAAGATCTCTACCTTCAATTATACTTATCCAACACCACGAAGCCTTCCCTCCCCTCTCAGCATCCATCAAGCCACATTTAGGAAATAAATTCCTTTTAAAATTCTACACCACAGTTCCTTTGGCTTATGTAACATTCTCCATACTGTTTTTGCTAGCAAGGCTTTATTGAAGTAATGAAAACTCCTAAACCCCATGCCCCTTCTGTTTTAGCATTCATCATTAACTTCCACTTTTTCCAATGAATTTTCTTGCTATCATGCTCATTCTGACCCTACCAAAAATCAGCAATGAAATTGTCAATTTCTCTATAGGTTTTGAGAGGGAACAAAAAGCTAGACATGGAGTACACAGGAATTGAATTTGCTACAACTTTGATTAGCACCTCTTTCCTAGCAATCTCAAGAGCTTTTGGTTCCACCCTTCAAACTTCTTGATTCTCTCCTTAATAAATTCTAGTGCAGCTACTTTTCACCTTCCCAAAAGCAATAGAAGTCCTAAATACTTCCCAAGGCTACTAGTAGCTTTAATCCCTAACACCTCCTCCATAATCTTCATGTCATTCGAATCAGTATTCGCTGAGAAGAAAATGCAAGATTTATCCAAATTCATCTCCTGCCCTCGATGCTGCACTATACATATCTAGAATTGCTTGTAATACTAAACAATTCTCTTTTTGTTCTCTTAAGAAGAACAAAGCATCATCAGTAAAGAAATAGTGCGAGAGGATTGGACCACCTTGTGACAACCGAATTCCTTTTAAATCACCATTATTTACATGATGCTACACCATCAATGATAACACATCAGCAGCAATTATGAAAAGATAGGGAGATAAGGGATCTGGCTGCCTAATACCCCTCTTGGGCTTAATGTGAGCCACCTTCTTCCTAGCCAATAGTAAATCAAACTCAATAGATGAAATGCATGCCATAATCCACCTTACCCATATTCTGCTAAACCCTATCTTTAGCATAACCTCTCTTAAAAATCTCCAATCCACACTATCATAAGCTTTACTTAGATACACTTATAAAGCCATATCACTTCTTACTCCCTTCTTCTTTCTTTTCAAATATCTAAAAGCCTCATGAGCAATAATCACATTGTCCTGAATTAGCCTACCAGCTACAAAGGCTCTCTACTTTCAGAAATGTATTTGCTCATTATGTTCTTCATTCTTGCAGTCATGATTTTAACAATGATCTTGTAAGACACATTGTAAGCCCTATTGGATGAAATTGACTACCTTATGTAGGCTTATCAACCTTTGAAATTAGAGTAATATGAGTAAGGTTTACTTTTTTAAGGTCAGTGTGACCTTCAGAAAAACCTTTCACCATACTGCATACTTCTTCCTTAATCTCATTCTATAAAGACTAAGAAAAAAGGCTAGTAAATCCATCAGGTCTAAGGGCCTTTATTGCTCCAAGGGCAAACACTGCCTTATAAATCTCCTTATTAGTCACAAGCCTAGTGAGCAATCCATTCTCCTTATCAGTTACTACACAATTCACATACTTAAGCACTTCCTCCATTTGACTGGTCCTCTTAGCCAAGAACAAATCCACATAATACTAATCAAACAGGCCATTAATCTATGCAGCATCTTCCACCCAACTCCTATCATTTGTCTTTAACTTTAACACTTTATTTCTTAATATGCTTTTGTTCACTATATTGTGGAAAAATCTAGTATTCCTATCACCAAAATTAATCCAGTTTAACCTAGATTTCTGCCACCAAAATATTTCTTCTCTATCCCATGCTTCCTCTATTAATTTTAGAATATTCTACACTTTCAACGCCTTCTCCTCAGTCCAAACACCCTCATAGCATGTATTTAGCTTCCTTCTTAGCTCCTTAATCAGCTTCCTATTGTCAGGGAAGGCATTCTGACTCCAATCCACTAGCTTCTTCCTACATTTCTGTAATCTTCTATTGAATTCATCCATTTATTTATAGAATTGAGCTCCTCTACACCCTAACCTTCCCTTACAACATTCATGAATTGATCATGCTCAACCCAGGCAGTATTAAATCTGAATAACTTTGGCATTTTCTCATCATGATAACAGCAATCCATAATTATCATGTGATAGTCAGATCCTATAGGTTCAGAGTAGAAAACCTGAGCCTTATGAAAGCTTTCACAAAACAAAACATTTACGAAAACCCTTGTCAATCCTCTCTCTAATATTGCTATCTCCAACTCTTTTATTATTCCAAGTATACCTTGAACCTTTGAACTCAAGATCAATCAGGCCACACTCATCTATAACCTTCTGGAAATTCCAAATTCTTCCCACAGAAACAGGCCTTCCTCCCTCCTTCTCCAATTGAGAAACCACTTCATTAAAGTTTCACACACACAACCAGGATCCCCTAACACCCCTAGCCAATGACTTTAGCCTTCTCCAAACATCCCCTCTATCTTCAACTCTTTGTGCCCCATACATAAACATGATATATTTTGGGCCATTCACTGCATATGAATCCATCTTAACATGAATTAGGCTTTTAGAATGGCACAAAATATCCAACTCAATATCTTCACACCATCAAAGAGGCAAACCACCTGAGTAACCTCTAGGTTCCACATACAACTCCTTCTCCAACCCCAATGCTCTTGTAATCCTTTTCAATCTCCTGTTTCCCATTCTTGTTTCCATAAGAAACACTATTGAGGGCTTATACTTTTTATTACATTATTTTAAGTTCTTAAATGTCAAGGCAAGCCCTAAACCTTGACAGTTTCAAGAAATAAGCTTCATGGCTCCATGGGGGCTGTTTAAGGCCAGCCACCCATGCCTTCAGTTTCTTTAGTCATCCCAACCTTCCTTAATTCTCCCTTCTCCTTTTCCCCCCAGCCCTACCACCCTCTACACCTTTCCCTTTCATCAATATTGATCTTCTAGCCTTTGTTTTAGTTCTTCTCAAATATCTAACAAAGGTAGAAATTAGTTATGGCTCATTGTCACATACCCTTCTCTTCTTCTTCACAATCGACTCTAGCTCCTCCACAGCCCCTCTCTTCAAATTCAAATCTCCTATAGCATGAGCAATTTATAGTACTTCCTTTTCTACATACACCACAATGGCCTTGTCACCTCCCCTTTCTTCAAGTGACTTTTCTCTAATCTCCTCACTTATCCTCATACAGTTATGAGATGGTACATTAGCTTCAACTATATCTTTACCCTTATGATTCTCGTTACAACTACTTAACCCCTCCTTACTACCAAACAGACCTGCTGTCGTCAAGTTGCCTACACCATAACCATATTTTTTGTCAGTTGCTTTCCCCTTAACTCTACACTCAATATCCCCTTCTTCTTCCTCCTGAAGGACCTATTTTTTGGCAAAACTAGGTTTCACACTACTACCAATAACCTTAATTCCAATAGCAAAAATTTCTTCCACATTCAAAGTTTTTGTACTCTCCTTAATCCTCCACTCCTCCTTCTGTTTTTTCCATTTCATATTAACCTCAGACCACTCCTTTTTGGTTATTACCACCTCATCCTCCTATGTTCTAACTTGCACAGTAGTTGTCCAATTACCATAACGAGGTTTATCTAGATTAGCACAGAACACAACCCTCTGTTTATTACAGTCATGAAAGTTATGTGCTACATTTTCACTGCGATAACTAAAGTCCTGGAGCTTCTCATACATAGCAGAAGCCCATACATTACTTTTATCAGGTTTCAGAATCCAAAAGCCTTCCACTAATGGCTTCCTTTGATCCAAAAGTACATGCAGTCACAAAAAACACCTCAACAAACGCTTATTGTACTGCGGATCCTCAGCCATTACAACCTCACCAATCCGATTACAAAAACAGATAGAGTTGGAAAGATTCATTGCTTCAAAAGGAACATCATGCAATTGAATCCATATAATATCACAATCCTTAATTGACATGAATCTACGCCGTTCAATAAGGTTTAGTAAAGTACCTTCGATCGGCCAAGGCCATCCTCACACTACAGGATTGAATTCCAAATCATCCAAAAATTTGAAGAAAAAAGCATTCTTGTCAATTGCCACCACATCCAAGCCAGTCTACAGATTCCACGCTTTTCGCACTATATTCTTGACTGCCAATCTCCTGAAATCTTTCTCCATCAGAATTTTCCCAATCAGAACATTTTTGGAATCATCCTCATTCCAAATTAGCGGATCTTTAATCATGATTCCCTCAAAATTCTCTATTGTCACTAATATGGCTACCATCGAAACACCGCCGTCGACCACCGATTACAGTCACCATCGCCGATCACCTCTCTGATTACCACCGTACCTCTAACCCCCTTCCCGCCTAAAGTTAATTACACTCAAGGAAACTAAACTCTCTCACATGTCTGCATGGCTAGAAAACTCTCAACTCCCACGCGCCTAGCACAAGGAGAACTAGTTCATAACCAAAAAAAAGAATTCATTCTTGCTTATCCAATTTAAGAGAGATCATGGGATAAAATGTCACTCTGCATTTGCCTTCAGTGCACTATATGGGGGTTGAGAAATGGATCAGATAAGCTATAATATCATGCTACAATAAAGGGATTTGGTGGGAAAGGGAGCTGTCAGAAAATTTTCATGAGTTTGATTTTGCCCCAAAAAAAAAGTTAGAGATGTGGGGTTAAAAGTTTAGAAAAATCCCATATAAAGACACATAAAATAGAAAATTTTAAAATCAGGTTAGTAAATGCAACAAATCCCTAATTGAGTCATTAACCGAATTTAAGATTTCACAATGTAGGAAAAATGATTTTAAGGCCCTCTCCTCTATTATCTCATCTCTTTAAAGAATTTCATTTACTTTGTAACTTATATTTTTCAATATATATATTTATATATTTATCAACATTAATATTCAATAAAAAGAAATATGATTCATCTATAGTTTAAATATATTAACTATAATAGTAAGAAAAAAACGTACAACAAGGAGTTCATTTTATTCACATGAACAAATTTTTTCAATATATATATATATATATATATATATATATATATATATGTCAATATAAAAATATTTTTAATAAATATATTAAGTATAAATTTTACGATATTTGTTTCATATATAAAGTTGTTTTCAGAGTCCTATATTTCAATATGTAAAGCATTTTATGAAATTTTAAAGCATATTTAATATCTTTTTATCTAACATATCCATAGAAGTATATCAAATTTAATTTATAGGGCTTTGATTAAAAAAATAATTTATATTAAAGAATAAAAAAGGTTAAAAAAACTGAAATCTTAACTAAATTATTTTTTAAAAAACACAAATTTATGCATTAGGAAAAATTATTCAGAGTTTGTTTAAATTAATGTTGGTAAAAGTGACTTTTATTTCAATTGGTTTTTGCAAACTTAATTTGGTATGTGTTATGCTTTCCTTTTTTTTTTTTGTCTCACCTGATAAAAATAATTACTTTATTTAAAAAAAAATTTTTTGTTGTTGTTTTGTATCATTACTATCACTTAACTGATTTTTCAACTAAATCATTTAATTGATATCAATATACTTTCATGATATGTGTTTCGCTTTCTTTTTCTTTTTCTTTTTCTTTTTCCTTTGGCTAATACAAAAACACTACTTAAGTACCAACATCCAATCTTAGATAAACATTTAAAAACTCAGTTGGGACCACAAAGAAATTCGCCCAATTATTCTTGATGACCCTTTTAGAACATTAAAAAAATTTCTTTGATTTAGTAAATCATATTTTATTTTATTACTATATTAGTATTGATACATAAAGCAATAAAGTCATAGAGTAGTAAAACTCTTTTCAGAGAGGAGAGAAGAGATGAGAGGGCATTAAAAAGTTTTACCCACATTTTGAAATTCTAAATTAGGTTAATAGCTTAATTAAATATTTAGTGAATTTACCAATATAATTTAGGATTTTTCTATTTTAAGTAGTTTTATATGAAATTTCCCCTAAAAGTTTTTAATAAAATTTTCTTATTTTTTTTTATCATATATCTTCTCTTCATTAAATTTTTATAACCCAGACCCACTCCTACCTTTTTTAAAATCCAACTCATAAAAAAAGTTTTCATTGTGCTAATTTAGCCCCAAAGGAATCGTGGATGTCCATCCCCCCAGCAACTCTCACTATTATTCTACAACTATTTCATCACTCTTGTAATTCATTCCCCGCCCCAAAAAAACATTTATAGCCATTATTATCGACTATTTTCCATTTAAAATACATGAGGCATTTGATATGTAAGACTATAAATAGGGTATATTATTAGTACTGAGATATTAAATAATATAAGAAATTCTTTTTCATGTCTTTGTTCCATCGATATATATAGTTTAGGGAAAATTCTAAATAAATATCATTTGAACTTGGAAAATCCAAAAAAAAATCTGTTAACAATGGAAATGATGAAAAATAGGTCTCAATGGACTAATATGGGATTTTGAAATGTTATGTTTTTACCAAAATGCCACTCAAGTTTTTTTTTTCCAAAAAGAAAGAACCCTCGCGGCCGAAGCTCTGGTGACAACTTGAATAATGGGATTGATTACTGGAGTATAGGGATTAACTACTTGCGCTCCATAAGTCCTATTTGACTTCATTGACAAGTTGAATAAAGGTAATGACAACTTAAATATAGCGATTGACAACTTGCGCTCCTGATGTTATAAATGATTACACTCAAGTTGTCATTGTCAATACTCAAATTGTCACTACCTTTATTCAACTTTTCAATGACGCTTGATAGGGCTTAGGGAGTTCAAGTAGTCAATCCCATTATTCAAGTTGTCACTGAAGCTCTGGCCACTGGAGGCCCGACGATGGGGTGGCGCCGACAAGGGTTCTTTCTTTTTAAAAAAAATTTGAAGAGCATTTTGGTAAAAGCACAACATTTCAAAATCCTAAGTTAGTCCCTTGAGACCTATTTTTCATTTCCATGAGTTAACAGACTTTTTGTGGTTTTCCTAATTTAAGTAGTATTTATAAGTCTTTTTCCCTATAGTTTATTACTTTCCAAGTTATTTTTTTTAAGAGTAAAATACTCTAGCCGGTCTTATATTTTACCTTAATAATATAGACATCTCCTCTATTTTAAAAATATACATTTTAGTCCAAACTATTAATACCTTTGAAGAATATTCTAAAAAGATTATTGAAGTATATTTTTAATTAAAATCATATTAGAATAAATATTGTTTACTAATTTTACACCTCATTATAGCAAATCCCTAATTTATCTTTTAACATTAATATTTATTAATGATGTAATTAATATTCTCACTGAATTTCAAAAAAAATTAAGAAATATTTTACGTGAAAAATATTAATAAATTGATAAAAAAAAATCTGTATTTTTACTATATTTAAAAATTTTGAATTATAATATAATAATATAAGTATCTCAAAATTATATCATTTTCTAATTTTATAATTTAATTGAAAATGCGCCCACACACATCTGTGTGTTTGATTACAAACATTTTGGCTAATATATGTGTTTAAAAGATTACATCATAAGTAAAGTTTATTAATAAACGAGATTAAATAATTGAATTTATTGAAAAATAAAAATTTATAATTATAACATTAATTATGAAAAAATTTTAAATATACATTAAAATTATTATTTTTAATTGCGAATAAAGATATGTGATTAAATTATTATTAAATAATATCTATATTAATAAGGTTCTTTTTGGTCAAAATGACAGGTTAACTCTTTGATTTAATTGTTAACTAATGGTTGGGGTGGAAGAAACTTGCATTTCAAAACCAAAAGGAAGGTTTATGCAACATATATTTTAATTTTAAGGGAAGTCCATATAGATTTTCAAAATAAAAGGAAGATTTATATAATGCAGAAAAAATAGAGGGAAGGTTGATTTATTTTACTCTTTTGTATAAAATTCGTGTTTGCGATGAAGTGAACCTGAATGTCGGGTGAGCTAATACTCATGCATTTGTAGTGTTAGCATAATACTCTTTAGGTTGTTAATAAAAGACATATTTGAAGAATTGATATATGTCCTAAATATAAGACATAATTTTTATATTTGTCAATATTTTTTTAATTTACTCCTATTAATGTTCCCTCAACAATAATTAAGGATGAGAGGGAAGGAGGGAATTAAAAAAGATAACTAAGATGTTTTAAAAAATACATGTCATATTGACTAATTTAATCAACTTTTAAAATTTTATCAAATTAGATAAATTTATCTTATATTAATAATCAGGGGAGTATGTAGGTACTTCACACCAAAACAAAACCAACCATCCAAGGTTTGTCACAAGTACTAACAACATTGACCAACTAACTTTCCAGTTTAACCTTCTAACTGGTAGCTAAACTAACAATATTGTTCTATACGAGTAGTACCCCGTGACTCGTAAGTAATAGGGGTAAAATAAAATAAAATAGATTGAACTATAAATTTAAAAACACTTGATAAAAAGTTTAAATGCATATGTTTAATTTGTTCTTGATTTTTGTTTTGCTTAATGAGTTTTAGTATATCAAAATACAATTCGAATTGGAAAATAGAAAGAAATAATGGACCTACTTATTCAAAAAACAACTGGCATAAAACATACCTATTTTTTTTTTCCTACCAATAAATTATTAGTTGAAATGATAAGCAACTTGACCCCGTAAGAAAAAAATACAAATTTGAATCTTGATTAGTGCATTTATTGGAAGAGGCTGAAACACTTAATGCTCTAATCCTTGAAAGGGGAAACCCTTAGCTAAATAAAAGAAAACTAGTTTTTCCTTATATTTTATCTATAATGTTGGTTAAAAAAAAAAGAACTTTAATGTTGAGAGGGTGCAGATTCTTTTTCTTTTTTCTTTTTTGGCCAAAAGGGTGCAGATTCATTTAAAATAGAGAGAGTTTGAAATCATGAATATATTAACATAAAATTTGTTGGAAGCTACACAAATTTCAAGATCTACACAATGCATTGGAGGCAAAAATATCTAATGACCAATTTTGGTTGCATTATTATGGTAAATAAATTCGAACACAATCCAATGCATGTATGATGAATAATGAATGAAAAATGAATAGATTGAGTTTAACGGCCAGTCAAAGGCTGATTCCTGCATCTTCCATTCGAACACACGAGTGAATATATATCTATATCAAGTGTTTGGGATTGGAAGTGATGGAGGCACGTGGGTGGGTCCACGTTGGCAAGTAGCAATTTAATGACTCTGCTCAGAGCTCACCTTTAATTAAGCCTTCAAATGTTGACCAAAAGAAAAAAAAAGAAAAAGAAAATTAAGCCTTCAAACTAAAATGGGACCAACCGATTAATTAGATACACCTCCAGCTCTCTCCCCTGCTTCTAGCTCTTCTCTTTCTCTTCCTGGTTCCAGCCATGGAAGATTCCTTTCGATCTGCTGATATCAGATCCTCTCTCAGTAAGTAACATAATTGCTTTAAGCAGTAGCTTTATCCACTTCAACTTCTCTTATATGATCTTGTTCTGTGATTTGTTACGCAGTATCAAAGAAGGATGAGGTGGTGGAGGAGGCGATTGGTGAAGAAGAGAACTCACCGGTCAGACAAGTTGCCCTGACGGTGCCAACGACGGACGACACGACGCTCCCTGTTCTGACGTTCCGAATGTGGGTGTTAGGGACTCTCTCATGCGTCGTACTGTCATTTCTGAATCAATTCTTCTGGTATCGCACTGAGCCTCTCACCATCACCGCCATCTCTGCCCAGATTGCCGTTGTCCCCCTCGGCCAATTCATGGCCACTCAAATCAGCGACCGAGTTTTCTTCCAAGGCAGCCCCTTCGAGTTCACCCTCAACCCCGGGCCCTTCAATGTCAAAGAACATGTTCTCATCACCATCTTCGCCAACTCCGGTGCCGGCACCGTCTATGCCATCCATGTTATTACCGTTGTGAAGGTGTTTTATAAGAGACACATCTCCTTCTTCGTCTCGTTCCTCGTTGTCCTCACCACTCAGGTTTGGTTTCCTTCTTCATTATAATTACTTCATACATACTTCCTGTAAGAAAAAGAGGGCGTACCTAGAGTGCGACCGTTTCTCTCTTATACCCACGCTATTCGTATCACAGTAGCGGAAGCGATTATGACGCACAGTAAATACACCACTATAGGAAGAAGAAAAGAGAAATAGAGTAGAGGGAATAGGGATTCATAGTGACAGAGTTTCTATATGTTAATTCAAGTATCTTGCAACTGAATCCCTTTACGCCTATTTATAGGGTTCTATGCACCCCTTCCTCTTCTACTAACATGTCCTTCCATCAGAGAGACAAGATATCCTTTCGATTGAGAGATATATTATTTCAGTGAAACAATGCCACTTGAAGAGTCATATTGCATCGGACAAAAAACATGACTCATAATATTTTAGATAATATTATATATATCCCCCCAAGTATTTATGTTATTTATATTTTGACCCCAATCTTATTGGGCTTGGGCCCAATCCACCAAGGGTAGACTAGGCTATTTTCCAACATCTCCCACTCACACTTGGTGGATTAGATATGTCTCTTTTTCTTCCTTCTTTTATACTAGGTGCTTTGCCGTGACTGCGTAGGCATGACATCTGCATATAGGTGTATGTACTAGAAATCTCTTTTACAGAGACCAGCACAAAGCAACCTTCATTGTGTAGCTTGATTTTAATATTGTGCCTTAAATATCCTAGATTCACTTATATACACTTTCACATAGCTAATCTAATCCCTTTTGAGTCAGTATAAAACTCAAATTGCCTTTCTAGTATGCATAGTATCCACATTTATGAAATTATCAAAAATAATACCATAAAAGGACATGTCTCAGACACTAGCATATTTGTGTATATTTCAAGTAATCTTTCTTTCGCCCAGATATCACTTCAATATACATCAGCCGCTTTTCTAACATAATACCATAGATCGCATCTATCATTACCGTAGGACATATGCTAAAGTAGCAGATGCTAAAGCACACCTCTGTGATATTGTCAAAGTCAAAGGATATCATTGGAAGAATTAGAAACTTCCTGGGACTCACACAACAATTAAGCAGGGATCTTCTTACTTGCTTCCCTTTTGTGGTTCTTTAGCACATGTGGTATGAATCACATGCTACAGTGTTACTCTCACACCATAAGAGCGCACGCCATTTTTCATTTTGTTATTAACACTATACAGACTTAAGTTTAGACACTCCCAACATCTAAACCCAAATTCTTCCTTTCTACTCAGACGTCAATATTGAAGAATTTTTTGTTATCTGGCTACAGGCATCATGGAAGTAGATATCCATGATTCGATCCATACTAATGTTCATGTTTATGATCTCATCTTGACACGCTACACTGTTGTCAAGGCGACATACAGTTTGTGTTTCTTCTCTACCATATCAGCATTCTAGCAGCTTTATCGGTGAACACAATTGTCTCATCTTTGCACACCCTTCCTTAGTGTTAAAGGCGGTTGCTCGTGTGAGAGAGACAACCTCACAAGCCTGTACAACATACTAGACATTGTATACTTTCACACAGACATTTATACTAATAATGATAAGTACTTCAATTAATCATAAATGTAATAAAGTCTGAAATTTTTACATTTTACGTACACCAAGTGCCCTCACATGTTTTTCAAATGTTTCCTTGGCAATTGGTTTGGTCAGGGGATCAGCGACCATACTCTTGATCGAAACATGTTGTACAATAATAATTTTCTGTGCTATATAATCTCTTACAAAATTGTACTTAATATCTATATGCTTGGTCTTACTATGATACTTAGGATCTTTAGTATAGGCTATGGCTGCAGTGTTATCACAATGCATTAATACTGGATTGGTACTCTCATTGTCAAATCCAAGATGTTCAATGAACCTCTTCAACCATAATGCCTCTTGTGCAGCTGCAGTGTATGCTACGAACTCGGCTTCCATAGAATGTAAAGCAATACATGTTTGCTTCTTGCTACTCCAACATATGGCGCCATTATTCAGTAAGAAAGTATAACCTGAGGTCGATCTTCGCTCTTCCTCATCTCCGCCTAAATCAGCATCGGAATATCCAACCAGGCGTAGATCGCTTCCTTCGTAGCATAGTGCATAGTTAGAGGTGCCTTTTAAGTATCTCATGATCCTTTTTACTGCTTTCCAGTGATGCTCACCTGGGTTGGACTGGAACCTACTTACCAATCCTACCGCAAAGCAGATATCTGGCCTTGCACACATCATTACGTACATTAAACTACCAACAGCACTAGCATAGGGAACTTTCATCATTTTCTTTTGATCAGACTCAGTTTTAGGACACATCTTATTGCTTAAGGTTACACCAGAAGCCACTGGGGTATCCAAGGAATTGCAGTTGATCATGTTGAATCGTTCGAGAATCTTTTTAATGTAATTTTCTTGTGAAAGATATAGGATTCTTTTTGAACGATCTCTTTGGATCTTAACTCCAAGTATATACTCTGCTTCACCCATGTCTTTCATTTCAAAATTCGATGAAAGCCATTCTTTAATAGCTATAATCGAATTCAGATTATTTCCAGCCAATAGTATATCATCTACATATAAGGATAATATAACAAAATTACCCTCAAACTGTTTGATGTAGACATAATGGTCCTCTTCAATCATATGGAAATCATAAGAGGTTATTGCTTTATGAAACCTCAAATACCACTATCTGGATGATTGCTTGAGTCCATAAATAGACCTTTTAAGTTTACAAACTTTATTCTCTTTTCCTTTTTCAATGAAACCTAATGGTTGTTCCATATAGATTTCCTCATCCAGATCACCATTTAGAAATGCAGTTTTAACATCCATTTGATGTAATTCTAAGTCCAAACTGTTTACTATTACTAGAATAATTCTTATAGAATTAAATCGTACCACGAGTGAGAAGGTATCTTCATAATCTATACCTTCTTGCTGTGTATACCCCTTTGCAACTAATCGTGCCTTATACTTATCAATTGACCCATCTACCTTTCTTTTAACTTTGAGAACCCACTTGTTCCAAATGGCTTTTCGCCCTTTTGGTAGGTCAACCAATTCCCAAACTTTATTCTTTCTCATTGAGTTCATTTCTTCATCCATTGCCTTTTTCCATTCATCTTTAGCAGGACTGGATAAGGCCTCTAGTACCGAACGTGGTTCATCATCCCCATCAGGAGTAACAATAAGTGCTTCACTTTCTATTTGGAAGCGTCTTTTAGGGATACTTTCCCTGTTACTCTTTCTTGTAGGAGCTTCTTGCCTTTGTCTTTTCTTTTGTTTAGGTCTGTGTGCTGACCTTTCTAAGATCCCACTTAGATCGACATTTTGGGATGATTCAGGCATACCAACAAGTTCTATACTTATTTGTTCCTGTGTCTCATAAAGAGATACAGTGCGGTCAATGTCTCCCCTTTTAGGGAATTCATTTTCTAGAAATGTAACATCTCTAGATTCAATTTCAGTTACCGTTCCATCTTCATTTTCACCTATGAAGACATATCCTTTGGATTGTTCAGAGTACCTTATAAAGATACATTTCTTTCCTCTAGGACCTAACTTGCTATACTTATGAGAAGTATCATGAATGTATGCAGCTGACCCCCATGGTCTAAGGATACTAAGATCCGGCTTGCGTTTTGTCCATAACTCATAAGGTGTTGAAGTAAATGATTTTGAGGGCACACGATTAAGTACAAAGGTAGCAGTCATTAAAGCATCACCCCAATATGAAATTGGTAGATTTGCTTGTGCCATCATTGACCTAACCATGTCTAGAAGCGTTCTATTTCTTCTTTCAGCAACTCCGTTCTGTTGGGGAGTGCCAGGGATAGTTAGTTGCCTAATTATCCCTTTTTCTTCACAGAGCTCTTTAAATTGATCAGACAAATATTCACGTCCTCGATCAGTACGTAATACTTTAACTTTATTGTACATTTGATTTTCAACTTCACTTACGTATCGTCTAAAGCACTCAAGAGCCTCAGACTTATATGTGATTAAATAGACATGACCGTATCATGAATAGTCATCAATAAAAGTGATAAAATACCAAGCTCCATGCCTTGCCCTCACACTCATAGGACCACAAATATCAGAATGAATTATTCGCAATGGTTGTTCTGATCTTGTTCCCTTACCAAAAGATTTTCTAGTTGCCTTACCTGCTAGACAACTTTCACACAAGGACATTTCCATATTGGATATGGATCCTAGCAAACCTTCTTTTGCTAGTTTAATCATTTTATTTTGATTAATATGCCGTAGTCTAGCATGCCAAATAGCCATATCAACAGTTGAATCAGAAGAAGTAGCAAAGCAATCATGTATATTATAATCATCAATAATATCCATTACAAAGAACTTCTTTGAAAGGAAAGCTAGACCATAAAATACAAAATTATAAAATATGTCTGCAACTTTATCATGAAAGTTTACATTAAACCCATAGTTCACAAGACATTTTACAGAAACTAAATTCCGTCGGATGTCAGGAGCATGAAGCACATCATGTAAGATCAAAGGCTTTCCACTACGCAAAGTTAATTTGCAAGTTCCAATGCCTTTAACTTCAATCTTTGCATTGTTGCCTACATAAAGCCACTTACATTTGTCAGGCAGCCAACGGTATTCTACATAGGATCCTCGATCCCTCGTCACGTGGTCTGTTGAACCTGAGTCCAAAATCCAAGAAGAACAGATATTCTCTGTTAGGAAAACAGTGCTAGAAACATAGGAAACATGTGAATTTACATAATCCACTAGTACCTTTTCACTCTCATTTCGCTCAGTACAATCCCGTGTGAAATGACCCATCTTTTGGCAGGCAAAGCATTTGACCTTCTTTAAGTCATTTTTCTTCTTCTTCCCGCACTTTTTTCCTTTTTTCTTGAATTCCTTCTTGCCTTTTACAAATTTATTCTTGTTCTTCTTTCCATTCTTTTGGAATTTATTCCCCTTCTTGGAATCGAGTTTTGTATTAGAAGGACCTACACCTTCTGTGTAGTAGGCATGGCCAGAGGACTTGTATGCCTCCAAGCGCTCGTCCTCAAGTTCCAAGTGTTTAGCCACATCATTAAAATTTTTAATGCCTTCATTATGGGTTAGATTAACCTTCATGTGCTCCCAACTAGATGGCAATGATCTTATCACTGCCTGAACTTGTTGTTCATCAGACACAGTATGCCCAGCTTCCTTCAATTCTCTAATCATATTTGCCATCTCTCTTAGATGTTGTTTCATGGAAGTATTTGGCCTAAGCTTATACGTATCAAACTTAATAGTTAATCGTCTAAGCTTAGAGGTGGATGTACCACCAAACCTGTCTTTCAATGCTGCCCATATGGCTTGCGCTGTTTCATTTTTCTCATATTCACACATGAGGTCATCTGCCATTGTACTCAGCAATGTAATTCTTGCAATGCTATTTTTCTTTTTCCAAGCCTCATAGACCTCTTGGTCTCTCCTGTGTTGGGCCGTATTCCCAGCAGCAGGCTGTGCTACAACTGTTGTTAGAGGCTCCATTGCCTCTTGTTCCTCCAAAATATATTGGACTTTTCGGTGCCAGATATCCCAATTGTCACCATTTAGTGTGTCCCCTTTATTTAACTCATTGATGATGTTCTTAGTTGCCATTTCAATTCTGGAGACAAATTCATTCCACATTCAATATGTCTCTCTAAAAGAATTAAACTATTGAACATATCATCGACAATATATAGCACAACACAATATACAATGTCATGTACTTATATTATTCTTAACCAGAAAAAATAGTAATACTATTAAATTCATGACCAGGAGTATACGTTTATATCTCCCATCACATAAATATTAGCAACATCACTAAAATTCTATCAAGAATTATATATATGTACTTTAACAATTTTAACTTTTAGGATTAACAACTCCTAAAAGCTACCACTTAACAAAAACATATAATAATATAATAAATAATCAACTAAATCATGTTTCATTATAACATAAATTGAAACTTGATCCAAACTTTATAATCGAATAAATTATATTTATATTCACAAAAAAAAAAATTGATATGCATTTTTTTTTTAAATAACAAAACGAGATACATTCTGTGCGTATATAATGGCATATATATAAACATGATTTTCCTTGCCACGCACCCCCACAACAAATAGCATATTCCATGACTCAATTAATGAGTTATAAACCAATTGAAATAAAGAGAGCGGGGACACCATGAAACCATACATTAAATCCCAACTTTAAAATCAAAATGCATAGGCCCTGGGCGTTTTAAAACAGTCCGAAAGAACAACAAAAAAAAAATACCAAAACAAATACACGGACCCAAAGTCACAAGTCGAATCTTCAATAACTAACAAAATTAAGTCATCAATAAAAAACTTTGGTGGCTTAAAAAAAGTTAAAACAGAAGAAAAAAAAAATCAACAATTCCAGAAAACAAATCCAGAAAGACAAGGTCCTTAGGCTCAATAAAAAAACTCAGATCCAAAACAAAGCGCAGTCCAGTCCACTTGTCCAAGAGTGTATGAGCCAACTGTTTCCCCAAAAAACATATGAACGTCTTTTTGCTCAATAGGGAAGGCCTTTCTAGCAAACAGATCAACTGCGTGCCATTCTGACTGAAGTCAAAAAAACATGTCGTTCAGATATGGCGCAAACCAGTTCGAACTAATGCAAAGCCGCCACTCCCAAGGCCTTTGTTCGACGGTTTCCAGTGTTTCTAGTTTTTTTTCTCGGTGGTTTTAACAACAACAAGCAGTTTTTATTGATCTTAATGGCGGAATGTTCCAAAGAAAAAACAAGATGAACAGTATATATGGGCACTGATTTTAAAATGACCCCATACCAAAAACAATTTCGTTTTTCATGCTTTCTCTCTCTAAGTTCTTTTGTTTTATGATTCTAAATTTACATATGTTATATCTTTATGCCTATACAAAGAGCATACTCTCAAACTCAGAAACACAGTGGAAGCATTATACATATATTATCATGTGAATCTCAAGAACAAATATCAATAAGTTCCAGCACACATATATATGTGACTATAGAAAATATCATATAGATCTTTGAAAAATAATAACATACACATCATATTATCATAATATGAGGATTACAATCTCATACAGGTTAAACCTGGCTCTGATACCATGTAAGAAAAAGTGGGCGTACCTGGAGTGCGACCGTTTCTCTCTTATACCCACGCTAATCGTATCACAGTAGCAGAAGCAATTATGACGTACAGCAAATACACCACTATAGGAATAAGAAAAGAGAAATAGAGTAGAGGGAATAGGGATTCATAGTGACAGAGTTTCTATATGTTAATTCAAGTATCTTGCAACTGAATCCCTTTACGCCTATTTATAGGGTTCTATGCACCCCTTCCTCTTCTACTAACATGTCCTTCCATTAGAGAGACAAGATATCCTTTCGATTGAGAGATATATTGTTTCAGTGAAACAATGCCACTTGAAGAGTCATATTGCATCGGACAAAAAACATGACTCATAATATTTTGGATAATATTACATATATCTACCCAAGCATTTATGTTATTTATATTTTGACCCCAATCTTATTGGGCTTGGGCCCAATCCACCAAGGGTGGACTAGGCTATTTTCCAACACTTCCAAACCACAAAAGAAGAGCACTGAATTAATTTATCAGTAAATTAAATATACGAGTAGTTAATTCAATATTTGATTATAGGTATTAGGATTTGGATGGGCTGGTATATTCAGGAGGTACCTGGTGGAACCAGCAGAAATGTGGTGGCCAGCAAATTTGGTTCAGGTTTCTCTCTTCAGGTTACTCTTCACACACTTTGAGTTATCCCTAAAATATAAGAAAGAGTTGACTTGTTTTTAAAAAATTAAGGAAGTTAATAAGTTATTTAATCATATCATATGTTATATATTTTTAGATTATATATCAGTTTATTAGTCAAACTACTTAGTTTAGAGAAAAAAATATAAATATAAATAATTTAAAATAATTTAATTAGTTTTTGTAATATCTCCAAAAAAAAATTTAATTTTATCTTATATTTAGAATTGGATAACACTATAATTTACTACTCCGACTTGTTCTGTCCACTTCCAGAAACACACACCAGCTGTAATTGTAAGTTGTAAAAGCAGGGGATAATTGTGCATGGATCCAGTCTAAAAGGCAATCTATCTAGATTACTATTTCAATTGTATTAAATTCTTATTTGGTTAAACTATAAGTTTGCTTCCTATATAAAAAAAGGTATATGTTTGCTCCTTTAAATTTACATTAAATTTTATTTTTGTCCCTTGAGTTTATCATGTGTATTTGTTGTCTTTTAATCTTAACATTGTTAGTTTAATTTAACAAAGAATATTGGTTCTGCAATTAAATATTGACAAAACATTCTTAAAGTCATGTTTATAATATAAAATTAAAATAAACATGCTTATCAATAGGTTTATTTTAATTTTATAATATAAAAATGATGAATTGAAAAATTAACATTAAAATTAAAATTAACTTTATAATTTCTGGTTTATTTTTATTTTAAGATAATAAAAATGAGTATAAGCATGCATTGTCAATATTTAATTGTAGAATCACTATATAAATCTCATGAATTAATATTTTCTGTTAAATGAAACTAACTGTATTAAGATTAAGGAGCTTAAAATACATTTTAAAAATTTAAAGGGACTGAATTAAAATTTAATAAAAATTTAGAGGCTTAAACGTATATGTTATACTTGTTATTATAAATTAAAACCCTTTTGTGGGTTTATAAGTTATAATCCTTTTGTGGGTTTAAAAGTTATAATAGAGGAACATGTGTTATGTCAGGGCCCTGCATGAGAAAGAGGAACGGCCTAAGGGAGGGTTGACGAGAGCCCAATTCTTTGTAATTGCCTTCTTATGCAGTTTCGCCTACTACGTTTTCCCCGGCTACCTATTTGAAATGTTAACTTCCCTGTCTTGGATATGTTGGGTGTTTCCCAACTCAATTCTGGCTCAACAGCTTGGGTCTGGGCTGGATGGGCTTGGCATCGGAGCAATTGGGCTTGACTGGTCCACCATATCGGCCTATCTGGGAAGCCCACTTGCAAGTCCATGGTTTGCTACGGCCAATGTTGCCGTTGGGTTCTTTGCTGTGATGTACATTTTGACTCCACTTTCCTATTGGCTGAATGTGTACAAAGCCAAAACGTTTCCCATATTTTCCGACGACATGTTTAACTCAAATGGTCTCATATACAATATCTCAGCCATTGTAGACTCTGATTTTCATCTTAACGTCGCTGCTTACGAGCGCCAGGGCCGTCTCTATCTCAGCACGTTTTTTGCCATGACCTACGGTGTTGGCTTTGCTGCGCTCACGGCGACAATTGTACATGTGGCTCTATTTCATGGGAGGTATCACGATCCAATCCTTATTATAATATCTATTTAACTAATCTGGATAGATTAACAAATTAGTTAAAGTTACTTATCAAAAATATGTGTTGCTTTTCTTTACATATGCAATTAAAAGAGATAATTAAAAAAAATGACAAATACAGAGGAGAGAGTGTACATTATGTAGTAATCAGCCCCTCCCTTCTAGGAGTGAGAGCCAAGCTCTGCCTTGGTCCACCACCACCGGGAAAAAGCAATACCAACTTGATTTTTCATTTAGGACTACTTGATCGCTTTGCTGTAACAAAATGATTCAATTTCTCTTCTCGCGCCTGAAGTGCAGGTAGTACTACATGTATACTGCATCATATATATATATAGATGTCTATTTTGCGATTTCTATCTTCAAGTAATGAACATAATATTATATATATACATATATAATGTAAATGTGATGTGACACAGAGAAATATGGGAGCAGACCAAATCAAGTTGGGTTAAAAGTAAAATGGATATACACACACGGTTGATGAGGAGGTACAAGCAAGTACCTGCGTGGTGGTTCGTGAGTATACTGATTGTAACCACCGCAGCCACCATATTTTCGTGTGAGTATTACAACGAACAGCTTCAGCTTCCGTGGTGGGGGGTACTACTCGCTTGTGGTATCGCCATCTTGTTCACTCTCCCTATTGGCGTAATTACCGCAATCACAAATCAAGTAAGTAGGTTCATTACTAATAATGACTATATTTCACATTGATCAATGATGTGGGTGAGGAGCCTCTAATAATGCCCCAGTACTCTCTTATATACGCTACTCTAATTAATGTTCATGATAATTATTATAAGGTCCTAAGAAATAGACTTAATTACCAATAAATCTTAATAATAAGTGAGTGTTGTCATCTATACAATGAAATTTGTTATTGCATGCTCCTTAATTAATTGTTATTGAGATTTCTTAATAATTAAATCCCTTTCTTGAGATCTCATAGTAATGCCTCCTTGACATTCCTTTTAATGTCCCAACTTCCCAAATGTTTTTTTAAAATTTTTTCTATTCATCATTATATACTACCTGAAATTATTGACGTTTTACATAACTTATGGATAAAAAATAGTGTAATTTATCGATTTTTCAAAGAAGAATATTATAAAATTATGCAATTTTTATTTTTTCTTTTGAATTTTTTTTTAAAAAATATTTACCTTTTTTTGCTCATATAATATTAAAATGTCATCCATTTTATGTAAAATATAATATTAGAAGAGAATAAAGGAAAAAAGACATTTGGGATGTTTGGGCATTACTAAGAGTATTATAGATCGTGGGGCATTAGCTAGAGGCCATTTACTAGATCAATTATTGTGATAAATTGGAATGACCCGCTGTGTTTGTTCGTTTGCAGACACCAGGATTGAACATTATAACAGAGTACATAATAGGGTATATTTACCCAGGATATCCAGTGGCAAACATGTGTTTCAAGGTTTATGGCTACATTAGTATGACACAAGCAGTTACATTCTTGCAAGACTTGAAGTTAGGGCACTATATGAAAATCCCACCTAGAACAATGTTCATGGCCCAGGTTGTGGGAACCTTAATTTCAGGAATCGTTTACTTGGGGACAGCATGGTGGCTCATGGAAACAATCCCAGACATATGTGAGGACACATCCTCCGTGTGGACATGTCCGAGTGACACGGTGTTCTACGATGCTTCCGTGATTTGGGGTTTGATCGGGCCACGTAGGATCTTTGGAGACGAAGGTTACTATGAGGCAGTGAATTGGTTCTTCTTGGGAGGTGCTTTTGCTCCTCTACTAGTTTGGTTGGCTGCTAAGGCCTTCCCACAACAAGAGTGGATTTCGCTCATCAACCTTCCGGTCCTACTTGGGGCCACCGGGATGATGCCCCCGGCGACCGCCGTGAACTACACAACTTGGATCATTGTCGGCTTTCTTTCTGGATTTGTTGCGTATAGGTACTTCCCGGATTGGTGGAAGCGCCGTAACTATGTGCTTTCGGGGGCGCTTGATGCCGGTCTTGCGTTTATGGGTGTGCTTTTGTACCTTTGCCTTGGATTAGAAGATATTTCTCTTGATTGGTGGGGAAATGACATTGATGGCTGTTCGCTTGCCCACTGCCCAACCGCCAGGCTAGTTAGCGTTAAGGATTGCCCTGTTTTCACATGACCCAAAGCGAGGCATGATATTAGAAGTGTCATTAAACGAACGTGTATAAAATTTCTTATAAGTTGGTCATCAATTAATTCAAAATCCATAAACTATTCATGCTTTAACTGCTAGCATCTTTAATTTATTTTTATTAGGTATATTTGAACCTACAAAATGAAAAATAAAAAGGATGGGAAAAAAGTATCCATTTCTCGTGTTCCCACAACAATATATTACTAACATTTTAATCTCGACTTCAAAATATATACAAAAATAAAAAAAAATCTAGACTTGATAATGATTATTTGTTTTTGACTAAAAACAAATGCTAATTCTTTTTTGAGAAAAATGGAGAAAAGTTCACCATGGAATGTTTTCGTAGTGAGACATGATAGATTTTTATACAAAGAAATTAAAATATTGGTACTTTGTAAATTTTATATACATAGAGCATTTGATTTCTTTCTCACCAATGACATTTTTAGTAGGAGAAATTTTCCCAAATTTTCCCTCTTTTTTCGTTCACACACTACTAAAAAACATGACTCATGGTAATCCAAATAGTGGAGTGTTTGTCATATTTCAACGACATTAATATACTATTGTTAAAAAAAAAGGATATTAATATAGTGTTATCAGTTGAGGAATATAATTGTTAATTGCCACCTTATATAAACTATACCATTCATCATACACTAAACATGCAAGAGGATGGATGAAAACCAAAATAAAAATAACTATGGACATGTATGGAATTCTTGGGTTATACTTAGTCCACCCTTATAAATTATGACTATAACACCATACTTATCATAGTTATTTAGTTATTTAAGAACACATGTGACCAAATATTACTTATAAGACCAACTATTTTTAAACTTTTCTAAAAGTTTGAGCACTATTTCTTCTTTTAAATTTATTGGAGCTCTTACATTCAACAAAATCCAATTCCCTCCCACTGAAACAAGGATGACCTAACAGGGCTCTGGGAAATAATTGATGAAATTGAACTCCAATGAATCTTTTAGACGGTGGAAATGTAAAAGTAATAAGAAAAAAAAATAGGCAGATGAAAGTTTCTGTACAATTCTGGTATTCATTGCTTTTGATGCTGTAAACAGTAGCAATACAATGTATGGATTATTGGTGAGAAGCTATTCAAGAATATTTCATAGGGCTAGCTGTACATGTATGATAAAATATCTATTAGTCTTGGGCCTTTAATAATGGTTTGGGCTTGTGCTGAATCTTGGATGACAATAGCTTTATTACTGTTGCTTACATCCCTCAGCGAGTTGAAAAGTCCATGTCAGACATTGAGACTCAATCCTATATAAGGAAACGGTTTGTGATAAAGGGTTTAGTGATACTGTCAGCTAGTTGATCCTATGATGAGAGACTATGGCAATCTGAAGCATCTTGGTAGCAATTTTTTTGTCAACACACGTTTTCATTTTGATATGCGTAGGGTAACAAAGACCAAGTTCTATCGGCAAATAGAAAAGTAAAAATATATTGATAAAGGCATTTATTTACATACAAGAAACAGCAGAGCATAATTTGGAAATATTTACAAATTGGTTCAAAATGTCCAAAATACACCAGTTATAAACTACTATCTTTGTCTCAGGATACGTGCCTATCAGTTTTCTATTTCTCCAACTTTCTTTTAGAGCCGCTGGTTCCCGCTGAGACTTTTTATTTATAAAAAGGGGTGAGATTCCAAGGAATCCCAGTAGCATTATACAATCAAATATATAAAATGCGAGAATTAAATATATATAATGCACCATATAATATAAAATGAAAATCCACTTTATACCGTGTGTGTACATAAAGCTCAATGCCAACTATCCAGTTGAAACCCCTACATGTACCTTAGCTGAGTCCTTGACTACAGCTAGGTAATACCAGTGTACCTCAGTTAGGTCCCAGACAAAGCTAGGTAATGTGCGCTCGCCCCGGCTTGTGTTCATATCACAAAATATAATAACACACAACATATCAATAATCACATAGTATATGAGAGATAACAGTTACTACCTTAACCCTTTCTTGCTTCGAAATGTGCGTATCATAAAACGTACCAAACTCAGGCTCCTAACTCAGTCCTAAAATATCAAATGCACAAGAATTAGGTTAAAATCCATTCATGTACTCTTTTAGGCACTTCAATAGTGTTTATAGGGATTATATATGCCTATTGTGAAAATTTAACAAAATACCCTTAGGGACCCGGCCAGGCCAGGCCTGGCCCCGCCATACCCGGTCCGACCGTGCTTTTCTCCAAATTTTGACTTAAGTTATTCTAACATGTTTTTGCTCAAGAAATTCATTTCCAGAATCAGAATTATCAAATTCATTGCCAAAAGACAAGAATGCCCTTGCCAGCCCCTATTTCAATGTTTTAGTAGCGTTCTCGTAATTATGCTTCTTAGGACTTTTCTGGGAAAGTGTTCAATTGTAACCCCACCTAATTTTCCCTCCTGAACACAATGGAATTGTCAATTTTATGAAAATCCAACTCCTAACCCCTCTAACAACCCTGGATGAAATCTAGAGGTTCCCCGGGAAAAGTTGAGGTTTCCGATTCTGACTCTGCAGACTTGCTCTTTTCTACTCCTAACCACTTTATTATCTATTTAATTACATTAAAACCACCATTTCGACTCAATTTAGGCAGCATAATGTTTAGAGCACATCTTTTCCAATGTTCACATTCAAAGCAAATTAATCAGAAATCTACTGATTAAACTACTCATCGCAGCCAGAACAATGAATATTTAAAGTTTATGAAGTTACCTCTTCTTCCTTATGGCTTTTTCCTGTTGTGACTGAAAACCCTAACCCTTTAACACTGAAATTTGCTTCAATAACACCCTAAATCATATAGAGAACAAGCTTAGAGGAAGGTTTACGTAGGTTAGGGGTTAATTTACCAAAGGATTTTGACTTATTCCTTGCTCCTTTACTCTCTACAATTTAGTCTCTCTCTCTCTCTCAGACTTGATATGTGACGGTTTTGGGAGGAGGAAGGAGATATTAAATGATTTTATAAGTTTTACAATTATCATATAATTATTTAATTAATTAATACTCCAATTTTGAGCTTTTATGATATAATTCCCTAACTTCATGTAACTTGATGTCTTGAGCCCAATTAACCTGCAACTATTATTTCCCCCTCATGTTACATGTAACTAGCATTTACTTCCCCACGCTTTGCGCAAGGAGTATTTTATTAAAGCAATGTTACGTTTGTTTTCAACCCATATTAATCCATCACATAATCTAATACACCTTTAACAACAAATGATGCTTATTTGGTTCTTAATATAAAACAACGCAACTTAAATTTAAATAAAAACATATACAATAGCTTCTTCAGTTTGCTGAAGTATAAACAATTTGTATGACAACAACGATAACATTGGATGAATATATGTCCATAGGTTCAATTTGATAAATCAATATGTCTACAATATATGTAAATTGGTTCTAATTATTTTAGTATAACTTTTTTAAACAAAAGCAATTGATTATAATTATTTAAAAGTAGGCTTTTATAGATATCAAATCAACATGACTTATTGATTGTCCTTTCTTTCTTTTTTTTGTTTTGATATGGCAGAAAGTAGAATAATTGTTTTTCCAAGAACTGAATTTTGCATTAACCAAACTCAATCCAGTTCACAAATCTTGGTGTAATACGTTTACATTTTCTATGCCAAATAGAAATCTCAAATTCCATATGTAGTTTGTTATTAAAATTTGTCTTAATTGCAGGTAAGAAAACAATTATGAATTTCCAAGCATAAATAATATTTTATAATGAAAGCTAAAGTGGTTAACATTAAATTTTGCATGGGAGCTTGTCCATATGGAACTATTTTTTGCATTTCTTTTTCTTCAATTCTTTTTAATTCATACTTTGACAACATTGCTATTTTTATTAAAAAGATCTAATAGAATATTATTTGAACAATAATAACTATAGCTACATTATAATTAGCAATAATAAATTCTTCTTCATAAAACTTTAAAATTAGTACAACTTAATAGAATAATGCATCACAGTTCTTAAATATTTGTTTGTATATATTATAAAACAATATTTCTATGCTTCTTTGCACTTGTAAATTTGGAATTATTTCATTTTAATTGCAAAAAAAAAAAAAAGAAAACTCAACTTCCTCACAAAAAATATTTCATATTTAAAGATATGTCAAGAAATCACTACATCCTAACAACAATATATCCCACAAAAAATATTTTATAATCAAACATGTCATCAAATCGCCACATCATAACAACAATTTATCCTTACATGTCCTTACGTGATAAATTAAAATTTCATGAAACATGCATAGGAATGTTTAAGCCACAATTGAGAGAAGAGAAAAAATAAATCAGCCTTTCTAGTTCTAAAGCTAAGTTTATTGACATTGCTTAAAATAAAATTCACACTACAAAAAGGTGAGACCTGTTCACCCAATTGACGTGATAAACCTTGTGATGATCAAAACACATTTAGCTAATCAAAGTCAATTGAAAAAGATATCTAATGAATGTGTGCACCAGATAGTTTATCTTTAAAGGTTCTGTAAAGAAGTTTAAGAGAAAATAAAGCTACGTAAAACTACCCAAAATTGAGATAATTATGGTAGATGCATGGAGCACAATTGATAACGATGCTGTTTTGAAGATCTACTTTTCTATAGAATATTAAATCTCTCTCAACGAAAGTAAGGGCACAATTTTTTTTTGTCGAAAAAGTAAGGGTACAATTTAAATTCCCTCATCAAGTCATGCAATTTGTTATATTATATTTCTCTTTGCTTTATGAGATTAGTTGGCATAATCATAGAATTATATATCTCTTTTATATGTAAAGCTCCTATTTCATAATAAAACAATCATAACATAATTTATAACCCCACAAACAGCATCACGCCACTTTATTTCATGCAAATGGTAATGTTAACGTGTCTCCTTTAATTGATCATCATTTATTGCACTATTTTTTGTTCTCTTATTTTTTAAATCTAATAAGGAATTAAATGAAAATATACTGTGATTTCTTCTCTTAATAATCACAAAAAATTTATGTAGAGAGTCACGTGGAGGATGGAGTTTTATGTTAGATTTTTTATCCTATTAACCATGCCATTCCCTGAACTTCATTTTTTTTATACATTTACCTGAGCTTCATTTTTGTCTGCGAGTGCTTGGAACACATATGGATTCATCCTCCCTCCCCTCAACTTTCTTCTTTATATTTTCTTAAAAAAAGTCCTCCCTCCTATAAAGTTATCGCCCATATTGCCATATACATATTTCAAAAGGAAACATCTATAAAAGTCTAATGAAGCCAAGAAAAATGTTTAGATTTTATACCAAATCCTTGGGACAGGAAATAATATAATTTGTTTAACATTAGAATAAACAGAAGTTAAACTGAAAAAAT
This sequence comes from Inga leiocalycina, assembly GCA_963242795.1. NCBI lineage: Eukaryota > Viridiplantae > Streptophyta > Magnoliopsida > Fabales > Fabaceae > Inga > Inga leiocalycina. The sequence goes on from OY725332.1 coordinate 30,668,070, forward strand.
CAACAAAATATTTTACATTTATATTAATCATACTTCAATGCAATATGTTAATTTTAGGATTCAATGATGGAGAAAGAATTGATGCGACTGTATGACACGAAGAAAATTGATGCCTTGATGCGTTGAGGCTGCTCAAGAAATTTCCTGTCAATTATGAAATTCAGCTATCAACCCAAGTTGGCAAACATCTGAGAGTTCTGGCAAAGCATCCTAGAAAGAAGATCCAGGATTTTGCTTTAGACCTGGTACATATATGGAAAGCCATAGTCATCAAAGGAATAACCAAAAAAAGTGTTGGATGTAGTTAAGATTACATAAAGAGAAAAAAAGGCACAGTATGTGGAATAGACAAGAGCATGTGAGTTTTAAAGAAGTGCGAGAGGACAGAGAAATGGTGGACCGAAAAGCGATATGAAGATGATGTGATGAATAGAAAAAAAAATAAGAAGAATATGACACTATCATTAAACGATTTAAAAACTAAAGCATAAAGAAAAAGCAGAAGGTGATAATTAAAAAAAATGCAAGTGGCTACTATATTTTTTTTAGGACTTCATATCGATTGATTCAGGCTTAGGAACTAAAGCATAAATCACTGACACACTGACTCACTTCCATCAACATTATCTCCACTTTCTTCACCACCACCATCATCCTTTCACTCTCACCACGCCGGCGAACTTCAGTGAGTCTGAGTTTCAGAGATCGGTGAGAGACAGAGTCACCGCGAGAGAGGATGAACCAGGCTCACTTTTTGTCATCTCTATCACCACCATCACTTTCCCTTTCCGATCTTTACACACGTATCACCTTCCACACCTTATACGGAGAGACACAGCACCAGAGATACATCAGAAGTAGAACAGAGTCACAGCGAGAGACCTTAATTCACGGAGGGAGTAGGAAGGGCTGGACTTGGGACTATCGATCTCTCTCTCACCATGGCAGACCAAAATTCATTGCTCTATTTTGCAAATTCCAGTGTCATTTCTATCTTTTACGTTCGCTGCCACATTCCTGCCTGTTGCATTGATTAAATAAATGAAAAAAGATAAAACCAAAAGCAGGGTAGAAAGGAAAAAAGACTAATAGTAGTTCTTTCTTTCTTCCACAGTGGCGGTTGTTCATCTCTTCCTCCTCCGTCACCTATAGAAATAGAAAAATATGAAGGAGGCTTTGAAGTTGAAGAAAATTCCATCAGTGAAGATAAAGGAGGGTGTTGAGAGGAAAAGGCACAAAAATTGTCACATGAGAAAGTGGAAGAAGAAGATAAGGGTAGCGAAGTTGTCGATGAGCATCGAGATGGAGATATATTCTATGTAGTTCTAGGTCGAAGTGCATCGGTGTCTTCATTATCAGCGATGGGAATTCAGGGTATGACGAAGAGGGCGTTCTCAATGAGAAGATCGTCGTCGGTGAAGGAGAATCAAACGGAGGAAGAAACTAGGGATGAGGAAGAAGAAGAAGAAGATGCAGAGTAGTAGTGGAGGCAAGATGCTGAGAGTCTGTAAGCGCCTTCTTGGATTTTGTAGATAATCTATATCTATAGTAGTATAACGATTTTAGAGTTTGAATTTCAAATTTCAAAATTAGAAAGAAGTTGTAAAAGTAGGAAAAGGCGGGAGGTTTTAAAATCTGTGAAGGGAAAATTTGGTCTGTTGATTAGGTATGAACAGTGAATGGTGGTGGTAGAGAAAATCGTTGCCATTAATTGCTTAGGAACAATGACTATGGTGGAAGAGTAATAGAGAGGAACAGTGAAAGATGATGATATTGATTGTGACTCACCCACCCACATGCTTCCCATCACAAACTGAGACACGGTAAATGAATAACCAAGAAACAGAGCCATATCTTGAAGTGCAGTATTGACACGAAGCCACATGTAAGTTGCACTGTTCATATGAACAATGAATTATGAGAGAAGCTAGGAATCTCCTTGGCTTGGCTTGGCTTGGCTCCTCCAACATATAGATTTATTATATTAAGGGGATAGCATCCTAAGGGTCCTTCTTCCATGTCTAAATTGGCTTCATAACTTGTTCCCATTACGTGTACACTTTAAGTCATAATTTTAGTCAAATTTGCACTTTTGATCTAATTTTCCACAAATTCACATTTATTTGACCAAAATATTCCACATATATATTTCCTCTTTATTTTCCTCCATTAATTGAATTTAACCTTAATTAATTGAAAAATAATTAGTTTTATCCTTGTTTGGCCAAATTACAAGTTGGCCATTACATTTTTCTTCATTTTCGAATTTTTGACAGACTTTCTACCCAAACTTTGAAACATCATAACTAAATTTGTAGACATCATTTTGGAGTGATTGCAAAGGCTATAGAACCCTTATTAAGTCTAGTTTTACCAATTGTAAGCACAAAATTCCAAGAATTAATTTCTTTGGATGCTGTTCTAGAAAATCCATAGTTTTTTTGGGCTGACTTCAACAATTCATAACTTTTTGTATATAGCTCTACTTGAGTCATATGACCTATTAAATTAAAGCTTACAATGTCTCTTTCATTCTAAAAAGTTTTATAAATTTTTGTCATCGTTTAGTCATCCAAAACCACATGACAATCTTATTGCCTCACAGGCAATTTCACTGGAAGCACTATTTAACTTTCTATTTCCAATATTCAATTCCCATGGCATTGAATATTCACCATTTTGTTGAATATCTTACATATTTACAATACATTATTGGTGAATAAAATTTGGGGTGTTACAGTTCTCCCCCACTTAAATAAATTTCATCCCTGAAATTTGCTACACTTGTACAGCCATTAATTCTAGGTAACATTTCCTTATACTTTCTTCTGTTTTCCATGTTGCCTCTCTAGGAGATAACCCTTTCCAGACAATCTTGATGAATGGAATGCTCTTACTTATGATTTGCTTTTCCTACTGATCAATGTGTGATCAGGTGTGACATTATAAGTCAAATCGTCGCACATTTCCATGTCCTCATACTCAATTAAATGCTTTGGCCAAAACCACATGACAATCTCATTACCTCACAGGTGATTTCACTAGAAGCACTATTCACCTTTCTATTTCCAATATTCAATTCCCATGGCATTGAATGTTCACCATTTTATTGAATATCTTACATATTTACAATACATTCTTGGTGAATAAAATTTGGGGTGTTACAGTTCTCCCCTACTTAAATAAATTTCATCCCTGAAATTTACTACACTTGTACAGCCATAAATTCTGGGTAATATTTCCTCATACTTTCTTCTTTTTCCCATGTTGCCTCTCTAGGAGATAACCCTTTCCAGACAATCTTGACGAATGGAATGCTCTTACTTATGAGCTGCCTTTCCTATTGATCAATGTCCGATCAGGTGTGACCTTATAAGTCAAATGATCGCGCATTTCCACTTCTTCATACTCAATTAAATGCTTTGGCCAAAACCACATGACAATCTCATTACCTCACAGGTGATTTCACTAGAATCACTATTCACCTTTCTATTTCTAATATTCAATTCCCATGGCATTGAATATTCACCATTTTATTGAATATCTTACATATTTACAATACATTCTTGGTGAATAAAATTTGGGGTGTTACAGTTCTCCCCCACTTAAATAAATTTCATCCCTGAAATTTGCTACACTTGTACAACCATAAATTCTGGGTAACATTTCCTCATACTTTCTTCTGTTTCCCATGTTGCCTCTCTAGGAGATAACCCTTTCCAGACAATCTTGATGAATGGAATGCTCTTACTTTTGATTTGCTTTTCCTACTGATCAATGTTTGATCAGGTGTGACATTATAAGTCAAATCGTCACACATTTCCATGTCTTCATACTCAATTACATGATTTGGATTGGGTTGATACTTTTTCAGTTGGGAAACATGGAAAACATAATGTAGTTTGCTCAGATTTGGTGGCAAAGCAATACGGTATGCTACTGGCCCAATCTTCACCAAGTTCTCGAACGGTCTAATGTACCTCAGATGTAGCTTTCTCACTTTCAATGCTTTGCCAATACCTGTGACCAGTGATACTTTCATGAATACTTGGTCACTGACTTCAAATTCTAGAGGCTTTCCCTCTTATAAGCATAATTCTTCTGTCGGCTCTAAGCAATCAGCAATATCTACTTAATCAATTTTATTTGCTCTGTTGTCTGATCAACAATATCTGGCTTAAGTAAGTGCCTCTTTGAAAACTCTGTCCAGCACAAGGGTAATTGACACTTCCTCCATACAGTGCCTTGTATGGAGTCATTTGAATACTCAAATGATAACCATTATTTTAGGCAAACTCTGCCAATAGAAGGAATTTGTCCCAGCTACCTTTAAAATCAAGTGCACACATCATTAGCATATCCTCAAGTATTTGTATGGTTTGCTCTGTCTGCCCATCTATTTGAGGATGATATGCCATGTTGAATAGGGGCTTGGTACCCGAAGCTTCATGAACTACCTTCTAAAACTTGGAAGTGAATCAGGAATCTTGATCTAAGATAATGTTCTTCAGAGTACCATGTAACCTCACAATCTCCTTAATATAGGTCTCTACCAATCTGTTAGGAGAATAGTGGATGGTAATAGGTAAGAAGTGGGATGTTTTTATGAATCGTCGACTATCACCTATATAGCGTCGTGGTTTTTGACCTTGGGTAACCCTATCATGAAATCCATAGTAATACTTTCCTACTTCTACTTAGAAATTTTAGGGTTTTCTAGTAGTCTTGATAGTTGCTAATGTTCAACTTTCACTTTCTAACATGTTAGATGACGAGCAACAAACTTAGTTACCTCCCTTTTCATCCCTGGCCACTAGTATTAGAATTTCAAGTCATGGTACATTTTGTAGCTCTTGGGTGCAGAGTATGTTTAATCTTATGTGCCTCTTCTAGGATTTGTCATTTTAGTTATGGTTGCGGTGGTACATAAATTCACTTCTTGTATTTGACTAATTCGTTAGGTGACAAGTCGTATTCCTGAGTTTCACCTCTATCAATCATACCTCTGATAGACAATGCTCATCTATCCTGCAGCTATGCTTCTTCAATTGCTACTCTTAAATCATTATACACTTTACTGACTCCACTATTCATCAGAATCTGGCTACACATATTGATATCTCTAAATGCCTCGATCAGTTTCTGCTCATGAATCATCATAGCTGCCGCCTGCACAGATTTATGGCTCAATGCGTTAGCAACTTCATTAGCCTTTTCAGGATGATATTTGATTTCAAAATTATAATCTCTTAGGAACTCTATCCACCTATGCTATCTTATGTTCAGCTCTTTCTGGTCATACAAATATTTCAAGCTCTTGTGGTCGCAATACAGCTTTACGATCGTACCATAGAGATAATGTCTCTAGATTTTCAAAGCAAACACAATCGCTGCCAACTCAAGATCGTGGGTAGGATAGTTTAATTCATGAGGTTTTAGCTGACGAGATGTGTATGCCACCACTTGACCTTGCTGTATCAATACACATCCCAATCCATACATACTGGCATCTGTATACACACAACATACGTAAACTGTGGATCTGGGATCATTGACATTGGTGCTATAGTCAACCTCTACTTCAACTCCGTGAGGCTCTATTCACAATTCTTGTACCACACAAAATGTTGAGTTTTCTGTGTCAATTTTCTCAAATGCAATACAATTCTGGAGAAGTTTCATATAAACTTTCTGTAATACCCAGCTAGACCTAGAAAACTGCGCACTTCAAATACGTCTCTGGCTTTTTCCAGCTCAGTACTGCTTCCACCTTACTAAGATCAATAGAGACCCCTTGCTCAAGACAATATGACCTAGAAAATTTACCTCAGAAAGCCAAAATTCACAGTTTTTTAGCTTGGTATAGAGTTGCTTGTCCCTCAATATGTTCAATACTATTTTCAGATGCTGCTCGTGTTCGACCTTACTTCATGAATAGACTAGAATATCATCAATGAAGACTACTACGAACTGGTCCAGGTATAGCAAAAGATTCGATTTATATAGTCCATGAACACTGCAGGGGCATTGGTCAAACCAAATGGCATTACAAGGAACTCGTAATGGCCATATCTAGTTCTGAAACCAATTTTTGACACATCCTCTGCTTTAACTTTCAGTTGGTGGTATCCCGATCACAAATCGGTCTTCTATAATACATAGGAACCTGATAACTGATCAAGAAAATCATCAATTCTAGGGAGTGGATACTTGTTCTTGACGGTCACCTTGTTCAGCTCTCAATAGGTGATACAGAGACACAGGCTTCCGTCCTTCTTCCTGACAAAGAGTACTGGAGCACCCCATAGTGAAATGTTAGGTCGAATGAACCCTTTCTTGAGTAGCTCCTTAATCTGCTTCTTTAGTTCTGCCATTTTACTTGGAGCCATTTGGTATGGGGCTTTAGATATTGGACCCACTCTAGGCCTAAGATCAATCAAGAACTCTACTTCCCTATCTGGAGGTAATCTATGATATCCTTTGAAAACACATTAAGAAACTCGTTCACTACAGGATACTTTTTAAGGCTACACTGGCCTCTGACTGCACCGAGCAAAACACCATGTACCCTTGACAACCTTTTTGTAATCATCTCTCAACCTTAGCTGCAGATAGAAGGTTAAGAGTGATTTTGGTGTCAACCCGTGGTTGTGAATCAAGATATATCACCCTCTTTGCTTTACGATCTAGCAATACACCATTGGATATCAACCAGTCAATTGCCAAAATTACATCTAACTCTTACAGTGGCACATAGATAACATCTATGGTCAACTCATGCCCCTCGGCATTTACCACGCAATTCACACAAACATCATCTGTAACAATTTGAGTTCCCGTGGGCGTAGATACAACTAGATCATATGGAAATTTATTCATATGCAAATTCAACCACCTCACGCAGTCATATGCCATAAATGAATAGCTAGCGCCCGACTCATACATGACACGCACTAGACTGCTATTGAGAGAAATCATACCTTGAATCAATTCTATAGACTTTCTGGCTTCTTCCTGTGTCAGCGTATAGACCCTGCCTAGAACCTTAGGCCTTGACTCCTCCAGTTGACTTTTCTGTGGGCAATCTGTGGACATATGCCCCGGTTTACTGTAATTAAAACAAGTTAGTGGTTTGCTAGGATCCGTTCTCAATAGGGCTCCACTACAAGTCTTACCAAGATCGAACAATTTGCGGCAATGCCAACATGTTCTACTCCCAGAGGGACCCTAGCTTCCACAACCTCCCACCTGATTAGGCCTCTTATTGTCACCCCTGAAAGGTTCACCCTTATCTTTTAGCTTTTGTGATAAACCACCACTTCTAGAAGCACCCTTGTTACTGTCTATAGCAGCCAAACTCAACATACGTTTCTCGATGTAACAACATTCTTCCATTGCTTTCCTAAACTCAGTGAAATGCTGTGAAATTAATTTTTCTTTCATCTCTGGTCTCAGCCCCTTAATCATCATGCCAGCACTCCATTTTTCATTATTATGAAGCTTGAGGTATTTTGAATATCGAGATAACTATATGTATCAAGCTAGATAAACATCAAAGCTCTCCCGTTCTTGTTGTCGAATGCTCAGACACTTTTTTTCTTTCTCACTCCTAACGGATAGGGGAAAATATTTCTCATTAAACTACTATTGGAATAATTTCCAGGTGATTGGAAAATTGCTTCCCCTCAACATAAGCTCTGTGTTTTTCCACTACCGATCAGCATCACCCTCCAGCTTGTAAATGGCTAATAGGGTTTCGATATCATCCGGGCACCACAGCATATTAAAAATTTTCTCCAAATAGGACAACCAATCATCCATAGTTTGTGGGTCAAACTTTCCTTGGAATATAGGAGGCTGTTGTTTGTAGAACCTGCTCAACTATGGATGTTTGCTTTAGGCTCTAGTAAAATATCCTCTGGTGGGGATTCTTCATGTAGTTCTTCCTTACTACTCCCACTAACCAACTCTTCTAGGCGGTCTTCTAGGTGATCTTGCCTAAGCTATACTTCCCTCAACTCTCCTTTGATTTCAGTCATCGTAACTTGCTACTAATTAAGCATATTCAAAATTTACTGTTGGAATGGAACTGGTCTAGGACCCTGATCTTTCTTATCATTATTTAAAGCTTTACCTCCATTCCAACCTCATCCTCGATCTCTAACCCGTAGCCTACCGCGCATAATTTCTACAATACAATCTACATGAAAAATAGAGAAGAAATAAATTTCACACAAGAGCAAGGGTATTCTTGTCATTTCATGAAAGTCAGGGTACATAGATATGTCATATGTAATATACATCACATATTTACAGTAGTTACAAAAAGATAGAAACATCATACAACCTATAAACTACTGTACATGACATACTTGTCCTTTTACTTTACAAAACCCCTAACTTACATGCAACTTCCCAGGGGGTCACCCATCCTAGGATTACCCTGGGTTGAACACGATTAACTCTCTATGTATCCTCTCAAAATACTAACTCTGGCTCTATATTCTTCTGTTCATTTGTTCCATATGACTGCCCTTTTCTTAAAATACGTGTCGGTCTCCTCTGATCACCAAAATATACCACCTAGGTCTCACATCAGTCTACATACATATCTCTCTCTACTAGCCTAGTCATATGATCTTGGAATGCCCAGATGTTCTCGCTCAGATTCATTTCCACAATATTGATCTTCTGTCTATTCCATTACGTTGTATTTAAGAAGATATCCATTATGGTATAAGCCTAAAAATCATCAGTAAAATCCACCTCCATATCATCCTGGAGTCGATACATCATCTCCACATCTCTCAAGAACGCAAGATTCTGACAGTGGGGAGTAACATGATCTTGCACTGCTCGGTGATATCAGCCCTGAAGATAATACCACAGCTCTGGGTCTGGCTATAAGTTGTACTCCACCACCACTGGCTTAGCTCGAGACTCACGATTACTCAGTTTGTCCACCTAGATCTCCTTTGGATCATCCTCCTTGGGCTCATCCTTTAGATCCTTATTTGGGTCCTCCTTTGGATCCTGCCCTGTCTCCCCGACCTATATCATCCCTAGCGATGCCGGCCTCGATTTGGGTCCATAATTGGTCATATTAGCACTCTTTTCCTCACCGTCTGCATCATACGAATACCTCCATGTTGCGTAGTACTCTATGAAGAGCTGTTAGTCTGGAATGCATTGCTCCAGTGGGCTCTGGTTCACTAATAGTTCTCCTTTAGATGACTCGCTCGAGATGCTTCTTATCCTGTCATCATGCAAACAACACCATATCAATATACCAATCTAATAATGCCAGAACTGCTTATTAGCTCTGTTAGAACCGCTTGGGCTCTGATACCAAAAATGTCAACACCCATTTCCATTTTGATATGCACAGGGTAAGAAAGACCAAGTTCTACAGGTGAACATAAAAGTACAAATATACTGATAAAAGCATTTGTTTATATAAAGGAAACAACAGAGCAGAATTTGGAAATATTTACAAATTGGTTCAAAATGTCCAAAATACACCAGTTATAAACCACTATCTTTGCCTCAGGATATATGCCTATCAGTTCCCCATTTCTCTAACCTTTCCTTTAGAGCCACTGGTTCTTATTGAGACATTTTTATTTATAAAAAGGGGTGAGATTCCAAGGAATCCCAGTATCAACATACCATAAAACATATAAAATGTGAGAATTAAATATGCAATGTACCATATAATATAAAATGAAAATCCACTTTATACCGTGTGCGTACACAAAGCTCAGGGCCAACTATCGAGTTGAAACTCCTACGTGCACCTTCACTGAGTCTCTGACTACAACTAGGTAATACCAGTGTACCTCAGTTAGGTCCCCCGACATGTGTTCATATCATAGAATATAGTAACACACAACATATCAATAGTCACATAGTATATGAGAGATAACAGCTACTACCTTAACCCTTTCTTGCTTCGAAATGTGCGCCTTGTAACATATGCCAAACTTAGGCTTCCAACTCGGTACTAAAATATCAAATGTACACGAACTATATTAAAACCCATTCATGTACTATTTTAGGCACTTTCATAATGTTTATAGGGATTATATATGACTATTGTGAAAATTTTCCAAAATGCCCCTGGGATCTGGCCGATTGTGCTTTTCTCAAAATTTTGACTTGGGCTATTCTAACAAGTTTTTGCCCAAGGAATCTATTTCTGGACTTTAAATGACCAAGTTCACTACCAAAAGACAAGAATGCCCTTAGTAGCCCCTATTTTAGTGTTTCAGGGGTGTTTTCATAATTATGCTTTTTAGGGCTTTTCTGGGAAAGTGTTTAACTATAACCCAACCTAATTTCCCTCATAAACATAATGGAACCATCAATTTCATGAAAATCCAACTTCTAATCCCTCTAATAGCCCTAGCCAAAATCTAGATGTTCCCCAGGAAAAGTTAGGGTTTTCTGATTCCGACTTTGCAGACTTGCTCCTTTCTACTCCTTACCACTTTATTATCTATTTAATTACATTAAAACCACTATTTAGACTCAATTTAGGCAGCATGACATTTAGAAAACATATATAACACCCCAAATTTTATTCACCAAGAATATATTATAATTGTTGTATATATTCAATAAACTGGTGAATATTTACGGCAAAAAGAATTAAATATTGGAAATTAAAAGATGAACAGTGTTTTCAGTGAAATCGCCTACGAGGCAGTGAGTTTGTCATGTGGTTTTGGAAGAGTAAATGATGAGCGACAATTATGAAATTTTACAGGATGAAAATATACATTCTAAGCTTTAACTTGATATGTCATATGAATCATTTGAAGCTATATACAAAAGGATATGGATTGTTGAAATTAGCCCAGAAAATATGGAACGTTTTGGAGTAGCACCCAAACAAATTAAATCTGGGAATGATGTGCTTCCAACTGGCTAAAATGAGTAAGATTTTTATGAAGGCTTGCTTCCTCTTTCCAAAGCTAAGAAAAGGAGAGAAAGAGAGAGAGAGAGAGTATGTGTGTAACCCCCTCCATAATTATATCCGAAATACACGATTAAAATGAAATAGAGACCAACAATAATAAAAAATCATTTAAAATCCCATCCTTGAGGTAGAGTTTTCAAAAATACCTTTTAAAATCTAATTAACTTGGTCTTATATTCACATTTCGAATACAATTACTACGCGAAGATAAATCACATTCATATAAATATCGGAGTGCACAACATAATCATCCTGACAATCTCGGGTACATATCTTTGCTAAAGATATACAGGGCACAATTGCCTATTACAATTCTTCAAATAGGGATTACACAATCCCATCTAGAAGGAGTCCTAGCCGCTCCCTCCATGAGCCACTTGCCCTGTCTAAATTGTTGGTAAGGGAGGGTGAGATTCAAGAGAATCTCAGTAGGGAAACATTATTAATATGCAAGCAAGATAAGTGTTTAATGCATGACATGCTTGCATCACATAACTCTTGCACACATACAATGACAAATCTATAAGCTCAATGCTTCGAACGATACACATATGGCCATAGCATATATTGAAACATAGCTTCAAATCATTCATACATGTTCCACATAATCAAGCAAAGCAATAACATGCATCAACACATTAATACAGTTATCAGAGCATGCAGGAGAGATAAGTTCCCTACCTCCAGTCTTTTCTTCTCGATTTACGTGCCAACAACTCGGGGCTTCACATTCGATCCTACAATGTCAAATGTACTATTTAGATACTTCCATAGTGTTTCTGGGGGTCATATGAAGCTATATTGAAAATTTGCTAAAATGCCCCCGGGGACCTGGTCCGGCCCCACCGTACCCGGTCCGGCTGTACTTTTCCTGAAATTTTGATATGGGCTATCCTAACATATTTTCGCCCAAGGAATCCATTTCCGGACTTGGAATTATCCAATTCAATGTCAATTACAAAATTACCCTTGACAGCCCCACTTTAAGGGTTTCAAGGGCCTTTTTGTAATTATGCTTTTTCAGCCTTTTCCGGAAAAGTGCCCAACTGTAACCCTACCTAATTTTCGCTCCTAAACTCAATGGAATCATCAAATCATTGAAAATCCATCTCTAACCCCTCCAAACTAGCCTTGGCCGAAATTCTCAATTCCCCAAAAAAATTAGGGTTTTTTCGGTTTCGGCTCCGTAAACGCTTTCCTTTCTACTCCTGACCACTTTATTGACTATTCCATTAGGTTAAAACTACCATTTAGTACCAATTTGGGAAGCATAACCACTTCACACACCCACTTTCCATTTTTGAAACCAATGACAATCCGGCGAAATTTCACCGATTAAATTGTCCACAGCAGCCAGAATAGTCAATACACAAGAGTTTGGAAGTTACCTCAAGCTCCCTCTGGCTTTTCCCTTTGATAACCAAAACCCTAGCCTTCTCAACACTTAAATTCTAGCTTCAAACACCTTGAATCATGTAAAAGAGAAGCTTAGGAGAAGGATTATACAAGTCAAGAGCTAAAACACCGAAGAAATCGAACTTACCTTGAAGTTCTTGCTCCTTCTCTCACTAGATATCTCAAATCACTTTCTCTTTCTCTTTCTCTTTGAAGCTCAAGACGTCGGAAATGACTGAAGAGGGAACGGAAAAGGGATTTATAATATCATGCTGATGTCACCTTACCACATGGTGATGTCATAATTTCTAATTTCACATTTTCGGATTTTCTGGCAGATTTTCTACCCAATCTTTGAAAAATCATAACTAATTCTAGAAAAATCCAAATGAGGTGATTCCAAAGCCAAATGAAATATATTTAAGTCCTCTTTATAGTAAAAATATTTACCAATACTAGAAATCACCACACAATTCCAGAATTACACAAATTTCATCACTGCCCCAAAATAGAGTCCATTTTCGACCTCAAACTTTGGACAGTCATATCTCCCAGTTCCAAAAATGAAATGGCACAAATTATATGTCCATTTTGAATATTGGGATGTGAAATTTAAGACTGGAAAGTTTCATAATTTTCTAACATCATTTGCCTAGTCAAAACATCCACACTATAAGACTGCCCAGAATAGAGTTTCACTGGACAGAATTTCAGATTTTGCATCTTTGCTTCCAATGGTTCCATTTTCATACCAAACATCATTCCCACATAAATTTTCACAAGGAATCCATTGGAAACACCAAATCAATCAAATTCACATCTCATTGACATGTTTTCACAACAATCTCAACATGTCAACACAATTCACATTTCAAAACCTAACATTGCAACATTTCCATTCCAAAGTTCCAAACCAATTTCAACGACATCAAAACACACTATGACACCATTTCCAACACAATACCCCATTCAATTCTTCCCTATATTCTAAGTCAATTTGGATGTTAATCCACAATTGAGCTCAAATACAGGGTTTCGACACTGCTCACAACACACACGAATCATATTCGAGTGCCAAATCACATCATATTCTCCAAAAGGGTTATTTATCACTAACCACATCCACTTTTGGAGTCATTAACTCTTAATCACAATTTGGGATCTTGCTAAACCGGGGCTTAGCAATCCACTAATCTCAGGCTTATTCTCAAGCCTCGAGTCTCAAAATTCGAGGTATTACAGAGAGAGAGGAAAAGCTTAAGAAAACTCGAGCTAGAGAGAAGGAGGAAGAGAAAGAGCAACGTAAGGCTTGTGATTCTTAAGATTTTCTTCTAATCTTGCATAAGTTCTTCTCTAAACTCTTCTTCTCTATGAAATTCATGGTTTAGCAAGCTTATCTTAAGCTCAAGAAGAGAGAGAGGAGGATGCCTAGAGAGAGAAAGTATAAGAAAAGGAGAGAGAGAGAGAGGAAAAGATGAAGAAAACTCAAGCTAGAGAGAAGGAGGAAGAGAAAGAGCAAGGTAAGGCTTGTGATTCTTAAGATTTTATTCTAATCTTGCATAAGTTCTTCTTTAAACTCTCTTCTCTATGAAATCCATGGTTTAGCAAGCTCATCTTAAGCTCAGGAAGAGAGAGAGGAAGATGCCTAGAGAGAGAAAGTATAAGAATAGGAGAGAGAGAGAGGAAAAGCTTAAGAAAACTCAAGCTAGAGAGAAGGGGGAAGAGAAAGAGCAAGGTAAGGCTTGTGAATCTTAAGATTTTCTTCTAATCTTGCATAAGTTCTTCTCTAATCTCTTCTTCTCTATGAAATCCATAGTTTAGCAAGCTCATCTTAAGCTCAAGGAGATAGAGAGGAGTATGCCTAGAGAGAGAAAGTATAAGAACTCAAGAGGTAACTTTATAAATCTCAAATACATACTACTATATTGTTGTTATTAATGTTTATGGTTGGATTTGGTAATTGGTTGTTAAGTTTGTAAATTTGGAAAGTGCTAATCCTATGGTGTTATGCTACCCAAATTTCTTTAAATCATGGTTAGTATATGTTTAAATGGCTTAACAAGGGATCAGAAGTGGAAAGGAGTAAGCTTTAGGGATTAGAACACAAAGTTGAAAATTTCCCTTTTCTTAAGAGAAGTTTCGGCCAGCACTGTTCTAGGGGGAAGGAGTTGGATTTTCAATGATTTGATGGTTCCATTGAGTTTAGGAGGAAAAATTAGGTGGGTTTACAGTTGGTCACTTTTTGGAAAAGCATAATTAAGAAAACGCCCTAAAACCCTAAAAGTAGGGTTGTCAAGGGTAATTTCATAATTTGACATTAAATTTGATAATTCTGAGCCCATAAATGAAATCCTTAGCCAAAAATATGTTATAATAGCTCTAGTCAAAATTTCAAAAAAAGTACAAGTGGGTCGGGTATGGCGGGGTCAGGTAGGAATCTCGGGGTATTTTGGTAAATTTTCACCATAAGTTAATATAACCACAACAAATACTATGGAAGTGTCTAAAATGATACATGGATTGGTCATAACCTATTTCTTGTACATTTAACATTTTAGGACCGAGTCGGGAACCGAAAGTCGATAAGTTTTATGAGGTATAAGATATAGGGGTGATAGAGCTTTAAGGTAGGGACTAATATCTCTCATCTACTATATGACTATTTGTCTGATGCTTGTTACTGTATTTTGTGATTTGAACCTGTGCGAGAGGCACATTACTTTGTTGTGGTTCTGTGCCCAGCCAATTTTGTGATTCGAACATGTGCTAGAGGCACATTACTTGGTTGTGGTTTGATGCCTAGCCAAGGTGTATTGGTATTGCCTAGCTATAGTAGGTGACTCGGTTGAGGTGAACGTAGGGGTTTTAACTTGGCATTTGGCCCTGAAACTTTGTGTATACATATTAATCAATATGAATTTTCATTTTACTTGATACGGTGTATTGCATATTTAATTTGCACATTTTATATGTCAATAGTATGTTTCTACTGGGAACCTCATCGGTGAATGTAATCTACCTTGGCAACCTCATCGGAAGCCATAACCCATGCTTATGTAAGAAGTAAACATTTTTCAAACATGGGTGAAACGATTTGAGAAACAACAACCTCCTACTTTCCGAGGGAGATTCGATCCCCTATAAGTAGAAGAATGGTTATCCGCATTTGAGCAAATTTTCATAAATCATAGGGAGAGGTACCAAACTAATGTGCTCCAATGATATTAAGGTTCAGCTAGCCATTCACAAATCAGAGGGAGAGGCGAATGTATGGTGGAGGAATACAAAGTGGATTCTACAGGTATGGAATATCCTAGTAACATGGGATATGTTCCAAGGGCAATTTAATGAAAGATATTTCTCTCAACCAGACAAGTTAGTAAAAGAAAAGGAATTTCTCAGCATACGACATGATAATGAAGAAAGCTTTGATGAGTACCTAGCATGTTATGTTTGATTATCTCATTATTCCTCATACCTAAGACATCAGGAGGATGAGGAGTAGAGCTCTAATATATTGCTACAAGGATTAAAGCTAGAATTGAGAAAGAAATTGATTTCTAAACACTTTACAGAGATCACCAAGGTGGTTGAAGAGTGTCGACTAGCTAAGAATGACATATTAAACTGGTATTGTGACAAAAATGATGACTACAGGGATGTGTCTGGTAGTGGGAGTTCCTCCAAAAAATGCACAGATCAGGGTGAAATGTCCAAAGAAAACTATAAAAGGCTGAAGCAAGCTGAAAGTCACAGAGATCAGAATCCTACTAAGGGTAGAAAATGCTAGCACTGTCACAAGCCATATCATCCTGGTAAATCATATGGAGATGCATCACAAAGATATAGTTCAACTAGACGGGATCCAGCTAGCTAGATCTATTTTCAGTGTCGAGAACCAGGGCATCTTGCTAAGAATTGCCCACAGAGGCAATAGCTGGAGGAGACTAGATTAGGAGCTCGTGAGGTACATGTGATAAATCAGGAGGAGACAAAAAAATCTCCTAAACTTATTAAAGGTACAGCTTCTTTTAAAAGCGATTCAATGGGAGTAATGTATGATTTGAGTTTAATTATTTATTCACTATATATGCTCCCTAGTGATGCTTGATACTTAATTAAATTTGGAAGCTAGTCCTTATTGAGAACAGAATAGAGAGAATAGAGGACATGTTATTTGTAACACTCCAAATTTTATATTCACCAAATATATTGTAATTATTTGGAAAACTCAATAAAATGGTGAATATTCATGAATTTGGAATTTATGAATTTTATAAATGTTCAATTTTACGAGAAATTGGGCAAAAATGAATATGGAATTAATTTGGGTGATTTAAAAAGCTCAATATTAAGGTCCAAAAATGAAGAAATATTAGAGAAAATATTTGGTCCAAAAATAGGTAGAAATTGGCCAAAGAAAAATAAGAGAAGAAATTAGATTATAAAGGTAATTGCAAAATCGTAATTTTGCCAAATTATCACAAAATTAATTATTTTCTGATTAATTGAAGATAATTTCAATTAATTAAGGAAAATAAAAGGAAAAATAAATTTAGAATATTTTGGTCAATTTAATATGAATTTATGAAATATTTGAGCAAAAATGCAATTTTGACCAAAATTGAGACTTTATGTGTATACGTAACCAAAACAAGTTGTGAAGCCAATTGAGACCATAGGAAGGGACCCCTAGGTGTCTCCTACATGTGGGATAAATGAGGAAATATTGATTGGACATGATGGCACGGTTACCTGAATGTAGGAAGTTATGTAATAAAAATTAGTTTCGGAATTGTTGGAAAATTCCATAAATCATTAAAATGATATATGATATTATAATATATCATTCTCATCTTCTTCATTCAGCATTTCACACACAAAACAGCAGCTGAAAGAGAAAGAGAACCTTCAGATTTTTAGAGAGAGAAAGGAAATGAAATCTCACAAGGTAAGCTGATTTCTCCGATGATTTAGCTCCTAATGCGTATAACTCCAACCCTAAGCTACTCCTTTTTGTTCTTTAAGTTTTGGAAGCTCAAAATCTGTTGTGGAACACCTAGGGTTTTCAGCTATATTTAGGAAAAGCTTGTGGGAGCTTCAGGTAACTTCCAAACCTTCAGATATTAACTATTCTGGCTGCTGTAGGCAATTTAATCGATGAAATTTAACTGGATTGCCGTTGGTTTTAGATTTTGGGAATTGAGTTGCCTAAGGGTTATGCTACCCAATTTTGGTTGAAATGGTGGTTATAACCTAATGTAATAGTTAATTAAGTGGCTAGGAGTATAAAGGAATGCGTTTACGGAGCCGAAATCGTAAAACCCCGATTTTCCCCAGAGAACTCATAAATTTTGTCCAACTCTAGAAATGGATCTTAGAGTTGGATTTTCAATGATTTGATGGTTCTATTGAGTTTAGGAACAAAAATTAGGTGGGGTTACAGTTGGTCACTTTGTTAGAAAAGGCCGAAAAAGCATATTTACAAAAGCTCCCCTAAAACCCTTACAGTGGGGCTGCCAAGGGTAAATTTGTAATTTGACATTGAATTTGCTAATTCAGAGTCTAAAAATAGATTCCTTGAGCAGAAATATGTTAGGATAGCCCAGGTTAGAATTTCAGAAAAAGTGTAACCAGACCGGGTACGGCAGGCCTTAGTCGGGTCCCTGGGGGTATTTTTGTAAATTTTTATTATAGACTCATATAACCCTAAGAAACACTATGGAAGTGTGTAAATGGTGCATTTGGAATTGTAGGATTAGACATTTGCCCTGATCGTGAACGACTTGTGCCAGAGCACGTTCGAAAAGAACCAGGTAGTGACTCTCTCTCTCTCATACTATGTGTAATGCACTGTATGTGTGTTGTATCACTATTTTGTGATGATTTCTGATGTTGCTGTGGTTACAGCTGGTGATAGTTGTTGTTTACAACTCAAGCTGTTGTTATATAGCGCAAGCTATCGTTATTGTGATTATAGCGTAAGATGTCGTGATTGTGATTACAGTGAAAGCTGTCGCATCGTGTAAACAACAGTGAGTATTGTCATTTATGGTGAAAGCCATGTATCATGGTGCTGCTGCTGCTGTTGCTATTGTGATTTACTTACATGCTGTGTGCTTATATCCTGTATGAGTGGAATGTTACTACTGAGATTCTTTTGAATCTCATTCTTTCCATTAACGGACCTACAGATAGGGCAAGTGACTCTAAAGGGAAGTGGACAACCAAGAGTGGCTAGGACTCCTTAGAGATCTTTGATGTTGGTTTTTGGTTATCCATTTTGATTTGGGACTACTGTATATATATGGAATGATTTTGTGTAATTCCCTATATAGGAAACTGTAAACCTTAGTGTATATAGATGTATCTGAAACTTGAGGGTTGCCAGGATTTTGTTGTACACTCTGATATGTATGAATCTGAGACCATGTTGAATGAATTTTAGAAAATACATTTAAGAAAAACATATCCGTCGGTCTCTAATTCATTTAAATTATGCATTTTTGAATCTTAATTACGGTTATTAAAGCAGGGGGTTACATCAGTGATTGGTAAGTTCCTTAAATCCTTCCAAAGGATGTGAGTGAATATGGGGATGACTGAGGTGATATGATTTTGACCTTGGTAAAGTTGAGGTCTTAAGATGTGATTAAGAGAATGGTAATCTGAAAATCAAACTTAGTAGTTAAGTTGACTTCTTAGACATTTGATATGGCCTAAAGTTATTTGAGGTATTAGAATGTGATACATAATGTGGGGGTCATTATACAGTAAGTTGATCATAGAGGATTCCATCTATTGATACTGATGGTTGAAGATAGGCTTGAATTTGTTCTAAGCTGAGATAATGCTTTGATCGAAATGTGAATTGGTTGCACTATGGTTTTATTCCATGATGAAAGGTTGAACCTTGTGAACCTTATGGATAGTATTAAACCTTCAGTAATGTCTTGAGGATAATACCCAAATATTGTGAAAGGTTAGAATAGGAGCTATTGATCATGAATCTTATCGAATATCTTGGGTATAATTGAGGAAAATGATTTCCAATGTATATGAAGTTAAGGTTCTAGATTTCATGATAGACCTAAGAGTTGGGTTAGGGATCCTAGGCTATAGAATCTTACATGCCAGATATTGTAGTGGACCTGCTTGTCTAGAGACCCTAAGACCTAGTGGACTAGTATGTCCTTAGGTGGTGAATAATACGTGGGGTTGAGGAAAGTGATTTCTCAGCTCAACTAACACTGAGGTTTTTGGCTTTTGAATATGATCCAAGAATCAGACACAATCATTGAACTTATTTCTTAGGAATTTGAATTTACCTGGATGGTCTAAGGTACTAAAACATGGTACTAAAATGAATCGAAATGTGTATGAGGTTTCTCAAGGTTGCTAGTTGCTAATCTAGCATAGGGAAAGATCTTGATAATAGAATATTCCCTTATTGAATGAGAATAGTTCTTAATAGAACAAGAGTAGCCACAATATAGGGTCTCAAGGTTCAGATAGAGAATAAAATGTATGAGTGACTTTTGGTTTCCTTGTACAATAAGGGTAAAGTATCCTGATCAAAGAAAGAATTGATCTACTGCTACTCTACTAACTTAACGCTTTATTAGGAGTCGATTGGTGGAAGTATATAGTTTGTTGAAACGTATGAATAAAGGATTGTAGGAAATTGTGTTTTGACAGCCTAGTAGGCTGACAAATTCTCTGGAATTTGCTTCAGAATATGAATGGGCTACCCTAGAAAGGCTAGTAGAATTGGTAAGTATGCATAGATTCCCACACGAATAGAATGTTCCTACACCCACAGGTATCAGGGTTATCACAGTCGATGTATGTATGAATGTATAATGAATGTTGAGGGACAAGAATCACTAATGGACTTTATTGTTTGCTGTTGCATGGCTGCATGGCTTAGTGGTAATCCTCAAAATCTAGTTAGTTGATGACCTATTGGTGAACTCAAGGAGTAAAATGACAAATGAGTAATAATTGCAAATAGAATTAAACATGGTAAGGGGAAAAGCAACTTTATGCCAACTTAAGTAAATGCAGGCTATGGCTTTTAGAGGTAACATTTCTGGGCCACATAGTCAAGGGATTCTAATGGACCCTGGTAAAGTAGGAGAAGTACTAAACTGAAAAGGCCAGAAACTGTGGTTGTGATACAAAGTGTTTTGAGTCTTGTTCATTAAGACGAGAAGTCTATACCGAATGTCCCTAGAAAAAAAACTCAACATTATGCATAGGATGATGATCATGAGAGGAGCTTCGGGGAGCTAATGACAAAAATTTATTAAAGTACCATTACTAAGAATCCTAGATGCGAGTAGGCATGGATTGGGATGTGATTAATGCTAGCTTGGTGCGGATATCCTGCTATGGTGAGGGACCACTGAGTGGGCGAAATCATGGCCACAATCGATGTTTAGTTCTAGAGCTATGCCAGCAGGCATCGATTTCAAGCTCAGGGCTATGCTTTTACATAAAAAAATTAGTGTAATGGTTACCAAGGAGCTCTTAGGCTTTGGTTTTGGTGACCTGGAAAGAAAAATCCCTAAGCCTTTAAGGGGCGGAGGAGGGAACAAATCCTGGCATAGGGGGCTTTGGTAGCACCTGTGTCCGACATCGCACTGTGGCCTATGTGGTGGGAAGTCGTGCCGTTACATAAAAAGGTGTCGTTACATATGATCTTGTCAGCTGAAGTTTCATAAATTAAACTATCCTACCCATAATCTTGAGTTGATGGTAGTAATGTTCGTATTGAATATGGAAATGTTGCCTTTATGGCATAACTATGGAGTTGTACTACGACCACAAATATTGAAATATGTGTATGATCAAAAGAGTGAAATATGACACAGTGTAAGTGGATAGAGTTGTTGAAAGATTAAGACCTGGAATGTAAATGTTATCCAGAGAAGGCTAATGTTGTCGCTGATGCATTGAGTCAAAAAATAATGTAGATGATATGATGATTTATGAGCAAAAAGTCAATCGAGGAATTTCAGGGATCTTAGTCTGTATCAGCAGATTTCGATCAGTAGTAATGATGTCAGTAAGACATATGCAAAAGTGTTATCCCGGAGTTTATGGTTATGAATGTATATAAAATTTTGGGGACGAAATTTATTTAAAAGGACGAGAACTGTAACACCCCAAATTTTATTCACCAAGAATATATTGTAATTATTGTATATATTCAATAAAATGGTGAATATTTATAGCAAAAAGAATTAAATATTGAAGATGGAAAGGTGAACAGTGTTTTCAGTGAAATCGTTTACGAGGCAATAAGTTTGTCAAGTGATTTTAGAAGAACAAATGATGAGAAAAAATTATGAAATTTTACAGGAAGAAAGTAAACATCCTAAGCTTTAATTTGATATGTCATATGAATCATTTGAAGCTATATACGAAAAGATATGAATTTTTTAATTTAGCTCAGAAAATCTGGAATGTTTTGGAGCAGTGCCCAAATAAATTAAATCTGGGAATGATGTGCTTCCAACTGGCTAAAGTTCATATTTTTTCTTGAAACTAGACTCAATAAGGGTTCTATAGCCTTTGGAATCACTTTGAAATGATGTCTACAAATTTATTTATGATTTTTCAAAGTTTGGGCAGAAAATCTGCCAGAATTGGCACTATTCCGAAAATTGGAAAATAAAATGTGTTCACAATTGTGTAAATTGTGGAATAAAGAAAATAGGAAGGGAAGTAATTATTTGGATTGTAAATATGCCAAATGTCCTTAATCCAAGTCAAGAGAAATAAACAACAATTGGTGAATATGATCACATGTGTAATTATGTTAAGATAATGTTTCTTGGAACAAGAAGCTTAAGACAGTTGAATGAAAGCCCATTTGGTTTCTTAGGGACCTAGAGGACTTGTTGGGCTAGAAGGGAAGAGAAGGAAAATTAGTTCAAACTCTACTGGACTTGTGAACACAAGTTAGAAGATAAACCTTAAGTACAAAGTAAGGTCATTAATCCAATTTACAACCATTTATTAAATGAAGGGAAAATGAATAAGATTTTTATGAAGGCTTGCTTCCTCTTTCCTTGCCTCATTTCGTCTAAAGCTAAGAAAAGGAGGGGGGGAGAGAGAGGAAAAGCTTAAGAAAACTCAAGCTAGAGAGAAGGAGGGAGAGAAAGATCAAGGCTAGGCTTGCGATTCTTAAGATTTTCTTCTGATCAAGGCTAGGCTTGTGATTCTTAAGATTTTCTTCTAAACTTGCATAAGTTCTTCTCTAAACTCTTCTTCTCTATGAAATCCATGGTTTAGAAAGCTCATCATAAGCTCAATGAGAGAGAAAGGAGGACACTTAGAGAGAGAAAGTATAAGAACTCAATAGGTAACTTCATAAATCTCAAATCTATACTATTATGTTGTTGTTGATGATGTTTATGGTTGGATTTGGTGATTGGTTGTTAAGTTTGTAAATTTGGCAAGTGCTAACCCTATGGGATTATGCTACCCAAATTTCTTTAAATTATGGTAAGTACGTGTTTAAATGTCTTAATAAGGGGTTAGAAGTAGAAAGGAATAAGCTTTAGGGATTATAACACAAAGTTGCAATTTTCCCTTTTCTTAAAAGAAGTTTTGGGCATCACTATTCTGGGGGGAAGGAGTTTGATTTTCAAGGATTTGATCGTTCCATTGGTTCAACAGGAAAAATTAAGTGGGGTTACAGTTGATCACTTTTTCAGAAAAGCCCGAAAAAACATAATTACGAAAAGGCCCATAAAATCCTAAAAGAAGGGCTGTCAAGGGCAATTTCGTAATTTGACATTGAATGTTGTAATTCTAAGCCCAGAAATGGAATCCTTGGGAAAAAAATATGTCTGCATAGCCTAAGTTAAAATTTTAGGAAAAGTACAGGCGGACCGGGCCAGGCCGGGCCAGGGGATTTTGGTAAATTTTCACCTTAAGCTAATATAACCACAACACACACTATGGAAGTGTCTAAAATGGTACATGGATAGGTCATAACCTATTTCTTATACATTTAACATTTAAGGACTGAGTCGAGAACCGAAAGTCGACACATTTTACGAAGCACAAGATATAGGGGTGATAGAGTTTGAGGTAGGGACTAGTATCTCTCATGTACTATGTGACTATTTGTATGATGCGTGTTACTATTTTTTGTGATTTTAACCTATGCGAGATGCACATTACCTTGTTGTGGTTCGGTGCCCACCCAAGATATACTGGTATTACCTAGCTGTAGTCAATGATTCGGCTGAGGTATAGTAGGGGTTTTAACTTGGCATTTGGCCTTGAAACTTTGTGTACACATATGAATTAATGTGAATTTTCATTTTACTTGATACGGTGCATTGCATATTTAATTTTCACATTTTATATGTCAATAGTATGTTTCTACTTGGATTCCTTAAGATCTCACCCTTTTTTCTTAACAAAACATCTCAGCGAGTGCTAGTGGATCAAAAGGCAAGGACGTAGACCAAGGGAAGTGACTGGCACATGTCTCAAGGTGAAGACAAAGTTTGTGGTTATAGATAGTCTATGTTTAAAATACTTTTGGATATTCAGTAAATATTGTCGCCTTTTATATTGGAAAAATCCCATATAAAGTTTCCTAAAATAGGAAAATTCAAAAGCAAGTTGTTCAACTTAACAAATCTCTAATTAAGTTATTGACCTAATTTAGAATTTTGAAAATATGGGTGAAATAACTTTATTGCCCTCTCATAGCCTCCTCTATCCTTTTAAAAGAGTTTTATTACTCCATAACTTAGTTTTTCAATAAATATATATCAATAGCTTTCAATATATATATATATATATATATATATCAACACTAATACATAATAAAAAATATAATTCACTTAAATTAAAGGAATTTGTTGTGTTTTAGAGGAATCATTAAGCCCAAAAGTAAAAAGAAAATCATAACCCCAAATATTAATTAAATGATTTTTAGTTTAATATTGTAAACAGTAAAATTTATTTTTGGAAGAACTTAAATTATTATTATTTTTTTGAAAAAGAAAATAAAACTACATTAATCACACAATTTTGACTTGACATATGTTGCTTTGTTTAATGATGATGAAACACTTTTTTTACATTGTTAATGAAACTCTTTTTTATTATATGTAGTTAATGAACTCTTTAATATATATTTTGATAAATCACGCATATATCAGATTTTTTTACTTGGGATTAACATAGCTTGATTTTTTTTCGTAAAAAATTTTAGTTCAAGAACAAATTTTTTAATTCTTAATATTAAACTTAAAATGGTTTAATTGATATTGGGTTTAAAGATTTCTTTTTTTAACTTGAATTGTTCTTGATCATCCTTCTGGATCACAAAAAATTTCTTTGATTTAAGCGAGTCATATTTTGTTTTACTATATGTTAATGTTTATATATGTGTATGTTGGAAATTGTGCCATAAGGGCCAATTATTGTACTTTGAACATTATTATTTTAATGAAATTTCTCCATTCTGTTATCATATTATTTGCATGTTAACTGTGATAATTGTATCCTTGGATAATTCATAAAGATTGTCCTAAAATGTCCCTGGTCGGTCATCTATGCGGGAGCAGAGATGAAACAAGACCAGTATGACTTTGATAAGATATGGAGATACGAATCAAAGTCTTAGGCACTTGTAAGAGTACAAGGTGCTGGACCGACCTACAATGAGAAAGCTACATGGATCAAGTCATAAGCTTTTCTCATGTATAACCACGTCACAATGCCCTTAGACCTGAGGTCATCATGGATTCCTACATGAGAGTTGCTAAGCTTTGAACTAGTCAAAAGTCACTTTTGACCGGGTGATGATAAAGGCTACGATCGGGCTTAGTGGTTTTTCATGCAGAGGAATATGAATGATCAAGATGGAATTTGTTCCTCACATTAGTATAGAGATATTACTGGGCCCCTTGATGAGTGAGTCTGAGAAATGTATGGCCATACTATGATGAAAGGAGTTTTTGTCTATGTTATCAGGCTACTCAGGAATAGAGAAAGTAATGGTCAGGAACAAGAGGATGACATTATCCATGCCTTATCCTTGATCGATATATCATGTGACAAAAGGGACGTGACGTGGTTGTATGACAGGTTGCATCGTGATAACGATCCTCATATGAATTAGGTAGTCGTAATGTCTTGCTAGAGGCCGCTTGCGACTTTTGGGTTAGTATAGTTATTGGCCCACTGCCAACTTCATATGGGCCTATAGGGTCGCACACAAGAATGGCCCAACACGAGATAATGTTTAATTTAGGGTGGATGAATTTTATATTTATGTATATATATATAATATAAAATTCATTAATAATATTATATAGATATATATTTTTTTTGAAATATATATCTTATATATATATATATGTGTGTGTGTGTGTGTGTGTGTATATTATATGATATTATTATATTTAATAATATTATATAGATATATATTTTTTCAAAATATATATATCTTATATATATATATATATATTTGTATATATATATATATATTATATGATATTATTATATTGTGTTAGTTTTAAATTTAATTTATTAAGATATATTAAATTTAATGAGTAACATGATAGAGATATAATATCTCAGATTTAATTTATGAAGATAAATTAAATCTAATGGCTCTTTATTTGGATTAAATAAATAGGTTAAATTAAAACTGTTGGACAGATTTAATTTAAACTGAATTTATTTAATTAGCTCATCAAGATAATTAATTGTTAATTAATTTTGAAATTAATGATGATTAATTTTGAAATTTGAAAATAGCCCTCATAGGTTATAAACTTGATAGAGCAGATATATTCATAGGAACATGAGAATTGAGAGTCGCAAGTGAAACCCGAGGAGACATTAGAGGCCCTTGCACGCAGTCTCGGTTGGAGAGCATTCGTGTGGATACAGCTAAAGGGAGCTGACCTGACGTGTTGGCTCCTAGAGATCGTGAAAACTCTGAATCATCAAAAAGGTATGAATGCTTCCAACTTGGTTTAAACGCCGTTGATAGATCCTCGATTAGGATTGGTGAAAATTTTTAAAATTCTTCCATTGTGCCTACCGATTCTAATAGTGGCATCAGGGCTAGATCAATTATGCGTTTAAATTGAGTTTATGATTCTTATACATGTGATATATATGGGATGTGTACATATGTTTATAAGAAACACTCGAATATGCATGTGATTTGGTTATTACGAAACAAAATTAATTAGAAAGATGTGATCTTGTAATTCCGTTGATTTTCATTTTCGTTTAAATTGAATCTTGAAATTGTTTCATTTTCGGTTTTGAAACATGTAATCTGATCATGACATTTATTGCTTTTCATATTGTATGAATTCTTGTTGTGGTTTGTTATTTATCCTTGTTTGGGTATGGTGAACAACTTGGCTTTAGAATTTTACAAAGGTTGTAATATTTAAATATGGCTTGCATGCTGTGCCTTCCTTTAAATACTCTTAATGTACATTCTCTTCTCATCTCACTCCCCTCGAATGTTTAAACGAGGTTTCTCTCAATGTATTTCTTTTTTATTTAGAGAAGTCCTCTCATTGGCTTGGGAGGATTTTAGGTTAGGTAAGCCATGTTGTGTCACGTTTAAATTCTGCTTTTGATAAGATCATTGCATGATTACTTTTACGTTTATATGTATTTATCTGTATGAGATACAACCACGATTGCATCCATATAAACAAAACTAATTAATTAAGCCCTCTGAATCAAATCTTAAGTCATATCGCCATCAATTAATGAATACTTGTCAAAACCTAGATCGTCAATTGTGGAAACCACCAAAGTGGATGCACTTGAGTTATCTTGATGAGACAAGCTTGAGTAATGGTACTACTCATAATATTCATTATTGTTTTGACTTAATTGAGATTAACAAAACGGTTTTGAATCTCAAGGCATTAGATGGGGTTAAACATGCCGGATCATATGATGATTAAATCCTATAAAGATCTAAGAGTTACATGTGATGTAATTGGTAAATAGGTTACCTACCTAAATAACTTGAATTTAAGCGTCTTGCCAAAGCGGACTTAAGTTTAAGCCAAATATGGATCTTAGCCCACTAATTATTATATTAAGGGTGGTTAATTTAGTGGGAGATTACTAACTAACTTTGTATATTTTAATTGTCGAATCATGTCGACTAGTAATACTGCTACACTATCTTTGCGATAGGTCCTTGAGAAGGACAAACTCAATGGGACAAACTTTCTTGACTGGTTCAGGAACTTGAGAATTGTTCTCAAGCAGGAAAGAGAGGCTTATGTCCTAGATTAACTCATTCCTGAGGAGCCTGCAGCCAATGCTCCAAGAGCTCAGAGAGATGCTTACACAAAGCATAAGGATGACTCTGTGGATGTAGGTTGCCTGATGCTTGCCACTATGGTTCTAGAGCTCCAAAGAGATCTGGAACTCATGAAGGCTCATGAGATGATTGTACATCTCAAGGAAATGTTCCATCAACAGGCAAGGCAAGAAAGGTATGAGACCATAAAGGCCTTACATTCCTGCAAAATGGCTGAAGGTGCATCAGTTAGTACTCATGTGTTAAAGATGAAAGGCTATATTGATCACCTTGAGAGGCTTGGATTTCCCATGAGCTAGGAGTTAGCTATGGATTTGATCCTTAACTCACTCCTGGAGAGTTATGCCCAGTTTATTATGAACTACAACATGAACAACATGGAGAAATCAATTTCTGAGCTTCATGGGATGCTTAAAACTACTGAGAAAAGCATTAAGAAAAAGCCTAACACATTTTTTATGGTTCAGAAAGGAAAGGGTATGAAAAAGAAAGGGAAGGGCAAATGGAAGGGTAATGGCTTAGGTGGTAAGACCAAAGAGTCAAACAAGCCTGCACCCAAGAAGGCAAATCCTCCAAAGGAAGGAGTCTGTTACTTCTGTAATGAACCCAATCATTGGAAGAGGAATTGCAAACTCTACCTGAAAGATCTGAAAAAGAACAAGAAGGATAGCGAGGCTATTGCTTCAGGTATTTATGTTATAGACATTCATTTTTCTACTTCCTCTACTTGGGTATTAGATATTGCATGTGGTTCTCACATTTGTACAAATGTGCAGGGTCTAAAGGACAGTAGAAAGCTAAAGAAGGGCGAGGTGGACCTACGAGTTGGAAACAGAGCAAGAGTTGCTGCTTTAGCCGTAGGCACTTATGAATTAGTTCTGCCCAGTAGGTTTTTGTTAGTTTTGAACAATTGCTATTATGTTCCTGCTTTGAGTAGTAACATTGTTTCTCTTTCTTATTTGGATAAGGAAGGTTATACTTCCATTACTAGGAATGGTAAATATTCTATTTATCGTAATGACATTTTCTATGCTGATGGTGATTTGCATGTTGGTCATTATATATTAAATTTGAAACATCCTAATAATGGGAATATCTATAACGTAACTACTAATCAAACGATTTGAATCCGACCTACCTATGGCATTGTCGTCTAGGCTACATAAATGAGAAACGCATTACTAAACTCCATCAAGATGGATTTCTAAA
This sequence comes from Inga leiocalycina, assembly GCA_963242795.1. Lineage (NCBI taxonomy): Eukaryota > Viridiplantae > Streptophyta > Magnoliopsida > Fabales > Fabaceae > Inga > Inga leiocalycina. The sequence continues at coordinate 30,697,004 of OY725332.1, forward strand.
CTCATTTGATTTTGAATCATATGATACATGCAAATCTTGCTTATTAGGAAAGATGACTAAGGCACCTTTTACTGGGCACAGTGAGAGGGCTACTGAATTATTGGGCCTCATACATACAGATGTATGTGGACCATTAAATATAGCTGCCAGAGGAGGTTATGTCTACTTCATTACATTTATAGATGACTTTAGTAGATATGGCTATATCTATCTAATGAAACATAAATCTGAATCTTTTGAAATGTTCAAAATATTCCAAAATGAAGTACAAAACCAACTTGGTAAAACAATTAAAGCACTTCGATCTGATCGAGGTGGTAAATATTTGAGCCAAGAATTTATTGACTATCTTAGGAGTTGTGGGATAATCTCACAATTGACTCCTCCAGGAACACCATAATGGAATGGCGTTTCTGAACGGAGGAATCAAACACTATTAGATATGGTTCAATCTATGATGAGTCAAACAGATCTTCCACCATCCTTTTGGGGATATGCCCTAGAGACAGCTGCGTTCACACTAAATCATGTTCCATCTAAGGCAATTGAAAAGACACCATATGAGATATGGACTGGAAAGAAACCAAGTTTTTCTTTTCTCAAGATCTGGAGATGTGAGGTCTACGTTAAGCAACAAGCCTCTGATAAATTAGCATCTAGATCCACAAAGTGCCTTTTCGTGGGGTATCCTAAAGAAATGAAAGGATACTATGTCTACAATCCCGCCGATAACAAAGTGTTTGCTATTCGAAATGGCAAGTTTCTAGAAAGAGAGTTTGTCTCTAAATTAACTAGTAGGAGCCACGTACATCTCAAAGAAATTTGAGAGCCACAAGATGGTACAGAACCACAGATGGAAATTAGAGAAGACTCACAACAAGTTACTGAGCCTCCTCATGTAACACAAGTGTTAGATCTCATGTTTTGATGATAACAAAAGAATGGTATGAAGAAGAATTGAATAATAAATAAGTTTGAACAAAGTAATAACAGGGACAAGCAAGCATTTGAGTAATGAAGAAAGACCAAGAGAAAAAGCTGAGAAACTTGATCAGAAGCACGTTTTCTAAGGCATTACTCGAGGCGGTACTCGAGTAATGAGCCAAAACTTCAAGTAACCAGAAGCACCTTCCAGTGACCTGCCAACGTTACTCGAGTAAGTACTCGAGTAATAGTGTAAGTATTTTCAAGTTGCTCTCGGCCTGCCAATGTTACTCGAGTAGCTACTCGAGTAACCAGGTAAATACTTGGAGTTGCTCTCGGCCTACCAATGTTACTTGAGGAGCTACTCGAGTAACCATGTGAAAACTTCCAGTTGCCTTCAGGTTACCAATGATACTCGAGTAAGTACTCGAGTAACTCTGTTTCTGAAAATGTGTTGCTCTCGGCACTTTGTACCACTGCCAATGTTACTCGAGTATCTACTCGAGTAACACATTAGAGTCAGTGAAAACTTGAAGGTGGTACCCGATTAACTTGATATCATTCTATCTCATTTTCCTCGAGTTATTCCTCTAGATACAAGTATTTAATGTTCTATTTTAAGGGATTCCTTGAGTAGGTACCCGAGTATGCAAAGATATTTTCAAGGAAAACCTCAAGTCATTACCCGAGTAAGTGGTGCACAAAAAGTAAGTTTACTCGAGTAGGTACTCGAGTAATAAGGTAAGTGCTCTCGGCCTTAAAATCTTGCCAACATTATTGGAGTAGAGCATCGAGTAATCAAAAGATATTTGAAGATTTACTCGAGTTGGTACCCGAGTAACCTATGAAGTTGTGAATGTATTACTCGAGTAGGTACCCGAGTAAATAACTATTTTCAAGAACTTAGATTTAGTTTATTCCATGCACTACCCGAGTATTCTTGTATTTGTTCATTGACTTGAAGTTAATTTAAGATTTCCCGATGATGCTCGAGTAAGTACTCGAGTAAACTTCATGTGATACTCGAGTAGCTACTCGAGTAAGCAAACCCAGAAAGTTTGAAATCATTCCAACGGTCATTGTTTTGTTTCCTATTTGATTAACTTTTCATTATATTAGTATTCTTAGCATTTCAACAGATAAACAATGAAGAGATCTTACCAAATAAGGAAAGTCAAAAGCAACGCTCAAATGTCACCGACCATCACCTACCGCAACGCATGTTTTTCAAAAACTGGAAAAGTCAATAGTGGCTATGCACGCTCCAACGGACATGAAGAAATATGTTCCATCAATCATTACCAATGTATCTATATATATGGGAATATCTGAACAGAGAGACACAACAAGAACACACTCACGAACGTATCATCAAGTTCATTACTCTGTTTTTCATTGTACTTGTGATTCTATGCTTCAGTGATTCTTATTTACTCTGTGAGAGAGATATTTCATTAAAACTTAATATTTGTTATTGAGGTAACTTAAGGTTGTGGAACCTTGAGTTGGGATTGAATTACAACTTGTAAGGGGGAGCGAGTGTCCAGGTGTAGGAACTTGCTTGTACTGAGGTGCCAAGAACCCACTTAATCTTGGAAGTTATAGTGAAACTCTCAGAGAAGCTCTGAGGACTGGACGTAGGTCAAAGTGGTTGTGGCCGAACCAGTATAAATCCTGGTGTACACTTGGGTGATATTTCTCCTTACTCTTTCCTGTTTTAATTTCAACGTCAAATTTTATATTTGCAACGAAATTTTTAAGGTCACCCAATTCACCCCCCTCTTGGGTGAAACACTTGCTCTAATATTTGGTATCAGAGCGTAGGTCTTCTTGTTAAGGTATAACAACCTAAGAAGGATCCAATGGCAAGCATGGGTGAAGGAATTCTTCCCGACGGAGCATCCTTCACTAGACCTCCCGGTTTCAGTGGACAACACTTTTCTTTTTGGAAAGCAAAATTCAGAGTGTTCGTGATGGCTACCGAATATGGGCTATGGGATGTAATTGAGAGTGGAAACTATCAACCTAGAAAGATTGTAGATTCTCAGAAAATTCCAAAGACGCCAGCGGAATATGATGAGAATGACAAGAAACTTATCACTCTCAACAACAAGGCAATTCTGATGTTACAAAGTGCCTTAAGTCAAAGTAAATATTTTAGAATTTGCACACTTCCAACAGCAAAGGAAATGTGGGAAGCTCTGGAAATAGCTCATGAAGGAACTTCGGGAATAAAGGAGAATCGAATCAACACCTTGGTCACTGAATTCGATCTACTTCGAATGAAATCAGGTGAATCAATTTCTGAATTTGAACTTAGATATACTCATCTTGTTAATCAACTTGCAGCACTTGGGAAATCTTATGATCAACATACCCAAGTAAGAAAGATTTTGAATGTTCTTTCTAAAGAGTGGGAGGCCAAAGTCACTGCGATAGAAGAAGCAAAAGGAGAATCAATGAGATCAGTTGCTTCTTTATTTGGAAGTCTTTCTGAATATGAACGCAAACTAAAGTTCAAACGGGAACTAGATGACATTGGTGACAAGAAAAAGAAAGGTCTAGCACTAAAAGCAAAAGAAGAAAATCAAGATGAGAATGAAGAGTTCAATGATGACGAAATGGGCCTAATCATTAAACGATTCAGAAAGTTCTACAAGAAAGGTCAAGGATTCAAACACTTTCAGAAAGGAGGAAATAGCAGCAAAGATCATATCATTTGCTATGAATATGGGAAACCAGGACATATCAAGTCGGAATGTCCAGAGTTGAACCAAAAGAGCAAAGAAAAGAGAAAAGGCAAATTCTTCAACAAAAAGAAGGCCTTCGTATCTGCTATATGGGGTGATAGCTCCTCTGATGAAGAAAGTGATGAGGAAGAAGTAGCTAATATATGTCTCGTCCTCAAGAAGAAACAGAAGAGGAGGTAAATGATTCTGAACCTACCTATGATGAATTACTTTCCGAATATAATGCTTTACATTCTGAATTCATCGAAGTAGTTAAAGAATTGATTATTTTCAAAAAGAAAAACAAAGCTCTTGAAACTAAACTTAAAGAAAAGGATTGTGAAAATTGTTCATCTTTGAAAAAGAAAAACATTGATCTCACAAAAACTCTTGAAAAATTTACACAAGGAAGTGAGATGCTCAATGTTATTTTAAAAGCTCAACGATTTGTAAATGACTGATCTAGAATTGGATATGATCCAAAGTCAGATAAAAGGAAAGGTAGAAAGAAAGCAGGAGGTAAGTCATATTTGAATTATTTCCAGCATTCTGTGCATACATCAAATCCTTTTGCATTTTGTAATTACTGTAATAGAAAAGGTCATTATACATCTTCATGCATTCATAAGAAGAAAGGAACAATAGGAACCTACAAATGGGTACCTAAAGGTTCATATGTTCAGAAAATTATTTGTACTAACCCAACAGGACCCAAAAAGATGCCTAAGACCTAGTCATTTGATTGTAGGTATGTCTCAAAGCATCCAAAAATAGCAAGTGGTACATAGATAGTGGATGCTCTAGACATATGACCAGAGATTTTGAAAGTTTTACCACATTGCAACCTAAGGAAGGTGGAAAGGTAAAATTTGGAGGAAATCAATCCGGAAAGATAGCAGGAATTGGTGAAATCAAAAATGACAAAGGAATACAAGTCAAAGATGTATATTATGTTGAAGGCTTGTGTCATAATTTGCTGAGCGTAAGTCAAAGTGCAGATAAAGACAACTGGGTAATATTTGACTAAGAAGAATGCTTAATTATCAACAAGAATGATTTACAACTTGATAAGAAGAATATCAAGGCTAAGCTCAGAGCAAAAAGGGAAGGTAACTGCTATACTCTAGATATTAGTAGAAATGAGTCTGAAAACTGTTTTCTGAGTAATACTGATGAAAGCTGGTTATGGCATAAGAGATTGGCTCATGTCAATATGCATCAATTAGGCAAACTACTAAAAAAGGATTTAGTTCTTGGATTACCCAAAGTAACCTTCAACAATGACTTGATTTGTGACGCATGTCAAAAGGGTAAACAAACTAAATCATCTTTCAAATTGAAAAATGAGATTTCAACAAATAGACCACTACAATTATTGCATATGGATTTAGTTGGCCCAGCAAGAATAAAGAGTCTTGGTGGAAACTTATATTCATTGGTTATTGTTGATGATTTCTCTAGATTTACATGGGCTATTTTTCTATCATCAAAAGATGAGACCTTTGAAGAATTTATTGTTTTTGCCAAGAAAGTGCAAAATGAGAAAGGTATGTCCATTGCAGGTATTAGGACTGATCATGGTAGAGAATTTGAAAATCAAGCCTTTGAAGAATATTGTGATACTAATGGCATTGATCACAATTTCTCTGCTCCAAGAACACCTCAACAAAATGGAGTTATGGAACGCAAGAATAGAGTGCTCACTGAAATGGCTAGAGCGATGTTGAATGAAAAGAATGTGTCTCAAGTGTTCTGGGCTGATGCTATGAGTACAGCATGCTACATTTCAAATAGAGCATATATCAAAACAAAACTTGGAAAGACACCATACGAGCTATACAAAGGGAGAAAGCCAAACATTGCTCATCTACACATCTTCAGTTGTAAGTATTTCATTCATAATAATGGTAAAGATAACTTAGGAAAATTTGATTCTAAAACAGATAAAGGAATTTTCCTAGGATATTCTAACCGAAGTAAAGCATATAGAGTTTACAATAAAAGAACATGTATTATTGAAGAATCAATTCATATTGTATTTGATGAATTTGAATCCTCTGACAAAACCATTGATGAAGAACAGGAAGTTAGTTTAAATCAAGAAAATGGTCAATCTATTTCTAAATCTCTTATTCCAGAGGTTGATGAAACTAAGGAAGAAGAGCAATCCCTAGGTCAACCTAGAGCTTGGAAATACAATAAAAGTCATCCCTTAGATCAAGTCATAGGAGATGTGAATGAAGGGATCAAAACTAGAAATAGAATTTTCAATGAAGTAAGTTTTTCTGCATTCATTTCTGAGATTGAACCTTCTAAGATTGATGAAGCCCTATCAGACAATGATTGGGTTATAGCAATGCAAGAAGAACTAAATCAATTTGAGAGAAATCAAGTTTGGGATTTGGTGCCCCGACCCAAAGATCATCCGATCATTGGTACTAAATGGGTATTCAAAAACAAACTCAATGAATCTGCAATTATTGTTAGAAACAAGGCAAGATTGGTGGCCAAAGGCTATAATCAGGAAGAAGGGATTGATTATGAGGAAACGTATGCTCCAATGGCTAGATTGGAAGCTATACGTGTACTCTTAGCCTTTGCATGCATCAAAGGCTTCAAACTCTATCAAATAGATGTAAAGAGTACTTTTCTAAATGGTTACATCATGGAAAAAGTGTATGTAGAACAACCTCCAGGTTTTGAAGATATTACTAAGCCTGACCATGTTTTCAAACTCAAAAAGGCTTTATATAGTTTAAAACAAGCTCATAGAGCCTGGTATGAAAGGCTCATTAAGTTTCTTATCGATCAAGGTTTTGTACGAGGAAAAGTTGATACAACACTCTTTATAAAACGAAAACACAATGATATTTTAATTGTTCAAATATATGTTGATGACATTGTTTTCGGTGCTACTAATGAATCTCTGTGTAAGGAATTTTCTGAGATAATGCAGGGAGAATTTGAGATGTCAATGATGGGAGAATTGAATTTCTTTCTTGGTTTACAAATCAAACAAAGAAAGAATGGAATCTTCATATCTCAAACAAAGTATTTACAAGAGTTATTGAAGAAGTATGGAATGGATGAAGCAAATGGCACAGACACGCCTATGAGTTCAACTACGTTGCTCGATGCTGATGTCAAAGGGAAAGACTACAACATAACAAAGTATAGAGGAATGATTGGATCATTACTCTATCTCACAGCAAGTAGACCGGACATCCAATTTAGTGTTGGCATATGTGCAAGATATCAATCAGCACCAAAAGAATCACATGCTGAAACGGTCAAACGAATCTTTAGATACCTTGCTGACACACCCGAATTGGGTCTGTGGTATCCCAAAGGAAGAAGTGAATATCTTGTTGCATATTCAGATTCAGATCATGGAGGATACAAAATAGACAGAAAGAGCACCAGTGGACAAGGACAATTTCTTGGAGGATCTCTTGTATCATGGTTCAGCAAGAAACAAAATATAGTGTCTCTTTCGTCAACGGAAGCCGAATATGTTGCAGTCTCAAGTTGTTGTGCACAAGTAATATGGCTAAAACTACAACTACAAGATCTTGGTATTTATCTCAAAGAAATACCAATCTATTGTGACAATACTAGTACGATAAGTTTGGCAAAGAATCCAGTTCAACACTCTAGAACCAAGCATATCGATGTCAGACATCACTTCATCAGAGATCATGTTCAAAAGAAAGATGTGAAAGTGATATTTATTCCCACTCATCTTCAACTAGCAGATATTTTCACAAAACCTCTTGCAAAAGATCAATTTCTATACATTAGAAGAGAATTGGGAATGGTAAATCCCAATGAGTTGTAAGATATTTCAGTTTCTCATAATATTATATGAAGTCATTTGTTAAAGTTTTGATGATTACTAACTTAAGCATCGGAGTATATAGAAATTTGTTTTGCAGGAAGGTTGAAGCTCTGTTTTGAGAAACAAAAACAGAGGTGATCAGAGGACACCTTTACTGGGGTACCAACTTGAAGTAATATGTGACAGAGAAGCAATACCCGAGGAACAACTTGAAGTAAAGAAGCACTTTACTCGAGTAATGGACTTCAAAGCTGGAAGTAACGGATCAAGTTACTTGATTTTCAAATCTAACGGTTCAGTTACAAAGAAATGAAGAGTCACAAGTTGAAAACTCAGGTTACCCGAGGAAGACTTCGAATAAACTTGAAGCTTATTCGAGTAAGGCCTCGAGTAACTGCAAGTCCAGATTTTCAAAATCAATGAATAATGACTCAAATTTGCTCAGAATGGGTTATAAATGATCGAGGGAACATCCATGGATAATTACAATATTATTCATGTCAGGTACGCATTTTAAATAAATTATTTTAGAGTTTTTCTGTATGAACACTCGAGGAAGGCCTTAAGTAAACTTGAACATTACTCGAGTAAGGCCTCGAGTAATGTCAGGTTCTAGGGCTTTATCTGTCACGAACTCGGTCATTTCCAAAAAATCTCCTCGAGTAAATCACTATTTTCTCTCACAAAAATTTTTCACAAGTGATTCCTTGCTTCATTTCGGTCAAAACCCAACCATTTTCATTCCTAGAAATTTCCTATTTTGCTCAAAATCCCAGTGCCCTAATTAGCGTCTGAGTCTATGTTTTTTCTGAAGATTTTAGTTTTCAATCATTCAGAAAGATGAGAACTAAAAATCTTACTCCCATAGACTCCTCTGAATCCCAAAATCACTCTGATCCGCTTTCTTCTCCTCCCAAGAAGAGAAGAAAACTTACCCCGAGACCAAAAGCTAAAATTCCTCTTCAACCGAAACCCAAAGGTGTGGTGATTAAAGAGCCTATTGCTACAAGGGCTCAATCCAAAAAGAGTACCTCAACCAGAAGAGGGAAGAGTGCCAAATCTCCCTCACCTTCTCCCTCTGATTCCTCTACCCCCTCTTTCACACCAAAGCCTACCAAAAAGCCTAAATATGATAGGAATGTGGCTGCAGCTATGGCAAACATCATTGATCAAATAGAGAAGGGACAATCTTCCAAGAAGTCCAAAGTGTCGGAAGAAGAGATCACCAACCCACCAAAGGGATTCAATGTCAGCAAGTTGGTGGAATCTCTGAAGTATCTGTCTCAGTTCTCTAGGAGGAAGGTGTGTAAAACACACTATGTGGATCTCAGATTACTTCAAGAGGTAGTGAAGCTTGACCTAAGTCCTTATTTAGATCCCTTTATGCCTTGGTTATCCATTAGATTACCTTTTTGCACAAAGGTGATTACTCACTTTTATTGTAACCTAGAGATCATATATGAGCCTAACCGAACCTCAGTTGAGGAAGAGATGACCACCACAGTTAGAGGCCAAAAGATACTTATATCACCCTCTAGGATTAATTTGTGGTTAGGAATAGAGAACCCCCCAGATGATATCTATTCCCAACCTGAGCCAAACCAAATCTTTACCATCCTTAAACCCGGAGAGTTAGTTGGCCCTCTCAATTTCAAGCCTAGTGATATGTGTGATCATCACAGGGTCCTATGGTACATTTACTCTAGGTCCCTAGTGAACAAAGCCAACAATTATACACACTTCTCTGATAGGGATTATAGGTGGTTTGCTTCACTACTCTTGAAGGAACAGAAGGATCTGGGAGAGTATATCTTCTCAGAAATGAAGAGGTATAAGGTGGATAGGAAGGCTACAACACCAATGCCATATCCTCAGATTGTGTCTTTAATCCTAAAAGAGAACAAAATATGGTATTTGGATAGCAAGGAGCCCATTGAGAGGTTGACTCCGGTTGGGAGAAACCAGATAGGGAAATTGAATATTGACATCCCTCTCAAAGGCCCTCTGGAGTCTAGGTCAAAGAAGAAGACGAAGACCACAGAGGCAGAAACCAGCAAGATAGATGACACTCAGTCATCGGCTCCAGCTGCTACCACATTATCGCCGTCTTTTCTAAATGCCACTCTCCAGCATTTTATGGAAAATATGCTGAGAGGTTTTCATGTGGATATCGCCAACACGAATGCTGAACTGATAACCTACATGAATACCAAGATGGGAGAGCTGGTTGAAAGGATGGACAAGAGGCATGAGGAGTTGCTAGTAGAGCAATGTGCCCAGGGTGAGACTTTGAGATTGATTCTGGCACGACTGGACTCCTTAGGTCCCGGACCTTCTCTGGTCCATCTTCCTCTGCACCACCACCACCTCTAGTGAACCCTTCTTCTGACACTCCTATCCCTGAGGATGAACCATCTACCCCTCTGGTATCTAGTCCACCTGAGACACAAGCCAAAGACATTCTGTATATATTGGACAATCCAGATACCAATGAGACCGTTCATATCATTATTGATGATTCTCCTCCAAAACCTCAGCCAGAAACCACTCCTAAACCGAATCCATCACCTACCCAAACTGAGGAAATATCTCCCTCCTCCTCCTCTGAACATTATACTCCTGAGGCTGAGACTACTCCTGAGATTCAGACCACTCCAGAAGGAGAAACCTTTACTATGGTTGTCTTCCAACCTTCTCCTCCCGGCGATGACATCCATATCCCTCTAGTCCATCTGCCTGACCCAGTGCCCTCTAGCTCATTTGATTCTTTGGACTCAGATGATTCTATGGTCCTTCCAGTGACACCCATTTCCATGGCCAAGCCTCCTAGCCCTCCACTTGATTGATGAAGCCAAAAAGGGGGAGAAGAGCTTGAGAGTGATTTTGTGGATGTGTCCTAGTTTATTTTGGGTATTTGGGTGTATATAGGTTCTAGGGAGCATTTTGGACCTTGTTATTTCTTTTAGTTCTAAACTTATTATCTTGTAATATGCAATTTAAGTTTAATACAAGTGTGTTTAAGTTATGATTCCATTTCAAGTCCATTTAAGCTTTAATTTATGATACATTGTTGACTAATGAAGTTTATTATGTATGCAAGATGAATGTGTTATAATCATTTTATAAAGATAACAAAGTTTATCAAAAGACTTTCAAGAGATGTTTATTTGTGAACTTATTTTCAAAAAGATGTTCAAAATCACCAAGTTTTGTCATCATCAAAAAGGGGGAGAATGTTAGATCTCATGTTTTGAAGATAACAAAAGAATGGTATGAAGAAGAATTGAATAATAAATAATTTTGAACAAAGTAATAACAGGGACAAGCAAGTATTGGAGTAATGAAGAAAGACCAAGAGAAAAAGCTGAGAAACTTGATCAGAAGCACGTTTTCTAAGGCATTACTCGAGGCGGTACTCGAGTAATGAGCCAAAACTTCAAGTAACCAGAAGCACCTTCCAGTGACCTGCCAACGTTACTCGAGTAAGTACTCGAGTAATAGTGTAAGTATTTTCAAGTTGCTCTCGGCCTGCCAATGTTACTCGAGTAGCTACTCGAGTAACCAGGTAAATACTTGGAGTTGCTCTCAGCCTGCCAATGTTACTTGAGGAGCTACTCGAGTAACCATGTGAAAACTTCCAGTTGCCTTCAGGTTACCAATGATACTCGAGTAAGTACTCGAGTAACTCTGTTTCTGAAAATGTGTTGCTCTCGGCACTTTGTACCACTGCCAATGTTACTCGAGTAGCTACTCGAGTAACACATTAGAGTCAGTGAAAACTTGAAGGTGGTACCCGATTAACTTGATATCATTCTATCTCATTTTCCTCGAGTTATTCCTCTAGTATACAAGTATTTAATGTTCTATTTTAAGTGGATTCCTCGAGTAGGTACCCGAGTATGCAAAGATATTTTCAAGGAAAACCTCAAGTCATTACCCGAGTAAGTGGTGCACAAAAAGTAAGTTTACTCGAGTAGGTACTCGAGTAATAAGGTAAGTGCTCTCGGCCTTGAAATCTTGCCAACATTACTGGAGTAGAGCATCGAGTAATCAAAAAATATTTGAAGATTTACTCGAGTTGGTACCCGAGTAACCTATGAAGTTGTGAATGTATTACTCGAGTAGGTACCCGAGTAAATAACTATTTTCAAGAACTTAGATTTAGTTTATTCCATACACTACCTGAGTATTCTTGTATTTGTTCATTGACTTGAAGTTAATTTAAGATTTCCCGATGATGCTCGAGTAAGTACTCGAGTAAACTTCATGTGATACTCGAGTAGCTACTCGAGTAAGCAAACCCAGAAAGTTTGAAATCATTCTAATGGTCATTGTTTTGTTTCCTATTTGATTAACTTTTCATTATATTAGTATTCTTAGCATTTCAACAGATAAACAATGAAGAGATCTTACCAAATAAGGAAAGTCAAAAGCAACGCTCAAATGTCACCGACCGTCACCTACCGCAACGTTTGTTTTTCAAAAACTGGAAAAGTCAATAGTGGCTGCGCACGCTCCAACGGACATGAAGAAATATGTTCCATCAATCATTACCAATGTATCTATATATATGGGAACATCTGAACAGAGAGACACAACAAGAGAACTCTCACGAACGTATCATCAAGTTCATTACTCTGTTTTTCATTGTACTTGTGATTCTATGCTTCAGTGATTCTTATTTACTCTGTGAGAGAGATATTTCATTAAAACTCAATATTTGTTATTGAGGTAACTTAAGGTTGTGGAACCTTGAGTTGGGATTGAATTACAACTTGTAAGGGGGAGCGAGTGTCCAGGTGTAGGAACTTGCTTGTACTGAGGTGCCAAGAACCCACTTAATCTTGGAAGTTATAGTGAAACTCTCAGAGAAGCTCTGAGGACTGGACGTAGGTCAAAGTGGTTGTGGTCGAACCAGTATAAATCCTGGTGTACACTTGGGTGATATTTCTCCTTACTCTTTCCTGTTTTAATTTCAACATCAAATTTTATATTTGCAACGAAATTTTTAAGGTCACCCAATTCACCCCCCTCTTGGGTGAAACACTTGCTCTAACAACAAGGTCCATGAAGATCTGATAGGACACGGCATCAGCCTTAGAGATATGGATTTCTGATTACTGAAGGCCGGGATGTGTTGCTCATTGAGCAAAATGAGCCCACCACCTATCGAGAAGCCACAGTGGGACAAAACTCTGAGAAATGGCTAAATGCCATGAAGTGTGAAATGCAATCCATGTACAACAATCAGGTATAGACCTTAGTCGATCCACCTGAAGGTGAAAACCATTGGGTGCAAATGGGTTTTCAAGGATAAAACTGACCTGGATGGCAATGTAAATGTCTTCAAGGCATGACTGGTTGCAAAAGGATTTTCTCAAACTCATGGTATAGACTATGATGAAACCTTTTCCTCAATTGCAATGGCCAAATCAATCAGAATCCTTCTTGCCATTGGAGCATATTATGATTATGAGATATGGCAAATGGATGTCAAAACAGCCTTCCTTAATGGAAAGCTGCTTGAGGATGTGTACATGACACAACCTGAAGGTTTTGTACGTCCAGAGGACTTTGGTAAAATTTGCAAGCTTCAAAGATCCATTTATGGATTGAAGCAAGCATCTCGGAGCTGGAATCATCGTTTTGATGAAGTAGTCAAAGAGTTTGGATTCATTCAAAACATCGATGAACCTTGTGTTTACAAGAAGATTAGTGGGAGCATAGTTGTATTTCTAGTGCTTTATGTAGATGACATCCTACTCATTGGGAATGATATTCCTACCTTGCAGAGTGTCAAGTCTTGGTTAGGAAAGTCCTTTTCAATGAAAGACTTAGGTGAAGCCACCTATATCCTAGGGATTAGGATCTATAGGGATAGATCCAAAAGACTTATAGGCCTAAGTCAGAGCACATACATAGACAAGATACTGCATAGGTTCCATATGCAGGATTCAAAAAGGGGTTACATGCCCATGTCTTATGGCATCCATCTTAGCAAGGATCTGTGTCCTAGTACACCTGATCAGCGAGATCGCATGAGTAAGGTTCCATATGCCTCGGCTATTGGATCCATCATGTATGCCATGTTATGTACTCGACCGGATGTCTCGTTTGCCTTAAGTATGACCAGCAGATACCAATAAGATCCTGGTAAGGGTCATTGGACTGCCGTCAAGAATATCCTAAAGTACTTAAGAAGGATTAAGGACTTATTTTTGGTTTATGGTGGATTGGATGATGAGATCTGCATAATCGGTTACACAGATGCAAGTTTCCAAACTGACCAAGACGACCTTAAATCGCAATCTGGATATGTATTCCTCCTAAATGGTGGAGCAGTAAGCTGGAAGAGCTCTAAGCAGAGTACTATAGCAGATTCTGCAACAAAAGCTGAGTATATAGCAGCATCAGATGCAGCTAAAGAAGCCGTTTGGATCAGAAAGTTCATTACTGAACTAGGGGTGGTGCCTACCATCTCAAATCCAATAGATTTGTTCTGTGACAATAGCGGTGCTATTACATAGGCCAAAGAGCCTGGGTCACATCAAAAAACCAAGCATATACTCAGGCGATTTCATCTTATTAGAGAAATCAATTATAGAGGTGATATAAAGATATGCAAAGTAGCAGGAGAAGATAATGTTGCTGATCCTCTTACTAAGCCACTTGTACAAGCAAAGCATGAGCGTCATGTTAGGGCAATGGGAATTAGGCAAATTAATGATTGCACCTAGGGCAAGTGGGAGGATGTTGGAAATTGTGCCCTAAGGGCCAATCATTGTACTTTGAACATTATTATTTTAATGAAATTTCTCCATTATGTTATCATATTATTTGCATGTTAACTGTGATAATTGTATCCTTGGATAATTCATAAAGATTGTCCTAAAATGTCCCTGGTTGGTCATCTATGCGGGAGCAGAGATGAAACAAGACCAGTATGACTTTGATAAGATATGGAGATATGAATCAAAGTCTTAGGCACTTGTAAGAGTACAAGGTGCTGGACTGACCTACTATGAGAAAGCTACATGGATCAAGTCATAAGCTTTTCTCATGTATAACCACGTCACAATGCCCTTAGACCTGAGGTCATCATGGATTCCTACATGAGAGTTGCTAAGCTTTGAACTAGTCAAAAGTCACTTTTGACCGGGTGATGATAAAGGCTACGATCGGGCTTAGTGGTTTTTCATGCAGAGGAATATGAATGATCAAGATGGAATTTGTTCCTCACATTAGTATAGAGATATTACTGGGCCCCTTGATGAGTGAGTCTGAGAAATGTATGGCCATACTATGATGAAAGGAGTTTCTGTCTATGTTATCAAGCTACTCAGGAATCGAGAAAGTAATGGTCAGGAACAAGAGGATGACATTATCCATGTCTTATCCTTGATCGATATATCGTGTGACAAAAGGGACGTGACGTGGTTGTATGACAGGTTGCATCGTGATAACGATCCTCATATGAATTGGGTAGTCGTAATGTCTTGCTAGAGGCCACTTACGACTTTTGGGTTAGTATAGTTATTGGCCCACTGCCAACTTCATATGGGCCTATAGGGTCGCAGACAATAATGGCCCAACACGAGATAATGTTTAATTTAAGGTGGATGAATTTTATATTTATATATATATATAATATAAAATTCATTAATAATATTATATAGATATATATATATATATATTTTTGAAATATATATCTTATATATATATATATGTGTGTGTGTATATATTATATGATATTATTATATTTAATAATGTTATATAGATATATATATTTTTGAAATATATATATCTTATATATATATATATATATATTTGTATATATATATTATATGATATTATTATATTGTGTTAGTTTTAAATTTAATTTATTAAGATATATTAAATTTAATGACTAACATGATAAAGATATAGTTTCTCAGATTTAATTTATGAAGATAAATTAAATCTAATGGCTATTTATTTGGATTAAATAAATAGGTTAAATTAAAACTGTTGGACAGATTTAATTTAAACTGAATTTATTTAATTAGCTCATCAAGATAATTAATTGTTAATTAATTTTGAAATTTGAAAATAGCCCTCATAGGTTATAAACTTGATAGAGCAGATATATTCATATGCACATGAGAATTGAGAGCCGCAAGTGAAACCCGAGGACACATTAAAGGCGCTAGCACGCAGTTTCGGTTGGAGAGCATTCGTGTGGATACCGATAGAGGGAGCGAACCTGACGTGTTGGCTCCTAGAGATCGTGAAAACTCTGAATCATCAAAAAGGTATAAATCATTCTAACTTGGTTCAAACGCCGTTGGTAGATCCTCGATTAGGATCGGTGAAAATTTTTAAAATTCTTCCGCTGTGCCTACCGATTCTGACAGTGTATATATATATACATGTTCAAAGAAATAGTTTACAAAGCAATGAAACACTTTTAATAGGAGAGAAGAAACTGGAGAGGGCAGCAAAGACATTGATACACATTTTGAAATCTTAAATTGGGTCGATAACTTAATTAAGTATTTATTAAATTTAGCAACCTGATTTAGAATTTTTCTATTTTAGGAAACTTTATATGGGATTTTCCCTTTTATATTTTGACTTTGGACTGTAAACAATTACTTTTATTAGTATATATGTACTTTTCAGTATGCTTGTGGAACTTGGTCTCTATTACTCTGCTTATATCAAAATAGAAACAGGTGTTGACATATCTTTTCCAAAAGTTCACATTCACAGCAAATTACTCAGAAGTCCACCGATTAAACCACACACAGCAGCCAATACAGTCAATATTTGAAGTTTAAGAAGTCACCTTTTCTTCCTTCTGGCTTTTTCCTCTTGTGGTTGAAAACCCTAACCCTTTAACACTAAAATTTGCATCAATAACACCCTAAATCATGTAGGGAACAAGCTTAGAGGAAGGTTTATGTAGGTTAGGGGCTAATTTACCAAAGGATTTCGACTTACCTTGCAAATTTCCTTGCTCCTTTACTCTCTACAATTTATTTGCTCTCTCTTTCTCAGGCCTGATATGTGATGGTTTTGGGAGGAGGAAGGAGATGGAAAATGATTTTATAACTTTTACAATTATCATATAATTATTTAATTAATTAATAATCCACTTTTGGGTTTTTATGACATAATTCCCTAACTTCATGTAACTTGATGTCTTGAGCCCAATTAAAGCTGGGAATGTGGGCCTACCCGAGGGTTGCGGGCTAGGCCACACCAACCCTCGGGCCACGCAGTGCGGGCTTGTGCGGCCCACACTTCTGCGGGCTAGCAAATGTCAACCCTAACCCGCAGTGTGAGGGTTGCGAGACAGCCCTTGGGCCCGCATTTTTTTTTGTAAAAAAATCCTATTTTTTAAAGAAGGTAAAAACTATGAGACACATATATATGAGTTATTAAATTTACTTTCCTAATATTAATCATTTCTCTTATAAAAATTTAAAAACATAATCCACAATTGAAGAGATAAAGTTATCAAATTTGCTAAAGTTTATAAACAAAACATAAACTCATCCTCAAGCAACCAAGATATAATCATTTTGTTTAAAGAAAAAGGGAAGAGGCTAAGATTTTTTCTCTTTGGATTGGGAGATACCCAAATAGGAGTGAAAAACTTATAAGTTTTGTAAAATTATTATATGTAAAAAACAAATTTGTGGGCCAACCCGATAACCCGTGGGCTGGCCTGCATCAACTGGCAAAACAAGTCAAAACCCGTGGGCTCGCGGGTTGGGCCTGTATTACCGGCTCTAAGCCCAATTAACTAGCAACTAGTATTTCCCCCTCATGTTACATGTAATAGGATCCCAAGGGTCCTTCTTCCATGTCTAAATTGGTTTCATAACTTGTTCCTGTTATGTGTACATTTTAAGTCACAATTTTTGTCAAATTTGCACTTTTGCTCTAATTTTCCATAAATTCACATTTATTTGGCCAAAATATTCCAAATATATATTTCCTATTTATTTCTTTAATTAGTTGAATTTAACCTCAATTAATTAGAAATAATTAGTTTTATGCTTGTTTGGCAAAATTACAAGTTTGCCATTACATTTTTCTTCATTTTCAAATTTTTGGCACTTTTTCTACCAAAACTTTGAAACATCATTTTGGAGTGATTGCAAAGGCTATAGAACCCTTATTGAGTTTATTTTCAAGGAAAAATATAGCCCTTTACCAATTGGAAGCATAAAATTCTCAGAATTAATTTCTTTGGATGCTATTCAAGAAAATCCATAGTTTTTCTAGGCTGATTTCAACCGTTCATAATATTTTGTATATAGCTCTAATTGAGTTATGACTTATCAAATTAAAGCTTGGGTTGCCTACTTTCATTCCAACAAATTTCATAAATTTTTGTCATCGTTTGATCATCCAAAACTACATGATAATCTCACTGCCTCACAGGCGATTTCACTGGAAGCACTATTCACCTTTCTATTTCCAATATTCAATTCCCATGGCCTTGAATATTCACCATTTTATTGAATATCTTATATATTTACAATACATTCTTGGTGAATAAAATTTGGGGTGTTACATCTTTCACAAATGAATTGATATTCCAAGGCTATATGCTTAGCACGTGCATTAAAGGCATGATTTGCTTTAAACATGTTGCGCCTAAGTAATCATAGTAGAGTATATGTTCTTGCAGAAAAGATATATGTGTAATTCACCAAGTTAATTATGGATCCAGCACTACAAAAGAGATGCTGATTTGTAGCAATTAAATTGGGGGATTTGTAGTTATTCAATACAATACAATACACAGTGGTTGACCAAACCGCTATACAATACACAGTGGCAAATGGTTTTGTCACCATTCTCATCAACCACTATGCAAGGTAACCAAACCGCTAGTAGATTGGCAGTGGTTAAGATTGATCACTACAAGATTTGGTCGTTGATGGGCGGTTCAAGGAGAAGATTGTAGCGGTTTAACAATTGCTACAAAAGTGAGACAAAATTTTATGGAAGGAATTTTACAAATAATTTCTATTTGCAACAGTTACATAATTGCTACCAATAAGGCGCCAAAAAATTTGTCAAAATTTAGTATTGGTAGAAGATGAAATTTGAATTTTTAGCGCCCAAATTTATAGCAATTTAGTAGCCGCTACTAATTTTTTATGAAATTTGAAATTATTGGGCCAATACTTTGTATTGGTTTGAGAACCCCTATTGATTTAAATTTGAATTATTTTTGTTTTGTTTAAATTAGTCTATGCATATTTGTAGTAGTTTGTATAACTGCTACTAATTGATGTACAAAAAAAATATCCGTGATTAATTTTTGCAATAAATTTCTCCATCATTATTTTGAAAGATTGTATAAATTATAATAATTATTAATTGATGAAACTGATTAAAATAAGTTAAATAAGTATGGCCATTATGTTTATGATTGAGAAATGAAATGTAGAGGTAATCATGATTTAAGTTCTTCACTTTTTGAAAGTGAACTTAAAGATGAAAAGATATATTTGTTTATGGAGGTGATGTTGAAAATGAGGAGGATGGAAGAACCACATCCTTATATTTCTGCATAATGAAAGAAATAATTAGTATATGAAAATAAAAAATTAAAACTGAATAAGAACTAGAAATAAATAAACTTACATTGAAAAAATAAACATTTCCTCCATAATGCTTGAAGAAGAGGATGAAAAATGAGAGGGAATAGAGGTTGGAAGAGCAGGAAGAAGTAATGAATGGTGTTAGGTGAGAGTATTTATAGGGATGTAGTGAAACATTCGTGGTGGTTAATATAATGCTTTTTGTAGCAGTTAATATGTGTAGCAGTTTGTTGTTGCTTTATAGCGGCCAAAAACTGCTACTAATATTAATCATAATTTTTTTAAAAAAATATATAAACTGACTACTTTACTAGAATTAATTACATGTAAGATGTGGATGCTTCATGATATCATTCATCTTTGCCATCCCTGATGGAAAATGGGAAGATCATGCTAGTGTTGACTAAATGGTCGCCACTCTCAACTGGCTAGTCTGTGAACTCATTCCATGGAACTGCAACACGTAGCCTTGGGTCAAGCTGATTTGCACCCATCACATCCAATCTCTTTTTATTCAGGTTTCCCCAGTCATCTGCATAATTAATGAAAAAATTCAATTAAATTTAATTTCATATTTAAAAAAATTTAATTAAAATTTTAACTATTTAAAACAATTGCTTACCCCAAACTTGGATCCAATCGCTTATGAAGATGACCAGCGTGGGTGATTTTGGTCCCTCTTTACGGAATTCTAGAAATTCTCCACTTCACTTAATGGGATATTGATGTTTATCTCAATATTGTCGCCCTTATAGTCCTCTACGCTTATATTAGGGACCTATGATGGAGTAGGCTACTGTGGTGGGGTCATGAGGCAATGTCCTGTACCCATATGGGGTGCTGTCATGTACTAGGCTTCCCCATGTGAAGAGGTTATCTAGGAAGACGCTCAGGATAAACCTTCTCCTTCCCGTTTTCTTTCCCATAAGACATGATAACTACAATTATTCAGTTTTCAAAAGTAATACAAATTTAATTTATTATAGTTTCTAGGTTAACTATAACAAAATAAAATTTCTAAATTTCTATTTCAGATAACATTGCAAACATAATAAAATAATACAGATCTACCAAAATTTCCAAATTTTTAACAATATTAAATGGTTATAATTACAACTAATCAATATTACACATACATTAAGTACAATTACACCTAACCAATATATATTACACTAAAAAGAAAATAAATTTTACAAGACAAAATAAATTTATAATGTTTTAACAATATTATAATATCATAATAGGTAAAATATCATATAAAGATTGATGAATTACCCAAATTATAATTTGGGTTACTGAACTTAACAAATTATTTATCACGTTATATGTCATAATTAGAGATTTAAAATTTTAGTTAAATTACCTTCATATCCCTTAGTTATTAAAATAGAACATTTGAAAACATAGCCCAATTATTTTCTCTATCAATTAATTTCTTGGAATGTACTGTATGACTTTGTGCTTCAACTTATTTCCAAACATTCATTATGCATAATTTTCTTTTTTATACAATATTCAATTTTATGGGAAAGTAGGAGTATATATAATTGAAAGAGGTGAATTCTTGTGTACTACAATGTTTCACAAACATCTTTACATGGGATTTTCCCTTCTCTAAAAAAATAATCATGGATTATATATTTAGGATACATATACACAGGATTCAAAATTTAAACTTGGATCATAAAATTTTGAATAAAAATAAAAATATCGAAAGAAGGTAATAGATCTCCATGTGGATGTCTAAATCTACCATCATAATAGATTTCAATTTATGCCAATACATTTTTTATAAAATCAAATATTGTGCATAATTTTTTTATTGAGATAGCATCAACAAACATGTAATAGAGCTTTCATAGTTTGATGGTACATATTTCATTAATCACCGCCTACATAATTAATGTTTGTAAACAAACCTGTAAAGGGTGCTTTGTATATAGTACTTCCTAAGGAATTAATTTGTAACACCCCAAATTTTATTCCCCAATATGTATTGTAACTATTTGAAATATTCAATAAAATGGTGAATTTTATAAAATATGAATAGTGCTGCCAGTGAGATTTCCTATGAGGCAGTGAGATTGTCATATGGTTTCGAATGACCAAATGATCACAACAAATTATGAAATTTCACAGGGAGGCGGTAGACATCCTAAGCTTTAATTTGATAGGTAATGCGTAATTTATGGAGTTGTATGTAAAACTTTATGAATTTTTGAAGTTCTCCCAGAAAAATAGTTGATTTTCTGGGACAACATCCAAAGAATTTAGTTTTGGGAATTTTATGCTTCCACTTGGCAAAAGACTATATTTTTCCTTGAAACTAGACTCAATAAGTGTTTTATAGCCTTTAGAATCACTCCAATTCAATGTCTACAAGTTTAGTCATGATTTTTGAAAGTTTGGGCAGAAAATATGCCAAAATTGCCTAATAATCCGAAAATGAAGAAAATAATGTGATGGCAATTTTGAAATTAAGAGAAAAATGGGAAAAGACATTAGGGCTAATTGAAGAACCCTTAGGCATCACTTTTGATGGACTAAGGAAGGGAAATATTATTTATAATCAAATAGGGCCTTATGACACAATTGCATGTAGTAAGAGATGTGTACACAAAAAGTCAAATAATTGGAATTTTGGATCATTAATTAATTATGTAATTATGGGATATTATATAAAATAATTTCCCATATTCTTCTTCCCTAAAACTGACGTCCTACAGCCTTAAATAGAGAGAGAGCTTGAGAGAAGTTGTAGAGAGAAGGAGGAGAAATTTGCCAGGTAAGCTTGATTTCTTCGGTGAATTATCTCATAACTTGCGCAATCCTTCCTCTAAGCTTCTCTTCTACATGGTTTAAGGTGTTGCTGAAGCAAAATCTCAGTGTTTGAAGGCTAGGGTTTTGGTCATCAATGGGAAAAGCCAGATTGAAGTAAAGGTGACTTCCTAAACTTCAATATTTGGTTATTTTGGCTGTTGTGGATAATTTAATCGGTGAATTTCTATTGGATTTGCTATGAATGTAAAATTTAGGAAATGTTGTATCCTAGGTGTTATGCTGCCAAGATTGGGTCTAAATGGTAGTTGTGATGTAATTAAATTGTTAATAAAGTGATTATGAGTAGAAAGAGCAAGTTTGCAAGGTTAGAATTGAAAAACCCCAACTTATCTTGAAGAATCTCTGGGTTTCGGCCTGTGCTAGTTCAAGGAGTTTGAGTTGGATTTTTGATGATATAATGATTCCATTGTGCTCAGGAAGGAAAATTAGGTAGGGTTACAGCTGATCACTTTTTAAGAAAATCCTAACAAATATAATTATGAAAATGCCCTGAAACCCTGCAATAGGGCTGCCAAGGGCATTTTTGTCATTTACCAGTGAATTTGGTAATTCCTAGGCTGGAAATGGATTCCTTGGGCAAAAATTTGTCAGAATAGCCCAGATCAAAATTTCAAAAAAAGTTTGGTCGACTGGGTACGGCAGGGCGTGGCCAGGTCCCCACGGGTATTTTGGTAAATTTTCACCATAGACTCATATAATCACTAATAATAACACCATGGAAGTACCTAAAATAGTACATGAATAGGTTTTAACCTAATTACTGTATATTTGAAATTTTAAGACCGAAGTAAGTGCCAAGCTGTGACACGAACTATGAGGCACGCTTCACGAGGTGAATGGTTTTAAGGTAAGGAACTTACCTCTCCTGTGTGTATTTGATATTTGTGCGTGTGTATTGATGCATGTTATTGCTTTACTTGATTGTGTAGAGCATATTTGAATATTGAAGCTATGTTTCTGTTTATACTGTGACCATAGTTCTGTTATATGAAACTTTGAGCATGCAAAAAAGTCATTATGAGGCATACATCTAGATAAAGCTAATATATCATGCACATAGTATCTATCATACATGCATATTGATAATGTTTTGCTACTGAAATTCTCTCGAATCTCACCCTCCCTTACCAACAATTTAGACAGGTGAGTATAGAAGATATGCAGAGATTAGAGAAGAGAACTACACGAGAGGATCACAATGGTGGAAAGAAGATGGGAAGATGCCTCTGTTTAACTAGGACAGGTTTAGACACCCTAGTAGCCTTGTGTGGCTACATTGATTGTAATTATTATGGACGAACCCCTATGAGGTAGTTTTGTAATCATACACATATTACCAGTATATTTATACTATTCCTGTGTTGCCTACCGAACTGCGTATCATTTTCTGTAAATACTCTGAAAAAGGTGAAAATAAGATAAGAGTGTTATATTTTTGTACCATAGCCCAAAGCGGTTCTGGTGGTTCAGGCAACAGGAGAGTATACTGATAAGGTTTTGATTATATGGCAAAAGGAGATATGCACGGAATAGGGTATTAGAGAAGTGAACTACCCCTTTTCTGTGAATTAGCCCTGAAAGATTAGGAAATATCTAAAGGGTAGGAAGTAGTGTAATATCGGATTGAGGATGGTCCAAGGATATTGTGAAACTCGAGGAAGTGGGTATGGCCAAGGCCCGGGTACACACACGATATTTAGTCAACTAAAGGAAGCTGGCATGATGTTTGAGATCAGGGAAGTCTCATGGTATTGGTGGTTGGAAGCAGTTGAAGCCGGTATCTGCATTTTGGCATGGGCACACAACAAAAGTTAACCGTGCTCAACCTAAGGAAATCTTAGGATGGGTGACCCCCTGGAAAGTTAAATTGGTAAAGTCATGGAGACTTCAGGAATAGTAATTGTCTAGAGGTTTCTCTATAGCCAGTAATCATTTTAGTTGGATGATTCAAAGGATGCTTAGAAGCATGAAGATATTGATTATATAAGTATTAATTTTAATTAGAACCATTTATGTTGTAGTAAGTACTGCATAGAAATATTCATTTGGTAAGGTGATGGGAAACTTGAGGTGTAGAAATTGTTTTGAGGTTTCTCCATGCTGAGTGATGATCCTTAGTAACACTGTGGTGTTAAGGGGATGTAGATACGATATACGGTTTTATATGATGAGTGGTAATTCTAATATACCAAATTTTGTAATATTAAAAACATGTAAATATGGAAATAGTGGAATAAAATAAATATTGGTATTTACATATTAAAGGTAGAGTTACTTTCAAAATTCCTAGATGTCCATTGTGTCATTCATAGAAATCGATAAGTCAGGATTGTAAAAATACAAGTGTAAGAATTTGGAGGAATATTCATCTGTGGCTGTAGGGCACATAGGCTTCCGTTGCGAGATTGGAGGAATTTGGACATTGCGTGGTGTGCCACGATATGGGTGACATGGCCCTACGTGGGTCTCACGTGGAATTCTGGGTAATGCACCGATGGAGCAACTTTATTAAAAAGACTTCAGTAAAGTATGTAACGATAGCTCATTATGACTCATGATGACACATCTTTCGTGTTGGACAAATAAGAAAATGACAAGTGTCCCAAAATCATTATAAAATAAAAATATGTTTTTGTGTTGGCCAAATGAGGAGGTGACATGTGTCCCTATCATTACATAGTATAACACCTACTTTAAGCCTTTTGTGTTGTCATCTCTGGAGTACGCCACCTAGCGTCTGAGTCCGGGGAATTCACTGGTCTCCAGCTGGGTCGCTTGCTTTACGAGTTGAGCATCGAACCTAGGAGTCCAGGGAAATTTTTAGGCCTCCCCTTCCCCTGAACATTTATGCCCCACCAAAGAAAGAGAAAATGGAAGACCAATGGTTGCACAACACGGGGCACTCTTAAGCCTTAAACTTGTGACACGTGCCAAGCTAAGATGAGATCAATTTTCAAGATTAAATCTCAACCATTCCCTTCTATTTTAAGAGCCAAATTTCATGCAAGCATGGAAAGAGAAAGATAAATCAGATTTCATAAGCTTAAGAACATAAGAAGAGAGAAGGAGGAGTGAATAGTGAGTTCTCCTAACTAACCTAGCTGATTTCGACCCCGAATCGCCATTATCATTTGGTAAGTCCTTCAGAAAACTTCTCTACTCACTATAAGCTTCAATTCTAGGGTCTTAGATTTCTCATCTAAGGTGTTTTGTGTTAGTTAGTCTACCGAAGTGCCACTGGAATACTGAACTACTTGTAGAAACGCGAAGAGGTAGGCGTAGGCTTTCTTTTGACCCGAATACTTTGTGATTTCATTGAGTTTTTCTTATCTCTTAAACCACCCATGTATTTCATCCAAGGGGTGTTTTTGAAGAAGGAAGATGTTTTAATTATACATAAATTGATATATGATGCTTGTTGAAGTATTAGGCTTATCGGTAGTTAAAATCACAAAGTTAGATTTTTGTTATTTTTAAGCATATATTTCGGTCAGAAGTAAAATTGGGTGAGGGAGTTTGATTTTGGTATTTTTGAGCTTTCCATTGCATTCTACATGAAAAATTGTGTAGGAACAGACTTTGGTTATAATTTTTGATAGACTGGTTTAAAGACTCAAAAATTGGAAATTAAGTATGCATGTGTAACAAAGCTGCCAGTGTGCGTTTTTTTCTGGTAGTTTTGTTGTGGTGAAAATGTCACTACACAAAATTCATTTGATGATGATGAGATTTTCCAGAATTAAAGTACACTTAAGGACCTTTAATTTGATAGGTATTTTGAAGGATTATGATATGTATACTAGGAGTTATGAGTGTTTGAAGCAGACCATTAAAACTGGTCAGATTTTCTGGCAGTAGGGAGAAAAATAAAATCTGGGAAGCATGTGTTGATAGCTGGCTACTTAAAGTATTTTTCCCTTAAAATAAACTTAATAAGGGTCATATAGAATTTTGGATCACCCCAATTTGATTTTTTTAGAATTAGTTATGATTTTTCAAAGTTCAGTGAAAAATCTGCTAGCTTTTGATAATGGTGCAAAGATTGAAAGTAAAGTTTTTTTTTTGGTAATAGGATTGGACATTAAAGAGTTAAGTTAAGCATTTGGAGTAGCTTAAGCTCATTATCTTCATATTGAGCCTAATGCCTAATGATAACCAAAATATGAGAATGATTTATAAGGAATTGGACTAAGTAATAACTCATTGCCCGTAAATTATAATTTATAGGATTTGACATTTACTCAGGACATCCAAAGTACGTCAATCAAGATTAAGATTTGGAAAAATTGTTAGGTAATAACTTATCCCTTGCATACTATGTGATATGTTATATGCATGTTTGTACCACTGTGAATTTAAAACATTCAGATAAGAAGGGCTAAGGCCCAGTAAAATTTCCCTAAGCTGTGGTAAGGGACGGTTGTCCTTGAATTGGTAACTTTATGCTTTCTTCATATTGTGAATTTATCCCTCAATGTTGAATATGTTGATTGTATTGTAACTTTGGTTGACATGGGATGATATATGTGCATTTTATATGAGTGATATCCGTTACTACTAAGATTCATTGAATCTCACCTTATTTATCTAAAAAAAATTTTCAGCTTGGGCAAGTAGTTCGTTAGGCAAGAAGGTAACGAAGGGCGAATGAAGTAAAGAACTTAGAATTTAATTTTTCTATTGGTTATCTGTTTTGGGATTGTATTTAATTTGTATTTAAGTATGGTTAGTATCGTATTGACATGTATGTAAGTGCATGTATATAAGCAAACGCACAACGACATTTGAACTACTAGTGGACAGCAGTCCACCTAGGGCCGTTAATTAAACTTAGTAGTTTGGGTTTTAGTAGAGAACCTATAAGTAAAAACTCTGATATGAAGAAATGAACTGAAAACGGATGGCTTAAAATGAATCGTAAAATAATATGAGACCAATTCTGAAAATAAATTTTGAAAAGATTTTTGAAAACCCACTCAAGTGTAGCTGCACACTCTGCTTGTAGTTGGGACTTTCGCTGTTTACAAAAGATTACCAATCTCTTTTTTAAAGATATTACTACACTTATGCCATCCATATGTTTTCAAAACATAGGTGTTACATTTATTGGTATTAGAGAATAAGTTCTTGGCTCTAGGATAAAGTTCTCTGGTTATGTTAGTGCAATTAGTAAATTCTAACCCTTCGTTAGTTGCTTTATGCTAGGAAACATGTTTGATAGGAAAAGACAAAGAAGTAGTTCACCCCCATCTGTTAACCAGCCTCCCCCAGAACATCATATACTGGAGGGTAAACTTTATGTAGTCATTAATAAAGGGGAGCGTAATGGAGGGCATGGACCAATAGTGCGGTGTA
The DNA here is from genome assembly GCA_963242795.1 of Inga leiocalycina. Lineage (NCBI taxonomy): Eukaryota > Viridiplantae > Streptophyta > Magnoliopsida > Fabales > Fabaceae > Inga > Inga leiocalycina. The sequence goes on from OY725332.1 coordinate 30,724,297, forward strand.
TGGTAAGGAAAATAGTTCCTAACCATACAACAATAATAATAAAGGCTAGGCAGGCTAGTCTTGTCATAGAGCCATCTATAGTTGATACTAGTGATCCCGAGAACAACAAGATTTTTTAGGGCACCAATTCTAATACTAAGTCTAGAGCCCCGGTAACTCAGTTATTCTTTAAACCACATCTAGACCATGAGTTGTGGGAGCACTTTAAGGAATTATACTTGCTGCATTTCAATAAATATTTTACATCTATGGCATGATATGTATCATTCTTTGGAGAGGTAAGGAATTTGTATAGGCAAAGGGCCGAGTGTGGGTTGGCATTGACTAATGATATCTGGATCCAAACTACACTAGCCTACCTTCCTGATTTTACTGCTTGGATAAAAAAAAGAATGAGATCGAATTTTGGGGTCCTTTCGAGTTTGAAACTTTTCTGGAGCACATCGAATCATATGTGGTGTAGAACATGGACTGGTAATGGTAGGGCCAGCTGAACTGGTTATGGTAGCACAGAAAAGGCTACTTTTGTGTATATATTAAGACACTTTAGTTTCTTTGTTGTAAATATGACTCTTTAATATTATCATATATATATATATATATATCCTATTGTGCAATAGTATTTAAAGCTTAAGGAGTACATATATATAAATGATAAGTGTCATATTAATGGTTCAAATTTTCTTTGGTAATTGTGAAAAGAAATAATGGTGAAGGGTAGACCAAAGAAAAGACCTGCAGTGCCAGAAGTTGAGGAAGTAGGAAACCACTAGACCCTATGCAACAAATTTTTGAAATGATTCAACGCTTACGTAAGGAAATTCGAGAAGTGAAACAAAAGCATAATGAAGATAGGGTACAACTTGAAGACACCGACATAAATGAAGACATTGAGGTGGATCCAGAGGAGGAACCGTCTAAGAATGTTGAACGATCTCAGACACTAGAATCTAATAAGGGGATTACTATTATTCTTGCCTGAGAATAAGACCTCTAATACTGGATGCCTAAATTCATTAAGTACCAGCCTCCGGCATTCAGGGGAAAATTTGATCCACAAGCTACTGAGGAATGGTTAACATGGTTGGAGAATATTTGAGGTGCTAGGATGTCTTATAAAGATGAAAGCTAGAATGGCTATATATAAATTAGAGGGAGATGCTGACCATTGGTGGAGAAATACAACAATAATACTAAATGCACAAAACATTCCATTGACCTATGAGTTATTCCAACATGAATTAAATCAGAAATTCTTCCTGAGGTCCATGAGTCTCTTAAAGGAGAAAGAATTCCTAAATATACGACAGGGTATTACTTAAACTTTTGATGAGTGCCTATCCTGGTTCACTCGGCTATCTCGTTACTCCTCTTATTTCCAATTTAAAGATGATGAAGAATGGAGCTTTGATATGTTAATTAGAGGACTGAAGCCTAAGATGGAGGAAAAGCTAGTTGCCTAGCAATTTACTAAATTCAACAAGGCAGCGGAAGAATGCCGGTTGACAGAGGGAAACTTGAGGAGGGTGCATATAAGCAAAAATGTAAACAACTGAAGTGGATCTAGTCAGGGGAATACTTCTCAAAAATGAAAAGGGCAAGGATTCTTTTCGAAGGGAAATAACAAGAAGCCCTTTCAATCTAAGAAGAAAAGCTACCAAAGTTCTCAAACACAGTAACTATGTCCTCGATGCGGTAAGACACACCCGAGTAGATCTTGTGAAGGGCAGCTGATTTGTCATGATTGTAGAAAGCCCAAACACTTTATCAAAGATTGTCTACAGTGAGTAGCTGAGCCCAGGCCATAAAACCATCAGAGATGATCCAAGGTACTATCCTCCTCTATGGTAATACTTTGAACGCATTGTTTAACTCAGGTGCTAGTCATTCTTTCATTTCATAGATTGTGCTAAACGATTAAAGCTAAGCATCTATGAATTGCTGTATGACTTGATTATATCGACGCTTATGGGTGTCAAAACTGTGACTGCTGAGGTATGTCTAAATTGTCTAGAAATGTTGAGGGGTATGAATCTATAAATGAAATGTGTTATCAGATTGTGGTAATAAGAGGGTAGTATTTCTAGAACCGCAGTCGAAACTCAATGCTAGTCTAAACTTAAACCTTCTCTCTGTAGCTGAAGCTGAGAAATACTTAGAGAAAGGGCATCAAGGGTATATAGTGTTTTTCTCTGTATGGCAGAGACAAATTTAACTCTTGAAAATGTACCCATCGTGAATGAATTCCCTGAGGTCTTCCCAGAAGATATTACTAGGTTACCTACAGAAAGAGAAGTAGTGTTCGTAATTGAAATCACACCAAGAGCTAGATCTATATCCCTAATACCTTACATAAAGGCACCAAATGAAATGATGGAACTGAAGAAGCAAATTAAAGAACTGTTGGAGAAAGGGTTCATCCGATCCAGTGTTTCACTGTGTGGGGCACCATTTTTGTTTGTCAGAAAAAAGAATGGAAGCCTAAGGCTATGCATTGACTACAGAGAATTGAACAATGTGATTGTCAAGAATAAATATCCTCTTCCCTGAATTGATGATCTCCTTGATCAATTGTTTGGATCTAGTGTGTTCTCAAAGATTGACCTACGATTAGGTTATCATCAGTTGCAAGTAAAGGCTAAAGATATCTCGAAAATAGCCTTCAGACCAGATATGTGGGCTATGAATTTTTAGTGATGCCGTTTGGCTTGACTAACGCACCTGCTATATTTATGGACTACATGAACCGGATCTTTTGTCAGCAGTTAGATCAGTTTGTGGTAGTCTTCATTTATGACATCCTGATCTATTCCAAAAATAGAGAAGGGCACGAGGAGTATCTGAGGATCGTGCTGAGTATCCTAAAGGAAAAACAACTCTTTGACAAACTCAGTAAATGTGACTTGTGGCTGTCAGAAGTCAAATTTTTGGGTCATGTGATTTCAGAAAAAGGGGTCTTTGTTAATCCTAGTAAAGTAGAAGTAGTGTTAAACTTGAAGAGACCAGAAATTGTTACAGAAATACACAGTTTTTTGGGTCTTACCAGTTACGATCGCAGGTTCATACAGAATTTTTCCAGAATTGCTTACCGTTGACAAAGCTCACAAGAAAGAACCAATCATTTGTGTGGGATGAACGATGTGAAAAGAGCTTCACACAGCTGAAGGAGAGATTGACGACTACTCCAGTATTGATTATTTAACCCCTTCAAGATCAAGGCCAAGATTAAGTTCATAAACAAGTGATTATGTGGAGTTAGAGACCATAAGATGATTTAGGGCGTATCAAAATTTAACTTCCCAAAATTAGGGTTTACAAAAATTTTCTAAATCCTATTTAACACAATCTCATATCCATATATCAAATTCACAAATGGCTTGAACAGTAAGATTTCATTCATAATCATCAGAGTATAATGTAAATTCCCAACATACTCGGGTTCCATTAATCAATAAAGGGTTCTACATGGCATAAAGCCTATAATATTTTTCCCTTTACTAGGGGATTACACAAATCTACATCATAATTCTAATATATATATATATATGTAATTCCTAACAAAATATTCAAATGATAAACAACGATAACCAATAACCCAAAAAGGAACTCCTAGCCCAGAGTTCTATCCACTCTTCATAGCCCACTTGCCTTTAGATCCTTCAGCCCTGTCTATACATTGTTTTTGGGAGTGTAAGATTTTAAGGAATCCCCATAGTAACAAATCACTCATAGTATGCATAACAATAAGGCATGAAAGCAAATCATAACCCACACATAACAACTACAACAGCAGTTACAACGACAAGGGTAGGTATGACTCGTGTCACCCTTACATTTGCTCACGCTGAAGTGATCACGCTACATTGCACCACAATACAGTTCACATTAATATATTTCACCACAGCTGGGATTCATATAAAGCATTTTATAACGCAAGCCACACTGGCAAGATATATATAACACACAGCCTACGGTTGGATTCACAACATAATACCCCACAGGTTGGATTCACAAAGCAGTTTCACAACAATCCATGTCAATTACAATGACAATTTAATGGCCGAGGTAGAGATGACCAACATCAATCCCTAAATGACTTGTGCTGAAGTGCTCACGCTATAATGGACCATGGCAAATTTTCCAATAACATTTCACAAAACCATGATCAGTCATGCATACCAAAACATCATACACAACATAAGAGAAGAGTCACTACCTGGTTCGCTCTGTGCGTGCTCATGGACTGGTCTCTCCCAAGTAAGGCAAATGTCAAATCCTATATTCATAATTAGGGATGAAGAGTCAATTCTCTATTCTAATGTTCATTAACTTCTCAACTCTTAAATTGGTTATCATTATTGTGCTTTAAGAACCCATAAATGCCTCTAACAAAAGCCCTAAAGGGTTGAAAGAACTATTTGAAAGGCCCCCTTTTGGAAGCACAAAAACTGATTTTTCATTATTGCATTCGAGTGAAGATGACCTCACTCGAGTGATGATGCACTTTGCACTCAAGCATAAAGGTGAAAACTCGAGTGATATCCAAATGCTTACTTGAGTCCTAGGAAGTACGGTGTAGAAAGTGCTTACCCGAGAGTAGAAAGGAATGACAGAAACCAAAGATGCTTGCTGCACTCGAGCATGAACTCAATTGCTCAGTGGAAACCTAAGGCTTACTCGAGCACCCCAAAGTGAGGTTCAGGAAGTGCTCACCAAAGAGCATAAAAACCTTTCAGAGAAGGACATCACTCGAGCAGGAATTAAAGCACTCGAGTGATGGCTTAGCACGAGCGAGTGCTAAGACACACTTTTGAGAAGTTAGTTACAAGTGGCAACCTGAGATGTGAGTTCACAATATCTCATACACCCTCACTCAAGTAGGATGAGGCTTACTCAGGTGGGAACTCTCAACACTCGCAAGTGAGGCAACACTCTTGCCTTTTCACCTGGAAGTGCACATGAAAGCTGAAGGCAGAAAGGGAAAATGCACTACCGTACTCGAGTGGAACCCGTCCTCACTCGAGTGTTGCCATCAGAAACCAGAAAATGCAGAAGGTATGACAGCACTTCCTCATTTTTGCCCAATTGATTCCAATGGTCCCAAACTCTCAACCAAGGCTACTCCCACACAAAAACACCCAATCTACTGGAACTATCAAAATTACCAATTTCCTATTCCATTATCATGCTTTGGTCATAGGCTACAATCAACACCAAAATTCCAAAATCTCTAAACATACCATTTCGTTCTCTAATCAATCTATCTATCCAAAACATATACCAAAACACTCATTTCCATACCAAGAGCATGCCAAATACCCAATGACCCTTATTTTTCAAAATTGAGGCCAAATATTCCAGAAATTCCAAACTTAACCATTTGGCATAAAACATAGATAGAAAGATTGGTTTCACCTACCTCTTCAACTTTTCCAGAGGAGTTTCTTGATTCTCCAAACTTCAAAATTCCTTAGAGCCCAAATCACCACCAATAGAGAATCTAGAGCCATGAGAATAAAGCTCTCAACCCAAGGAATAACTTTAGAGAAGAGAGTTTGAGCATTTGAGATCATCTTCTTACCTTAATCACAAGTTTTTCCTTCCTCCTTCCAAAGCTCCAATGGCTACCAAAAATATGGAGAGAGAAATGAGATAGAAGAGTGATGAAGGAGATGCAATGATACACCCTTCCCATGCTATACCCTTTTCAGCTGAAAAATGGGAGGGAAGAAGAGAGAGAAATAATAAACAATGGGTTTGACTTTTCTCCTTTATTCTTCCTTCACACACACACAATCTTGCCACATGTCACAATCTCATCGGCTCTCCTCAAATAAGTAACTAATTAGTTACTTTAACCACTCCATTAGCCATTTAGTTACACATCACATTTCTCCTTAGTTAGTAATTAATTTCTTCATTAATCACTGACTAATTAAAGGATAATTTTCCGTTCTTCTAATTTTTCACTGATTATGGCATATTAGTTAAAAATTGCCACATAACCCATAATTATTCCACTTTAATTCAATAATTATTATCAATAATTATCATTAGTCCTTAATCAAAATTTGGGGTATTAAAGATTATCCCAGATCCCTGTGAAACCTTTATGGTGTATAGCGATGCTAGTAAATAGGTATTGGGATGTGTCCTTATGCAATAGGGCAGGGTAGTGGTATATGCCTCTTGATAGCTAAAGACTCATGAATTGCATTAACCTACTATGATCTAGAACTTATAGCAATCATGTTTGCTTTGAAGATATGGTGGCATTATTTGTATGGTACCAATGTAGAATTATACTGTGATCATAAAAGTCTCAAGTACTTACATAACCAAAAAGAACTTAACATGCGGCAGCGGAGATGGATAGAGTTGTTGAAAGACTATAACCTGGAGATTAAATATCATCCATGGAAAGCAAATGTTGTCACCGATGCTCTTAGTAGGAAGGCGGTGTAGGTGGCAGTCATGAAGGTACAAGAACATAAATTACTAGAGGAATTTAGGGATCTGAATATGTCAAATCAAGTATTCCTGAACATGAATGTACCAAATGAAGTACTCATTGCTAAATTTAATGTTAGTCAAGAGGAAAGTGGTCTGAGGGCAGAAATAAAAGAAGCTCATAAACAAGATGAGCAGCCTACGTCTATTTGAGAAATGATCAGAATAGGTGGAAATCCAGACTATGATATTTCACCTAGTGGGTTAGTAAGATACCAGAAGCGTGTATATGTTTCATCAAAGGCTGACCTAAGGCAAAAAATTCAGGATGAGGCATATAAGAGTAAATATACTCTTCATTTAGGAGCAATCAAGATGTACCACAATTTGAAATCAGAATACTGGTGGCCAAGATTGAAAAGTGATGTAATCAAGTATATTGCATGATGTCTTACCTATCAAAAGGTAAAAATTGAACATCAATAACCATTAGGACTTCTATAAAGCCCTAAAATTCCAAAGTGGAAATGGGAGTGTGTTACCATAGATTTGGTGGCAGGATTACCTAGGATCAGAACCTATGATGCAATATGGGTAATTATTGACAGGTTTACAAAGTTAGATCATTTCCTACCTATCAATGTTGGTTATTCCCATGAGAAGCTAGCAGAAATTTATATAAAGGAGGTAATCCGATTGCATGGTATGCCAAAGAGTATTATCTCTAACAGAGATCCTCGCTTTACATCTCGATTCTGGAAAGCTCTATATGAAATATTAAGTACGAAGTTGAAATTCAGTATGGCCGATCATCCACAAATAGATGGATAGTTAAAGAGGACTATATAGACACTAGAAGACATGTTGCGATCATGTGTTATGGATTTCAAGGGGAATTGGGATCATTTCCTTCTACTCTCTGAATTCGCTTACAATAACAGCTATCATGCGAGTATTCAAATGGCTCCATATAAAGGACTCTATGGAAGAAAATGTCATTCACCTCTCTGCTGGACAGAATTATATAAGAGAAAATTGTATGCATCAGATCTTGTGGATCATACTTCAAAACAAATAAAAACTATTAGAAAGAGTCTCCTTGCAGCATAGAGTAGATAAAAAAGCTACGCTGACAAAAGAAGACCTATAGAATTTGAAGTTGGAGATCATGTATTCCTGAAAATATCTCCAGTTACTGAAATTGGTAGAGCAATAAAGAAAAAGAAGTTAATCCTACGGTATGTTGGTCCTTTTAAGATTCTTACGATAATTAGACCAGTGGCATACAAAATAGCCCTCCCCCAAACCTGAATAGACTACATGATGTATTTCACGTCTCTCAGTTAAGGAAGTACCAATCGGATGCCAAGCATGTGATCAAGTATGAAGAAATTAAGGTATGAGAGAATAATACCTATGAAGTAGAGCCAGAGCAAATCATTGAACGACAAAAGAAACAACTCAGAATCAAAGTATACCTTCATTTTAATTAGATGATTCAAAGGATGCTTATAAGCATGAAGATATTGATGATATAAGTATTAATTTTAATTCAAGTAGTTTCTGTTGTAGTAAGTACTGCACAAAAAGTTTATTTGGTAAAGCGATGGGAAACTTAAGGTGTAGTAAATGTTTTGAGGTTTCTCCATGCTAAGTGATGATCCTTAGTAACACTGTGGTATTAAGGGGATGTAGACACTATATACGGTGCTATATAATGAGTGGTGATTATAATATACTAAATTTGTTAATACTAAAAACATGTAAATATGGAAATAGCGGAATAAAATAAATACTGGTATTTACAAATTAAAGGTAGAGTTAATTTTGAAATTCCCAGATGTCTATTGTGTCATTCACGAAAATCAAGAAGTTAAGATTGTAAAAATACAAGTGTAAGAAGTTAGGGGAAAATTCGACAGTGGCTGCAAGGCACAGAGGCGTTAGTTGCGAGATCAGAGGAATTCAGACGTTGTGTGTCATGCCTCGATATGCATGCCATGGTCCCATGCTTGTCCCACATGGAATTCTAGGTAATGCAACGATGGAGAAACTTTATTAAAAGGACTTTAGTAAAGTATGTAATGACAACTCATTATGACTCTTGACAACACATCTTTTGTGTTGGCCAAATAAGAAAATGACAAGTGTTCCAAAATCATTAGAAAGTAAAAAAATGTTTTTATGTTGGCCAAATGAGGATGCAACATGTGTCCCTCATCATTAGACATTATTACACCCACTTTAAGCCTTTTGTGTTGTCATCTCTGGAGTATGCCTTCTAGCATCTGAGTCCGGGATTTCACCAGTCTCCAGTTAGGTCGCTTGCTTTGTGAGTTGAGTACTGAACCTAGGAGTATGGGGAAATTGTCAGGCCTCTCCTTCCCCTGCCCATTTATGCCCCACCAAAGAAAGAGAAAATGGAAGACCAATGGTTGCATGACACGCGGCACTCTTAAGCCTTAAACTCGTGACACGTGCCAAGCTAAGATGAGATAACTTTGCAAGATTAAATCTCAACCATTCCCTTCTATTTTAAGAGATAAATTTTGTGCAAGCATGGAAAGAGAAAGAGAAATCAAATTACTTAAGGCTAAGAATACAATAAGAGAGAAGGAGGAGTGAATAGTGAGTTCTCCTAACGGAGCTGATTTTGACCCCGAATCGTTGTTATCGTCTTGTAACTCCTTCAGGAAACTTCCTCTACTCACTATAAGCTTCTATTCTTTGGTTGTAGATTTCTCATCTAAGGTGTTTTGTGTTTGTTAGACTATTAGAGTGTCACTGCAATACCGAACTACTTGTAGAAATGCGAAGACGTACGTGTAGGCTTTCCTTTGAACCGAATACTTTGTGATTTCATTGAGTTATTCTTAGCTCTTGAACCACCCATGTATTTCATCCAAGGGTTGTTTTTGAAGAATAAAGATGTTTTAATCATATATAAAATGATATACGATGCTTGTTGAAGTATTAGGCTTATCAATAGTTAAATTCACAAAGTTAGATTTTTGTTATTTTTGAGCATATATTTTGGTCAGAAGTAAAATTGGGTGAGGGAGTTTGATTTTGGTATTTTTGAGCTTTCCATTGCATTCTACATGAAAAATTGTGTAGGAATAGGCTTTGGTTATACTTTTTGATAGACTGGTTTAAAGACTCAAAAATTGGAAATTAAGTATGCTTGTGTAACAAAGCTGCCAGTGTGCGTTTTTTTCTAGCAGTTTTGTTGTGGCGAAAATTTCACTGTACAAAATTCATCTGATGATAATTAGATTTTACAGAATTAAAGTACACTTAAAGACCTTTAATTTGATAGGTCTTATGAAGGATTTTGATAAGTATACTAGGAGTTATGAGTGTTTGAAGTAGAACATTAAAACTGGTCAGATTTTCTGGCAAAAGGTAGAAAAAGAAAATCTGGGAAGCTTGTGTGGATAGGTGGCTACCAAAAGTATTTTTCCCTTAAAATAGACTTAATAAGGGTTATATAGAATTTTGGATCACTCTAATTCGATTTTTTTAGAATTAGTGATGATTTTTCAAAGTTCAGTGAAAAATCTGCCAGCTTTTGGTAATTGTACGAAAATTCAAAGTAAAATATTTTTGTAATAGAATTGGACATTTAAGAGTTCAGTTAAGCATTTGGAGTAGTTTGAGCTCATTAGCTTCATATTGGGCCTAATGTAGTGACCCTAATGATAACCAATATAAGAGAATGATTTATAAGGAATTGGTCTAAGTAATAACTCATTGCCCATAAATTATAATTTATAGGATTTGACCCTTTCCTTGGACGTCCAAAGTACATCAATCAAGATCAAGATTTGGAAAAATTGTCAGATTGTAATTTATCCCTTGCATACTATGTGATATGTTATATGTATGTTTGTACCACTGTGAATTTAAAACATTTAGTTGAGACGGGCTAAGGCCCAGTAGAATTTTCCAGCGCTGTGGCAAGGGACGGTTGTCCTTGAATGTTGAATATGTTGATTGTACTTTAACTTTGGTTGATATGGCATGATATATGTGCATTTTCTATGAGTGATATCTGTTACTACTGAGATTCATTGAATATCACCTTATTTTTTCAAAACAAATTTCCAGCTCGGGCAAGTAGTTCCTTAGGCAAGAAGGTAAACATAGGAAAATGAAGCAAATGACTTAGAATTTAATTTTTCTGTCGGTTATCTATTTTGGGATTGTACTTAATTTGTATTTAAGTATAGTCAATCTCGTCTTGACATGTATATAAGCGCCTGTATATAAGCAAACATGTAATGGCATTCGAACCAGTAGTGGATAGCAGTTCACCTAGGGCCGTTAATTAAACTTAGTTATTTGGGTTTCTACAGAGAACTTATTAGTAAAAACTCTGATATGAAGAAATGAATTGAAAATGGATGGCTTAAAATGAATCGTGAAATAATATGAGACCAAATCTGAAAATGATTTTCAAAAAGATCATTGAAAACCCACTCAAGTGCAGTTGCACACTTTGCTTGTAGTTGGGACTTCCGATGTTTACAAAAGATTACCGGTCTCATTTTTAAAGATATTACTACACTTATTGTAACCCCCTCACATCATAGGCCGAGATTAGTTCATAAATATGTAATTATGTGAAATTAGAGACCGTAAGATGATTTGAGACTTATTTGAAATTAAACTTCCCAAAATCAAGTAAGATTCTAAAGAATCCCTGTAGTAACAAATCACTTATAATATGCAACACATCAAAGCATGGAAGTAAATCATCTACACATCACATAGCAATCACAACAATAGTTGCAACGGCCGGGGTAGGTATCATGGACATCACCCCCTACGACGACTCACACTGAACTACTTGTTGTATTGTACATCCACATGAACATATCACATATATCACCACAGCTAGGATCTATACAAAACATTTCACAACACGCAGCCCCACAGGTTGGATACTCAAACAGGAATCCATGATTCCATAACACAGCCTCGACACTTACAACAGCAGATACAACGGCCGGGGTAGGTATCATGAACATTGGCCCCCTACGATGGCTTACGCTGAACCGCTCGCGCTGTAATGCCTTATGGCCGATAAGAGATTCACAATGATAATCATCATACCAAGTATCATACACAATATGAGAGAAAAGTCACTACCTTGATCCTTCCGGGTGTGTCTTGGCGTCGGTTCTCCCGAGTAGGTCAACTGTCAAATCCTATATTCATAATTAGGGACGAAGAGTCAATTCTCTATTCCAATCCTCAATGAATTCTTAATACTTAATTGGTTATCATTATTGCTCTTTTAGTGTCATTAAATACCCCTAACAAAACTCCTAAAGGGTTGGAAGAACTATCCCAAAGATCCCTTTTGGAAGCACAAAAACTGATTTTTCATTGTTGCACTTGAGTGAAGATGGCTTCACTCGAGTGTTGGTACAGACACTAGAGTGAAGAAGGCCTCACTCGAGTGATGGTACGGTCTGTACTTCAAGTGCTAGAAAGTGAGGACAGAAAGTGTTTGCCCGAGAGCACAAAAACTTTCAAAGAAGAGGAGCACTTAAGTGAAGAAGACCTCCCTCGAGTGACAACTTAACACTTACAAGTGTTAAAGTGCACTCTTGAATTTTGGACGCGAGTGACAACCCGAGATGATAGATCATGTTGGTAAATACACCCATACTCAAGTGAGAGGAGGCTCACTCGAGTGAGAACCCACAACACTTGCAAATGAGGCAACACTCTTGCCTCTCGCCCGGAAATACAACATGAAAACCGAAGGCCAGAGGGGAAAATACACTAACACACTCTAGTGATCCCGCCCTCACTCGAGTGATGTTCACCCCTCACTTGAGTTATTTTATCAGAAACCAAAAAATGCAGCAAAACTAACCACTTTTCCTAACACTTGCCCAAATGATCCCAATGGACCCAAAACTTCTACCAAAGCTACTCCCACACAAAAACATCCAAAGAATTCAATAGAATCATCAAAATGACCCAAATCCTACTCCATTATCATGCTTTGGTTTAGAGCAATATAACCATCCAAATTCCAAACTCATCCAAACATACTATTTCCATCCCAAATCAATCTATTTATCCCAAACTCATACTAAAACACCTATTTCTATACCAATAACATGCCAAACTACCAATGACCCTATTCCAATGAAAATGGGCAAAAAATTCTAGAAATTCAAATCTAACTCATTTGGTATAAAACTTAGATAGATAGATTAGTCTCACTTACCTCTTTCACTTCGTCAAAGAGATTTATTGATTCACCAATCTCCAAAATTTTGTGGGAGCTCAAACTAACACCAATGCCTAAATTATACACATTAAAATGAAGCTCTTCATTCAAGGAACAACATTAATGAAGAGAACTTGAGCAATAGAGGTCATTTACTTACCCAAATCTCAAGGTCTTCTTCCTCTCTCTTGGCAGCTGTGGAGGACGAATGGGAGAGGGAAAGTGAGGAAGAGCTGGAGTGTAGAGAGAGATGAAATGCTGATCTTACTCCCTCCCCCACACTGGAGCCGAAATGGAGGAAGAGGAAGAAAGAGAAAATAATATTTTATCCCTTTTTTGACTTTTTCCATGCTCTCTCATACTCCCACCTTGACACATGTCACTTCTTCATTGGTTCTCCTCAAATTAAATTGCGCATTAGCCACTTTAATCCCTCCATTAACCATTTAATCTCACTTCTTATTTCCTCTTAGTTAGTAATTAATTTTCCCTTAATCACTAACTTATGGCCAATAATTCCATTCTTCCAATTTTTTACCACTTATGGCATATTAATTAAAATAGCCATAAAACACATAATAATTCACACTTTAATTCACAATTATCCATAATAATTGTCATTAGCCCTTAATCAAAAATTGTGATATTACACTTATATCATCTATATGTTTTCAAAACATGGGTGTTACAGTGATCATACCTTATAGTGAAACATAAAGATGGTAAGGCTAAGAGGTACAGTTGTTGGGTTGAGTCAAGAAGCTAGAACCTGACCAAATATAGTAAATCTTCGGCATGTTAGTAGAACATCAAACATGTATCAATGATCAAGGTTCATAGTAATGAACTGTGAGAGATGCATCAGAACATAAACCAGGGGAAGATTTGAAATCAAATGTTATCCTGGAAAGGCTAATGTCCTTCATACACTATGTGAATATTTATATGCTATGTATATGTCATCTTCTATAATATTTATGATACACAGTGCCTCCGGGCACACTGATGAATAATGCCTTCGGGCAGTGCCTTTGGGTACACTGATGAATAATGTATACAGGCAGCGCCTCTAGGTATACTGATGAATAATTCCTACAACAGTGCCTACGGGTACACTTATATGCCCCGTCGAGGACTGAGGTACGGAATGTGTAGGGGTTACGACAGTGGTTGGCTCTGAGCACATTTTTGACTGAACTAAGTTATGTATTAGTATAATATTGCATTATATGGTGCAACACATACATTATTGCATTCTCTATGAATGATTGTGTGTTACTATGAAGGTCAAGTGGAATCCAATTGAGTTATGGAACAATCAGGGGTTGCAATAACGGTTGGCTCTAAACGTTTATGACTAAACTGTACTGAATGCACAAAAATTTAAGCAAACATGGAATTTGGCTTCCAGAAGTAAGATTTATGGACCATATAGGCTCACAACAAGGAGTTTTGGTGGATCCTTGCAAGGTGGAAGCAGTACTGAACTAAAAAAGGCCAGAGACTATTTTTGAAATATATAGTTCTTTGGGTCTTACCGAATATTCTTGAAAATTTATACAGAATTTATCCAAAAGAGTTTTGCCTTTGACAAGGTTAATTAGCCTAAAAAACTTAACATTATCTATAGGACCATAACTAGGAGAAGGGGTTCATTGAGCTGAGACAAAAACTAATGCCAGCACTGATATTGATAATCTGAGATCAACTGTAGACCTTTGTTGCCTTGTTGATGCTAGTAGGCAGGATTAAGAAGTGTTTTAATGTGGCATGGCCATGTTTTGACTTATGCATCTAGAAAATGGAAGCCTCATGAAAAAAAATTTATTATCCCATACATGATCTTGAGTTAGCAGCAATTGTGTTGCAATGAAAATAAGGAGACATACTTTTATAGTGCGATTATAGTGTTGTTCTATGACCACCAAGATTTGAAGTTTGATATAATAAAAAAGAAAGCGTTACGGAGTTTTTGGCTATGCATATGTGGCAAATTTTGGGGATGAAATTTATTTAAGTGGGTTAGAAATGTAACACCCCAAATTTTATTCACCAATATATATTGTAATTATTTGAAATATTCAATAAAATGGTGGATTTTAGAAAATGTGAATAGTTCTGCCAATGAGTTTGTCATGTGGTTTTGGATGACCATATGATAACAACAAATTATGAGATATTACAGGGAGGAAATAGACATCCTAAGCTTTAATTTGATAGGTAATGGGTAATTTATGGAGTTGTATATAAAAAGTTATGAATTTTTGAATTTAGCCCAGAAAAATCTTTGATTTTCTAGAACAACATCCTAAGAATTTAGTTTTGGGAATATTGTGCTTCCACTTGGCAAAAGGCTATGTTTTTCCTTGAAACTAGACTCAAAAAGGGTTCTATAGCCTTTGGAATCACCCCAATTCAATATCTACAAATTTAGTTATGATTTTTGAAATTTTGGGCAGAAAATTTGCAAAAACTGTCAAATAATCTGAAAATGAAGAAAATAATATGATGGCAATTTTGAAATTATGAGATAAATAGGAAAAGCCATTTGGGCTAATTTAAGGACCCTTAGGCATCACTTTTGATGGACCAAGGAAGGAAAATATTATTTATAATCTAATAGGGCTTTATGACACAATTGCATGTAGTAAGAGATGTGTACACAAAAAGTCAAATAATTGGAATTTTGGCTAATTAATTAATTATGTAATTATGGGATATTATATAAAATAATTTCCCATATTCTTCTTCCTTAAAACTGACGTCCTACAGCCCCAAATAGGGAAAGAGAGAGCTTAAGAAAAGGAGGAGAAATTTGCCAGGTAAGCTTGATTTCTTTGGTGAATTATCTTCTAACCTGCGTAATCCTTTCTCTAAGCTTCTCTTCTACATGTTTAAGGTGTGGGTGAAGCAAAATCTTAGTGTTTGAAGGCTAGCGTTTTATTCATCAAAGGGAAAAGCCAGACAGAATCTAATGTGACTTCCTAAACTTCAATTTTCGGTTATTCTAGCTGCTGTGGATAATGTAATAGGTGAGTTTTTGTTGGATTTGCTCTAAATGTAAAATTTGGGAAATGTTGTGTCCTAGGAGTTATGCTGCCAAAATTAGGTCTCAATGATAGTTGTAATGTAATTAAATAGTTAATAAAGTAATTAGGAATAGAAAGGAGCAAGTTTGCGAGGTTAGAATTGAAAAACCCTAACTTTTCCTAGAGAATATCTGGGTTTTGGCTAGTGCTAGTTCAGAGAGTTAGATTAGGATTTTTTATGATATGATTTTTCCATTGTGCTGAAAAGGGAAAATTAGGTGGGCTTACAGTTGATCACTTTTTCAGAAAAGCCTAAAAATGCATAAATAAGAAAACGCCCCTGAAACCCTGAAATAGGGGTTGCCAAGGGCTTTCTTGTCATTTTGTAGTGAATTTGGCAATTCTGGGCTGGAATGGATTCTTTAGGCAAAAATATGTCAGAATAGCATAGATCAAAATTTCAGAAAAATTATGGTCGGACTGGGTGCGGTGGGGCCGGGCCCCAGGGGTATTTTGGTATATTTTTAACCAAATGCCCCTGGGGACCTGGCCCTGCCCCGCCATACCTGGTCCGACCATACTTTTTCTAAAATTTTGGCCTAGGCAATTCTGACATATTTTCCCCTAAGGAATTCATTTCCGACTTTAGAATTACCAAATTCCCTGCTAAAAGACCACAACGCCCATGGTAGCCCTATTTCAGGGTTTCAGGCCGTTTTGGTAATTATGCATTTTAAAGGTTTTCTGAAAAAGTAATCAATTGTAACCCCACCTAATTTTTCCTCATGAACACAATGTAATCATCAAATCATCAAAAATCCAACTCCAACCCCTTGAATCAGCACTGGCCAAAACTTAAGATTCTCCAAGAAAAGTTGGGGTTTTTTAATTCTAACTCCATAGACTTGCTCCTTTCTACTCCTAATCACTTTATTAACTATTTAATTATGTTAAACCCACCATTTAAACTCAATTTTGGTAGGATAACACCTAAGGCACACTCTTTCCCAAATTTTACAATCAGAGTACATCCAACAGAAATTCACCAATTAAATTATCCACAACAGCCAGAACACCCAAAGATTGAAATTTAGGAAGTTACCTTAGCTTTCTTCTAGCTTTTCCCTTGTTGGCTGAAACCCTAGCTTCCCCAACAATGAAAGTTTTCTTCACAAACACCTTAATTCACATAGAAGAGAAGTTTAGAGGAAGGATTACACAAATTAGGAGCTAATTCATCGAAGAAATCAATCTTACCCTGTGGATTTTCTCCTCCTTCTCTCTACAAATTCTCACAAGCTCTCTCTCTTCTTTATACACAAAACTAACAGAAATGAGCATGGAAGCGAAGGAGATGAATTTTAATAATATCTCATAATTTCCATTAATTTAATTAATTAATTTCCCACTTTCAGATTTAAGAAAATTCTGGTAGATTTTCTGCCTAAACTTTGAAATATCATAACTAAATGTGTAAACATCATTTGGAGTGATTCAAAAGGCTATAGAACCTTTATTGAGTATAGTTTCAAGGAAAAATATAGCCTTTAGCCAACAAGAAGATAAAAATTCCCAGATTTCAAGTTTTTGGACACTGTTTTAGAAAATAGCCAGTTTTCCTAGGCTAAATTCAAAAATCCATAACTCTTTGCATACAGCTCCAAAAATTACCCATTACCTATCAAATTAAAGCTTAGGATTTCTACATTCATCCTATAAAATTTCATAATTTTGGATTTTCATTTGGTAATCTAAAACCACATGACAAACTCACTGCCTCATCGGGAATTTTCACTGGCAACAAAATCACATCCTCCAAAATTCACACTTCCCTTTCATTGGATATTTCCATATATTTACAATGTATATTGGTTAATAAAAGTTGGGGTGTTACAATAAACAACAAAAATAAAAAACCATGATAAATGTTTTCAACCCATTAATAAGGCAAGGGTGAAAAAGGTTCAAATATAAATAGGTTACACATACAAAACATGCTCGAATACTTAAAAATATTAAACATGAATAAATAACAATAAAATTTCTAAAAACCAATCTACTTAACTCAAAAATAGAAATAGAATAAGTAGCTTTACTAGCCTATATTGTTGACCTCCTTCAATCTTTGAGGAGAGCCTCTGGTGTGCTGAAAACCTTCGAAGAGTGTGCACGGAACACAAATTTGCCAAAAGTGAAAAAATAAGGGGTGACGCCATATTTATGGACACGATCTTTGTAGTAGTTCTACAAAAGAACCCTTAAAAAGCCTACTACAAATCACCACGCACCGCCATATTTGAAGCGGTTGCAAAAAAAATAATTATATCAACTGCTACAAAATGCTGAAACCCTACCTCGGTCTCTCTAATACTTTGTAGTAGCTCCTTACAACCACTGCAAACCACAAACTAGAGCATGACGTTTAGTCTTCTGTAGCAGTTATTCAACAAAAGCACTACAAATAAAACTACTACAAATCTGGCACTAATATGGCACCATAAGGTGCCAAGCTAGCGTCATGTTTGTAGCGGTCTCAACTCACTAAGTACTACAAATTACCGTGGCTATTAACCTCGCCACTCAATGTGAGTCATATTGTGACAAATTTGTAGCTGTTTGCATAAAAACCAATATAAATCCCTAACTTTGTAGCAGATTTTAGTAACCACTGCTAATTAGCACTTTTTTGTAGTGCAAATGAGTTTACTTGTAAAATTCCAAGTTATAATTCAATGTTTTAGCTAAAAAAATGTTGGTTTCTTCTTAAAACTTTAAGAGATGACATTGGATCAAAACAAACACAACAAATCCATCTATAAAGCGAGAATCAACATGACAGACACCCTAATCAACATCATAATAGACTTTAAGAGAGTGAGGGTAGAGATATGCAATAGTAGGGAAGAGATTTAGTGAATTGGTCCATGTAATATAGAGACTATAATGGAAAGTATCACAGAGGTAATGGGGAATTCATTTGACTGTAGTCTAGTGATATTTCTTTGGGTTATGCATAAATTGACAGGCTTGATTAACAAGAAAAAAAAAGTTAAGGCAAGTGAAAAATAGATACTAAAGACTACCTATAATCCTACTATAATTTATGATAAAAAGGGGGCCTAGTGATGGTAAGCTTATAATTTACAATTATGAGTAAAGCCATTGAATGTGCATCAAGTGTGTTTGTTCTTCTTATCAAATTGAAGATGTATTTTCTTTTAAAAAGAATGATTCCATCAGACACTCGATGAACCTTTACTCCTTGAAAGTAATTTATAGGACCCAATCTTTGATTGGAAAGGAGGTACTCAAAGTTTGAATTAATTCAAAGGATCAAGTTAAGATAATGTCTTCTACATAAATGAGAACATATACTTTGCACTTGGAAGAGTTGAATATAAACAATAAGGGATCTGACCTTGTAGGCAAAAATCCCAGTTGTAAAAATTGAGAGCTAAGGCATGTAAACTAGGCTTGAGGGTCTTGTTTTAGTTGATATAGTGGTGCTACCAAAATTTAATTCAGCACAATAAGTGTGTAGGCCGTCAAAATTGTAATTTGCAAATCAAGGTCGTTCTATACGGACTTAATCAAACTAGTGACTGGGCATTAAATTTCTTACTTTCATTTTAGTTTGACAGATCAAAATTGTTTTCAATGAGTAAAGAGAAACTAAATTAAAATCTAAGCAAGAATTTATCAAACTACTAAATGCAAATTGTTAAAATGGGTAGCTTAGAGTCACTAATTTGGGGTGTATAAGCATACAAGATGTATACATAGAGTTGGAGATCTTATTCCTCCCTGGATGCATGAAATAAGCGTATAGTGTTGCATCAGTCCATTAGTATGGGCTTAAAGAATGAAAACCAAGGGAATATAAAAATTAAAGAAAAACACTAACAGTTAAAATCAACAAAATTTATCTTAAGAGTATAGCAAGGGCACAACTCAGGTCGTCTCTGTAACACCCCTTTACATTGATAGGCGTTACATGGTTCGAAAATGTGTCATTAAGTTAAATTGGAGACCAACGGATAATTTGAAACTCATTAAAGATCCTGACTTCAAGACAGGATTCGGCCTTGTGATAAGGTAGGTCTTCAAAAACATTTCCAAAGACTGTTTAATACGGTCTAACAACCACTTTTTAAATATATTTGGCCTGTGCAATTTGGTTTCATTCATCAAATCATAGTGTATAACAAAATTCATGTTGCCTCTCAGGTTCCTTCATTCAAAAAGGATTTACAAGGCATCTGTGCCTTATTCAATTCCTATATTGGGGATTACATATAACCTCACACATTTATAACATATACAATTTACATAATCATCCTAAAAGTATGACAATTGACACTAAAGCTCAAAACTCCTAGCTGGGAGTACTAGCCGCCCTTTGTCACTTGTTTCTCCTTAGATATGCTTGCCCTGGTTGTAGGTTAGTCATTTGAAAGAGTGAGATTCATATAAATCTCAATAGTAATAATTCACTTATAAGATATATAATAACAAAGCAACATCACAACAGCATCTATAGCAGCAATCACATTTGTGACTTTTGTCATATCACAACAGCTCACATGGCTATATACATAATACGACAGATTTCACTGTAATCACAATAACAATAGCTTTCACTGTATTTACAATAATAACATCTTTCGTTGTATTCACAATAACGACAGCTATCACAGCTATATATACAGCAACATCTGCATTCATCACAATGCAATGATAAACACAAACATACAATACATTATACATGATATAAGAGAAAGAGTCACTACCTTGTTCTTTCCATTCATGGGCAAGCACCGATTTCTCAAACTCAGGCCGGATATCAATTCCTCTAAATCAAAATCAAGGACAACTAGTTATTCCCCATTCCAATTTTTAATTTCAAAGCACTTAGAGTTGGTTATTATTTGAGAACCTTAGGTGACTACTAGAAGCTCAGATAGATGCCTAAAGCGTTAAGGAGAATTAGACCAGACACTACCTTTCAAAAATTCAAAGTATCAAATTTTAGGGGTTAGCCACGGCCAAGACCCTCTCTGGCTACGGCCAAGGAAAGGTCAGAAACTTGTGGGCCACGGCCAAGAACATCTTAGAGAGTTTTAGCCCACAGCCAAGAACTAGTCAGACACTTTTTGGCTACGGCCAAGGACCATTGGCCATAGCCAAGAAGTGACCTGTTTATTGGTTGACTTCTAATGACCATATCTTTTCACATTCACATCAAAACGACACAAACTTTATGTCATTTTAAAGCTTGCAATGAATACTACAAGACTAAAAAGTTTCATAACTTTTTGACAACATTTGCTATTCAAAACACCATGCAAAGTAGCTCCCCTACACAGAATTCTCACTTAACAAAATTTCAAGTTTTCAACCTAAGTTTCCAATGGTTCTAAAGTTCTCATCTAAGACTACTCCCACACAGTTTTCATATAGAATCCAATGGAAACATCAAAACAGCCAAATTTTCATTCCTTTCACAATTTCTATTTTTAGGGCAATGATTCAACACAAGACTCAAAACTTCCAAACCTCACCTTCAAGTTTCTAATCAATTTCATTATCCATGATACATCACAAGACACCATTTCAACAATCAAAACACCATGACTCTCTAGAACCCTAACATACATGAAAATTAGGGCAAAATCCCAGAAATTAGAGTTCTCAACCAATGACCACCCTATGCATATCAAAGAATAGCCTTTGCTCACCTCTATTCCAATAACTTGTTCTATGATTCTCCAACCACTAGTTTTCCCTGAGAACTCAAAACACCTCCTCTTGAATATCTAAAACCATAGGAATGAAGTACTCATCAAGATTATCAAGGTTAAAGAAGAGGTTTTTTGGCATTAGAGGTAATACACATGGTTAAAATGCGAGAAGATGCACTCACCTTTCTTGATTTCTTCTTTCTCTTCCTCTTCCTTCTTGGTCAACATTGGTAGATGAAGAGATAGAGAGAGAGAGAGAGAGAGTATGAGATGGTGAATAATTAGATTTTTGCCGACCACCATTTCCTTTAGCCAACTTTAAGGAGAGAGGGAAGAGAAAATAGTGTGTTGAAACTTTAACTTGAACCTATGGTGTGATGTGTTGCCAAGTGTCATCATCTAAGGGCTTCTTCTAAAATGCATGCAACCATTAGTTAATCTATCTAATTCCATTAGCCATTTAGTCACACAACTTACTCTTTAGTTGATAATAAATTACCTCTTCGGTAGCAAGCTAATTGGTCAATAAATTTATTTATTTCTGTTTTGCCCCTGACTATGGCAATTTCTTTAGAATTACCACTTAACACATTATTTGACCCCATTTCCTCATGCCATATGCCCTCCCTTCTCTTTTAATTCAATTTATGCTTTGACAACACAACTGAGCTTAAATACAAGATTTGGGCATTGTCTTCTGCTAATTCGGGTCATAATTCACATTGTATTATCCAAAAGCGTTTGGCTACGTTAATTACGTTCACTTTAAAGACAATGAGCACTTATACATAGTTTGGGGCTTTACAATTCTCCCCCTGTACAATAAATACCTCCCTTAAATTTGTTTCACAACTTGAGCCATAAACTCTGGATAACGCCTTAGCTTGTCAACTTTTGCTTACCAGGTTGCTTCTCTTTCAAATAGTCCCTTCCAGACCACCTTCACAAATGGTATGCTTCGGTGTCTGATGTAACCCCGTCCGTAATCATTATTCAAAATACATGATTAAAATGAATTAAAGACCAATGAATATTCAAAACTCATTTCAATCCCATCCTTGAGATAGGGTCTTCACATATATCTTTCAAAGTCTAATTCACCTGGTCTCATATTCATATTCGAATACAATTACTTCGCACGAATAATTCACCTTTAGTATAAATCAGAGTGCATAACAGTAATTCTGGCAAACCCTAGGTTCATACCTTTATTAAAAGGGTATACAAAATCTGATTTAGGGGATTACACAATTCCATCTTAAATACATAACCAATACTCATCCAAATATCCAAATACATATCCAAACATATACAGTTATCCCAATCGAATAGATAACTAACTACCAAACTCTTATCCCGAAGGAGTCCTAGCCGCCCTTGATGCTTGCTCCCTCCATGAGCCACTTGCCTTGTCTAAATTATTGGTAGGGGAGGGTGAGATTTGAGAGTATCTCAGTAGGAAAACAATACCAATATGCATGCAAGATAAATGTTTAATGTATGACATGCTTGCATTACATAACTCATGCTCACACAATGACAAATCTACAAGCTCAACGTTTCGAACAACATACTTATGGCCATAGCATAAATTGAAACAGAGCTTCAATCATTCATATATATTTCACATAATCAAGAAAAACAATAACATGTATCAATAAACCAAAACAAATATCAAATACATGTAGGAGAGGTAAGTTCCCTATACTTGTTCTTTCCATGTGTGCTCTAGTAATGGCTACTCATGATCAGGGAAAACATCAAACCCTATAACCAAAGTAAGGACATAGGGTTAATCCCTTTTCCAATCCTTTAACTTTCAAAAGCTTAAGTTGGTTATCATTCATGACCTTTAAGTGGCTACTTAAAGCCTAAACACATGCCTAAAGGGATTGGGCAGTACTAGGTTAGAAATCACTTTTTGAAATCATAAAGTGCTGAAAATAGGGGTTGGCTGCAGCCAAGGAATCTCTTGCTGCAGCAAAAAACAGCACAAAAACTTTTTGGCTACAGCCAAGATTTTCTGACTACTGCCAAAGACTACCTAGAAAGTTTTGTTCTACAACAAAGAACTTTTGGCTGCAACCAAAGAAATTTTGGAAATTCATAACTGATTCCAGAAAAAATCAAAATAAGGTGATTCTAAAGCCTATTGAAAGATATTTAAGTTCTCTTTACTGGAAAAATATGAATAAATGATATCTATCACCACAAAAATACAGAATTGCTCAAAATCCAATACTACTCCAAAACATATTCAAGTTTCCAATGGATTCCTTGTGAAAATTTATATGGCAATGGTGTTTGTTGTGAAATTGGAACCATTGGGAACAAAGATGCAAAAACTGAAAATCTGTCTATTGTCAACTCTATGCTAGGCAGTCTGTTTGTAAACATCATTTGCCCACTCAAAACGTCCACACAAACAAACTGCCCATCATAGAGTTTACACTAGACAGATTTTCAGTTTTTGCACCTTTGTTCCCAATGGTTCAATTTTACAACAAACACCATTCCCACATAAATTTTCATAAGGAATCCATTGGAAACACAAAATCAACCAAATTCAACTCACATTGACATGTTACACAATAATCACAACATGTCACACAATGTCACAACCTAAAACTCAACATTGTAATCCTTTCCAATCAAAGTTCCAAACCAATTCCAATAACCAAATGCGACAACATAACACCAATTGCACCACCTTACTGTAAGGATCAGGAGGCATAGTGGAAGAATTTTTAAAATTATCACCGATCCTAATCGAGGATCTATCAACGGTGTTTAATTCGAGTTAGAAAGATTTGTACCTTTTTTAATTCAAGGTTTTCGATCTCTAAGAGCCAACACGTCAGGTCCGCTCCCTCTACCGGTATCCACACGAATGCTCTCTAACAAAGACTACGTGCTAGCGCCTCTAATGTCTCCTAGGGTTTCCCTTGCGGCTCTGAATTCTCATACGTGTATGAGTATATCTGCTCTATAAAGTTTATAACCTATGAGGGCTATATTCGAATTTCAAAATTAATCTTTATTAATTTTGAAATTAATTAACAATTAGTTATCTTGATGGCCTAATTAAATAAATTCAGTTTGAATTAAATCTATCCAACAGTTTTAATTTAACATATTTATTTATTTCAAATAAAGAGCCATTAGATTTAAGTTATCTTCATAAATTAAATCTGAGCTTCTATATCTCTATTATGTTAGTTATTAAATTTGATTTATCTTAATAAATGAAATTTAAAACTAGCACAATATAATAATATCATATAATGTATACACACACACACACATATAATATGTATTTCGAAAATACATATATAGAATATTATTAACGAATATTATATTATATATATATAAATATAAAATTCATCCACCTTAGATTAAATCTTATCTCATGTTTGGGCCATTCTTGTGTGTGACCTTATAGGCTTATATGAAGTTGGCAATGGGCCAATAACTGTATTAACCCACAAGTCGCAAGCGGCCTCTAGCAAGATATTACGGCTACCCAATTCATATGAGGATCATTAACACGATGCAACCTGTCATACAACCATGTCACGTCGCTTTTATCACACGATATATCAATCATGGATGAGGCATGGATAATGTCATCCCCTTGTTCCTGACCATTACTTTCTCAATTTCTGAGTAGTCTGACAATAGAAATGGAAACTCCTTTCCATCATAGTATGGCCATAAATTTCTTAGATTCACTTATTGAGTGGCCCAATAATATCTCTCTACTAATGTGAGGGACAAATTCCATCTTGATCATTTATATTCCTCTGCATGAAAAACTACCAAGCCTAATCGTAGCCTTTATTATCACCCGGTTAGAAGTAACTTTTGACTAGTTCAAAGCTTAGCAACTCTCAAGTAGGAATCCATGATGACCTCAAGTCAAAGGGCATTGTGACATGGTTATACATGAGAAAAGCTTATGACTTGATCCATGTAGCTTTCTCATAATGGTTCGGTCTAGCACCTTGTACTCTTACAAGTGCTTAAGACTTTGATTCGTATCTCCATATCTTATCAAAGTCATACTGGTCTTGTTTCATCTCTGTTCCCGCATAGATGATCGACCAGGGACATTTTAGGACAATCTCTGATTTATCCAAGGATACAATTATCACAATTAACATACAAAGAATATGATAACAAAATGGAGAAATTTCATTAAACTAATAATGTTTAAAGTACAATGATTGGCCCTTAGGGCACAATTTCAAAAACTTACACCACCCAATTCCACCATTTTGAAATTACACAAAAAATCAAGGAAAAATTCCACAAATCACAAAACCCAACTAACAGTCACAAAACTTAGATCAAAAGGCATCAAATACTTACCTCTTCCTCTTCCCTAAACTTGCTTCTTGACTCCTCTACTTTCCAATTTCTTCAAGCACTCAAACACCTTCTTTCACAAATCTAAAACCATAGCAATGAAGCTCTTATCACTAGGAACAACATTAAAGAAGATGATTTGAGCATAAGAGGACATTAAACCAACCAAAAACTCACCTTTCCATTTCTCTTTCCTCCCAAGCACAACAAAAATGGAGATAAGAAGAGAAAGAGAGATAGGATAAAGAAGAGGGATTAGTTTTTTTCTCCAAATGGCCTGCCTTGGCCGAATTTTGAGAAGATAGGAGAGGGGGAAGAGGCTTTGAAAAATTGATCAAGATCCATGGGTTCACAAAGTGTCAAGTGTCACACTCTTGCTTCATCTTCCATGAGCTTACATAAGCACACACACACATGATTCCACCCTTTGATCTCTTACATAATTCATTCCTAAGTATGGATCTTTAAGTTACCAATGAGTTCCCCCTTCGGTAACTGACCAATTGGTCGGTAACTTTACCATTTTGCCCCTGATTGTGGTAATTCTCTTGAATCACCACCAAACACATTCTTCTCATTCCATTTCACCATACATACGCCATTCCCTTATTTTTATTCAATTTAGATGTTGATCCATAAATGAACTTAAATATAGGGTTTGGGTATGAATTACCACACATTCGAATCACAACTTATATCGCATTCTCCAAAAGTGTTGATTTAACAATAACCACACTCACTTTTGAAGTCATAATCCCTTAATCAAATTTTGGGATATTACATCTGAGCCGTTTTTCTTGCCGATCAATGATTCATTCTGGCTCTACCGCATAAGTAAAGTTGTCTTTCATATCAACACTTTATACTCAATAATGTGCATTAGATCTGGTTGGTACTTCTTCAATTGCGAGACATGAAACACGTCATTGAACCTGCTCAAGTTTGGGGTTAGGGATATTCGGTATACTACAAGTCTGATCCTCACAAGAATCTCAAATGGACTAATGTACCATGGGCACAACTTCTTCTGCTTGATTGCTCTTCTGATTCCTGTGACCAGAGACACTCTTAAGAACATATGATCACCAACTTCAAACTCTAGAGGTCTTATCCTCTTATCAGTATAGATCTTCTGTTGACTTTGAGCTATAAGAAGCCTCTTTCTAATGATTCTAATATGCTCCATGGTTTGATCAACAAGATCCAGCCTATACAACCTTCTCTCAGACAACTCTGTCCAGCATAAAGGTTATTGACAGTTCCTCCTATATAAGGCTTCATATAGGGCCGTCTGGATGCTCGCATGATAGCTATTATTATAGGCGAACTTAGTAAGTGGAAGAAAGTAATCCCAATTCCCTTTAAAGTCTAGGGCACACGCCGTAACATATCGTCCAATGCCTAAATTGTCATTTCTTACAGTCCATCTGTCTGTAGATGATAGGCCATACTAAACCTCAACTTTGTACACAGAGATTCATGTATAGCCCTCTAGAATCTTGAAATCTCAAAATGAAACAAGGATCTCTATCAGAAATGATGCTCTTTAGTATGCTATGAAGTTTCACTATTTCTCGAATATAGATTTTTGCCAGTTTATTTAGAGAGTAACTAGCGTTGATTGGTATAAGATGTACCAACTTTGTGAATCGGTCAGTAATCACCCAGATCACATCATAGTTTTTGATCTTGGGCAATCCCACAATGAGGTCCATGGTCATACTTTCCTACTTCTATTTTGCAATCTCAGGATTATACAGTAATCTTGACGGCCTCTAGTGTTTAATCTTTACTTTCTGATAAGTAAGACACCACGCCACATACTTGGTCACATTGCTCTTCAATCCTAGCCATCAATACATAAACTTCAAACCGTGGTACATTTTATTCATTCTGGGGTAAAGAGTATACCGGCTTTTGTGTGCATCATCTAATATTTTCTACCTTAAGTCTGCCTCTAGTGTAACACAAATTATCTTTTTGTATCAAACCAATTCACTAGGCGACAAATCATAGTCTTAAGGTTCTCCTTGTTCGATCTTGGTGAAAATGGATTGCACCTGATCATCTTACTTCTAATCCTCTACAATTTTAACCCTCAAATCATTTTCCCCTTGGGAAACACTATAATTAGCACATACAATCTAGTTCAAAAAAATTCAAATCTCAAAACTTTTCTATTAGTTTTCCTTCTTGTATCATCATTGCTGCAACTAGCATCGTCATTTGACTAAGGGCATCCTTGGACACATTAGCTTTACCCAGATGATATTTAATCTCCAGGTTGTAGTCTTTCAGCAACTCCATCCACCTACACTGTCTCATATTCAATTCTTTCTAATCATACAAATTCTTGAGACTTTTATGGTTGCAGTACAGTTTTACCATCACACCATATAGGTAATGTCGCTATATCTTTAACGCAACCACAATCGCCGAAAGCTGTAGATCATGAGTAGGATAGTTTATTTTATGACGCTTCAGCTATCGGGAGGCATAGGCCACCACTCATCCCTACTGCTTAAGGACGCACCCCAACCCCTACTTACTCATATAATTGTACACAATATAAGTCAAGCTGGGATACGTATAATCAATATTGGTGCCGTAGTCAACCTCTCCTTCAGCCCAGTAAAACTCTTTTCACAATGTTTATCCCACTTAAACGGTTGATCCTTTCATATGAGCTTGGTCATCGGCAAGGTGATACAAGAGAAATTCTGAATAAATATCTGGTAATAACTAGCAAGACCAAGAAAATTGTGTATCTCAGCATAGTTTTTGGCTCTTTCTAGTCAAGTATTGCTTCCACATTACTGGGATCCACTGAGACCCCTTCTAACGAGATAACATGGCCTAAAAAATTTACTTCTGAAAGCCAAAAGTAGCACTTACTTATCTTGGTATAGAGCTTCTTTGCACATAATATCTCCAGTACTATTCACAAATGATACTTGTGCTTCTCCTTACTCTTAGAGTATATCAAAATGTCATTGATAAACACCACCATGAATTGATCTAGATACTGTCGAAAGACATGATTAATGTAATCCATGTATACCATAAGTGCATTAGTTAATCTAAAGGGAATTACCAGAAACTCATAGTGCCCATACCTCATCCTGAAAGTAGTGTTTGGTACATCTTCTGCTTTGACCCAAAGCTGATGATAACCCCACCTTAGATGAATCTTTAAAAATAAATAAGAACTAGACAATTGATCTAGAAGTTATCAATTCTCGAAAGTGGATACTTATTCATGACAGCTATCTTTTCAATTCTCTATAATCCATACACAATCTCAGATTCCTATCTTTCTTCTTCACAAACAATACTAGAGCTCCCTATGACAAAACACTGGGTTGAATGGACCCTTTTTCAAGTAACTCTTTAATTTGTTTCTTTAGCTCCGCCATCTCACTTGCAGCCATTCAGTATGGGGCCTTTGATATAGAACCAACTCCAGGTATAATTTCAATTAGAAATTCTACTTTCCTTTCCAGAGGTAATCCATTAAGATCGTCCAGGGAACTCTTTTACCACATGTATACTACTAAGAGTTTCTTTTGTCTCTCCCTGTAAGGAAAACAATACCATATACCCTTGACACCCTTTCTTCAGACATTTCTCAACTTTAGCCTTTGAGAGGAAGTTCAAATTAGCATTTATTTCATCATTCCTCTATGGAGTAGGATAAACTATTCTTTTATCCCCACAATCCAACAACACATTATTCACTATCAACTAATCAAAACCCAGCATGACTTCTAATTGATCAAAAGGAAAAAAAATTAAATCAACCATGGACGTTTACCCCTCAATGGTTATTAGAAAATTCAAACAAGCATCAGCATTGGCGTCGACATAACCAAATCGAATGGTAGTTTATAAACATGCAAGTTCAGGCGCTTAACATAGTCATAAGCATCGAAGGAATGAATTGCACCCGAATCAAACAAAGCTTGCAGTAAACTGCCATTGAGAAGGATTTTACCTTGAATCAAGTCTGGGAGCTTCTAGGCTTCTTTGTGTGTTATAGTGAATACCCTACCCTAATTCCTAGGCCTTTACTCTGGCAACGGCCGTTTACACTCACTAGCAATATGTCATAGCTGTTTGCAACAATAACATATCACTTGCCCTGAATAAGAGCATGTCCATATTGTTGGGGGTTTCTAGTGATAAGGATTCTTGTTGTCGCCATTGGATGAGGATCCTTGGCCCTTCTACTTCTGGGAATAAGTTTTCTTGTTAGGCTCACCACGGCTGCTACCACCCTTGGTTGGGTTTAAATCCCTCAAATTATTCTCTATGATTTTGTACTCCTCCACCGCTTTATTAAACTCGATGAACCATCAGGAGGCCAACCTTTTCTTTATATCCCGCCTCAAACCATGGATCAACATATCGAAGCTCCACTCCTCATCATCCATACGTCGTAGATAAGAAGAGTATCGAGCTAGTCGAATGAACCGAGACAAGTAGTCATCAAAGGTCTTTACATCACTTAACTTTATGGCTAGGAATTCTGACTCTTTTTCTATCCTTACAGATCTTGGGAATTACTTATATTAAACTGTTCCTGGAATAGCTCCTAGGTCAGAGGCTCATTCCGGGTTTGCAACATCATTGCAATATTTTGCCACCACTTGTCGGTATCCCCCTTAAGTTTGTAGATGGCCAATCGTGCCTTCACCTCGGTTGGGCAGTCTAGCACTTTAAAAATCTTCTCTAGTCGGACCAGCCAATCCTCAGCTGCTTGGAGATTAAACTTTCCCCTGAATACTACAGGCATATGCTTACAGAATTTGGAGACCCAGAATTGTAGATCTCTCTTGTTCCGGGCTGGCACTAGCACTCCATGTGATTCCTGGTTTGGTTCAGTGTGTGGGGGTGACTCTGAAGGTTGAATCGACCCTTCAGTTGTTTCTTTATGGGTTGTCTCATCTTGGGTCGACTAGACTCTATCATCATTACATTTTTCTTTCTCCTCTAGAATATGATATCCCGATGCTCTATTCGCATGCCTATCATCTGTTGTATGGGATCAGGTGGGTTATCATGTATCTCTTCCACTTCTAGTTCTCTATGTTGAGTATTTGGGTTAACCATTGTGTCTTTTCACTCTACATAAATGATTCACAACTTTAAATCACATTGAGTGTATACAGATATTCCTTAAAACTTAAACACCAACAAATAGCAGGAACATTCATGTCTATACAACAAAGCAAAAATGGGTTATCTACTATCACTAAGGCAAAGAATTATGGCAACTGTCCTAGCAAAATCCACCCTTACTAGGAACTTCAGCTCTGATAACAAAAATGTAACCGCCTACCTTGATAGTCATTAACATGGTTCAAAAATGTGTCATTAAGTTAAATTGGAAACCAACGGATAATCTGAAACTCATTAAAGATCCTGACTTCAAGACAAGATTCGGCCCTGTGACAAAGAGAGTTTTCAAAAACTTTTCCAAAGTCTGTTTAATACGATCTCACAACCACTTTTTGAATATATTTGGCTTGTGCATATTTGCCTATTTCAGTTCCCATATCGAGGATTACATATAACCTCACACATTTATAACATATACCATTTACATAATCATCCCAAAAGTATGACAACTGACACTAAAGCTCAAAACTTCTAGCTAGGAGCACTAGCCGCCCTTCGTCACTTGTCTCTCCTTAGATCCTCTTGCCCTGGTTGTAGGTTAGTCATTGGAAAGATTGATATTCATATAAATCTCAGTAGTAAAAATTCACTTATAAGATATATAATAACAAAGCATGTAAGTGAATCACAAAGCAGCAATCACATTTATGACTTTTGTCACACCATAACAACTCTCACGATTGTATACATAATAATGACAGCTTTCGCTGAATTCACAATAACGATAGCTTTCATTGTATTTATAATAATGAAAGCTATACAACTGTATTTGCAACAACATCCACATTCAGCACAATTCAATGATAAGCACAAACATATAAAGCATTATACATGATATAAAAGAAAAAGTCACTACCTTGTTCTTTCCATTCATGCATGGGCACTAATTTCTCACGTTGAGGGCAGATATCAAGTCCTGTAAATCATAATCAAGAATGATGAGCTATTCCCTATTCTAATTCTTAATTCCAAAGCATTTAGAGTTGATTATCATTTGAGACCCTTAGGTGGCTACTAGAAGACCTGACAGATGCCTAAAGGGTTGGGGAGAACTAGACCAAACACTACCTTTCAAAAATTCAAAGTGTCAAATTTTAGGGGTCAGCTACGGCCAAGGGAAGGTCAGAAACTTTTGGGCAGTGGCTAAGAATAGGTTAGAGAGTTTTGGGCTACAGCCAAGAACTAGTCAGACACTTGTTGGTTGCGACCAAGAAACATTGGCCACGGCCAAGAAGTGACTTGTTTCTTGGTTGACTTCTAATGATCATATCTTTTTGTACACACATCGAAAAGGCACAAACTTTATATCATTTTAAAGCTTACAATAACTACTACAAAAATAAAAAGTTTCACAACTTTTTAACAACATTTGCTATTCAAAACACCATGCAAAGTTGCTCCCCTACACATAATTCTCACTTAACAAAATTTCAAGTTTTCAACCTAAGTTTCTAATGGTTCCACAGTTCTCATCTAAGACTACTCCCACACAGTTTTCACATAGAATCCAATCGAAATATCAAAACAACCAAATTCTCATTCCTTTTACAATTTCTATTTTTGGGGCAATGATTCAACACAAGACTCAAAACTTCCAAACTTCACGTTCAAGTTTCCAATCAATTTCATTATCCATGATATATCACAAGACACCATTTCAACAATCAAAACACTACGACTCTCTGGAACCCTAATATACATGAAAATTTGGGTAAAATCCAAGAAATTAGAGTTCTCAACTAATGACCACCCTTTACATATCAAAGAGTAGCCTTTGCTCACCTTTATCACTTCCACTAACTTGTTCTTTGATTCTCCAACCACTAGTTTTCCCTGAGAACTCAAAACACCTCTTCTTGAAATTCTAAAACCATGGGAATGAAGCACTCATCAAGATGATCAAGATTAAAGAAGAGGTTTTTGGCATTAATGGCCATATATATGGTCAAAATGTAAGAAGATGCATACACCTTTCTTGATTTCTTCTTTCTCTTTCCTCCTCTTTCTTGGTCTATAATGGCAGCTAATGAGAGAGAGTATGAGATGGTGAATAATTAGATTTTTGCCTACCATTATTCCCTTTACCCGACTTTGAAGAGAGAGGGAGGAGAAAAGAGTGTGTTGAAACTTTGACTTGAACCTATGGTGTGATGTGTTACCAAATGCAACCATTAGTTAATCTATCTAATTCCATTAGGCATTTAGTCACACAACTTACTCTTTAGTTGATAATAAATTCCCACTTCAATAGCGGCTAATTAACTGATAAATTTATTTATTTCCATTTTCCCCTAACTATGGCAATTTCTATAGAATTACCACTTAACACGTTATTTGACCCCATTTCCTCGTGCCATGCGCACTCCCTTCTCTTTTAATTCAATTTAAGCTTTGACAACACAATTGAGCTTAAATATAGGGTTTGGGCACTGTCTTCTGATAATTTGAGTCATAATTCACATTCTATTCTCCAAAAGCGTTTAGCTACATTAATTACATTCACTTTGGAGATAATGGTCCCTGATACATAATTTAGGGTATTAAACAACCCTTTCTTATTTTGTCTTGCAGTGGAATACTAATGTGTGGTTCGGCAGGCAACACAGGAATAGCATAAATATATTGATAATATGTGCATAATTATAGAAATTCCCCCGTAGGGGTTCATACATGATAATTACAACAAATGTAACTACACAGGGTCAATTGGGTGTCTAAACCTATCCTTATGAAATGGAGACATCTTCCAGTTTTCGTTTCACCACTGCAATTCTCTCTCGTGCAGTTCTTTTCTCTGTATTCTCCAGTCTACATTGTTGGTCAGGGAGGGTGAGATTCGAGAGAATCTTAGTAGGAAAATAGTACCAGTATGCATGCAGGATAAGTGCTTAATGCATGACATGATTGTATTATATAAACTCATGTTAACACAATGACATATCTGTGTGCTCAATGTTTCAAACAACATACTTATGGCCATAGCATAAATAAAAACAAAGCTTCAATTATTCATATATGCTTCACATAATCAAGGAAAGCCATAATATGCATCAATACACCAGCACAAATATCAAGTACATGTAGGAAAGGTAAGTTCCCTACCTTAACCTTGCTCTTGCCTCAGATCATCCACCTCGTAAAACGTGCCAAGCTTAGGCTCCCAACTCGATCCTAAAATATCAAACGTACAGGAATTAGGTTAAAACCCATTCATGTATCATTTTAGTCACTTCCATATTGTTTATAGTGATTATATTAGCCTATGGTGAAAATTTACCAAAAATGCCCTAAGGACTCGGCCCAGCCCCGCCGTACCCGGTTTGACCATACTTTTCATGAAATTTAGACTAGGGCTATTCTAATTTATTTTCAACTAAGGAATCCATTTTCAAACTTGGAATTATCAAATTCATTGCCCAAAGACGGATATGCCCTTGGCAGCCTCACTTTTCGAGTCTTATGGGCGTTTTCGTAATTATGCCTTTTCTGGCTTTTCCGAAAAAGTGATCAACTGTAACCCCACCTAATTTTCCCTCCTGAACTTAATGAAATAATCAAATAATTGAAAATCCAACTCTAATCTCCTTAACTAGAGCTGGCCAAAATCCTCAAGTTCCCTGAGAAAAATTGGTGTTTTCGAAATCCAACTTAGCATACATGTTTCTTTCTACTCTTAACCACTTTATTAACTAATTTATTAGGTTATAACAACCATTTAGACCAAATTTTGGTGGCATAACCCTTATGCTATTACATTCCTAAAATTTCAAACCAAAGGCAATCCGACGGAATTTCATAGATTAAATTGTCCACAACAGTCAGAACAAGCATTATTTGAAGGTTTGGGAGTTACCTTTCGCTTCCTTCTTGCTCTCCCATATGTGACCAAACCCTAGGCCTTCTCAAAAAGAAATTGGAATTTCACAAACCTTGAAATACATGAAGGAGAAGCTTAGGAGCAATATTATACACATTAGGTACGAATGCACTAAAGAAATCGACCTACCTTACGAGTTTTCCCCTCATTTTCTCTCTAAAACTCAAGCAACTCTTATCTCTCCTTTTAGCTGTT
Source organism: Inga leiocalycina (assembly GCA_963242795.1). Lineage (NCBI taxonomy): Eukaryota > Viridiplantae > Streptophyta > Magnoliopsida > Fabales > Fabaceae > Inga > Inga leiocalycina. Next base: position 30,759,391 of record OY725332.1, read on the forward strand.
GCAGTGTTGGAAATGGTAGGGGGAAAGTGATAATGTTGCTTTTAACATATATATTATATGATATTTAATTATTTAGTTAATTTCCATTTTTTTATTTTCTTGCAGATTTTCTATCCAAACTTTGAAAAATCATAACCGAATTCGTAGACCTTGTATCAAAGTGATCCAAAATATATAGAACTCTTATTAGGTCTATTTTTAAGGAAAAATATAAACATTTTTTAATTGGAAGTACATCATTCCCAGAGTATTAGTTTTTGGAAGTTGTTCCTAAAAAAAGGCAGTTTTCCTAGGCTAACTTCAAAACTTCAAAACTCTTTGTATATAGCTTAAAATGATTCATATGACCTATCAATTTAAAGCTCAAGATGTCTACTTTCATATTGTAAAATGTCATTATTTTGTATCATCATTTGTTCATCCAAAATCACATGACAATCTCATTATCTCGCAGGAAATTTCACAGAAAGCATTTTTCACCTTTTTATTTCCATATTAATTCCAATGGTCATGAATATTCACCATTTTATTCCATTTAATACCCTAAAGGTATAAGGAATTTTGGTGACAAAAATTTAAGATGTTATATTTCTTCCCTCGTTCAATAAATTGTCATCGAAATTTGCCACATATACATAGCCACAAATTTTGAGGAACGCTTTCGTATATATTTTTTTGTTTTCCTATGTATGTGTGTGAAATGCCTATTAACCTCCACACATTCAACCATTACTATTCCTATATGTTTCTTGTTTGTTATACATACGCCACACATTTCATTACTGTTAAAATGTTTGTCTGGTCTTACGACCCAGGGTCATTAACCCAGTAAACATACATATTGGGTCTTACTGCCTTTGTTCTCTATTTTGTACTCATGGGCCATCCAACCTATTACTGTACTGATTGTCAATCAAGACACTCAGTTCATTATTCTAGGCCTCATTGCCTTATTGGGACACTACTCAGTGTATTTAGCCTTGCGGTTTATGTCATTCTACTATCACAACATTGAGTATTCTAGTCTTACTACCCTATTGAAACATGTACACTGTCTATATTTATGCCTGCCTGTTTGATGTTCAGGATCAAATGACTATGTGGACCTTACTGGTCATACTGTGTGTACTATTCACTAGTTATACAATGTGCACTATTCACTTATCGTACTGTATGCACTGTTTAGGATCAAATGACTATTTGATCCTTACTAGTGTGCTTTGTTCTTGACTATCTCACATTATGTCCTCTAATCAAAATCAACTATTACTAGCTCTTACAATATGAGTGGGGTAATTGATTCTATGAGGCTATAGTTGTTGAGATGCACGTGCCTCTACTTGACTTTATTACATCAAAACATATCCCAATTCATGTTTACTTACATATGTGAAACCATAAAGGTCAACTGTGGATCTGGGATTGTTAACACTAGTGCTGTTGAGAGGTATTCACCATCATTCTGCCCTACTACACTAGGGCTCATCCCAATTATAGTTCACATGTATCACCATAAACTACAAAAGTTGTGTGAATGTTGACCATACAGGTCATCACACTGTACACTACTTTGGATGTAATACTGTATACCACACTGCATGTAATACTATACACCATACTAGATGCAATGTTGCAGACCACTATAGATGTAATACTGTACAACATTCATACTGTAACACTGTTGACCATCAAGGCCATATTATGTGTTGAGATGATAATACTGGTGTGAATATCAACCTCTCCTATAAGTTTCAAAATTGCACCTAGATTCATCACACTTCTGCTGCCCACTCTGATGCTTCACACTATTAAATACAATATAGGTGAAGCTACATTGTTTGCCCACTCTTGTCTCACTACCTCAGTTAGATCCTACTTGGCCTCCATAGTAACCCATTATCATCCATAGAAAATGTGATAAATAAATATGTCATGCACCATATAGTACAAAATGAAAATCCATTTCACACTATGTGTATACACAATGTTCAGGGCCAACTGTTTGGTTAAAACCCCTAAATATACCTCAGCCAAGTCCCTAACTAAAGCTAGGTAATAACAGTGTACCCCAACTAGGTCCTGGACCATAGCTGGTAATATGCCCCTGGCACTACTATGTATCATAGATGGGTCCTTACTATGCCAAATGGTACATATACTCTTCCCACCGAACTGTACATATACTCTTCCTACACAACAGCTATATAGTGTGTGTTCATTATTCATGTCACAACATATGGCAAACATACAACATATATACTACAACATAGTATATGAGAGATAGAGTTACTACATTGGCCTTTCCTAGATAACCTTCCTGATGATCATTCATTATTGTTTGCTATTCTATTATCTTACCTTGAGTTTGCTATATTAGATTAGGTCTAACTTCCTGACCCTGCCTAGCATATGAACCTCTTAGCCTTACCAACTTTGTGTTTACTATGTGAAACAAGAAAGAGGTAAATATCATATTATCACAAGGGCATTTCTATTATTTTACAAATATTGGTTATACAGGTACTCCTAAAATTTGTATAACAGATGTTTGTAATAGCCAAGGAAGACGTGTAATAACATACAGTTCTCTGAACTACTGTACAGCATGTGCTTACTCCTATTACATGACATAACAAAACATGTACATGTAACTTCCCAAGAGGTCACCTATCCTAAGATTTCCCTAGGTTGAGCATGCTTAACTTTTGTGTTCCTGTGCCAAAACACAGATATTTGCTATATCTATTCCCATTCATTGGTACACCAAGACTGACCTCGGTCAATTGAGTCATGCCAATTGTCATCGGTTAGCTAAACACTGTTTGTGGACTTCATATCGGTATTGGTATATGTATATGAATATGTACCCTAATATGTTCCCTGATGTCTACAAAGTTGTCTATCTGACTTCGCTTTGTAATATCATTCTTCTTCTGAGCCAAAACACTATATCAGAAAAGAAGTGCAGTGTTGTGTAGATTGTCAACACCTGTTTCCATTTTGATAATCGAAGAGTAATAAAGACAAAATTTAATGGGCATATAGAAAAGTATAATTATACAGATAAAAATATTTGTTAATAATTCCATTATCGTTCATTAACGGAAAACATAAAATACAGCAGAAATTTAATATTTACAAATTTTCCAAAATATTAAGGCATAGACTAAGGTATAACCACGTTCATATCCTTGCCTCATGACATGTGCCACTCACTTTCCGACATCTACGTCTTTGCCCTTTGCCCCACTGGTACCCGCTGAGGTATTTGTTTAAAAATAGGGTGAGATTTCAAAGAATCCCCATAGAGACATAATATCATTCATAGAAAATGTGAAAAGTAAATATGACATGTGCTAAGGTATGCACAAATTAATGAACAATATAAACACATCATCGTCATGTATACATAAGTAGGGCCCAGGCCCATAATCTACACCAGTTGGACTGCTGCCAACTCCCAGTGTAAGTACACCTCTGGCACTAACTGCCCCTCTCTAGGCAAATTATGTTGATTAATAAAGTGCATTTACAAAACAATGGCATCCACACAATCACATAACTTATGGCATAGTGTATGAAGGATAATGTCCCTACCTCAAAGCTTTAATATTCCCTTTTTAAATGCGCCTCGAAGAACATGTCGTATCCGGCCTCCAAATCAGTCCTAAAATATTAAATGTACCAGAAATAGGTCATAACGTATTCAAGTATCATTTTAGACTATTCCATAGTGTTTCTTGTGGTTATATTAGTCTATGGTGAAAATTTACCAAAATGCCCCTGGCCCCGACTCAGCCTCGCCGTACCCGGCCCAATGGCACGTTTTCCCAAAATTTTGACTAAGGCTATTCTAGCTTATTTTCGCCTAAGGAATCCATTTCTGGGCTCAAAAATCACCAAATTCACTATTAAATTACAAAAATACCCTTGACAGCCCTTATTTGGGGATTTCAGTGGTGTTTTCGTAATTATGCTTTTTTGGCCTCTATTGAAAAAGTGCCCAACTGTAACCCCACCTATTTTTGCCCACTGAGTCCAAAGGAACCATTTATTTCATGAAAATCTAACTCCTACTACCATTTCTGGTCTGGCCGAAAATATGAAGAAAAATATAAAAAAAGAGCTTTGTGTTTTAGCTTCCAAAACTTGTACTTTTCCACTTCTAATCCTTCATTAACTGATTTAAACACTTCATAATCATGATTTAAAGGATTTTGGGCAGTATAACCCCTTAGGGTTATGGATTTCCTAATTTTACAACTCAACCCAAATGTCAATAAACCAAACAACAATCACCAACAACAACTTCAATACACTAAGAAGTTGGGATTTTGGAGATTACCTCTTGATCCTTTGTGTTTCTCTCTTTAGGACATCCTCTCTCTCTCCTTAACCTTGAAGATTAGCTTGCTAATCCATGATTTCCATGAAGAATAAAAGATTAGAGGATGACTACACAAAATAAGAAGATTAAATCACTTTGGAACACAAGCTCTTACCTTGATTTTCTTCCTCTTTCTCTCTAGCCTCAAGAGCTTCACAACTCACTCTCTCTTCCTTTTCTACATGGCTGAACAAAATATGCACAAGGGGAGGGAGAAGATGTGTTTTAGTATTTTAGTCTTCATGCTTCATCCTGGCCCTTGATCTAGTCAATGGTTGGGATTTCTCCACCTTTCATGTACATCATCCCTCCTACCATACCTCCCACCATACTCTCTTGGTTTAGGCCATACTCCCTCAACTTTATGCCATACTTTGTCATCATTTAGGTCCAATTGGATTAGGACTAGATTCCTTCTAGTTACACAAACTATCCATTCTTCTCTTTACTCTAACCAAACTCAACTTTTCCCCTTATTTTTCATGTTAGACGAAAATAATGAGAGGAAGGGGACGAAAAACTATTTTTCCCTCATTCCATAATTCACATAATTGAATTATGTATAATCCCCCTTAATTTCTCAATTCTTGATTTATTCCATCAGGAATAATCTCATTATGCATTTTCCTTTATTTTCCTTGATTAATTGAAATTAACTCCAATTAATTGGGAAAATAATTAATCTTGGGCTAAATAGGCAAAATTATGATTTTACTATCACCTTGGTAATATAATTCAATTCTTGAATCAATTTGCCCATTTCCTTATGAACATGAATATTTCAAAATTCATAAGATCCAAATTTCATAAATATTCACTATTTTATTGAATTTCTCAATTAATTATAATATATTTTTGGGGATTAAAATTTGGGGTATTACATAGATCCCTATGTCATCCAAAATTCCCAAATTAACTTATCCCTGTCCACCGGCCACTACAGTCAATTAATCTGTGTATACTGTATACTGAGCCACTGGGGTGTCTTTCTCACAGACATCCCGTAGGTATATGCTCTGGACATCCTCCCATAATCCTCGATCCGGTTGTAAACCACGCATCACATATACTGCTCCAACTCCAGGATTAGTAATGAAACCCAGATCTATCTCTATCTTGTCTATTGTGGCTTATCTGCCTATCACTTAACTACCCGCAACTATAGCTGAACGCTAATCAGCTGACTGGTGCTACTGTTTTAGGATGAGGCTCCACACTTTGGCATTACTCGGATCTACTCCCTCACTGTCCGTGCCATCCTTGTACTATTTCTCTCTCTGGTATAGTAACATGTACTGCCTTCCGGGTATTCCATTATTTTCCCAGGGTGTGTCTGTTCCTTTCAGAGCCTGTGAACTAGTCGAAGTAATTCACTTCGATGTTCTGATCATTGTAAAGTGAGATATCAATATACTATCCTGTTGCCAGAACCACGGCATTTACTTTAAGCAAACAATTTTATAGCCAGAATCCTTGCTCTTCCAAAAACCGCTTTTGGCTCTGATACCAAAATGTAACACCCTTACTTATTTTGACTTGCAACAGAATATTAATACGTGGTTCAATGGGCAACACAGGAATAGTATAACATACTGATAATATGTGCATGATTACAGAAATTCCCCCGTAGGGGTTCATACATGAAATTACAACCAATGTAGCCGCACAGGGCTACTTAGTTGTCTAAACTCGTCCCAATGAAATAGAGACATCTTCCCATCTTTGTTTCACTACTACAATCCTTTCTCATGCAGTTCTCTTCTCTAATCTCCGCGTACCTTCTATATTAACCAGTCTAAATTGTTGGTAAGGGAGAGTGAGATTTGAGAGAATCTCAATAGGAAAAAAGTTTCAATATGCATATCAGATAAGTACTTAATAATAAGTACTTAATGCATGACATGCTTGTATTATATAAACTCATGCTAACACAATGACATATCTACATGCTCAATGTTTCAAACAACAAACAGAAATAGAGCTTCAATATTTCATATATGTTTCACATAATCAAGGAAAGCCATAACATGCATCAATACACCAGCATAAATATCAAATACATGTAGGAGAGGTAAGTTCCCTATCTTAACCTTTTTCTTGCCTCAGATCGTCCGCCTCCTAAAACGTGCCAAGCTTAGGATCCCAACTCGATTCTAAAATTTCAAACGTATAGGAATTAGGTTAAAACCCATTCAAGTATCATTTTAGGCACTTTCATAGTGTTTATAGTGGTTACATTAGCCTATGGTGAAATTTTACCAAAATGCCTCCGGGGACCCGGCCTGGCCTTGCCATACCCGGTCCGACCATACTTTTCCTGAAATCTAGACTAGGGCTATTCTAACTTATTTTTGCCAAAGGAATCTATTTTTAGACTCAGAATTACTAAATTCACTACCAAAAGACATATATGCCCTTGGCAACCCCGCTTTCCAGCTTTCAAGGGCATTTTTGTAATTATGCTTTCTCAGGCTTTTTCAAAAAATTGCTCAACTATAACCCTACCTAATTTTCCCTCTTGAACACAATGAAATCATCAAATCATTCAAAATCCAACTCTAAGGCCCCTAACTAGAGCTGGCCGAAATCCTCAAGTTCCCTAGGAAAAATTGGGGTTTTCGAAATTTGACTCCGCCGACAAGTTTCTTTTTACTCATAACAACTGTATTAACTATTTAATTAGGTTATAACTACCATTTAGGCCAAATTTTGATAGCATAACCCTTATGCCATTACATTCCCAAAATTTAAAACCAAAGACAATCCGATGAAATTTCACTGATTAAATTGTTCACAACAGTCAGAATAAGCATTATTTGAAGCTTTGGGAGTTACCTTTCACTTCCTTCTGGCTCTCCCTTATGTGACCGAACCCTAGGCCTTCTCAACAAGAAATTGGAGCTTCACAAACTCTGAAATCCATGAAGGAGAAGCTTAGGAGCAGTATTATACGCATTAGGTATGAATTCACTGAAGAAAGCGACTTGCCTTGTAAGTTTTCCCCCTGTTTTCTCTAAAACTCAAGCAACTCTTCTCTCTCCTTTTAGATGTTGCAGTGTCAGAAATGGTAGGAGGAAAGTGTTGATGTTGCTTTCATCATATATATTATATGATATTTATTTATTTAGTTAATTTTTGGATTTTCTGGCAGATTTTCTGGCCAAACTTTGAAAAATCATAACTAAATTTGTAGATCTCATATCAAAGTGATTCCAAAAGCTATAGAACTATTATTGAGTCTAGTTTCAAGGAAAAATATAAAAATTTTCCAATTGGAAGCTCATCATTCCCCGATTCTTAATTTTTGGAAGCTGTTCCAGAAAATAGGTAGTGTTTATGGGCTAACTTCAAAAACTCATAACTCTTTGTATATAGCTTTAAATGATTCATAAGACATCAATTTAAGTCTTAGTACGTCTACTTTCATCTTGTAAAATTTGATAATTTTTCCTTATTATTGGATTATTCAAAATCATATGACAAGCTCATTGCCTCACAGGAAATTTCACTGGAAGCATTGTTCACATTTTGATTTCCATATTTAATTCTTATGATCATGAATATTAACTATTTTATTCCATTTAATACCCTAAAGGCATAAGGAATTTTGGTGACAAAAATTCAGGATGATATAGTCTCTTTTAGGAGCCATATTCAACTACCTAGAAAACTAAATGCCATGGAAAATGCAATAAAACATTGGGGTTTTGAACTCTTGTTTTCTATACCAATGAAATGCAGTGACAAATACTTGTTTTTTGAATTTTAATATAAAAAGGGTGTAAATTATATATGAATGCAATGATATGGATGCTCTCTTGAGGTGGGACATTAATGATAGGCTTTAGTTCATTCAAAAGGCAATAGTGAATTGGATTAATGCAATCTTTCCTTTTATGCAAGCTCAATTTAATGAAACAACTCAAACTCACAATAACACACATAACAATATATGTCTCAATGTAAGATATACCACTGTAATAATTGAAGACAGATACAATAACTCAAACAGAAACATATTTTGAAACATCAAAGTACTTAATTACAAAACTCAATCCAAAATCACAAACTGAGCTCAACATAAATGGAGTGTCAAGCTTAATCTCTACATTACATAGCTACATACATCTAGAACTAGGAAAACATAGCTAAATAATGGAGAATGCATATCAATTGAACTAAGTCTAATTCCCCTTTGAATAACCAAAGCTTGAATCACACATCTAACCCATCTTAAGAGAGCTTGAAGTGCTTTAGCCACTCATGGAAGGCGAAGAGGCATCAAATACCTTTCTCATTATCTATCTTTCATAACTGCCTCTCATTATTATCTATATTTTATTTGAGTGTTTTGAGCTTGCCATTTTGTTGATGTGTCGGCCAAGGAGACACTTACTACTATACTTTTATGTAGTTAAGAATATATGTCTCAATGTAAGCTATACCAATTGAATCATTAAACATTAACAAATTCAATAACTCAATATTGAATAAATTAAACAGAAACATAAATTGAAACATCAAAATACTTAATTACATAACTCAATCCAAAATCACAAATTGAGCTCAACATAATAGAGTCTCAAGCTCAATCTCTACATTACAAAGCTACATATGTCAACACCCATTTCCATTTCAATAATCGTAGAGTAATAAAGACCAAGTTCCACAGGCATACAGAAAAGTACACGTATATATTGATAAAAGTAGTTGTTTACAATTCATAGTTGTCCATAAACAAAATACATAATACAAAAGTATTTCTAATATTTACAGGATATCCCAAAAGTAGTCTAAACATAAACTAACTATAACCATAAACTTTGACTTTGCCTCGAGAAACATGCCAATCACTTCCCTATGTCTACGTCTTTGCCTTTCGATCCACTAGCACCCGCTGATATGTTGGTTTAGAAAAAGGGGTGAGATCCCAAAGAATCCCAGTAGAAACATACAATCGAAATATAAAATTTGAAAATTAAATATGCAATGCACCAAATTAGGCAAAATGAAAATTCAATTCGATTCATATGTGTACACAAGTTTTAGGTCCAAACATCGAGTTAGAACCCTTACATGTACCTCAGCCGTGTCACTTACCACAACTAGGGTTTTTGATATTGTACCTTAGCTGAGTCATCGACCATAGCTAGGATTTTTGATATACCTTGGCTGGGCACCGAACCACAACCAGGTATAGTGCCTCAAACATGCATTCATATCATGCAATATAGTAACACATAACATACAATTAATCATAAAGTGTAAGAGAGATAGTAGTCCCTACCTCAAAGTTCTATCAACCCCTTTTTTGTGCCTCATAAAACATGTCACTTTCGACTTCTGACTTGGTCCTAAAATATTAAATGTACAAGAAATAAGTCATAACCTATCCAAGTATCATTTTAGACACTTTTATAGTGTTTCTTGTGGTTATATTAGCCTATTGTGAAAATTTACCAAAGTGCACCTAGGACCCTGGCCCGTCCCCGCCGTACCCGACCTGACTGTACTTTTCTTGAAATTTTGACATGGGCTATCCTGACATATTTTAGCCCAAGGAATCCATTCCAAGCTTGGAATTATCAAATTCAATGTCAAACTATGACATTGTCCTTGATAGCCCCACTTTAATGGTTTCAAGAGCGTCTTCGTAATTATGCTTTTTCTGGCTTTTCCGAAAAAGTGGCCAATTACAACCCCACCTAATTTTCCCTCCTGAACTCAATAGAACATCAAATCAATGAAAATCCAACTCTAAGGACCATTTATACCCCTGGCCGAAATCCTCTTATTCCCCAAGAAAATTTTAGGGGTTTCAAAATCTAACTCTATAGACGGGTTTCTTTATACTCCTAATCCTTTTATTAATTACTACATCAAGTTACAACTACCATTTAGGTCTAATTATGGAAGCATAACCCCTAAGCACACACATTCCAAAAATTTAAAACCAATGGCAATCCGACAAAATTTCACCGAATAAATTGCACACAGCAACCAGAATAGTTAATATACAAAGGTTTGGAAGTTACTTCAAGATCCCACTAGCTTTTGTTCCATATGGCTGAAGCCTTAGCCCTTTAACAACAGATATTTGAGCCTCCAAACCTTAAAGAACAAAGAGGAGTAGCTTAGAGTCAGAGTTATACGCATTAAGAGCTAAATCATCAGAGGAATCGTCTTACCTTGAGAGATTTGTTCTCCTTTCTCTCTCTATTTCATGTCTATTATGGTACATGAAATACTGAAGGGAGAAGGTGATGATGATATATTCTAATATATCATACATTATTTTAATGATTTATGGAATTTTCCAAAATTCCAAAACTAATTTTTATGACATAACTTCCTCCATTCATGTAACCATGCCATCATGTCCAACTAATATTTCCTTCGTTATGCCACATGTAGGAGGCACCTAGGGGTCCCTCCCTATAGTCTCAATTGGCTTCACAACTTGCAGCTTCCTTACTTTCAATTCTCTGCCAATACCTGTAAAAGGTGATACTTTCATAAACACGTGGTCACCGACTTCAAATTCCAGAGGTTTTCACCTCTTATCTGCATAACTCTTCTTTCGGCTCTAAACAACTAGTAGCCTCTGCTTAATCAATTTTATTTTCTCCTTTGTCTGTTCAACAAGATTTGGCTCCAACAATTGCTTCTTAGACAACTCAGTCCAGTAAAAGTGTGATTGACACTTCCTCCCATAGAGTGCCTTATATTGAGCCATCTGGATACTATAATAATAACTATTATTATAGGTGAACTCTGCCAATGGAAGGAATTTGTCCCAACTACCTTTGTAATCAAGTATACATGCCCTTAGAATATCCTCATGGGTTTGAATTGTTCGCTCTGTCCGCCCATCAGTTTGAGGATGATATGCCATGCTAAATCAGAGCTTGCTACCCAAAGCTTCATGAACTGCCTTCTAAAACTTGGAAGTAAATCATGGATCTCGATCAGAGATGATGTTCTTCAGAGTACCATATAATCTCTAATCTCCTTAATGTAGATTTCCACTAGTTTGTCAGGAGAATAGTGAATACTAATAGGCAAGAAGTGAGATGTCTTCATGAATCTATCAACTATCACCCATATAGCGTCATGGTTTCTGACGCTTTCCCACTTCCACTTAGGAATCTCAGGATTCGTCAAAAGTCCTGAAGGTCGCTGATGTTCAACTTTCACTTTTTGACATGTTAGGCAATGAGCAACGAACTCAGTCACCTCTTTTTTCATCCCTAGCCATCAGTATTGAGCTTTTATGTCATGGTACATCTTTGTAGCCCCTAGATGTAGAGTATACTTACTCTTATATGCCTCCTCCAGGATTTTCTGTTTTAGCTCTGGTTGCAATAGAACATAAATCTTCTTCTTATACCTAACTAGTCTGCTAGGTGACAAGTCGTATTCCTGAGTTTCGCCCCTATCAATCATACCACAGATAGATAGTGCTTGATCATCATGCAGTTAAGCTTCTTCAATTGCTACCCTCATATTATTATATATCTGGCTAACACCACTATTTAACAGAATCTGATTAGACAAACTCAAATCTCTAAAATCCTTGATCAGTTTCTGCTCATAAGTCATCATGGCTGCTACCTATACTAATTTTCAGCTTAATGCATTAGCAACAGCATTAGCCTTACCAAGATGGTATTTGATTTCTAGATTGTAATCTTTCAGCAACTCTATCTACTTGCGCTGTCTCATATTAAATTCTTTTTTATCATATAGGTATTTCAGACTCTTATGGTCACAGTACAACTCTACGGTCTCACCATAGAGATCATGTCTCCAGATTTTCAAAGCAAACACAATTACTGCCAACTCAAGATCATGAGTAGGATTGTTTAGTTCATGAGGTATCAATTGATGAGATGCATATGCCACAACTTAGCCTTGCTACATCAACACACATCCCAATATGTGCCTACTGGCATCTGTGTAACAATATATGTAAATTTTGGATCTGGGATTGTCAACACTGGTGCTGTAGTTAACCTTTGCTTCAACTTAGGAAGTTCTTCTAACAATTCTTATCCCACACAAAATGTTGAGCTTTCCATATCAAGTTTGTCAACAGTAATGCAATTCTAGAGAAATTTTGAATAAATATACTATAATAGTCAACTAGACCCAGAAAACTGTGTACTTCAAATGTTGTCTCTGGTCTCTTCCAGCTTGGTACTGCTTCCACCTTGCTAAAATCAACAGAGTCCCCTTGTTGTGAGACAACATGGCCCAAAAACCTTACCTCTGAAAGCCAAAAGTCGTACTTGCTTAGCTTGGCATAGAGTTACCTATCCCACAATATGTTGAACATAGTTCTCAGATGTTGCTCGTGTTCAATTGTACTTCATGAATACACGAATATATCATCAATAAAGACTGCAACGAACTGGTCCAAGTATGGATGGAAGATTTGATTCATGTAGTCCATGAACACAAAGTTGTATTGGTCAGCCCGATTGGCATCACTAGAAACTCGTAATACCCATATCTGGTCCTGAAAGCAGTCTTCGATACATCTTCTACTTTTACCTTCAACTGGTGGTACCCTGATCACAAATCGATCTTTGAGAATACACAGGAACCAGACAACTGATCGAGCAAATCATCAATTATAGGGAGTAGATACCTGTTCTTGACAGTCACCTTATTTAACTCTCGATAATTGATACAGAGACGCAGGCTTGCTTCTTCTTTTTAACGAAGAGCACTGGAGCACCCCAAGGTGATACACTAGGTCGTATGAACCCTTTCTCAAGTAGTTCCTAAATCTACTTCTTTAGTTCCACCATTTCACTTGGAGCCATATGGTTTGAGGTTTTAGAGATTGGTCCTACTCCAAGCCTCAAGTCAATAGAGAACACCACTTCCCTATCTGGAGGTAATCCACCTATATATTCCAAAAACACATTAGGGAACTCATTCACTACAAGGATACTTTGCAAAGCTACACCGGCCTCTGACTGCATAAAGCACAATATCATGTACCCCTAACAACCTTTATGTAAATATCTCTCAACCTTAGCTATGGAGAGAAGGTTAAGAGTGATTTCTGTGTTAGCTCACAGTTGTGGATTCAAATATATAACTCTCTTCTATTTACAATCCAGTAACATACCATTCGCTGTTAACCAGTCAATCCTCAAGATTACTTCCAACCCTTGCAGTGGCAAACAAATCAGATCTACAATTGATTCGTGCCCCTTGGCATTTACCAGGCAATTCAGACAATTGTTAGCCGTCACAATTCTTGTGCCCATAGGCATAGATACAACCAAATCATATGGGGATTTATGAATAGGTAAATGTAACTGTCTCACACAGTTATTTGCAATATATGAATGGCTAGCACCAAAATCATACATAACATGCACTAGACTGCTATTCAGAAAAATCATACCTTGAATCCACTCCAAAGACTTTCTAGCTTCTTTTTGTGTCAGTGTGTAAACCTTACCTGAAACTTTGGGTCTAGTCTCGGCCGGTTGCTGCTTTTACGAGCAATCCTTAGACATGTGTCCCATCTTACCGTAACTAAAACAAGTAAATGGTTTGTTGAGATTAGTTTTTAGTGGTGTACCATTACAAGCCTTGCCAGGATGGAATGATTTACAAAAAGAATGAACATGTTTGACTTCCCAAGGATCCTTAGCCTCCATAGCCTCCTATCTGATTTAGCTTCTTCGTAGCTCCCTCAGAAGGTCCACCCTATTCTTTTCTCTTCTGTGCTGAGCTACCACTTCCTGAAACACCTCTGTTTTGAATCTGTGCTGCCAGGTTTGACATATGCTTTTTGATATATCGGCACTCTTCTGCTGCTTTGCTGAATTAAGTAAAATATTGAGAAATCAGCTTCTCTTTAAATTCGGGTCTCAACCCTTTAATTATCAAATCCGCGTTCCACTCTTTATTATCATTCAGCTTGTGATACGATAAACATTGCAATAATCAAATATACCAGGCTAAATAATCGTCAAAGCACTCCCAGTCTTGTTGTTTGATATAAAGGAATTCTTTCTCCTTTTATCTTCTAATAGTTGGAGGAAAATATTTCTCATTGAACTTCTCCTGGAATAATTCCCACATGATAGGAATATTCCTCCCCTTCAGGGTAAGATCTATGCCCTTCCACCAGCGATCAGTATCACCTTCCAGCTTGTATATAGCTAACCAGGCCTTCAACTCATTTAGACATTGTAGCATATCAAAAATCTTATCCAAATGAGCCAACCAATCTTCTACTAGTTGAGGATCAAACTTTCCCATGAACATAGGTGGTCGTTATTTATTGAATCTGCTAAGCCAGGTTTGAATATCTACTTTAGGCTCAGGTATATCACCCTCTAGTGGAGGTTCCTCATATATTTCTTCATAATTTTCCCACATAAACTCATCCAGACGATTCTCCAGGTGTTCCTTCCTTTGCTGTACTCCCTGAAGGTCACCTCTTATTTCATTCATTATAGTTTGTTGTTGTTCTAACATATCTAATAACCATTGCTGGATAGGGTCAGGCCTTGGATCTTCCTCATTGTTACCATGTCCACCGCGCCCTCAACCTCAACCTATATTGCAGCCTCTACCATCTTCTCCTGTTTGTACCATCTCCATAATTCACTCTACATGAAATTAGAGAAGAATAAATTTTGATATAAGAGCAAGGGCATTTTTCATCATTTCATAAAATTCAGGGTACATAGATATGTCATACATACCATATAACAACTATTTACAGTAGTTATAGAGAAATAAAAACATAGCATATCCTATATACTACTGTACATGACATATTGTCCTTTACATAACCAAAATATTAGGTTTATGTAACTTCCCAGGTGTAATACCCTGACTTTTGAGACTTGAACTTACAGAATAAGCCTGATATTAGTGGATTGCTAAGCCCCGGTTTAGCAAGATCCCAAATTATGATTAAGGGTTAATGACTCCAAAAGTGGATGTGGTTAGTGATAAATAACCCTTTTGAAGAATATGATGTGATTTGGTACTTGAATGAGATTCGTGTGTGTTGTGAGCAGCGCTGAAACCCTGTATTTAAGTTCAATTGTGGATTAACATCCAAATTGACTTAGAATAAAGGGAAGAATTGAATGGGGTATTATGTTGGAAATGGTGTCAAAATGTGTTTTGATGTCATTGAAATTGGTTTGGAACTTTGGAATGGAAAAGTTGCAATATTAGGTTTTGAAATATGAATTGTGTTGACATGTTGAGATTGTTGTTAAAACATGTCAATGTGATGCGAATTTGATTGATTTGGTGTTTCTAATGGATTCCTTATGAAAATTTATGTGGGAATGATGTTTGGTATGAAAATGGGACCATTGGAAGCAAAGATGCAAAATCTGAAATTCTGTCCAGTGAAACTCTATTCTGGGCAGTCAGTTTGTGTGAACTTTTTGAATGCCCAAATGGTGTCTAAAAATTCTGAAACTTTCCAGTCTTAAATCTCACATCCCAAGCTTTAAAATGGACTTATAATTTGTGCCATTTCGTTTTGTGAGCTAAGAGATATGACTGTCCAACGTTTGAGATGGAAACTAAACTCTGTTTTGGGGCAGCGATGAGGTTTATGTAATTCTGGAATTTTTTGGAAATTTTAAGTAAAGGAACATATTTTTCCTATAAATAGGACTTAAATAAATTTCATTTGGCTTTAGAATCACCTTATTTTTATTTTTCTAGAATTAGTTATGATTTTTCAAAATTTGGGCAGAAAATCCAAAAATGGGAATATGACATCATCAAAATAAAAGATGACATCATCATGGAATTAAATATTTTCTCATCATCTTCAGCTCTCATTTCTGACGTGCTGAACCAGATGAAACTAGTGAGAGAAATTTGAGAGCTCTTAGAGAGAGAGAGAGAAGAGAAATCTCACAAGGTAAGCCGATTTCTCCGACGATCTAGCTCCTAACGCGTATAACCTTGCTCCTAAGCTTCTCTTTTATGTTCTTTAAGGTCTTGGAAGCTCAATTTTCATAGTTAAGAAGGGCTAGGGCTTCATCCACTCTTGAGAAAAGCTAGTGGGAGCTTGAGGTAACTTCCAAACTCTTGTGTATTAACTATTCTGGCTGTTGTGGACAATTTAATCGGTGAAATTTCACCGGATTGTCATTGGTTTCAAAATTAGAAAATGGGTGTGTGGGGCTGTTATGCTGCCCAAATTGGTACTAAATGGTAGTTGTAACCTAATGGAATAGTCAATAAAGTGGTTAGGAGTATAAAGGAATCCATTTACGGAGCTGAAACCGAAAAACCCCAATTTTCCCTGAAATACTTGAGAATTTCATCCAGCTCTAGAAATGGGTCTTAGAGTTGGATTTTCAATGATTTGATGATTCCATTGAGTTCAGGAGTGAAAATTAGGTAGGGTTACAGTTTTGCACTTTTTCGAAAAAAGCCAAAAAACATAATTACGAAAACGCCCCTGAAACCCTTAAAGTGGGGCTGTCAAGGGTAATTTTGTAATTGAAATTGAATTTGATAATTTCAAATTAGAAAATCGATTCCTTGGGCGGAAATGTGTTAGAATAGCCCATGTCAAAATTTCGAGAAAAGAACAGCCAGACTGGGTACAGTAGGGTTGGGCCGGGTCCCCGGGGGCATTTTAGTAAATTTTCAATATAGCCTCATATAACCCCCAGAAACACTATGGAAGTGTCTAAATAGTATATTTGACATTGTAGGATCAAATATGAAGCCCTGAGCTGTTTGCACGTAAATTAAGGCACACGTTTCGAGTCATAAAGGGGTTAAGGTAAGGAACTTATCTCTCATGCATGCTCTGATAATTGTATTAATTTGTTGATGCATGTTATTGCTTTTCTTGATTATGTGGAACATGTATGAATGATTTGAAGCTATGTTTCGATATTTGCTATGGCCATATGTGTATCATTCGAAGCATTGAGCGTATAGATTTGTCATTGTATGTGTGCATGAGTTATGTGATACAAGCATGGTATGCATTAAACACTTATCTTGTATGCATATTGATAATGTTTCCCTATTGAGATTCTCTCGAATCTCACCCTCCCCTACCAACAATTTAGACAGGGCAAGTGGCTTGTGGAGGGAGCGGCTAAGACTCCTTCGAGATGAGAGTTGGTAGTTGGTTATCAATGAGTTGTGAAGACTGTATATGATTCGGTTAAATGTCGGGTTATGAATTTGAGATGAGATTGTGTAATCCCCATTTAAAGAATTGTAATGGGCAATTGTGCCCTGTGTATCTTTAGCGAAGGTATGTAGCCGGGATTGCCGAGATGATTATGTTGTGCACTCTGATATTTATATGAATGTGATTTATCTTCGCGTAGTAATTGTATTCGAAATGTGAATATGAGACCAAGTTTATAAATGATTTCGAAAGGTATTTGTGAAAACCCCATCATGTGATGGGTTAGTAAATGTTATTTGATTATTATTGGTCTCTATTTCATTTTAATCGTGTATTTCAGATATAATTACGGAGGGGGTTACATCAGGGGTCACCTATCCTAGAATACCCTAGGTCGAGCACCCTTAACTTTCTCTGTATATTCCCAAAATACCAACTTTAGCTAACTCTCACTATGTATGTCAGTTCTACCTAACTGCCCTTAACACAAGTTTGTGCTGGTGGGCTCTGGTCACCACAATAGCTCGCGTAGACCCCACATCACTCAATGTAAATAAACTCTCGCACAAGCCCTGTGATATACCTCAAGAACATCCAGAAGCTCACCTTCAGGCCCCGCTCAGCGATAAGGTTCTTCCTTCTGTTCAGTAAAACCTACTCCCATATCACGCTGAAGTTGATACATGGTCTCCACGCCACTCAGGAACTCAAGATACCGATCATGAAGAGTAACATGTTCTAGTGTGCTCTGATATATCCGCCCCAGAGATAATGCAACAATTTCAGGATCGGCTACAGGTTATACAGCACCTGCACCGACTCTGTATGGGACTCACCATCGCTCAGCTTTCCCTCTGGGATCTCCTCCAGATCATTATCAAAATCCTACTCTAGATCCTCATCTAGATCATCTTCGGTCTCCCTAACCTCTGACACTCCTGGGACACGGGCCTGGGCTCTGGACCGTAGATAGGTAGCTTCAGCAACTCTTATATGCCGTGTATCTCATGCAAATACCACAGTGTTTGAAATAGTCTATCATCAGCTATCTGTCAGGAATATGTTGGTTCATCGTCGTCTCACCCCCATATTCTCACTCAAACTACTCATGCTATCCTGTCGCCAAGCAAACAAAACTATATCAGTATACCATTCTAATAATACCAGAACCGCTTATTAGCTCGATACAAAAATTATCAACACCCGTTTCCATTTCAATAATCGTAGATTAATAAAGACCAAGTTCCATAGGCATATAGAAAAATACATATATACTGATTTAATGTCAAATTATGAAATTGCCTTTGACAGCTCCACTTTAATGGTTTCAAGGGCTTTTTTGTAATTATGCTTTCTCAGGCTTTTCTGAAAAAGTGGCTGGCTGTAACCCCACCTAATTTTCCCTCCAGAACTCAATGGAACCATAAAATCATTGAAAATCCAACTCTAAGGCCTATTTATGCCCCTAGACAAAATCCTCTTATTCCCCAGGAAAATTTTGGGGTTTTCAAAATCTAACTCTGCAGACGGGTTTCTTTCTACTCCTAATCACTTTATTAACTATTACATTTGGTTACAACTACCATTTAGACCCAATTTTGGTAGCATAACCCCTAGGCACACACATTTCTAAAATTTAAAACCAATGGCAATCCGACAAAATTTCACCGAATAAATTGCCCACAGCAGCCAGAATGGTTAATATACAAAGGTTTGGAACTTACTTCGAGCTCCCACTAGCTTTTCTTCAATATGGCTCAAACCCTAGCCCTTCTATAATAGATTTTTGAGCCTCCAAACCTTAAATAACAAAAAGGAGTAGCTTAGAGTCGGAGTTATACGCGTTAAGAGCTAAATCGTCAGAGGAATCGGCTTACCTTATGAGATTTCTTCTCCTTTCTCTCTCTAAGATTTCCACATGTTCTCTCTCTATTCTAGGTCTGTTATGGTGCATGAAATGCTGAAGAGAGAAGGTGATGAAGATATATTCTAATATATCATATATTATTTTAATGATTTATGGAATTTTCCAAAAATTCCAAAACTAACTTTTATGACATAACTTCCCACATTCATGTAACCATGCCATCATGTCCAACCAATATTTCCTTCTTTATGCCACATATAGGAGGCACCTAGGGGTCCCTCCCTATGGTCTCAATTGGCTTCACAATTTTTCCAAGTTATATATACACATAAAGTTTCAATTTTTGTCAAAATTGCACTTTTTGCTCAAAATTTATATAAATTCATATTTAATTGACCAAAATATTCTAAATATGTTTGTCACCTTTATTCTCCTTAATTAATTGAAATTAACTTCAATTAATTGGAAAATAATTTATTTTGTGCTAAATTGGCAAAATTACGATTTTGCCATTACCTTTTTAATCCAATTTCTTTTCTTATTTTTATTTGGCCAATTTTCACCTATTTTTGGACCAAATATTTTCTCCAATATTCCCCCATTTTTGAACCTTAATATTGGGCTTTTCAAATTACCCAAATTAATTTCATAATTATTTTTTCCCAATTTCTCGTGAAAATAAACATTTATAAATTCATAAATTCCAAATTATTGAATATTCACCATTTTATTGAATTTCTCAAATATTTACAATATATTTGGTGAATATAAATTTTGGAGTGTTACAGTTACATACGTCAAGAACTAGGAAAGCATAGCTAAATAATGGAGAATACACATCAATGGAACTAAATCTAACTCTCCTTTGAGTAACCAAATCTTGAATCACACATCTAACCCATCTCAAGAGAGCTTGAAGAGCTTTTGCCACTCATAGTAGGAGAAGAGGCTTCAAATACCTTCCCTATTATCTATTTTCATAACCACCTCTCATTATTATCTATATTATATTTTAGTGTTCTGAGCCTTCCATTTTGTTGATGTGTCGGCCAAGGAGACACTTACTACTCTATTTTTATGTAGTTAAGAATATATATATATATATATCTCAATGTAAGCTATATCAATGGAATCATTGAACACTAACAAATTCAATAACTCAATATTGAATAACTCAAGCAGAAACATAAATTGAAACATCAAAGAAATCATTAGCCTCCTCCCCTTTTGTGCAAAAACGCATTCTTTTCTTTCTCCCTCACTGTTGTACATTTTTAGCCTTCCATTTAAAGAGGGTGGTGGCTACACTTGACTCTAAGAATTTAGTTAAACTAGCTCAGACCTGCATGATGTACGGGTGAAAATCCAAATATTTGTTAATGTGTTGTTATGTAAAAAATCATTTATATTTAAAAAGATATTTTGTAGTATGAAATATACTATGACCCATATAGATATATATATAGGTGGAGAAGTGATGCTATAGCAATTTTGACTCTCATTTCTCAACATGCACATAAAATGCTCAAAACTGCTCTATATAAAAAGTCGTGATTAATTTATTGGAATCCCTATATTTTCTATTGAGTAAATGCCCTAAAGTTGCACATTTACTCATATTTATATTTTTAATTATAGGATTATATTCGTTCCTTTTAAAGATATCTAAGGGAATAATCAAAATATTAAATTAAATATTTACCAAATATTTTGTATCTCCTACCTCATATTAATTTACAAAATATTGTGTAATTATTTTCCTTATTATCTATCTTTCATAACTGCCTCTCATTATTATCTATTTTTTATTTTAACGTTTTAAGCTTGTTGTTTTGCTGATGTCTCTGCCAGGGAGACACTTACTGTTCTACTTTTATGTAGTTAAGAATATATATCTCAACGTAAGCTATACTAATAGAATCATTGAACACAAACAAATTCTATAACTCAATATTGAATAACTCAAACATAAACAAAAATTGAAACATCAAAGTACTTAATGGCAAAACTAAATCCAAAATCACATACTTAGCTCAACATAAATGGAGTCTCAAGCTCAATCTCCACATTACAAAGCAACATACATCTAAAACTAGGAAAACATAGCTAAATAATAGATCATACACATCAATGGAACTAGATCTAACTGCCCTTTGAAGAACTAAAGCTTGAATCACGCATCTAACCCATCTCAAGAAAGCTTAAAGAGCCTTAGCCACTCATGGAAGGAGAAGAAGCTTCAAAATGTTGCAGTAAGGAAGGAAGACGATGAACTTTATTTGAGGATGAGAGGGATAAGACAGTTTTTGAGTGAAGAAGAAGAAGAGATGAGTTGGAGGCTTTAACAAGCTGAGAGATGATGGTGAATGGTCTAAAGAAATCGTTCACATCCTTTTGTGTAAAAACATGTTCTTTTGCTTCTCCTTCAATGTTGTGCATTTTCATCCTTCCAATTAATGAGCATAGTAGTTGCACTTGACTCTTAGAATTAGGTTAAACTAACCCAGACTCGTGCGATGTGCAGGTGAGAGTCCAGATATTTATGAATGTGTTGTTATGTTAAAAATCACATAGCCCTCAATGCTATACGTTTTCAGCCTTCCATTTAATGAGGGTAGTGGATGTATTTGACTCTTAGAATTAGGTTAAACTAGCCCAGACCCACTTGATGCATGAGTAAGAGTCTGAATATTTATTAATGTATTGTTATGTAAAATATCACTTAGATTTAAAAAGATATTTTTGTAGTATGGAATAAGCTATGACCCATATATTTTGTAATAAATGTCAGCCAGGGAGACATTTACTGCTATACTTTTACATAGTTTAGATGCGGGCTAGGGTTTTGAAGTGGTTGAGATTAAGTAGGTAAAATTGGGCCCAAAAGAAAATGCGCAAGGCTTTATACATGTTGCTTCACCTTATCACCTACATATTCAAGTCAATAAAGGTAGAATTATATGTGCAAGTAAATAAGAATTATTTAAGATTCACAATTATTACCAAAATATAACATTGTAGCCCATTCAATTTCCAAAATACGCTTGTGACCAAATATGCACTTTGACACTTAATTATAGCAATAATCCTACTAAATACCTTTAAAATGATAGGAATTAGTGTATAAAATATGGTCTTATTAATAAGTATGGTAACCTAGCACCCAATCTATGGGTAGCAACATTCCACTTTAGGGATATTCACAATATGAATCATGTGTGAATAGTATGCAAATATTGAATCTAAAATTGTATCCACTAAATCCAACAGTTAGAAATCGTCTAACTCCTTTGAAGGTAAGGGAAATGCAAGAAAAAAAAAGCAAATATTGAAAAAACTAATACCAGAATTATGATTCAATAATTAAAAAGATTGCCCACTTTTTAGATGAGGTATGAAATCACCTGGTCTAAATACTTGTTTATACTTTCATATCTCCATTTCATTTAATCAAGACAACATATTCTTCCTCTCATCCTTGAGCTAGGTGTGATTTTGGAGCAAGAAAAGGGGGGGAAAGTAAATTGGTGAGAGAAGGAAAAGCTATGCAAAAGGTAGTCATGATGAGGTTACTTCCAAGAAGACATGTCATAATCCACCTTACTTTTAGGAAAGTTAACTTACCTCATTAATCATGAGTCTTCCCAAGCATGGGCATGAAAAGATAAGCCATCTCCTTCTCTCAACCTCTCTTAGGCATGAAAGCAAAGAAAGAAGGTAAAGGAAGGAAGAGATGATGGCATGACAAATGTCACAATGAGCTACAATCAAGGAGAATCATCCAATGGCTCATATCACTCCAAAACCCCTTTAAATAGCTTTACCTTCTCTTCTTCCATTCACATGTTAATTAAACTAAGCCAAAGAGATCAGAAAGAGATAAGTTGTAAGAGCAAGAGAGAAGAAGGAAAGCTTCTTGAGTTCCATAGAAAGCAAAGAGAACCCTTAGTGCTCTAAGCTTGAGATCTCCACCCAAATCTCCTTTGATCACAAACGAGCCTTCATAAACTTTGTTCCTCTATGTTGGAATTGGCTGGTAAAGTGGAAGAATTTAAAATTTTCCAATCCCAATCGAAGATCTATCAGACACATTTAGACTGAGTTAGAAAGAATCGTACCTTTTCAAATTTAGAGTTTTCGATCTCTAGGAACAAACACCTCCGATAGGCTCCCTCTACTAGTATCCACATGATTAGGACATCAACAAGGACTACGTGCTAGCACCTCTAATGTCTCTTGTCTCTCTAGGGTTTCCTTGCAACTCCTCAGTTTCTCATCCGTGTATGAATTTTTTTTCCTCCATTATTCTTATAACCCATGAGGGCTATATTCAAATTTTAAAATTAACTTGATTAATTTTGAAATAAATTAACCCTTAATTATCTTGATAAGCTGATTAAATAAATTCAGTTTAAATTAAATCTATCCAACAGCTTTAATTTAACCTATGTATTTAATCCAAATAAAGAGCCACATAGATTTAATTTATCTTCATAAATTAAATCTGAGATACTTATCTCTATCATGTTACTTATTAAATTTAATTTATCTTAATAAAATTAAATTTAAAACTAACATAATATAATAATATCATATAATATACACACACACATATATATATATTTCAAAAATACGTATGTATATATATAATATTATTAATTTTATTGTCATGAGTTTAATATCATATAAATATATATATATATATATATATGTATATAAAAATTTCGTCCACCCTACATTAAATATTGTAGTCATTGAATCTTAGACACATCTTAGATTCAATGAACCTATACAGTATAGCTACTGTTGGGCTATTCTTGTCTGTGACCCTGTAGGCCCATATAAAGTTGGTAGCCGGCCAATAACTGTACTAACCCATAAGTTGAAGCGACCCCTAGCAATATATTACGACCACCTAATTTATATGATGATCGTTAAAATGATGCAACCTGTTATACAATAATGTCATGTCCCTTTTGTCACACGATATTTCAGTCAAGGATGAGGCATGGATGATGTCATCCTCCTATTCCTGACCATCACTTTCCCGATTCCTGAGTAGTCTGACAATAGAAATGAAAACACCTTTACATCACAATATGGCCATACATTCCTCAAACTCACTCATCGAGGGGCCCAGTAATATCTCTCTACTAATGTAAGGGACAAATTCCATCTTAACCATTCATATTCCTCTACGTGAAAAATCACTAAGCCCGATCGTAGCCTTTATCATCACCTGGTCAAAGGTGACTTTTGACTAGTTCAAAGCTTAACAACTCTCATATAGAAATCCATGATGACCTCAGGTCAAAGGGCATTGTGACGTGGTTATACATGAGATAAGCTTATGACTTGATCCATGCAGCTTTCTCATAGTGGGTCGGTCTAACACCTTGTACTCTTACAAGTGCCTAAGACTTTGATTCATATCTCCATATCCTATCAAAGTCATACTGGTCTTACTTCATCTTTGCTCCAGCATAGATGACCGGCTCGAGACATTTTAGGACAATCTTTATGATTTATCCAAGGATATAGTTATCACAGTTAACATGCAAATAATATAATAATAGAACGGATAAATTCATTAAATAATAATGTTCAAAGTACAAAGATTGGCCCTTAGGGCACAATTTCCAACATCATCCCACTTACACTAGGTACAATCATTAATTTGCCTAATTTCCATTGTTCTAACATGACGCTCATGCTTTGCCTGTGCAAGCGGCTTGGTAAGAGGATTAGCAATATTGTCTTTTCCTGCTACTTTGCATATTTTTATGTCACCTTTATCATTGATTTCTTTAATGAGATGAAATTGCCTAAGTATATGCTTGGTCTTTTGATGTGACCTAGTCTCCTTCGCCTGTGCAATAGCGCCGCTATTGTCACAGAATAAATCTATTGGATTTGAGATGGTAAGCACCACCCCTAGTTCAATAATGAACTTTCTAATCCAAACGGCTTCCTTAGCTATATCAAAATCTGCTATATACTTAGCTTTGCTGTAGAATCTGCTACAGTGCACTGCTTGGAGCTCTTCCAGTTTACTACTCCACCATCCAAGAGAAATATGTATCCTGATTGCGATTTAAGGTCATCTTGGTCTGTTTGGAAACTTGCATCTATATAACTAGTTACACAAAGCTAATAATCCAATCCACCATATACAAAAAATAAATCATTAGTCATTCTTAAGTACTTTAGGATATTCTTAATAGTAGTCTAATGACCCTCACCAGGATCTTCTTGATATCTTCTAGTAATACTTAAGGCATATGACACATCTGGTCGAGTACTTAACATAGTATACATGATGGATCCAATAGTCGAGGCATATGGAACCTTGCTCATGCGATCTCGTTAATTAGGTGTACTAGGACATAAATCCTTGCTAAGATGGATGCCATGAGACATGGACATGTAACCCTTTTTTGAATCCTGCATACTAAACCTATGTAATATCTTGTCTATATATGTGCTCTGACTTAGGCCTATTAGTCTCTTGGATCTATCTCTATAGATCCTAATCCCTAAGATGTATGTGGCTTCACCTAAGTCTTTCATCGAAAAAGACTTTCCTAACTAGGACTTCATACTCTATAAGGTAGGAATGTCATTTCCAATGAGTAGGATGTCATCTACGTAAAGCACTAGAAATACAAATGTGCTCCAGCTAACCTTCTTGTAAACCCAAGGTTTATCGATGTTTTAAATAATCCAAACTCTTTGACTACTTCATCAAAATGATGATTCCAGCTCCGGGATGCTTGCTTCAATCCATAAATGGATCTTTGGAGCTTGCAAACTTTACCAAAGTCCTCTCATGTTAGTTTTACCTATTCACATCCATGCATCAAAGTTTCACAATTTCAGATTAAGCATTCCCAAATTCAAATTAAGTTTTCTCATGTTAGGTTTGGCACTTCACATCCACGCATCACAATTTCACAACTTGAGAATAAGCATTCCCAACTTTAATTTCAGTTTTCTTAGGTTATGATTATAATTTCAGAACTACGACTCATAAATTCCAAACTACCCATTATGATAAATTCCCCACATCATCAGACAGCGTAACAAGTTCTAATATAGATTTCACAACTTCGATAACGTCATATCAACTTTCAAATCACACAATTTCCATATTTCAATAGGGTTTCACAGTTATCCATTCCCAACTTTAAATTCCGTTTTCACAGTTTAGGTTAAGAATTTCACAACTACACATGCAATAGATTTTTAAACTCATTCACTTACCAAACTTTCACGCCCAGCTGTAACTTCACATTGGAACAACGATTTTGTACCAACTCACCAACCAATCTCTAGGCCAACCCAAGAAACGGCCAATCCCAAACCGCCGCCGTCGTCCTTCGTCAGCCTGCGATGGACCAGCTGACAGTCGACGCCTCTTTTGCACCACAAAATCACACCCAACTCATCCCAAATGAGAGCTTTTATTGGTTTATGTTGTTGTTTATTGTGATTTTTTAGCCACCAAAACAGTCAACCTCTTCTCTACTTAAATGATATAATGTGGCATACTCTCTAGCCTCGTCAACTCCTTCCTTCCTCCTCAATCGACTCCACCCACTTTGGACCCACTCCCCCCTCTCAATGCAACCAACAACCCACCGCTCCACACTACTATTTTACTCCTCAAAAATTGCCTACTAACAGCCAATGACCCACGCCCAATAAAACTCCTCCCTCTCTTTCTTTTTTCTTTTTAAATTTGCCTAGGGACAAACCCATCATTTGATCTCCAATTTGAAAATCCCTGATTAGTCAGAAGCACCTCCGCAGGATTTTCGAATTTCATAATACCTTTCTGTCTTTTCACACTTTTAAGGTTTCTTTTCAGGGATTTTCTCAAAAATGACTGAAGGACCAGAAAACTCATGTAGCTGAAATGAATGGGGATGATGAGTTTTTATTCAATTAATGTGGGTCCCACCTACTTTGTGTTAACAAATCTCTCTCTGATTTTTTTCCATTTTGCTTTCATTCCTAATTAAAAGACGGTTCCTCCTCCTTTTTTTGTTTGTTTAAATCTTATGATATCTCCTTTTTTTTGGATAAATCGTCTTTTTTAATCTTATAATATCTGTTTTTTTTAATAAATCCATATCCTGATCTTCAAAAACATTTAAATCAATTTTCATAATACTTAAATAAGTAAAATTTTGAAGTGAGAGATTACATATATTTATTTTTCCTTATCTACATTTTCTCTCTAAAAATTATGAATATATTGATAAAATTCTTCTTGCTTGAGTAATTACATGGTTAATTTGAATTACCATGAAATAATCTCATGAACTTGAAATCAATATGAATAATTATTTACTACATTTAATTTTGTTCTTCTTATTATTTATTTTTTTTAAAGATGATTCGATACCTTAAAAATATAATTGGGCCCTGTTTATCTTGCCCTTCAATTTTTAATCACACTTCATTCTTTTTCTCAAATTTATGTTTTCAGTCTTCAAAGGAGAGATGATCGGGGTTGAATGTTAAAGGAGACCTTTTCAACGTCATTTTTTTTTTTTTTTATAAAATAGACGTTGAAAGTACCTTCAAAAAGGTCTCTTTCAACAATTGCAATTTTTTTGAAAACATACGTTTAAAGAAAAGCTAAATTTTCAAAATTGCCATTGCCTCCTTTTTAACGTCTGTTTTTTAAAAGTAGATGTTAATCAGTGACGTTAAAAGTATTTTTTATAGTAGTTGTACTCTCTAACTTTAAGTATTATTGTTGAAATATTGTGATAATGTGTTGGTTTGCCATGGGACTATGATAATCATGTTAATTGTTGCTTGTATGTTCTTATACTTGAAAGTATGCCATGGCCATGTATATTAATCTTGCTTGAACATGTGCACTCATATGTGAAAGTTATATGGCTAAGCTTTTATATATGTCCAATATTGAGCATGCTTAATTATTTGAGTGGTTTGTACTACTGAGATTTTTCTAAATCTCACCATGATTTCCAACCATTTAGGAATATGCATTTCTAAAGAAGGAGGCAAGGAGATTTCAAAGAACATCATGAAGCTTGCTTTAATATTGTTAAAGTGATGAAAGCATGATGTTGTTATCAAATTAGTTTTTAATGCTAAGTTGTATATTATGCTAAAAATTCATAGATTTTGATTAAATTATTTCCAAGGTTTATCATGATGATACTATGAAGTTGTAAATCCATGATTTATGATGCAATAGTTGAAGGACAGTTTCTGCTATTAGTTTTTTAGTTTTATTCATTGCGCAATGTTTTGGGCTAAGCAAATGAAATGATTCGGTCATACATTATTTAAGTAAAATACTAAACATGCACAAATTTCTAACAAGCCATAAAAGAAAACATTTGGAGGTCTGTAACCTTCATGAAAAGTGATGTAATATAGCTTATGTTTTTGGGCATAGAAAGTGAATGATTTAGGGAAAATAATAAACTGCATTGACCGGAATGGTAAAAGTCTTTTTTAGTATTTTTTCCTAGAATTAGTTATGTATATTCAAAATTGACTAAAATTTTTTTGAATTTCCAAAATGTACAACAAGAAAAGAAAAGATTTTGAAAAGTTCATGTTTAGACGTTTTTCATTCTAATGCAAGCTTGAATAGCTTTCCTAATGTTATGGAAACATAGGAATGAGTGCTAAAACTAAGGTGTTACAAAAATTTATTGACGTTGTCCACAAAATGTTTTAAAAAATTTTCACTAAGACTATGGTAGATAGGCTGTTACACTGGGCATAGGTGGGACATATGAGAATGATAACTATCAAAGAACTCTTATTCTTCAGTGTATTTGCTGTGTATAATAATCCAAATCCTATATGTGATTTAGTGAGTCCATTCACGAATCACAAAGAAGGCATATGTCATGTGGTATTTCTCATTATTTTTGTATGCTTATACATTCTATTTCGAGTCTTAAGCACTTTAATTGAGTTAGTTAGGGCTTAATTAAGCATAATTGTGTTCAAGGGTAGTTTGGTAATTTTTGCACCTATAATTCTCATATTTTCAGTGGATTTCAATTCCTTTGAATTATTTAATATTTATATAGTGTTATTTTAATGTGTTGGTGACACTGGGACATTTGAGCACAACTAAGCATCAATATAACATTTGGTCATCCAAGTTTAAAAATGGCACCTGGAGAATTATAATCAATATAGGATTAAGAATGCACAAGCACTACAAAAAAAACGTGATTTAGTAGCGGTTAAAAATAGGTATTCGTAGCGGTTCTAACCGCTACAAACTATGTTAGTAGCGGTTAGAAAAACCGCTACTAAATCGTACGTTGCAAGAGGTTTTGTAGCGGTTCTATAAAACCGCTACTCAATCAAAAATAACCGCTACAAACTTTGTAGCGGTTAATAGTAACCGCTACAAAATCAAGAGATCTTTGTAGCGGTTATATAATCGCTACAAATATAAAAAATTTTATTTACAGCTTTAAAAAGATTTTTTTTTTGTAGCGGTTAAAAAACCGCTACAAATATATAAAAATAAAAATTTGTTAAAAATGACTTTTTTTATTTGTAGCGGTTAAGAAACCGCTACCAAATTTGAATTTCATGAAATTAGTAGCGGTTCTTAAAACCACTACTAATTTCATGAAATTCAAATTTGCCGCCAAAAAATTTAAATTTACCTTTAAAAAGATGCGTTATTTAGTAGCGGTTTAATAACCGCTACAAATATTTAAAATTTTTTTAAAAAATATACGTTGATTTTTTTCTTTTTTTTCAATATTATATTAAATGGTTTAATTTGTTATTATTTTATCTATTTCAATTAGTTTATTATTTAATATTTTAACTTATTAATAAATTAAAAATAAAAAATGTAATTGAATATGATTAGTATAAAATTATATTAATAATATTATTAACGATAGTTAGGTAATAAGGAATTATTATGTTTTATAATATAATGTAATTGTATATGAAAAATAGATGAAAATGAGATAGAGTTAAGATATATATAGAAAAAAAGATGTTTAGAATAAATTTTATAGAAAGGAAAGAAGTATTCTAAAAGAAATTGAAAATCTTGTTACCATATTTGATCGTATTATTCAGCTCCTCTACTCATACGAAAGAAGTTATAAATGAGAGGAAATGAAAGAAGGGTAAGGTGAAAAGAAATTGGGGAGTGTTTGAAATGAGTTGTGATAAGGGTATTTATAGGGATTTACGTATTATTTGTAGCGGTTAATGTAGCGGTTACTAATTAGTAGCGGTTATTTATATTTTTGTAGCGGTTTAATTATTTGTAGCGGTTAATGTAGCGGTTATTATTTAGTAGCGGTTATTTATTTTTTTGTAGCGGTTTAATAACCGCTACAAATATTATATTAATTTTTTTTTTAAAATTTTTTTTTACATTTTATTTTAACACAACTTTTTTGCATTTTTTGTAAAGAAAAATTTTTTACACTTGAATTCTACAAATATTATTTTAATTTTTTTTACATTTTATTTTAACACAAATTTTTTGCATTTTTTTTAAAGACAAATTTTTTACAATTGAATTTGATCACTCATCGTCGCCATCCCTACAGAAATTTTGTAGAAAAATTATTTTTATTGATGTATTATTAAATTTAAAAAATTTAATTGAAATAACGTGGACTTAAAAAAACTCACCGCAGTAGAGGTAAATTGTCATCGCCTTCAGGGAAGTAGTTTTCAAAATCAGCTGGCTGAAATGGCTCACTCTCGTAGGCGATGTTATCGCCTTCACCCATGTTGTAAAGGTCTTTTGGCTTTAAATGAACGACCATGTGCCAATCCCTATGCCGCTCGTCCTCGACATAATAAACCTGATGTGCCTCTGAAGCTAGAATATACGGCTCATCATCTTGAGAAATACCAGTATGAATCGGGCGTGAGAAATTGACTGATGTGATCCCTAGGTCGTCAGTTGTCAGTCCCCAAGAAGTCGTGGTATTTGCCCACAAACACTTGAACAGCGTCACGGTGAAACGGCCTTGATAATTAAGCTCGACCACATCAAGAAGCTTGCCATAGTAAGGGACGCCTCCGAACTGCATGTTGGCGTCATTGCTGTTCGCATAACTCCTTGTCCCAAATGTGCCATAAACACCCGAATTCTGTGTTTGCAATCCCTGATCCCGTGAAACCGTGCAAAACTTAAAACCATTGACATTGTATGCTGTAAACCGTTTTGCATGATCAAGAGGGCCGATTGCGAGAGCTCTGAAATCCGGTGAGTGTGAGTTGTGGTCATTTAGTATTCTGCGAGCAAACCAGCCCGGGAATTCTCTGTGGACCCTCCTATCAACTTCCGAGGATGTCTGTGTACGGATCCTGAGCTGACTCTTGACATGACTTCTGAATTCCCTGCAATTAATAATGGAAAGGCGTTAGTGAAATGAAAGTGAGAAATGTTACGAAAGATATAGATCGAATAACATACATGTGAGTGTACAATTCTTACCGTATGAAAGGCTCAACTTGACTGCAATTAATCAAGACATGTCTATGTGCTTGGAACTTCTCAGTTGTCGTTAGTTTGAAGTTCTCAGTTGCTCCAACTGGTTTACCAACACGAGGGATAAATTCTCCTGATGTCGGCGCAGGTTCAGGACAATCGTCAACACGAGGCGGGCGGTTGAAAGCCGTCTCAAGATCATCAAAGTACCTTGAGCAAAAATATAGCACCTCATCCCCTATATAGCCTTCAGCTATAGAACCTTCTGGCCACGCCTTATTCCTCACGTAGGATTTTAATTTCCCAAGGAACCTACGAAGTACATAAGAGAAAATTGATATAAAATGATGAAAAGGACGACGAGCAAACATTAAATACGGACAATAAATGAAAGCACATATTTAAAATGAGTACCTCTCAATCGGATACATCCAACGATATTGTATTGGTCCAGCGAGCTTTGTTTCATGAACGAGGTGGACTGTGAGGTGAACCATCACAGTAAAAAAGGACGGAGGAAAGATCATCTCCAAGTGACAAAGCGTAAGAATGATTTTCAACTGCAGCTGATCGAGCTCCTCAACGATCAAAACCTTAGAACATAACTTCCAAAAGAAAGAACAAAGTTCCACCAAAACGATGGAAACATCGGGAGGAAGTGTATTCTTTATAGCCAGAGGGAGTAACTGCTGCATAAGAACATGTGAGTCGTGACTCTTCAGGCCAGCAACCTTTCGAGCCTGCAAGTCGACACATCGAGAAATGTTGCTTGAATACCCATCAGGAACTTTTATTTTCTTCAACGTCGCGAGGAACACATCCTTGTTCGGTTTTGTGAGGGTAAACTTTGCCGGTGTAAATCTGTCATGCTCATCTGGCCAAGCGTCTTCACGAACTCCCATGTCGCGTAAATCTTTCCTGGCTTGAAGGTGATCTTTTGTCTTGCCGGGTTCGTTAAGCAGCGTATACAGCATATTGTCGCAAACATTCTTTTCAATGTGCATTACATCAAGACTGTGGCGAAGTAAATTAGATCTCCAATACGGAAGCGTGAAGAAGATACTTATCTTCTTCCACTGCTGAGGCGCCGAAGTCCTGCGCGTCTTTTGGCGAGTTTGTGCTGAATCGTCGCTTTTTCCAAACTCGACGTCAACATGCTCAAGCTGCTGTAAGATATCTGTACCGGACAAAGTCTGAGGTGGTCCTCTTTTCTCTGGTTTCCCATTGAAGCGATTCCGTTGCAATCTGAACTTATGCGTTCCATCGAGAAACCTCCGATGCCCCATAAAGCACCACTTTCGGCTGTGGGGAAGGCGCAGTGCGTCAGAGTCGAAATTGCAAGCCAGACACGCCGACCCAGTGTGCACATTCCAACCAGATAATGTGCCAAGGCCAGGAAAGTCACTGATCGTCCACATCAAGGCTGCACGCATGTTGAACAAAGTCTTGCTGTGAGCGTCGTACGTCTCCAAGCCGACATTCCACAGGTCAAGCAATTCCGCAATAAGCGGTTGGAGATACACATCGATGTCATTGCCCGGTGCCTTTTTGCCTGGAATGATCATAGACATAATGAAAGAGCTTTGTTTCATACACATCCAGGGGGTAAGTTGTAGGGAACTAAGACTACAGGCCAAATGCTGTAACTTGTGCTAAGATTCCCGAAAGGATTGAAACCGTCGGTCGCCAACGCAAGCCGGACATTTCTGGGGTCAGTCGCAAAATCTGGAAAGTCGTTGTCAAACATTTTCCAAGCAGCTGCATCCCGCGGATGTCTTAATTTACCATCTTCGTTTTTATCAACGGCATGCCACCTCATGTGCTCAGCAGTTTTAGACGACATAAATAATCTTTGTAGACGAGGTTTCAAAGGGAAATACCTGAGAATCTTTGCGGGTTTCTTCTTCTGCTTTTTCCCCTTCCGAATTGTCTTGTACCTCGATGTGTGACATCTCTTGCACGTCTCCCTGCTGGAATCGTCTCCCCAATACAGCATACAATCATTTGGGCACGCATCAATCTTTTGATAATTCAACCCCAACCTGTTGATGATCTTCTTGGCCTCGTAGAAGGTTGTGGGAATCTCGGCGTCGGGGAATGCATCTTGTAATAAGTCGAGAAACATCGACATTCCCTTATCCGTGATCCCACACAAGCACTTGATATGATACAATTTGATCAAGAAAGATAATTTAGAATATTTGCAACAACCTTGATATAAAGGACGATCTGCCTCATCCATCAAGCTGAAAAAATCCCAAGCTGCTTCATTCCCCATAAAAGCCGGCTCAGAGCCGTGCACTTCTTCGTTGAAGTTGTCGCCTTGAAATCCAAACGCATCACGCACAGCATCATTCACAGGATCATCTTCATCTACTTGAACGCCTACTTGAGAACTTCAAGGAAGAGCCTCGTCATATCTAACGCCGGCCTTCTCACCATGTACTGCCTAGAACGTATAGTCCTCAGGGAAAGGCTTCACAAGCAAATGTTCCTTCACAACATTTCGTGGATGCCACTTCTTGAACTTGCATTTCCGACACGGACAGACGATCTTGCCGTTACAGCTGGCGTGAGTGAATGCGAAATCTAAGAAACTGTTTAATCCGTACAAATATTCAGGAGAATTGCGCGGCAACCTTATCCATGATTTATCCATAGCTACAAGTGAGAGAGAAGAAAGTATAGAGAAGAAGATGAGTGAGAAGATAATGACGAATGCCTAGAACCTTATATTCTAAAAATCCAACGTTTATAAATTTGTAGCGGTTATTAAACCGCTACACCAACCGCTACAGAAATTCCAATGTTTATAATTTTGTAGCGGTTACATATATAAAACCGCTACTAATATTCAAGCCGTTAATTGGTGGGAAATTTAAAATGTACTTGTTGAGTATTAGTAGCGGTTTTACATCTATAACCGCTACTAATGTTCAACATATTAGTAGCGGTTACCTATATAAAACCGCTACTAATATTAAAGCCGTTGAACATTAAATATAAAAATAATTTTCTAATTTGTAGCGATTTTACATAAGATAACCGCTACAAATGTGCACAAAGGCGGCAAATTTCAAAATTCAAATGATTTGAGTGTCTGT
The DNA here is from genome assembly GCA_963242795.1 of Inga leiocalycina. Taxonomy (NCBI): domain Eukaryota; kingdom Viridiplantae; phylum Streptophyta; class Magnoliopsida; order Fabales; family Fabaceae; genus Inga; species Inga leiocalycina. Next base: position 30,794,407 of record OY725332.1, read on the forward strand.
AGCGGTTATTAGTGTGTAACCGCTACAAACATATATATTTGTAGCGGTTTCTGAAGGGAAACCGCTACAAATATATAAGTAAATTTGTAGCGCTTATGAGTTCAAAACCGCTACAAATATACATTTATAAATTATTTAGAAATGTATATATAATTTATTTTTTAAAAAAATATATTTAAAAAAATAAATTATATATATATTTAATTTATAAAATTATTATATATTTGTAGCGGTTATGTACTAATAACCGCTACAAATCTATACATTTGTAGCGGTTTTAGTTTAAAACCGCTACAAATATTTACATTTGTAGCGGTTTTAGGTTAAAACCGCTACAAATATATATATAATTTATTTTTTTTTTAAATTTAGATTTAAATCATTTATAAATTATTTCAATGCGATATAATAATATAAATATAATTATATAAAACACAATAAGAAAATTCTGAAATAAAATCTCATAAATATTTACAAATGTTTAAAAGAAAAGAAAAAGTCCTAAACTAAGGAGCTGGGGGCTAATCCTCTGGTGCTCCCTCAGGTGGGGCTCCCTCAGATGCCGCTGGATCGGGCCGCTGCGCAGACTGAACCGCACCATCGTCATCAGCAGGAGGAGGAGCAGTAGGAGGAGGAGCAGTACTCAGGACGACGTAGTGAGGGACAGGGGGAACCGCTGGATGCTGCTCGTTCGGGAACAGGCGACTCCATGCTCCCTCGAGCATGGTGTTCGCGATCTCACGCCACTGCGTCTGCTGAGCGTACATCGTATCTGCGTGCACCTGTAGCATCTGCTGCATCTGCTGCTGCTGCTGCGCCATCTGCTACTGCGTCTGCTCCAAATCTGACCGCAGCTGGCCAATCGACTCGTCCCTCCGACGTCTGACCCCTCTAGAGCTGCCAGCCTCAGAGGCGGCGCTCCTGCCGTAGATCATGCTGGGTCTGGCGCCTATCCCCATCCCCCGCACTCGTCCGGGGTGCTCAGGCTGAGCCAAACCCGCCTTCAGAGGAGCCGTCGGGTCCACTGACCCCTGTGACTCCTCAGGCTGGGTCTGTCGCAGCTCAGCCTGCGACAGCTGCATCCGCTCCTGCCATTTTATGAAATAATTAATAATTACCATTTTTCATTATTAACTTGGTTTTATAAAAAATATAATAATAAAATAACTTACCATCGCCGCCTCTGCCTGCTGAGAGGTCGCAGTCCCGTCACGGTGTCTGTGTGTGATGGCGTACAGCTCCGCATAGTCCGTCTGACGGTTCTCCTGCTGTGCCCTCGTCTCCTGAAACAATTACAAAACAATTAGTATTATGAAATAATCAGCTAAAAGTAAGTGAAGCACTTGAAAAGTTACCAGCTCGCTGTAGGTCACAGCAAAGGTCTTCGATCCTGCTGTGTGGTGGATCGTCTGCTGCGCCCGAATCGCGGCGTTCCTCTGAGAAAGCTCCTGGAAAAACAAATAATTAAATGTATTATAAAATTTGAAATTAAATACAAATTAAATTGAAATTATAATTTAATATTTAACAATTAGAAAATTATATATCAAAAATATAATAAATACATTACCTGCGCCTGAGGGCTCCTCCTGAACTGGACGAAACGCGCCCAGTCGTTCGGCGACACGCCGTCCGGGACGCTCTCCTGCAGCTGCTCCAGAGGCATCGTCCCGTCCCCATCCACACTGTGGAAGAGACGGTTCCTCCTGTTCCTCCAGGCGTCGCCCATCTTCACGAGGGCGTACCTCTTCCGGTTGGCTCGGACGGCAAACCGCAGCTGAAAAAAATACATTTAAATATCAATAATACTAAAAATCATAATTTAAAAAAAATAATTAAATAGAATTAATTACAAAAGATATTAATTAAATAGTTTTAATTACCTGAACCACCTCCTCCCAAGCCTGGTCCTTCGGCCCCTTCGGAATGTGCCTCCACGTCGGAAAGTGAATGGGGAACCGCATCCAATTCGATCCCAGGTCGCTCAGGAAGCGGTTGAGCAGGTGACCCCCATTGTGGATCGGCTGGTCAGTGCCCTCGTTCCACGGCACTACAACTCGCAGGGACCAGTCCATGCTGTTCAGACCGGCCACATCCAGCCTCCTCGTCGACACGTTCCCCTGCTCATCTGCACAGTTGACCGCACGTTAGATAAATTATAATTCAAAGTTAAAAAGTTAAAAAATTAAATAATTTACCTTCGACCTGCACCTCAAACCCAGTGGACCGCGAAGACGACCCTCGTGGGTTGTTCTGCTCCCAAGCCTCTTCCTCATCGAGGAACTGCTCCATCTCCCTGAACCCACTAATCGGGATCTCGAACTCCTCCTCGTTGAGGAAGTCCTCAACGCTAATCTCTGGCACCTCCACCTCAGGCACCTCAGCTGCGGTCGTCGCCTGTGGGATCGTCTGCGGTTCCTGTGGAAGGATGGGCTGAGATGCCTCGGTAGCCCTGCCTGCGCGCTGCCCCCTCCCTCTGCCCCCTGCCCGGCTGCCGCCACCCCGTAAAGTCGGTCTGGGGAGCACAGGGGCATTTCCCTTATCCTGTCCTGAAGCCATATCAACTGTACAAATTAAAAAAAAAAATTAGTCCATTATTATACAAAAATATAATAAAAATACAAATATAAATAAAAATACGTGTTATATACGTACCTCAAATGTAAATACTGCGAAATACTGACCAAAAACTCCTATAGACTCGTCTGAACGCTCAAATATCAAATAAACCACTCAGAGAAACCTCAGGAAACAAAATGAACAAAATGAGAAATGGAGGAGGCGAGGGATTTAAATAGGCCAGATATTAGTAGCGGTTATTTAAAATAACCGCTACTCTAACCGCTACAAATAATTAAATTTGTAGCGGTTCTACAATAACCGCTACAAATCTTCACAACGTTTGAAATTCAGTAGCGGTTATTGCCCAGAACCGCTACAAATTTGGAGTCTCTTGAAATTCTGTAGCGGTTTTCAGTAAAAACCGCTACAAAATTCTGACCTTTGGTATTTTGTAGCGGTTTATGTGTATTAACCGCTACAAAATAACCGCTACAAGTTTTGGCGGGAATTTCGCGCCAAATTTGTAGCGGTTTTTTGTAGGAAACCGCTACAAATATTCTTGCCGCTACAAATTTGTAGCGGTTTAGGAAAAAACCGCTACAAATACTATAATTTGTAGCGGTTTAATATAACCGCTACAAGTGCAACGCTACGAAATACCTTTTTTTTTGTAGTGAAGGTAATTATGACTAGCCATGCAATAAATGTGCACAAGAAACATGCATTCTTATTTTTTTTCCTTATAGATTCATACCGCATTACATTATTTTCCCAAGTATTATAAAGTATAGGGATTACTTTAAGGTCTCAAACAAAGAGATTATTTAATCACCAAAAGCCCAATAACAATTAAGGAGTATGTATGTAATGACAAGTTCTAATATAAGAAATTACAACATGTTTATGCTGCTTACTTGTTATTAGAACTTTTTGATTATATATTAAATCTCTTCATTGAGACCTTATAGTAAAACTTCCTAAAATTATTATTTACCCTTTTTGTCTCTACAATAATGATATAATGTTTCCTTGCGCAAAACCTTGGAGAACCGTTTACACTGCAATTTTAATCAAGAGGCAACTACTAAATTATACAAATTTGTCGTGTAAATGACTCCTGAAAAAAAAAACCTATGAAGCCAAAAATTTCATGCAGATAGGAGGATTAACTTTTGCAAGAGCAAGAAGTGAAGCAGGAAGAGTCCAAAGTCCTTCACCACAAATAAGTCCAGAGGCAACAGCAGGAACCATGAACTCTGCCTTCTTTGAGTTAACTTTGTCCCACACAAAAACCACCAAACTCCCCACACACATATCAATTGCAAAGTATGCCCCAACCAGAAACGGAACTGCCATAACCATCGGCAATGGCATCCATTTCCCAACCTTTCCTGGCGCGAGATCCCGAACCATATTTATTAGCACTGCGAAAGCAAAGAAACCATAACAAAGCTGCAAGCAATGGTGGGGCAATGCAGAGAAACCTTCAACCCCTATAACTGCCATGTTCCTATAGATCAACGCGTACGGAGCTTTGAACTCGCCGTGTGGATTTCCCACGTCAAACGCCTTATAGAACATGAAGAAGCTAAGAGGAGCAGTTATACACCCTAGTGCAGTGCCAATCACTTGACTCATGAACATTGCTTTGGGAGATGTGTAAGTGTAATGTGCAGTTTTGAAGTCTTGCATCAAAATGCATGACACAGAAACCATGGATTTAATTAGACCGCAACCGATGAGTCCGGCAACTAAACCGTTCTCTTTTCCACTCGTAGCAGCAAGAACAAATAGTGCGACTTTACCATAGTTATATGCCATGTTTATATCTGTCAATCCTGATCCAAATGCATTACAGAATGCCAGAGAAGGAGCAAAAATGTAAGCCACCACTACATAGTACCATTTCAGTTGTGGAAACATTTGAGGGATTATCACTATGGACACAACAGAGAATATAATGTATCCAATGATTCCAACCCATATGGAAATGTTATCCCTCAGGAAGATTTCATTCTGTTTGAGGTCCCCTTTTAAATTCCTCTGACCCTCAACATTATTCAATGTTGCTGCCAGATCCAAAAGAAAAAGTAATTATTAAAAATCACCAAAAGACTTGATGGGAATTTAAATACAGCTTTCAATGCACGATCTCTTACAGTTTTGATGCTTCTTGTTGTTCATTCGCTCAAGCATGCTGAGAATGGTAGAAATTAGTATCTTGACGAAATTGTACATGCCATCACCAAGGATTAAGGCAACTGATATGAAAACCTGATGATGAACAAGAGTAAATGGAAAAGTCATCATAGTTATCTTAAAATTAAATGTGCATTATTAAAAGTAATAGGGGAATTCCTATGACAACTGTCATTGTGACTTCTTCGTAATTAAGTTCCCTTTTTTGGGTCCTCATAATAATTCTTCCAAGCTAATAATGTGAAGGGGGCATGCACCTTATAGCCGTATAAGCCCTTCATATTGCTTTCTTCAGAAGTTGGAGGGAACCAATCACCTTTAAGCCTACCAATAAGTGGCCACATCACACCAAAAGAGAGTACAGCACCGAGAAGCAAAGACAAATTCACTATGTGTGAACAAATCATCCCTGCTCCAACATAAGTCATGCTAAAATCGAAATAAAATCTGCTACATATATATATATATATGTTAGCATCAGGTAGTTATTTGTGTATAAAGATTAATAAACGACACAAATTGGAAGCAAACAAATACAGTTAATGTTCTTATTTTGAAAAGTCTTACGTTTGCTTCCAAGCTTGGAGTCCAAAGGTAGGAAACTGTTCAAATCCACAATCATCGATCCCTGAGAAGAACCACTTAAACAAACCCCATAAGAAACTGATTGAAAAGTACTTCATGAACCCGCGAACTTGCTTCCTGCAATATTATATAACGCAAATTATACTATCACTTTCTATTGTCTTCCATACAAATTAGTAATATGCCTCTGGTTCTCAACAAAACTTGAAAACTAACTCTGTTCATTCTCCATTCAAGTTAAGGCGCATTACCAATGTGTGTAGCAACCATATCAAGCACCTAGTCTCCACCGTTTTATTTTATTAGAATGGATTAAGAGAGTCCAGATAGGTGGAAAATTAAATTGAAGGTATATACAGTCGAGCTAGGTCTTATCCATTGACTTTAGCTATTTTAATAGAAAGATCACATCAACATACATAAATATATATATATATATTCAACATGGTATTAGAGTCATTCAGTCAATGTGACACTAAAAAGAAGAAGAAGAAAAGAATATTGTGGACCAAAAAATGAAGATACAATTGATTAGCCGGACATTGAATTAAAGGTGCATAAAGCTGAGGTAAGTCCTATCATTTGAATTTGTCTTTTTGATAGAAAAACAACCTCAGCCTATACACGTACTCTAAATTTCATCATATTTCAAATAAACAAAGTCAAAGTATATGGGATTTGTACGTACTTGGCCATTTTGTCTCCTTGGGTGTGAAAACCATTGATGAGAACTGCGGTTGCTAAGCCACTGGGATATGTTAATTTGAGGTCAACTATCATGATCTGCACAGTTAGAAGTACAATTGTCTTATTTAGCCACTAGCTTGTCCATCTAGCTGGGCCATTCATCATATATATCATACACTCTTTACTTAGGATGACAAAACTTTTAAGTGAACTTTTACAGCTTATTATTATTATTAACAAAGAGATATGCGTTAAAAAAGAATTAAACCATACCTTTCTGAGTGGAATCAAGACAAAGAGACCAACAAAGCAAACCACGAAAAGATATCCTGTCATCCAGCCAAATCCAGGTTCTTTGATACCCCTTGGACTGTTTCCCTCCATGCCTACTCCTGACAACTCATATGTCTTCCGGTTCAACCCGAGCAGATAAGAAGCAAATCCTCCTGCAACAAGAAAAATCTACATACATATATATAAGGAAGAAATAGGCGAAGAAAGCAAAAGAAAAGGAAGAAGAAGAATCAGAGAGGTAATTTATTAAGTGGGGACCTCCAACAGCAATGCTATAACATGCCACAGCACAAGTCTGTATGATTGTGTTTTCTTGGCGAGTAAAAGGCTTGGAAACAAAGCCAGCTTTGTGCAGCACTTTGGTCCAGCTCCTCATGAACACGAAGGCGAGAAGAGCGGCGGAGACATTGAGATTAGGGACAAGCCCTGTGGTGAGGTTGAGCTTCATGGCTATTATGCTGTACATAATCCCAATAACCATGCTCACCAACACCCCTCTCACTGTTATTTGCTGTGTCCATGGCTGAATCCTCTGGGATTCACTTCCCAGCTCCACTTCCTTATCCCCCTCAATCTCTTCTCTTTCTTCTCCACTATTTTCCATCTCCAGTCCACTTGAGGAATTCATGTGTAATAATTGTAAAAAGCCTCTCTTTCAGTCATAAACACAAAAAACTCAACATTATTTATCACAGGTGTCCATAAAGCAATTAGTTCAGATAGATACACATATATCGGAAGACAAACTCACCTTGATCTGTAGTGTAATTTCTCTCACTACCTTGCCGCAGGTTGGACTTGAGAAAGAAAGAATAGAAAAGGATGAATGGAACACTATTGTGTGGTTATGGTGTAAATATAGATCATTGTTCAGTGATTACGTGTACAGTTTATAATGCTGATTCTCTTGGAAAGGTACAATAATATATCCGTAAGAAATAATGTAGGCGTGTGCCCACCATTGAACTTGTAATTAATTGGTTTCTCTCTTTATTGTTTGGCTTCTGTCTACCTTCCAAATTGTTCCAATCAAATTATAAGTGTGACATGAAAGCTTGTTGGATCTAAGACACTGCTGAGCCTGAAGAACTCTTGGCATAAAAAGACAACATCTTCAGCCCAAAAAAAAAAAAGAATCTGGATTCAATAGTCTCAGTGGAAAAGTAAGATTTCAAATTTAATTATTATTAATTAATAAATATAAGAACTTTATTTGTAGATTGTGGGGGAGAAGTAGTTATTGCGGGGGAAAGTAGTTAAAGTATATAGACGGATTATATATATATATAGAGAGAGAGAGAGGAAGGAAAACTGCCACTGGCTGGGTTACCTTATCATTGACCATCCTACACTCTGAGGCCATTGCGATCACACGTTTCAGTAGGAAAGTTTCTTCAAAGGGCCACCAGTTAAACAGGCTATACATGAATTTTCTTGCCTTTTGATCCATTTTTGTTATTCTTTTTTTTTATTCAATTTGTTTTTTTAAAAGTATTTTTATTCATATTTAATTAATTAGTTCATAATATTACGACTGACTTTCTTATATTTTACTCTCTCTATTTTTTTCCCGGGAAAAATCGATGTGTCAGTCCCACTGATGACACCGATTTACGGGCTGCTTTAATTATAATATATCTTTAGTAGCTCATTTAAAAGTGATGATCTTAGCTATATTCATAATTGTATGATAACGTTCAACCTTGCTAATCCTTTCTCTTTCAAGTTACCATTTAATTATAATTTTAATATTTTTAAAAAAGATATATATTACGCGTGCAAGGCATAATATGTGAATTCAAATTCTTAATTTTGTTTAAAAATTAAAAAAAATTTGAGTGGTACAGTTTACACTAACAACGGGCTTATTTAAAATTTTAATTATTAATTTGTTTAAACTAATTCTAACTTGAATTTAAAAATATATATTAGTTTAGACTATTTGATTAGGGTACAGGATGCACCATATAAAAGACTAGAGTACTGAACGCAACTAGCTAGGAAAATACTACTCCTATGGTTTTTGATATAAAAAATATTTATGTAATTTGATTAGATTAAGGAAATTAGTTGAGTTAGTTAATAGGACATATATTTTTCAAAAAACCTTGGCCATCTTCCTTAATTCCCTCATTCCCTCTCCTCCTTGATTATTGTTGGGGGCATTGATAGAGGTAAATTAGAAAAATATTGATAAATATAAAAACTATCCTATATTTATGATTAAGATCAACTTCTTAAATATATCTTATATTAAATATCGGAGAAGCAACATCAAGATACTGGATATTACTTCAGGGTTTATCCTAGTTTAATTTCTTTTTGAGAAAATAATGATTACTACTACATTTTTTTATTTGTTTGTTTCAAGAAAAGCCAATGAGATTGCCATTGATGCATGTTACTGTCTCCATTGGGCTCTCACCCGTTCAAGCTTAAGAATTACTAGTACTTTTCAAGGGTTTGGCTTTGGTACTTTTTCCTATACAAATGACAAAAATATTCTGCTAGACATTACAGCTGTCTGGGTCCATCCTCGCATCGAGTTAGGAATTTAGGAAAGGATGGCAAAGGGGCAAAAAGCTATGATGCGTTTTGGCTTTACTGATTTCATATACGACTAAAGTTGTTTTCTTCACCGTCTATATTAAGCTAAGCCAGATGAAAAAAACTTAATTCCCTTATTAAGTTATATTAAAGATATCAACAAAGTTGTTGGTTGAAGTTATAAGTTGCCTCACCCCATAATATGGAGAACATAAGTTCAATACCCGGCAAGGAAAAGGAGAAAACCCTTTGTATTTTAAATCTCAAAAGGGATTATACCCTAGAGCAAATCCCAAAAATATAAATAAATCAATAAAGATTGATATTTTTTTTTTAATTATTAAAAGGTGACATGCAAAGATTTATCATCAGACATGATAAAATTTATTTGGGCTCCATTCCATGTCCTTATACTTCTAACAAGTTTTAGTTTTTTTTATGCTTCCTTTTTGTTATTTGTTGTTCTTGTATTTGTGCATTCCGAAACATCAGCCCCTGTAATTTCATAAGAACTTGTATATGAGATTAACAGTGTTAACTTCGCTACTGTTAAATAGGTTAACCTGAACTATTGACTAAGGCTAATATGGCATACATGTAGAGACTATAATAAAAAATTTATTAAAAATATAGAGACTAAAATTAAAACTCGTTAAAAGTACATAACATATAACCAATTTTATTTTCAACTCGACTAGATAATTTAATGGAAAATGAAATAGCAAAGGTGTTCTTATTATAATTTGAAAGAAGAACTTTTTTAACGGCACCTCTTTTCCAAATTCCAAAAGTCGTTCATTTGGTACCATACCAATCATTCATGACCACTCTCAAATTTGTGCTTTGTCTGGATCGGAGGGTAAAAGCAACAGTTTCTATGGTAAAAGCATAGTCTTGTCACAACCCTTGCACTAATTCTTGTGTTCCGCTTTCATTTGGACCAAAAACTATGTCTCCACCAGACAGCATCACCTGCTCTAATTGTGCACCATGAATGTATTTGTCTTTGCATCAATTCACGAATTTGTGGCTGCGCATCTTCTTCAAAAGGTAACAAGTGCCGAAGATTTTTTTTCGTTTTGGTTCGAGTGGCTAAATAATAGACGTACCCTCTCAGCACAAAGTAAGAAAACTCAACCTGGTTTAGCGAGTCAGAACAGTAACACAAGTGAATTAGTTTCATTGCCGGTCCAATTTTGAGTTTTGGATAGTTTGATCGGGCCGGGTTAGATCTATTTTCTTTTCCTCCCAAGCTTGAAACGATATTATTTTGAGTTAAAAACATAGCGGTCTATTATATTTATGTTTTAACAACTATGTTTAATTAAATTGTGCTCAGTTTATTCTATTTACTTGTAGATTAATACATTCCAATATATATATGTTAAGCACCATAAAGTATTTTCTTAATAGCATTCGGTATTCTAATATAATTTTCTGTGTATCTAGCACCTTAAATTATTTTTCAATAGCACTCCCTATCTTAAAGTAATTTTTGTGTATTCAGCATACACCAAAAAATATTTTTTTCAGTAACACCATATACTGATGTTAGTGGATTGACAGTGAGTTGGAAAGGGGTTTTTCCCTGTCACCAAGGAAAAAGAAAAGCGTCTGATTATATCAATCTAGTTAACCAAGGAATAGCCCATCAAGTGAGGATTGGCTGCGCTGAGTGCCATCATGTAGCCAAGTACAAATAGGATTAGGAAGTATATGAGAAGGCACCAGTGGTAACATAATGAATATGGATCACATGGGTTTGTTATTGATCAGCTTTCAAGCTATTGAGTCAGGATTGGTTGAACGTAATTCGGAAGCTCTCCTGATGGAGTAGTTGTTTGACGGATTATCATTGATGTTGAGCCACGTTTGAATGCTCGCCAAAAACGGGGGTCGGCCCGTCGTTATAATCAAGAAAACACACCCTTATAGAATATATATATATATATATATATAAAGAATTAAAAATAATGAGAAAAAGAAAAATCTTGCAATGCCTATAACAAGTTTATAGTGATCATTATATTGCTACTAATTAAGAAAATACTTCAACGACAAAATTACATTAAAAATTATTTGAGGATGCTGAATACTAGTGAAGAAAAAACTTTATAGTCTTGTATATGAAACTTAACCCTTTAAATATTAATCTTTGGGAGTTATATGTGAATATTTGTACAAATTTTAATTAAAAATATGTTACTTTAATCAAAATCAGTCTGACCCAATTTAAATCACGAATTCTTGAACTACTTCCTCCATCGGTTGATTGAGCAGTCTGACGTTAGCACAAAATAATCTTCGTGAATGATTTTTCTGCTGAGTAATAATGTCTTGTTTATCTGATTTGCGACCCGTTTGTTGCAGAGGCGGAGTAGTCATGAGGCGGGTGGATTGATCCTCATCCAACTTTGTGATAGACTTTTTCCAACTACTGATTTTGACGTATGCTAGTTGCTTGGAAAGATGCCAATTTGGTTTTTGTTAATGGTTCTTTTTTTGTCCTTTTTATCACTGAAATTTTTTTTCCCTTTCAACTAGAATATCGAATGAATCAATTTTTTATCATTAAGATTTACTTTTTCATTCATGTTAATTATATTATATAAAATATTCTAATCTCTTGATTCGAAAACAACTGTTGTTTGCCAAGAACCTTTGATCTAGTGGCCTCCTCTATGGGGACCACTGTCATGTTTTTGTGTGCTTTCATTTGACCTTTATAAAAAAAGAAAAGAAAAGAAAAGAAAACTATTGTTGCTTTTGGTTTTTAAAATTAAAGTCCGATCAATTACCTTCAGTCATACCCAATTTAATAATTATATATCCCTCCTATTGCCTCTTCTTTACCTCTATCATTTCTCATTTTATTAATTTTACTTTTCTCCTTCTCTCCCTTACATGAGAAAATTAATTGATGGTATATATTTTATTTTTTATAAGAGAAAACCCCACCATCTGGTACGAGGCTTTTTAAACCTTGGCCTTCACTACAAAAAAAAACGACTTTTGTCGGCGATTTTTATCGCAGTTAAAAGTCTTTCAGCGACTGTCGCTGAAAGTTTTTTAAAAAAAAATTCGCATTTTTTTAAAAAAATTTAATTTACAATTGCCACGTGTCTCCTCCCCGTGCTGTCATATGTCGCATCCTCATAATTCCTCTAAGTGACTCTCCTCCAATTCAAACCCACGACCTCAGGGAGCTGATGCCTTCGCGCACGAATCTCTGCCAGTTGCGCCGAAATGAACCAGTGTCATATTATTACATATTATTATATATATAATATTATCATATATATAAACATACATACATATAATTAATTATTAATTAAATATAATATTATTAAAAATAATAAAAAATTAAATAAAAACGAAAAAAATATTTATATATTTAAATTAAATAATTTTTTAATTAAAATTACTTAATAAATAATAATTTAATATCATAAATATTATTTTTAATATAAAATTATAAATATAATATTAAAAAATAATAATAATATAATTTTAATAATTAAGATTAAATATAATTATTTAATAATTAATATTTTAATTTTACAAATATTATTTTAATTTTATAAATACTATTTTTGAAAAATATTAATAAAAAAATATGAAATTGACTTTCAGCGGCAACTTTAGTTGTCGCCGCTGAAAGTGAGTTTCAGCGGCGACTTTTGATAGTCGCCACTGAAAATGTTTTAAAAAAAATAAAATTTTGAAAAATTTCAAATAAGACTTTCAACGGCGACACTAAAGTCGCCACTGAAACATACTTTCGGTGGCAATAATACAATGTCGCCGCTAAAAGTGTTTTAAAAAAAATAAAATTTAAAAATTTCAAGCAAGACTTTCAGCGGCGACACTAAAGTTGCCACTGAAACACACTTTCGGCAGTGACAACACAATGTCGCCGCTGAAAGTGACACCTTTGACGGTGACATTGTGTTATCACCACTGAAGGTGTAACTTTCTGCGGCGACACTTTTATCGCCGCTGAAGGTCTAACTTTCAACGGCGACATTAAATGTCGCCCCAAATATCACCGCTGAAAGTGATTTTTTTTGTAGTGCTTGGATCATCTCCTCTATGTATAAGTGCGTTTATCAAAATTTAACCATGTGCTTTTATTTTTAAGAAGATTTGTCTACTTACCATCTCAACCAAGCACTCATGGGTAATGAAGCTATATATTTTAGCTTATGTATATGATACCTAATATTAATTAAATTATTACATAATCTATGTAACCTTAAAGAACAAATAATCTTGGAAGGGATATATAGAGGATTGAATTTGAATCTTTAAATTTAATGTAAACACTTTCAAACGGGGGAGAGAGAAAGGATCTTTCAAAGTAGGGTGCTGTGTGGACTTTTGCAACTTGTGATTATGGCATTCATATGTCGTTGTCTTTTAAAATATTTTCGTTTGGGGTTAGATTTATTACTATGCCCTATTCTTGACCTAATGAAATTAATGGCGCACTAAAGTGTATCCTCCAATCGCAAATGATGCGTGGTTTCAAATCAATGCCTAATTACGCCTTATTAATTAGTTCCATCATTTGTCCAAAAAATTAGTTCCATCACTGGGCAATCAAGTATCTTTTAGATAAGGCATGTATAACATATCCTATTTGGCGTTTGGATTTTGCATTTGTCTTTATAATGACCATCATGTAACATAACCTTTTGTTCTAGGTATAAATCACTTTCAACATATTCAAACTTAACGGAATTAAGAAAAACTTTAAACATATATTATTAAATATGTCTTAAAATGTATCAAAATTTCAACTTTACCTTATATAATATTTATCATACCCAATAAGAATAAAGTTTGCACAATCATAGGTGAATAATAATATTTTACATTCATAGAAAAAATTTAATGATGTGATTTATAAATAGAACTAGAAGATGACTATACATATACATACATATATACTTGAAATGGAAAATAAAACTGTCCAAATTTAATTATTAAAATTTGTAAGTGATACTCCCTCCATCCACGTTTATAAGATCATATAAATAGAATTGAGTGATTTAAAAAAATAGTTAAAATTAGTTCAAAATAATAATTCAATAGGTAAGAAACATACTTGTTTTTCATGATATGTCCTTATTTATAAGTGGGTAAATGAGAGAATTATAATAAGAAAAATGATTAAAGAAAGTGTATGAGAAAAATTAATTAAGGGTTCTACTGGTTAAAATACAGTTAATGCTTAGATGACTCCAAATAGAATTTTATAAATAGGGACGATCAATGTTTTAAAAGCCGGACCGGAAGTCGAGTCGGAAAGGTTAACGGGTCATGGTTTAACCGGTTAGAACGGTCGAGCAGCTCGGTCAGACCGGTGATGTAATAATTAAATTTAAAAATAATATATATATATATATATATATATATATATATATATATATATATATATATATATATATTATATTACGATTAATCTTCAGTCCAATTTCATATGAAGTTAATAAAGTCATAAAATACCATTTAAGGAAGATCATTAAATCAATCATCAACCTAAAAAAATGTATTAACAATAATGATTTCATGACTTGTCAAATATTGGTGGCTCTTGATTGATCTAAGCATGAGTTTCTTGAAAGGCATTAGACCATACCACTCTGATCCTATTTATAAGTTTTTTTTTACAAAAAAAAGTGATCCTATTTATCAGTTTAGTTTCAGTATAATAAATGAGATTGTGATAATTTTACCCCTATTTATTGTACAAATGAAGAAATAATTTAAAGATAGATAGAGAAGAAAGAGTTGAAAAGCACCCATTCATAAATGAGGGTATAGTCATAAATTTACCCCATAATCATTGAGTTAATTACCTCTCTTTGGTATGTGAAATTTAGTTAAAATAAACTTATAAATACGACTAGAGTGGTAAATGTCATCAATATCTTGAGAAAATGACCTAAAATTAAGACATTTAATTCAATTTCAATGCTTCTAATTTCATCCTTAGCTTGAGGATAAACCTCATTGCCTTTTTCTTCAAAAGCATTTTTATAAAATAGTTTGCAACAAACCAAATTATTAAAATTAGTAACATATAATATACTTGACAAAAAAATAGTAACATATAATATAAATAAAATAAAATAACATGTCTAAAATTTATATGCCATTTTTTATTTTTTTTTCAGCATCAAATATTAAAAAAAAATTGCAGAAAAAAAAATTTCTAGCTTTTTTATTGGACCGGACGGTTTTTGAAAAAATGGTCCGGTTTCCGGCTCAATAACGGGTGACGGCTCAAAACCGGCTAAACGACGGTCCAAAACGGCTCCCTTAGAAAAACGGCTCAATGCATAAATCCGGCCCGCTTCAATGACTGGCCAATGGTCCAACCGGTCTGACCGCCTGGTCCGGTCCGGTTTTCTAAACAGTGGGGATGATCCAATTAAAAATATTGGACATTATAAATAGCTAGGGATAGATAAGGGAAAAAGACACATAAATACTACTACTATATGAATTATCAAAACCCAAAAAAGTTTATTAACACTTACAAATGACAATGAGGGGATTGAAGGGGAATCTGGGTTTTTCATGTTTGTATCAAATGCCCCTTAAATCAAAACTTACCCTCCTCTTCCTCTTCCATCATCTCCTTCCCCCACTTCAGATATCAAATCTCAACTCTTCGACCTCTCCCTATTAATCCCGAATCCAGTCGTTTTGTTCACCGCAAGTGTGACCTCCCCTGCTGCAACGCTTGCCGAAGATGCCCACAAGCTCAAATCCTTCGACGTCGGATGAGGATTCATACCCCTTTGCTGATTTGTTTTTTAGTGGTGATGATGATGAAAATGGTTTTTTTGAGGGTGATTGGGTGATAAATAAATGTGATGAGGTTTTCATTTCTGAGATTGGATTGCAAATTTGGCATTACTAGGTTGAAGCAGTTGTTGTCATGAACATTTATGGTTTTTTGTCAACTCCATCATTATACTTGTCATTGCCATTACTAAACTTGTCAATACCATAAACAAAATTAGTCAACGCATTTACTCAGCCTGGTAATAGAATAGTTTACTCATAATTGGTTTTGACAAAAAGGATAATAAGACTGAAAAAATCATCAGTGGTTTCATAAACTCAATTGGTTTTGACAAAAAAGATAATAAGACAAAAAGGATAATAAGACTGAAAAAATCATCAGTGGTTTCATAAACTCAATTGGTTTTGACAAAAAGGATAATAGAACTGACATAAGTGATTTTTACAAACTTATAATAGGTCTTGACAAAAAGAATAATGGGATTGACAAATTCTATAATGGTTTTAACAAAAAGAATAATAAGAATGACAAATTCATGTGGTTTTCATAAACTCATTATTGGTTGTGACAACAAGGATAATGGAATTGACAAAGTCGTCAATGGTGTTTACAAAGTCATAATTGGTTTTGACAAAAAGGCTACTGGGAATGATAAATAATGCATGACGTCCTTAATGTGTTATTGGCCAAGAGGGGGAACTGACAAATTTTGTAATGGTATTGACAAATTCAGTAATAGTTTTAACAAATTAGATAATGTAAATGCCAAAAGGCATCATCACAAATGTGTTAGAGTGTGAGCCCAAAATGGGTGGGCGCTGACAATTTTGGACCCTCACTCTGACACATTTGTTGACAATTTTGAAGAGATGAAGAGGAAGAGAGGAGAGAGAAAGATGATAGGGGTGTTTTGGTAAAAATAATTAAACTTCAAAATCCCAGATTTCTCCCAATTACCTCTATATCATTTCAATTTCTTAATAGACTTTTGGGGTTTTAAAAATTTAAATGGTATTTAAATGGAATTTTCCTGATAGATAAAGTATTTTATTTTTAAAAAATAGCTTTTAAAATAATTTTTTATTTAATATTATATATTTGAGTATTTCTTAAAATAAAAATGTAAAAAATATATAAATAAAATAAAAATTAAATCTGAATCACGCCTCACAACTCCATTTGGACCGTCAAATAAAAGATAAGCATTACATCACGAGCATGGAAATATGCTGCGATAGGGACGATTATGCCTCTTATGGACCCACCTCACACACAAATGATTTGACAAGAGATATTTTACATTCCCTTGTAGGCCCAGCTTCATCTAAGCCTTCTGGTCCAATTTTGTTGATCGACCTGCTTCATTTCATTGGGGTTTCATGTGTTAAGCCAGTGCCAGTCCCTAACGAAAAACTATTATTTAATCCCTCAGTAGTGCTACTCTGAACTTTTGGGCTATAAAAAGGTCCACCCAGATTTGGCTTGAAAAACGTTGGTCACCAAAAAAAACAAAAGAAAAAGTTTCTTTGTTTTTTTAAGTGACATATAAAGCTTTTTCATACCTACAAAGAGTTCAATTTAACTGGTAAAGATTTTGTCCATAATCTATAAGTTCGTAGGTTTAAATTGTATTACCCCATCTTATTGATAGACTATCTATAAGTATATTTATAAATGTTCTTTAAATTTAAAGGCATACTTTTAAATCTGGTGAACCATTGAGAAGTTAATCATTTAAATACGTATTTAACATTTTTTTCCTCCTTACAATTGCAAACTAACATACTTCTTTGTTTTTACCACCAAACACTTGAATCAACTAACTACGGGTTGTTTTAGCTTTAACCAATGGTTTGTGTTAGAGTTTTGGGTATGTAGCCACGATAATTACTTAGAGGTAGCGATGTTCCCTCAATCATGGGCCTACATTCTTACAAATCGGACTAGCCAGTTGCTACACTACAAAAAACACCTGATTTCTGATGGAATCTTTTCCGTAGAAAATTCTGACCTAATTTTATACCGAAATTCCGTTGGAAATTTTTCCGGCAGAATTTTCCGTGGCAAATTTAGCCACGAATTTCCGACAAAATTTTTTCTGTGGCAAATTTCTAATAGCATTTCTGACAATTTAGCCACAGAATTTTTTCCGTGGCAAATTCCTACAAAATTTCAGACGAAAATGCCATCGGAAATTTTCTGAAGACAAATTTTGACGGAAATTTCCGTCGGAAAACTCAAAAATTCTGTCGGAAAGTTTTCCGATGGAAATTTCCGTGGCAATTTGCTAAGGAAAATTTTGTTGGAAAAATTAAAATTTATTAATTTTTTTAAAAAATAATATTTATAAAATTAAAATATTAATTATTAAATAATTATATCTAAAATTAATTATTAAATTTATATTATTATTTATTAATATTTTATTTAAAATTTTCTTATAAATAAATATTTATGATATTATTATATTAGTTATTATTTTATTTTAATTAAAAATAATATATATGTTATTAATATTATATTTAAAATTTCATATTACAAATAATATTTATAATATAAAATTATTATTAATTAAAAAATTTTTATTTTAAATATATACATTTTTTTTACTTTTTTATTAAATTTTTCATTATTTTTTATAATATTATATTTAATTAATAATTAATTATATGTATGTATGTATGTTTATATATATATGGTAATATTATATATATAATAATATGTAATAATATGACATAGGTTTATTTTGGCACAACTGGCAAAGACTCATGAACGAAGGCGTTGGGAGTTTGAGGTCACGGGTTTGAACGAGAGGAGAGGCACTTAGAAGAATTATAAGGTTCCGACATGTGGTAGCCAGGGGAGAGGGACACATGGCGCTCTGAGGAGCAAACATATGACATTTATAAATAAGTTTTTTTAAAAAAAAATCAATTTTTTAAAAATAATTTTCAATTTTTTTTAAAAAAATTTTCGATGGAAAGGAATTTCATTGGAAATTTCCAACATAATTGAAATTCTCTCACAAATTTGTTTGAAACACACCTATTAGCTACGAAACGGATTCCATCGGAAAAGCAGCCCATCGGAAAAGCTGATTTTGTGGCAAATTCTGTCAGAAATCAGGTGTTTTTTTGTAGTGCCAGTAGAGCTAGGTAGCGGTGGATTATTCCAAAAAACATGCTTCTTTGGTTTTTATATACACTAACCAACATGCTTAGATACACTTCAAACTTATAACAAAATTTAAAAATTGAAACCATGGTTAAGGATGTGGAACGAGATTGTTAATTCAATGGAGAAGAGGCATGTGTGTAAGTAACTTTTGATTTAAAAAAGGCTTATATGATAAGTTTTTTTTGGCTAAAATAGGTTTATATAAGTTTTGAAAATAGAATACAATTTTTTGTGATTAAAGTAAATAGAGGGAGTGATAGTGTGTTTATTAAAAATTATAAGGGAAATCCGCAGTATGGTCCCAAGGAACAGGAACAAAAATTTAAAAAGCATCAGTATATGATTCCCTATCTAAAAACTTCTAAGGGATCTCAATGATATAGATTCGAATTGTAAAATTAGTTGTTTGCCCCCATTGTCAACATGTCACATAAACTTGTTAACGGTAGGGGTGGAAACATGCCATGCAGCCTGTCAGGGGCCTGTGGCTTGGCTTGTTCCGAGTCTGGTTGAGCCAGCTTGTCAGTATAAAAGGCTAGGCCAAGGCTTATTTTAAATCCTGTTTTTCTTAAGAGACCAGGCATAGGCTTACTAATAAACATATTAGGCTTGTCAGCCTAGCTTGAGAAAAAAAAGAAAAAGTTCTAGATAAATACCATTTGAATTTATGAAACCCGAAAAAGTCTATTAAACATGAAAATGACGGAAAGGTAACAAGTATCAAATTGAGATTTTAAACTAATATGGATTTTACCAAAATGCCCTTTAATTTTTTAAATTAAAAAGAAAGAAAAGGGCACTTGCTGGAGCATTGACTGTATCACCCTCACCCACCCTACCTCTTCCTCTGCCCCAAGTCATTGTTCTTCCCCTACCAACTTCTCCTTCTCCCATCTCATTGTTGTCTTCCCAAATCTTTTTAACATCACATTAACTCACAAAAAATATACAAAAATGAATTAACCAGCACATACCGATAAGAATCGGTATCAACAATCCATAAATCTATGAAAAAAAGTTAGATCAAAGCTGGAAAATAAATAAAAAGAAATCAGAGTTCCTTAGCGGTTTGAGCTTCATGAGCAAAGAAAAAAATATGGGGGAAAATTATCGATAGAATGGGAAATCAGAAACAAAATCTATAAAGAATTTATCAATGGAAATGTGAATCAAATCCAGAGACTAAAAAGAAAAGAAACAAAAAACAAACCCTCCATTATCAGGAATATAACCCAGAATTACTTGCATTCGAAAGAGAAAGAGAGAAGAAGAAGATCTTGAGGTGTTCTTGTTGGTGCAAGAGCGGAGTTGAGGGACGAGAGAGGATGAGGCTCAGATTGACACCAATCCTTAAGAGACATCGCTGGTCTTAAGGGCATTTATGTCAGCGCAAGAGAGGAGCTCCGATGGAGAGAGGTAGGTTGAGCTTAATATAGGTGAGAAAAGGGAGGGTTTAGTGGGGATGAGTTTGATCTCAGGCGAGAGGAGGGAGGGTTTGATCATAGAAGGAGAGAGGAGAGAGAGAGAGGGAGAAGGGAGGAGCTTCAATGAAGCAGGTGAAAGGAAGTAGGGCCTTTGGTGGGTAGGTTGAGCTCAACGCAGGTAAGAGAAGGGAGGGTTCGGTGGGGATAAGTTCAATCACAAGTGAGAGGTGGGAGGGTTTGATCGTATAAGGAGAGAGGAGAGAAAGGGAGGAGGGAGGAGCTTAGGTAGAATATAAAAAATTTACAAAATTAAGGGGCATTTTGGTAAAATTAACGACACTAGGATTTTATACATGTCACCTTTCTGTCATTTTCATGTGTTAACAGACTTTTCAAAGTTTCATAAATACAAATGGTATTTATCTGGAATTTTCCTCAAAAAACTTTCATTAGGATAAAAATTTAATTACCCTATCTACCCTCTGCCTACTCTCATTATTAACATGATAGTGCGACCCTCATCTTCAATCTTCATTGAAACCTAACCCTCATTTGGCCACAGCTCTTCTCTGCCTTTGGTTCTCTCTTTCTCTGTTCATACTCACTGAGTCATTTTCTTCTCCTCTCTTCGTCAACCTTCATAGCTCTCTTCTTTCTTGAAGTCATGAGTCACCATCCTCTCCCCTCTCCGTCATTGTCGCAACTCTCCTTTCTTGAACTCTCTCTTCCTTGTCTCAAGGGGTAGTAGCAGATCAACAACTCAAGTAAGTATTTGGTGTTTTTTATTTTGGCTTCCTGTTTTTATTTGCATAACCTTGCTAGTTTGTTTATTTCTTCTTGCGGTTTGTTTCTACTGTTCTCTGCTTCTACTCTCTCAAATTATTCATTCTTCTTGCGATTTGCTTCTCATTTTTGTTTGCTTCTACTGGTTTGTTTTTTCTTCTGCTTCGATTTACCAACTCAATAAATTATGCAAATGTTTTATTATCTTATTATTCTCTATATCAGTAGAAAAGCTTGTCATGAAACTATAATTTGCAAAAGAAAAAAAATTATGCCATTTTGCAGTATGCTTTGGCAGTGTAGATTTGTGTGTGACAATAATAGAGGGGTCCTTACTCCTCAATATCATGGAATTTGAAGAAGGCAATATCATGAAAAATAAATTATGTTAAATTTGAAACACTTGCATCCAATAAAATTTGACGGTTTAATGCCATTGTAAGTACAATTAATATAGCAATTATACAACTACATATGCATAGTTTACATGCACAAAACGATTAGCGCTTTGTACTTTATTAAGTAGTCAATGATTCTTTTCTAGAGAGAAGAGTGAGTCATAATTGCTTTTGATATTTCTCTTGTTTAGCTTCTAGTACAAAATGTTAGCTTTAATTAACTTATTATGAGCCCCTTTGACTATACAATTGTAATCTAGTTTGCAGTAGTGATTTTCATTTCCTAATTTCTTATAGTGTAATCTATATAGTGTATAATCTTTTTCTTTTCAAGGTCTTCGAAGTAGAAGAAGAAATTATGATGAAGATTTGATGAAGGTCCAGTGGCATGGACTAAATTAGTGTAATTATAATCAAAATTGTTATGTTGTTGTATTTGGTTTTATCTTGTGAATTGATTAGAATGTTTTATATTTTATGATGCATTTTGGATAATTAGTATTAATTTATGTAATTTCGGCCTATAAAAAGTAGGCATGTTTAAAGGCAGCTTGTATGAAGGCCTAGGCTTGTTTTGCGCGACTTATGTACAGGCCAGGCTTAGGCTCAAAACAAAGGCCTTTAATAGGCTGCAGACCAGGCTCAGGCCACTTTATTACAAAACAGGCTTGGCCTGGCCTGACCTGTTTTCACACCTAGTCAATGGTAACACTTTGACTTATTATTATGGCACGTACACTTGTCATTATTATACACTATAATTTGTTAATATGGCATATACACTTGTCAATGGTAACACTATGACTTGTCAGAAGGTGCAAATGGATAATTTCATAATCTGAATCTACATAACTGAGGTCTCTTGAGAGTGTTCAGATAGTGAATCATATACTGGGACAATTTTTCTTAGTTTTTTCTATTTTTTAGGTCCATATTGCAATTTTCCCAAATTATATTGTGCTAAAATTTATGAAAAGTAAATAGGGGCGAAGGTGCAAATTTAGCATTGAACAATTTTGCTGTGAATAGCAATAAGAATTAACTATTTTTGGGAGTAAAAGTAGAAAGAAACAATTTATTTGATAGTAGATATAGCAACATCGTTTGTAAGACCCTTATCTTATTTTCACATTTTTTAGAGTGCTTGCACGGTGTTCGATGAGCAATACAGGAATAATATAAATATACTGATATAGTGATACAAGGTACTTGATTACATTACTGGTTTTCCCCTCGGGGTTTCACAATATATATACAAATTGGCCAAAATATACAAAGATAAAGACTACATATAACCACTATCTTTGTCTCGGGATTCGCACCTGTTAGTTTCTTGTGTCTACCACCTTGCCTTCAGAGTCGCTGGTTCTCGCTGGAAAATTTTTATTTATGAAAAGGGATGAGATTCCAAGGAACTCCAGTAGCAACATATAATCAATCATATAAAATGCGACAATTAAATATACAATGCACCATATAATGTAAAATGAAATTTCATATCATAACATGTGTGAACACAATGCTCAGGGCTAAATAGTGGTTTGGATCCCCTACGTGTACCTCAGTTGAGTCACTGACTACAGTTAAGTAATATCCGTGGACCACAGCTGGGTCCTTAACCATAGCCATGTAATGTTCCCCAGGCACATGTTCATATCATAGAATATAGCAACATATGACATATCAACAATCACATAGCGTATAAGAGATTAAGTTACTACCTTAAACCTTTTTCACCTCAAAAAATGTGCATCGTAATTGCAAATGTACAAGAATTAGGTTAAAACCCATTCGTGTACTTGTTTAGAAACTTCCATAGTGTTTCTAGTGGTTATATCAGTCTATAGTGAAAAAATACCAAAATGCCCTTGGAGACCCAGCTCGGCCCTGCTGTACCTCTGACTGTACTTTTCCTAAAATTTTGACTTGGGCTATTCTTATATATTTTTGCCCAAGGAATCCATTTCCAACCTCAGAATTACCAAATTCACTGCTAAAAGACAAAAATTCCCTTGGCAGCCTTTTAACTCAGGGTTTTAGGGCTGTTTTGGTCATTTTGCCTTTTAGGGCTTTTTTGAAAAAGTGATCAACTGTAACCCACCTAATTTTCCTTCCTGAATACAATAGAACCATCAGATTATCAAAAATCCAACTTTAATCCTTCCATCTACACTTGGCCAAAATTTAGAGATTTTCTGAGAAAAATTGGAGTTTTTGAATTCTGACTCCCTAGACTTGCTCCTTTCTACTCCTAATCATTTTATTAACTACTTAATTACATTCTAAACACAATTTAGACTAGATTTGGGTAGCATGAGAGCTAGGATTCATCCTTTTCTCAAATTCGCAAATCATAGAATTCAACCACAAATCCACCTATTAAACCAACCACAGTAGTAGCAACAACAATAATTTAAAGTTTAGGAAGTCACCTTTCTTCTCATCTTGCCCTTCCCTTCTTGGCCAAAACTACACCTATCTCAAATACTAGAATTTTGCTTCAAAAAACCTTATATCATGTAGAGAGGAAGCTCAGGAGAAGGATCAAACAAATTAGAACTCAAATCACTGATGAATTTAACTTACCTTGTGACACTACTACAAAAAGGTTGAAAGATGGAGTACATTTTGTGGCCCTTCTTTAAAGAAGTGCCACAACTTCCCTCTTTTTTTTTCTATTTTATTTTTTTTAATTTTGGGTACCAGCTGTGGCGCCTGATGGGTCAGGTGCTACAGCTACTAGGGCTAAGTGTGCCACTTGACAAGGAAGACGCCACACTTGGCCCCTACATAAGCAGGTGTGGTGCTTGGGTAACCAGGCACCACAGCTGGTGGTAGGCCCACGTATGGCGCCTGTCTTGACAGGTGCCACATATGGCCCATGAAACTAGCTGTGGCCCTTGAGCAACCAAGCGCCACAGTTGGTTGTGGCCAAAAGGTAGGTGCCATACTTGGCCAATACATAAAAACAAATTTCAAGTGGATTACACTATCCATTCTCCACCAATTGCAATTCCCCCTACTCCAACCCTCATTTCTTTTTACCTTTCCCGCATAGTGGTCCCGCCCCTCCTTCTCTTTTTTACTCTACTTTAATTATTCTTTCCTCTTTCCTCCATTAAACTTTCCCTTTCTCATCTCCAGAATCCGTCACCCCCTCCTCCATTTCCTGTCATCTTCACACTTAAAAACACACCCATACTCACAGACGTCTTCATCATCGAATCCACATCTTTGTTTTGTTCTAACTGTCATCCCCACTCCTGTCCCAATTGTTCCCTTTTTTTTGTACTGTCTTCCACTTTTAGTCCCCACTCCAGTTGGTCCCAACTGCTCAAATTTCCTCCTCCTCCTCACTCAAGATTGCGTCACCAATGGGCTACGTGGTCCCCCACTCCACTTCATTGATCAATTAAGATGTAAGTTCAACGTACTTCTCTTTTTTTCCAGTTTTTTCTGCTTATTTTTTTTATCACACGCACGTGTATATATATATGTTGATTATATTCTATGATGTGTTTTTTTCCTTTTTATGACACGCACGTATATATATATATATATATGTTATATATATTTGTGTTCCATTTTATAGAGGTAACAAAAAATTTTTTTGTATTAGCTTATTAAACTATAATAGAGAAAATCCCATATAAAGCCAATTAAAATAGGAAATATTTAAATCAGGATGATAAATTGAATAATTCGTTAATTGAATCATTAACTCATTTTGGGATTTTAAAATATGGATAAAATGACTTTAATATATAAATATATATCAATGTTAATATTTAATAAAATAAAATAAAATTTGTTTATATTGTTTAACTTTAAATATATTAACTAGAACCATAAGAGAAAAAAGCATACAATAAGGAGTTCATTTTATTCAATTGAATTTTTTTCCAAAAATTTTATAATATATATGAATATAAAAAATATTTTTTAATAAATATATTATGTATAAATTTTACTATATTTGTTTCATATATAAAGTTTTCTTAAAGTTCTATATTCCAATATGTAAAGCATTTTATGAAATTTTAAGCGAACTTAATTCACCTAATAAAAAAAGAAATTTTAAGTGTATTTAAATCTTTTTAACTAGCATATTAACAGTAGAAAATATTTTTTTTACAATATGTGTGTCTAGTTCAATTCCTTCTTTTTATGTATGTATGTATGTATGTATGTATGTATGACTACCCAAGAATAATTGGCAATGTAGTTAGTCAAAAATAATTTTTTTTATATTCTCAACATTGAGTTGAAAATATTTTAATTAATGTTGGGATTATATATGCTTTCCTTTTTGTTTTATTTTATTTTCTTTCTTTTTTTTCTGAATCATATTTTTTTTAAGTGCCCTAAATGCAACGCATCTCGATATAGGAAGAAGAAAGGAAAAAGTCCTTCGAAGGTCCTATGGTATTTTCCCATTATTCCGAGATTCAAGTGACTGTACAATAATACAGAGAATGCTAAGTAGTTGACATGGCATGCAGATGAAAGGATTAAAGACATGAAGCTTAGGCACCCTGCAGATGCTCCTCAATGGAAAAAAATTGATCATGAGTACCCTGACTTTGTGGATGAAGTGAGGAACCTTCGCCTTGCACTATCAATTGATGGAATTAATCTGCATGGTGTTCAAAGTAGTACACATAGCACGTTGCCATTGATATTGATTATTTATAACCTTCCCCCACACTTGATAATGAAACGTAAGTTTATGATGTTGTCTATGTAAATTTTTGGGCCAAGGCAACCTGTGAATGATATAGATGTATACTTAGCTCCTTTAATTGATGACTTGAAGCTGCTTTGGGAGGAAGGCGTCAATGTGTATGATGGGTACATGGAAGAAAGTTTCACTTTGAAAGCCATGTTGTTTGGCATAATTAATGATTTCCTTGCTTAAGATAATTTGTCGGGATACAACATCAAAGGATATGGTGTATGCCCTATATGTGAAGATGACACTCATTCAGTACGTCTTTATCATTGTAAGAAAAATGTTTACATGGGGCATCAAAGATTCTTACCATCACAACATCGTTGGAGGAAGTGGAAAAAGCCTTTCAATGGTGACTCAGAAGAATGTAGCCTACCAAAGATGTTGATCGGTTCCCAAGTGTATTCCAAGGTAAAAGACTTAGATAACAAATTTGGCAAACCTTTTGCAAAACAAATTGAGATAAGTGGTTGGAAGAAAAATTTTATTTTCTTTAAACTTCCATATTGAGAGTGTTTATATGTAAGACATTTTCTTAATGTGATGCACATAGAAGAAAATATCTATGATAGTCTAATTGGCATATTGCTTAATATCCAAGGAAAAGGCAAGGATAGTGTCAATTCAAGGTTGGATTTGGTGAACTTGGGAATTAGAGAAGAGTTGGCATTGATTGAGCAAGGGCATTGTACCTATCTACCGCCAGTGGCATACACTCTGTCGAGGAAAGATAATAAATTATTTTGTGAGTTTCTACAAGGAATTAAATTTCCTGAGGGCTATTCTTCAAATATAAAGAACCTTATATCAGTGAAAGAGTTGATGTTAAAGAACCTCAAGTCTCATGATTATCATGTGCTCATATAGAATTTCCTACCAGTTAGTATACGATCCATTTTACCTAAACATTTAAGAAACACTATCACTAAACTTTGCGTGTTTTTCAAGTTGATCTGCAGTAAAGTGGTAGATTCAACTAAGTTACAAGATTTATAAAGGATGATTGTGTGTACTATGTGTGAACTTGAAATGTATTTTCCACCTTCTTTTTTTGACATTATGGTATATCTAATTATATACTTGATCAAAGAGATTCAATTGTTCGGTCCAATGTACTTGAGATGATGTACCCAAATAAGCGATTCATGAAAATATTAAAAGGGTATGTGAAAAATAGATATCGCCCAGAGGTTGTATCACTGAAAGGTACATGGTTGAAGAAGCAAATGACTTCTGTGCTGATTTTCTATCAAATGTTGATCCTGTAAGGATCCCCAAGTCCCATCATGATGGGCAAAGATCAGGGAAAGGAACAACTGGGAGCGATGTAATAATGATATTAGCGACTGAGCGGGAGTAACCTCACTTATATTTGCTAGATAACACTGATGAGGTCAAACTGTATGTAGAAGAACACAAGGATGCTCTTCGATTGGTACATGGTGATAGGAATGCAAATTTGTTAACAACAGAACACAATAAACAATTTTTAAGCTGGTTGAAAAATTGCATTAATGATGAGATAGAGTGGAATCCCGATTCAGTTTCTGAAAAATTGAAGTGGTTGTTAAAGGGATCGAGCTTACATGTATTATCTTACAATGGTTATGCAATCAATAATTACACATTCTATACACAAGACCATGATACATAGAACACGATGCAGATTAGTGGGGTAACACTTGTTGCTGATTCTTGGCATAGATCCAATGCTAAAGACATACATCCTATCTATGCATCAATGTCATACTTTGATGTCATTGAATGCATATGGGAGTTATATTACTCTATGTTCAGGGTCCCTGTCTTCAAATGTAAGTGAGTTAACAACAACAGTGGATTACTGATAGATGACTTAGGCTTTGTTCAAGTGGACCTTTCTAAAGTTTGGTATGAAAATGATCCTTTAATTTTAGCAGCACAAGTAGAACAAGCATTTTTCATTCCGGATCCTGCTAAAAAGAATTGGTCTATTGTACTCCTATCCAACAAGAGTCGTCAAGAACAAGTTGATTTTGAAAGTAATGAATATTTGAACATCAATGATGATGATCCTTAGTTTGAGAATTTGTGATTAGTAGATGTTGGTATAGATGCAGATACAGATGAAGATGAAGATAGAGATGGAGATGGACCAGTATACGTGAGACATGATCATAAAGAGGGAACTTGGGTCATGAGAAACACAATTCTCAATCCAACATGAATTTTGAAGAATAAAATTTTAAATCAAGTGAGAAAAAGGAAAAGATAATGAGTGCCTTGACTTGTTTACTTATACATACGTTTTTATAAATTTCAAAATAATTTGCTTTCGTTGACATGGTTGACATTATACACTGATGTTTTATTTTGGTTTATTTGACTTCCAGGAGTATATACTTACCACACGATGAAACTAATGATGTTCTTAAGAACATTGGTAGATAAAGATTTGAGGCGAACGTTAGACGTGGCAGGACAGTTATGGCATGATTGATCAAATTGAGAAGTAAGGGAATCAAGTTACAACTGGAGTGGAATAAAAAGGGAAACCCATTCGGTGAGAACGGTACCTCATTAAATAACTTGATTGGGACTACAGTTTGAGACAGAGTCCCTATTATAGTTCAAAATTGGAAAATGACAAGAAAAAATTATAAGGATGACATCTGGGATGAAGTACAGGTAACACATTAATTATATTATTGTTTAGTTTGCTTTGTTTCACTTAATCTCAGTCTTACATATTATATATGTTTTTGTTATTGTTACAGAGCATTTTTATTATTGATGATGATCGAAAGAACTTCGTGCTAAGAAAAGCTGAAAAACTTATGAGAAAGTTTCATTCTAATCTTGTCAAATACTACTTGAGGGATAATAATGAGAATATCATTGATACACCGCCTTATCCATTGTATGAAGGAATCATCACTCAAGAAATGTGGGATGAGTTTATCAGAACACATACAACTCAGAAATTCCTGGTAATATAATTTGTTTGACTTTCCCTATTACTTGTAATGTACATATTTGTAATTAACATTTATATATTGATATGAATCATTTTGATCTAAACAGGAGTTGAGCAAGAAAAATCACGCTACCGTGACCAACATGGCATACCGGTACACACAAGGACCTGTTTCATACGCACAGTTAGAAAGAAAATGGTATGAACTAATGATTATTTCATTTATAGATAAATTGTATGAATATCATTTAACTTCAACTAAATTTGCCGTGTAGATAGAAAAATCAAGTTCAGATATTACACAGGTTCCATGACATGATCAATGGGTAGCCGGTGTTAACAACGGAAATACAACAGTTGGTGCAATGTAGGCTAACACAAAATGTTCCCTTCTGTGATAGCCCAAGTGTTAGAGATAGTTGCACTTCCATGCCTAAAGTCCCTTTTCATTCGGTAATTAATTTCTTCTCAACTTAACTTTTTGTTACATTATAATTTAGCAAACTATAACATTTAACTCTATTTTATATCGGGCAAATTTCAATGCAAGTTATATGCTGATCAAGCTTTTAAGCACACGGTTGCAGTAGGTGCTACTTACAACATTGAAAAGGACACATTGCACAATTCACTATTGCCCGACAACACACTCCAAGTGAGAGTTGACGTCTACACGAATGAAGACGCATTCTTACCGATCCCGTCTCGGGATGAACAAATAATGGTGAAAGATGTTGTAGGTGGCTATGTTGCTTGGCCAATAGGTCTTATCGAGCCATATGAAAAGGTTGTTCATTTACAATTCCCTGCACTTTTCCTTCGTACTTCCATCTGAAACTGTGATTTAATTTTCTGATTATTGTAGGGTGGACAATTTAGAGATAAACAAATCCAACCTTATGGTAAAATCTCAAAGTATTTGACAACACAACCCAAGTCAAAAGCATAGGCTAGCCAACAGAGCAAAAGAAGACTGACCTCATATTGCAATCAATTAGTATTGATTACACCACAATTGATCGGTGAAGAAGGACTAGAAATACGTCTTGAAAGACATATCTACAATGTTGGTGGTCAAGTTGATTATGTTACTGTCGAGGTTGTGCACAATATATGTACTCGTGATTGGGTTAATGCTTCAGCTATCAACTTCTAGATAAGGTACTTGATCATTATCGTTTATTACTGTTATTAATATTTCTTGTTCCATTTCTTTTGTTTTTCATGACACTATTTATTTTATACTAGGCATTTGTACCTGACATCTTAATGGATACAAATAGGGTCCAATTCGTATTTGTCAACCCTTTTCTTGTTGGCTACCATGGGGGTAAAGTAGATATAAATACACAGTCTAATGATCTAAAAGATTACTTTAGAAACAAAGCAACACCAACTACTCTATTTTCAGTGCCACACAATGCAGGGTAAGTTATTAGTGGTACAATTTTTGTTTTTATTGTTTAACTTTTATCATACCATGATTGTTGAAACAAATTTTTTAAAATATTTTAGGCGCCATTGGATATTGATAGTTATCAATCCAGCGGTAATTGCCTTGCATTCCTCCTTAACATTACCCCTTGGATTGACAACGATGTTACTTGGAAAACCATTTGACTTCAAAGTATTAAGATCTGTAGCTAGCTACCCCATTTGCACCTCCAGATTTCTAATGGATGAGTCTAATCATCCATTAATTTTAGCATTTTGATTACTTTTTATTTGAGAGTATACAAGCTTGGCCATAATATTTTCTAGGTCGATCTTTGGCTCTTGGTTATGAATAGACTGCCTTTCTACTTGAGAGTATTTAAGGGGTGGAACTTGCATTGTACCAAATATTGGTGCTTGATTGAGGGCTACATCATGCTTCTAAAAGAAGTTAGGGTGAGCGTTCCATGCAGCATTGTAGGTGTTTTTGAGTAAGGGTTGTGCTAATTATTACCACGATAATTTCTTGCATAAGTCATTGGCTTGGTTATAAATTCTGGGTTATTGCTGCTACCATTGTGTTCTACATGAAAAACTATGTGGGAATAGCCTTGGTTATAAATTCTGGGTTATTGGAACATAATTTGTAATATTGCAAATTTCTGCTAGTAAGATGTTCCTTTGTGGCAGTCTGGCTGTGTTACATTTTTGGAATAGGCAAATATTGTCCAATGCTTGTGATATTTTTCAGAATAAAAGTAGACATGTCAAGCTTTAATTTGATATGTCATTTGTATCATTTAAAGTTGTACATTAGAAGTTATGATTTTCAAAATTTAGCCAAGAAACAGAGGGAAATCTGGAAGTCTAGATTCTTGGTTGCAGCCAAGAGCCAAGAGAATACCTTGGCTACAGCCAAGACTCCCTATTTCAGCACTCTATATTTTCTGAAAGATGTTGATTGGTCTAGCTTTTCCCAACCCTAAAGACATTTGTTTGAGCTTCCAATGGCTACCCAAGTGACTCAAATGATAATCAACAAGTTCAAAACAAAGGATAAACATGGGGATAGATTAAGAATAACTTAGTTTACATTATACAGAAAGTATTGAACTAAGTCATGACGCACCAATCATAACTCTTTCTTTCATATGTTATGAGATACCTTACATGTTTATGGTTTCATCATGAGTTTTGGAAGCATTCACAATTTGCGGGGTGGTCGCATGGGGCCTATTGCTTGGGTGGACTCCTAGGCCATGAAAATTATCGTTATGCACGAGTGGAATCCCAGGGCCTATTGAGCGGGTGAACACTCGGGGCCTGACTTATATATCTAGTGCTATGGTAATGTGATATGTTGCATGATGTGTTTTGAATGTCGATTGCCATTTTCATGGTATAAGATGATTGTGTGGCATGCTCTGTGTTCTTGTATATTTGTGATTGAATACCTGTTACTACTGTGATTCTTTTCTTACTCTTTTCCTTAACAACTCAAGAGGAGCAAGAAGGTAAACTTGGACAACAAGAGGACGAAACAGAGATATTTTATTTCCTGTTGGTTGTCTATTTTGGTTATGTATATATAGACAGTATATTTTGGATATGTATTAGTTGTATATAACTTGGTGGACCTAATAACAGTACAGTAGAAAAACTAGTAGTAACTTAGTTGAATAACACTTTCGAATGATAAGGGAATATTAAGCAAAATATAGAGCGTTAGTCTTAAGCAAAGAAACGCTCGCATACTATGTTGAAAAGAATTAAGAGCCAATGAGACTTAGCGTAGTAATGAACCTTTACGAAAATGTTTTGAAAAGTTTTAATTTCTTTAGTAAAACCCACACAGACCTGGGTTCACATTTGGTGTTTGAAATTGGGATTGGTAAACATTTTTGAAAGTTTGTCTATTCTAGGACTAACTCCTAGTTTAACGGTTCAATTCACTGTGCTTTTGCACTCATCCGAGCTTATAAAGTATAAGGTATTACAACTATTCGTCTTTGTTGTTGTAGTCTTGTCTGTGTTCCCATATCTACAGCCAAACTCATGTTCCCTCCCCCGTTTGTTCTTTGCTATGATTCTTGGATCTATTTTTTCTGTCGTCATCTCCCTCTAGACCAGAACCTCAGCTCCCCTTAATAGATATAGTAGGGCTATTTCCTTCTTTTCTTTGGGCCCTATGCGTCATGTTCTAAATATATATATATATATATATAATATTGGGAAAATCCCTATAAAATACCCTTGAAATAGGGAAATCCCTAATCAGTACATTGAAATCAAAAAATCCGGATCAGCCACACGTCAGTACGGATAAACAGTACGGGCGGCGCCAAAAGACGATTTTGCCCTTCAGTCCTCATTCTCGCCACTTCAAAAATAACAACACGCGGTTCTTAATAACAACTTTGGATTCTTGATTAACAACTTCGTATTCTTGTTTCACAACTTCCTCATTTAAGTTTCAAGGCCAATAACAACACCTCTTTTTTTATTAACAACACGCCCTCTTAATTAACAACTCTGGATTCTTAATGAACAACTCCGTATTCTTGATTAACAACTCCATTTCATCTTTTTACTTTCACAATAACAACACCGGTGTTGTTATTAACAATACCATATTCTACATTAACAACTCTCATTTCTTGTTTCACAATTTCGTATTTTAAGTTTCAAGGCCAATAACAACACCTCTTTTTTTATTAACAACACTAATTTTTGAGATGCGAATATGTGGAAGAATAAAGCGGAGTTGTTAATCAAAAATTCGAAGTTGCTAATAACAAGACCGGTGTTGTTATTGTGAAAGTAAAAAGATGAAACTGGAGTTGTTAATCAAGAATCTGGAGTTGTTAATTAAGAACCACGTGTTGTTATTTTTGAAGTGGTGAGAATAAGGGCTAAAGGGCAAAATCGTCTTTTGGCGCCGCTCGCACTATTCATCTGTATTAACGCATGACTGATCTGGATTTTTTGCTTTCAATGTACTGATTAAGGATTTTCCTATTTTAAGGGTATTTTATAGGGATTTTCCCTATAATATTTCCTTTTGACTATATGTGCAAATCTCATCCACCAAATCGACACAACAGGTGTTTCATCCTTTTCCTCACGTGGGTTCCATATATCTAATCCACAAAAATAATGTACTTGTGTTTTATTATATGTATATATATAATATAATTGTTGCCAGCTCACGCCTTGTGCGCTCCCTGATTCTTGCTCCTTTCCCCATTTAATTGTCGTGGGACCCATGCCTCTCTGATATTTCAGGCTTATTTGTGAGAGCGTTTTGTACAGGAAAAACGCACTTATTACGTAAGCCGAGAAAAAACTCCTCTCACATACTTGCCTCGTATACCGTGAATCACGAATTATAAGCACGTTTTGGACAAAAATAAGCCATTCCAAACGCACACTTCATTGTTTTCCTTTATTTATTACTGATTTGCTTGTGCTCTCTTTCTTTTAACCCCATAATATCTCATACAAAATAAAGTGGTATATGAGTAGATTTTGCATCAAAATATTTTTTTATCATAAAATTAATTAAAGGATAAAAAATATATAAAAAAATAATTAAATAGATATAGAATATTAATAAATCAAACTAAATAAATCCCTAAATATACACCTATTTAATTATAAAATGTATACTTTTCACTAAGATTGCTACCATGGACAAAAAGATTGATCCTCTTGAGCCCTACATTAGCTCACATTTTGGGTCTACATCTTTTGGCCTTGCTCACCCTTTAGATCCCTCACCTTCTGAGCCTATACCTTGTGATCATGTTTTGTTCACCAAGCCTAATCCTTCTTTGATTTAACAATATTTTTATATGAATTTTTCATGATTAATTTGGGATTTTAATGTATTTTCTGGAACATTATTGCATTATTAAGCATTAATCTTAGTTAGGGACAATTGTTTTGAATTAATGGTAATTAGAGGTAAAATAGTCAAAATTATTAATTATTTTGTACAATTGTTTCTTGGACTTGTAATGCTACTTATGCTTAATTTTTGTATTGTTGGTGATGGAAGGAAATTGGAGATTTTAGAGGGTTAGAATTAATAACCAAAGGTTTGGAAAAAAATTACAAAAATGGTCCCTAAAATTTCTAGAAATTATAAGTGAATGTAGAAAAATATGGGGGGAATTACAGATAAGGACCGAGGAGTTTTAGAACTTATATTTTGTCCCTACAATTATTTCAAACAATTGCTCTTTAATCCCTCACGCAAAGCTTTTACACTTTTCAGATAGGTCCCTGGTCAAAGCCCATTTTGACCAGGGCCTTCATCTTCAAGAGAGGCAGACCCGAGAGTAGTCCAGGAGCACAACAAAAGAAAAAAAAGAAACAGATCTAGTGTGAAAGGTGTAGCCCAATATGAAAAAAAAGAGAAAGAAACAGAAGCAAGTGGGTCGCAAGGAGAGGGGGCCTAAAATCAAAGAAAAGAAACAGGATCCGAGAGTGACACTGAGATGGGAGTAGAGAAGCTGAGAGTGATATTATAAAAGAGGGCACCGCACAGAAAAGATGGGGGAATCATCGTATCACTTGGACCAGCACTTCCTCCTCCCTTCCTTCTTGGTCATCGGCGATCTCATCCCCTCCATCATCGCCGGCGACCTCCTCTATAGTCACCCACAGCCGTGAACTGTAGAAGAGGAGCTGAGAGTTTGAAAGAGTTGAGGCTGCAAGCTTGGGTCTTCGCGGGGAGCTGGTGAGAGAGCTGGAGAGGTGAAGGGAAGGAGACGGAGCACCACACCGTCGACCACGTCCCACCATCGGCCTCTCTATCATCTTCGAACACCACCACTGTCGTTGCATTCTTCCTCTCTTCTTCACTGCCGGTTGGAGGATCTTTCTTTACCACCAACACCACCTTCACCTTCCTCCAACGTGTTCTGCAACTTCCGGCAGAGCAAATGAGAGAGTTGCAGAGAAGAGCTTTAACAACCCCGACTACCACCGCTGTTTCCAGTTTCTGGTATGATTTTCCTGATTCCAGCGAGAAGCTTCAGTTTCCGGCAAGCTAAACCCAGTTTTCCGGCAGCTCTTATTTCATTAATTCCATTGATCTTTTACTTCTTCCCTAACAATTTTCAACATCACCATTGACTCCTATTCACTTCCACCTTCTGACCTTTGACGTCTCCTCTCCTACATACAACCACCGACCACCTCCTCTGCCTCCCCTGTCTCCACATCATTCCATTACATTATCCCATTTCCTTTTCTTTCCTCACCAACGTCCAACACCACTGTGACTGCCAGCTGCCTCCTCTGTCTTTGCTTTAAATTTCAATGGATTCTACAAGTTTTGAATATGTTGTGATTACTATTGGAGACATGAGCAACTGATTTCTTTGCTTCTTGGTGATGATGATTTGTGCTTGAGTTTAATGGACTTCAAAGTGGAGTTTTGTTATCATTCCATTAGTCTAGAATTATATATATTTGAATTGCCTAGTTTTAGGAATTTTTATATATGTGATTCTGGAATTGGGATTAATGTTAATTGTCTCTTTTGGTTTGATAATTATAGTTGAGATTGAATTTTGCAATGTGAAGATTATATATGTTCGAATTTCTTTGTGATTGTAATGAGATTATGTTAATTAGCGTGTTATTGTCTAGTTAATGTGGTTGATTTGTATCCTTGAGGGGCTGTTTAGCACTCAAATTCAAGAAGACTCATGTTGAATTATTCTAATTTTAATTGCACATTAAGTGGTTTTAAACAATATCTCAAGAAATAGTAGTTAGCTATGTTTGTAAGAGCTATTATTAATTGGGATTATTAGATTCAAGTGTTATTTTGAGGTTGCACTTAAGACTTAATGAATTCTTAACTCCCATAATCTTTTTGAATAAGGATTGTCATTTCTTCATTACCAAGAGCATTCTTTATTGATGTTTTCCACTCCATACCATTTTATTCACTTTTACTCATTCTCCACTTTCATAAGAAAAATATCAAAAATATTACATTAGCTTTTAATTAACAAGTGCATTTTCTTTTAACTATTAATTTGAAAAATCCAAAAATTATTTTCCCCTTGCTTTTATTATATTTACATGATAATTAGATTATTTAGATAGCTCAATAAAGGCTTCGCAAGTGAGACGACCTGAGTATTGCATTGTACTGTAATTCTTGGATTAAAAATATTTTGCATTTGACCCCAAGGCGTAAAGACATAGTCAAATATTTTGGATTTTTGAAATTAATAATTAAAAGAAAGATGAAATTTAATTAAAATGCTAATATATTGTTTTTGGTATTTTTCTTATAAAAATGGGATGGATAAGATTGAATGGAATGGTATGGAGTGGAAAATATCAATAAAGAATACTCTTGGTAATGAAGAAAATGCCAATCCTTGCTCAAAAATATTATGGGAGTTAAGAATTCATTAAGTCGTAAGAGCAACCTTAAAATAACACTTAGTCCAGTAATCTCAATTAATAGTAGCTCCTACAAACAAAGCTAACTACAACTTCTTGAGATATTGTTAAAAACCACTTAATGTGCAATTAAAATGGATAAATATAACTTGCTCCCTCTTAATATGAATGCGATAACACGACACTCAATTGAATCAATTCAATTATACAATTTAACAATAACACGTAGAAAGCACAATTTCATTGAATCAATAAGGAACTATATACATAAATTTAACAAGCCACAAAAATCCAATCCAATTACAAATATCAAACCAACAGAGACAATTAACATCAATCTCAGTTCTAGAATCACATATATAAAAATTCCTAAAACAAGATAATTCAAATATGTAATTCTAGACTAATGGAATGATAACAAAACTCCCCTTTGTAGTCTAAAAAGCTCAAGTACATTTCCCCACTGCCAAGAAGCACAAGATTAGCCTCTCATTGCTTTAAAATAATCATAGATCAGAATTTGAACACCCACCGGAATCTGGAATTTGGTCACCGGAATCTAGAAATTCTTGCCGAAAAATGCTAAACTTCACCGGAAAACTTAAACCTGTCACTGGAAGTTACAGAACCTTGCTGGAATCTTGAATCAGAGCTCTAGAGCGAGAAGCTGAATATGATGGTGGTTAAGGGAACAAGAAGACAGAGACACTGTGGTGGTAGGCGATGATGGTCCGATGAAAGGTGATGAGAGATTGAGGAAGGGCCGGCGATGGTGAAGAAGATGTTGATGGTTGATGGAGGCCCTCTCTCTCTCTCAAGCTCTCTCCTTCCCACAGACAGTGCCCCCACACTCACGCCCGCCTCTCAGCTCTGTTTTCCCGATCTCTCCTCTCGTTCAAGCAGGTCACCAGCGGCAATGGTGGAGAGGAGGAGCTGTGCCGCCGGCGACACAAGAAGGGGAAGGGAAGAAGAAGAAGATGATCGTCAAGATGATGATATGCGTGATGCCCTGTGTGTGGCACTGTTCCCTTCTGGATATAGCTCTCAGCTGGCCTCGGGTCTGTCCTCCCCGGGTCTCTCTTCAATCTCATATCTGCATACCCGGCTCAGCTCCAGAACAGCCCAAAACAGTAACCCAATTCTATGGTCTCTGTTTGTATCTGTTCGCTCCAGCCCAAACCAGTTCCAGGTCTCTGTTTTTTTTCATCTCCAATCGGTTCTGTGTTCTTTGCTGATGAAGAAAGGGAACAGTAACATAGGTCCTGGTCAAAACGCAAGTTTTGACCAGGGACCTATTTGAAACTTGAAGAGTTTGAAGGAAGGACCAAAGTGCAATATTTTGAAATACTTGTGAGGCAGGACCTACATTTTTAAAACTTTTGGATATTTATCTGTAATTCTACCCTATCTTTTTCTTCATTATTATTGTAATTTTCCCAAAATCTAGGGCCACTTTATGTGATTTTCTCCAATCTTCAAAATATTAATTTGACCTCTAAAATCTACAATTTTCTTCTAAAATACCTAAAATGCAATATTAAGCACAAGATAATATCAAAAGTTCAAGGGTCAATATATAAAAAAATAATAATTAATGAATTTTGACCCTTTTGCCCCTAATTCCCATTAATTCAAAATAATTGTCCCTAACCAAAATTAATGCTTAATAATGCAATAATGTCATAGAAAATACATTAAAATCCCAAATTAATAATGGAAAATTCATATAAAAATATGGTTCAATCAATTCCCTCACACTTAGACCTTTATACTCCTGAACAAAGGCAATTAAGTTTAAGTTTCTAAATTCAAATCACTAATGCATTTGAAGTTTGAGCAATTACATAATTAGAAAGTAATGAATCAATTAATCAAATTCCTCAAGGCAACACTAGTCATAGTCAAGCAATGCAAAGAAATTAGCTAACCTCACAATTCAAAATATTAGAATGAAGCACAAGAGACTCTCAAGGAATTAGTGTCTAACTCATCTCACCTTATTGGGGTCATTTCACTTTAGTTCACTTAATCAACAACTTACTATAGGCTTGTAACAACTCTAACTTCTCTACTACTAATAGCAATAAATGTAATGAATCAAGAGGGCTTTAAGGCTTGAAATGATGGATGAAGGCTAAATGGAATGAATTAATTAGAAAAAGGAAATAGTTATATGCAAGTCAAAGGAAATGAACAAGTTCATAGCACCAAAATAACTTGGTAACCTTTTGCCAATTTTTTTTTTCTAAATCATGAACAACTGCCTTTTTCCTATTTCTTTTGCTTTTCTCTCTATTTTTTTTTCTATTCAATTTTCTTCTTCTTTTTTTTTCATCTTTTTTTTTTCAAATTTTTTTTACCTATATACATGGCATTTCAATATATACATTGTTCAACTTTTTATTGGCAAATCACTTTGACTTTAGAAATACTATGAACACTATGAATAAAATGACATGCATACAACATAGGAATGGCTCAAAGGGATAATCAAAAGGTGATGAATGAGGGTTTGTGTTTGGTTGAAATGGTTTAAAATTGAATGCCTCTTTCATTTCCATCACACTAATGCAAATGTCGTTTTGAAAAAGAATTGAAACAAGTTCTAGAAGATAAAAGATTAAGTGAACATCACACATGAAAAGAATTCAAGGCTTAATTAACCTTCCAACAAGGTTTCTCCATAAAGCTCACTCCAATACAATCAATTGCATAGCAAACTAAGTATAATGCATTTACTTCACTATTCCAAGTGCTAACTTTACAAAAAATGATCAATCTAAACATTGCAATCAATTAACAAAAATGCTCAACTCTAAAAAACATTAATGATGTAGAAAACTTTCTTTTCTCAAAACAAGAAGTAAACAAAAATCCAATTGTGGGTTCATTTCTCTCGCCATTCACTTGAAAAGAACACAATATGGTTTCAAAGAGTTGCTAAAACACTAGATCACATGAAAGCTTAAAGAATTACCGACAAATCACATTCTAAAGTGGCAAATGCGACCCTTTACCATTTAGGACATGCATCAAAGCAAGTCATTCTTGAAAAATTTTCTAGTTAATGGCATTTTTCATTTGAAAACAACCAAATAGTGGGATTTGAAATGTATTCCCCTCCCCCACACTTAATCAACACATTGCCCTCAATGTGTAAAGCAATTCTAAAGAAAGTGCTTAGCAAATAGAATTTCAAGGCACAATGGTAATTAAGTAGGGTAGTGGCCATAAATGCAAAGCATACAAAGGGGATTTTTAGCCATAAATGCAAAGCATACAAAGGGGATTTTTAATGTACTAAACTACACTACTTCTACCTTTTCTACTGGATTGTGTCCCTCCCCCACACTTATATTCCTCACACAACAATTAAGCCCAAAGAATCATAGGATTTAGGAAGAAAATAAGTGAGGAAAGAGACAACCTGTGTTATAGTATCTTGAGTCGCTTGAAGGAGAAGTTCTCATCCCTGATGAGAATCATGGATTTGTCTTTAAAAATAACTTCTCTCGCATTGGATTTCCTTGGCGAAGGTAGCTCAGAATCAATCGGAAGAGGTCCAAGGATATACAGTGGATGTTGGTTCCTCCGACGACCTTTCCAAGAATGTGCCTGCAAAGGATCCGAGAAAATAGCAGTATCCCATCCAACAATAGAAACATGGAGAAATTTCAAGTGAAGTAAAGGCATATTAAGTTCCAAACTTTCTAAGTAACTATCACATCCAAGGAAATCAAAGGTACTCCCATCAGTAGGAGTCAAACAAACAGTTAGATTCTCTTGTATTTGCAAAGTGGAAGGTGTAGAATTCCACTTACTGTTAGGGTACATCACATCATCAATGCAATCACAAGAGATGGAAGGTAAAACAGTGGAAGAAAGAAGATATTTTTTCAAACGATTACCACCTAAAGCTTTTGAACTTTCAAAAGAATTATTTTCCTTTTCTATATCGGGTGGCAAATCACAAGAAAGAATCACATGGAAAGAATCATTTTCATTTGTAAAATCATCAATCAAAGTTTTGAATCTTCCCATATGAAACATCATGTAAGTCATTGGAATCAAGAGAAAGATCTTTGTCTAGGCTATAGTCTTTATCACTCACATCAACCACAGTGGCATTCATACAAGATTCCACATGTTTACAAGTGTTATGCTTACAATCATCAATAGTACAAGAGGATGCATTATGATTAATGGTAGAATCAGCCACTTTGGTTAATGCTTTCTTTCTAAACTCAACAAGCAAGTGGCATTTTTCATGATAACAATATACACAAATATGATCTTCAGCACAAGAACATGAAGATATATCATCCAATTGAGCGCAATCATCCCTGGTACTATGAAGAGAAGCCTACTACTTGAACCAATGAATTGAGCAATTACATTTTCAAACATTTGAGGGGATTCAACAATGATTTCCTCATCCACCTCATCATCACTCAAATCATTAATTGCTTCACAAGTTAAAGGAGTAGGAGAGTTTACTTCTATAAGGATAGGATCATTACCGAATGGTAGAGAAGCCTCTTCAATGCTCTTCTGAACTTGCTCTACTTCATGTTCTTGTGTAGGAATAGGCACCAAAGGTTTGAATTCTTCCACTTGTGAAGTGGCATTGGGCTTATGAGCTTTAACTTCTTGCTCTTGAATTTCTAAGCAAAGAATGTCAGGTTGCTCCAGCTTGGTTTCAATGTGAGATGGCACTTTATAAGACTCCAAATTCGGAGAGGATTGGAGTTGAGTGAGCTTAAGAACATTTTCAGCATTGCCCTCCTGCTTGACATGTAACTTTGAAAAGATTGGAGCTCCTTCTTCACCTCTATATTGCTCCCACCATATATGATGTATGATAACGTTAGAAAGATCTACTATTTCATTGAGCTTATCTATCTTCCCCCTTAAAGTGCCAGACTCCCATGCAACATCCAATAAGCGTTGATGTTTGGTATCCAACTTGTTATTTGCTTCCCTTAAAGCATGTACTCGATCATCAATAGTTGGGATGGCAAGGATTGATTTCAAATTTAATTCAATAGCATAAGACTCAAAAACACTATGTTCACATGGAAGGGTAGGTGGTGGGTGATTCTCTGGTGGAGTATGGCACTTAGAAGCCTTTTGTGCTTCCTCCAGCTCCTCAATGCTTTCTTGTATATACTCCACTTCATGTGTTTGGAAGGATATGGAAGGAGGGTGTTCTTGGGGATTCTTCAACATTTGTGCTTACTGAGTGAGACGTTCAAGTTCCTTTTCCAATCTCTCATTTTCTTTCTCTTGTTGTTCCATCCTGCTGAGAAGAATGTCCATTTGTGATCGCCGCTCTTTGGTATGGCCATCTATTTGAGTTTGAAACTCTTGAATCACTTTCATGTGATGAGAAAAAGTGTCCTTGTTGGATTGCTCTTCATTGATAGTTTGAGTGATTTGGTTTTGAAACTCTTGAATGACTTCACCAATGGTCGGTTCTTGGTGTGGCTCACATGGTTGGGAATGAGGTCCATAAGATTGTAGAAATGGTGGGTAGAGAGGCTCATGAGGTGGATGGTATGGTTGGAAAGTGGAATGGAATGAAGGAAAAGGGTCATGATATAGCATGCGGTTATATGATGGAGAATTAGAGTAAGGCTCATGATATGGGTTGTATGGTGGCGGAGAAGGTTCATGGTATGATTTATAGGGTGGGTATGGTGGGTAATGAGATTGGAATGAAGATTGTTGGTATGGTTCATGATATGGAGAGTGGAATGGACCATTACATTCTTCACCAATTGGACTATCTTGACATCCCAAATTGGCTTGAAGAAGCTGCAATGTTTGTTGAATAGCATGGATGCTTTCAGAGATGGACTCTTTCCTTTCAGTTGAATCTACTACAGAAGAGTAAGATTGGAAAGATAAATCTTGATTACCATTAAACCAAGCCATGAGAATTCGATCACAATAAATTTCAATGAATCATAAGAGGATTATCTAACTATAAACTATGAAAAACTAAGAAAAAGAATCGAAGAGAATACAAATGCAAATGAAAAAGGGGAAAAGGATTTCAAAATGACAAAAGATGCAAGATGCTTTGAATTAACTTGGAGACATGGTGAATTCAAACAAGTGAGCTCAACATCATAGGAAATTGAATGCAACAACACCACACAGAAGCTACCAAGTCAAAACAATGCAATGAATGCTATGCAAACTACCTAAATGCATAAATCCTAAACTATATGCAATGAAAAACGAAAAAAATACAAAACTAACAAGCTCAACTCAAGAAACCCCTTGGCAAAAGTGAATTTGATAATTAGATTACCTAAGAAGCCAATGACTTAGCTCCCCGGCAATGGCACCATTGATTTGACCGTGTCTTTACGCCTTGGGATCAAATGCAAAATATTTTTAATCCAAGAATTGCAGTACAATGCAACACTTAGGTCGTCTCACTTGAGGAGCCTTTATTGAACTACCAAAGTAAACTAATTATCATGCAAATGCAATTAAAACAAGGGGAAAATGATATTTGGATTTTTGAAATTAATAATTAAAAGAAAGATGAAATTTAATTAAAATGCTAATCTATTGTTTTTGGTATTTTTCTTATAGAAATGGGATGGATAAGATTGAATGGAATGGTATGGAGTGGAAAATATCAATAAAGAATGTTCTTGGTAATGAAGAAAATGCCAATCCTTGCTCAAAAATATTATGGGAGTTAAGAATTCATTAAGTCTTAAGAGCAACCTCAAAATAACACTTGAGTCCAATAATCTCAATTAATAGTAGCTCCTACAAACATAGCTAACTATTACTTCTTGAGATATTGTTAAAAACCACTTAATGTGCAATTAAAATGGATAAATATGACTTGCTTCCTCTTGATATGAATGCGATAACACGACACTCAATTGAATCAATTCAATTATAC
Source organism: Inga leiocalycina (assembly GCA_963242795.1). Classification (NCBI taxonomy): domain Eukaryota; kingdom Viridiplantae; phylum Streptophyta; class Magnoliopsida; order Fabales; family Fabaceae; genus Inga; species Inga leiocalycina. Next base: position 30,838,368 of record OY725332.1, read on the forward strand.
AATTTAACAATAACATGTAGAAAGCATAATTTCATTGAATCAATAAGGAACTATATACATAAATTTAACAAGCCACAAAAATCCAATTTGATTACAAATACTAAACCAACATAGACAATTAACATCAATCTCAGTTCCAGAATCACATATATAAAAATTCCTAAAACAAGGCAATTCAAATATGTAATTCTAGACTAATGGAATGATAACAAAACTCCCCTTTGTAGTCTAATAAACTCAAGCATATTTCCCCACTGCTAAGAAGCACAAGATTAGCCTCTTATTGCTTTAAAATAATCACAGCTCAGAATTTGAACACCCGCCGGAATCTAAAATTTGGTCACCAGAATCTAGAAATTATTGCTGAAAAATGCTAAACTTCGCCGGAAAACTTAAGCTAGTCACTGGAAGTTACAGAACCTTGCTGGAATCTTGAATCAGAGCTCTAGAGCGAGAAGCTGAATATGATGGTGGTTAAGGGAACAAGAAGACAGAGACACAGTGGTGGTAGGCGATGATGGTCCGATGAAAGGTGATGAGAGATTGAGGGAGGGCCGGCGATGGTGAAGAAGATGTTGGTGGTTGATGGAGGCCCTCTCTCTCTCAAGCTCTCTCCTTCCCACAGACAGTGCCCCCATACTCACGCCCGCGTCTCAACTCTATTTTCTCGATCTCTCCTCTCGTTCAAGCAGGTCGCCGGCGGCAATAGTGGAGAGGAGGAGCTGTGCCGGCGGCGGCAATAGTGGAGAGGAGGAGCTGTGCCGCCGGCGACACAAGAAAGGGAAGGGAAGAAGAAGAAGGTGATAATCAAGATGATGATATGCGTGATGCCCTATGTGTGGCGCTGTTCCCTTCTAGATATAGCTGTCAACTGGCCTCGGGTCTGTCCTCCCCGGGTCTCTCTTCAATCTCATATCTGCATACCTGACTCTTAGCTCTAAAACAGCCCAAAACCGTAACCTAATTCCATGGTGAGTTGAAAAGTTTTGATGGAAGGACCAAAGTGCAATATTTTGAAATACTTGTGAGGCAGGACCAACATTTTTTAAACTTTTGGGTCTTCATCTATAATTCTACCCTATCTTTTTCTTCATGATTTTTGTAATTTTTCCCAAAATCTAGGGCCCTTTTATGTGATTTTCCCCAATCTTCAAAATATTATTTTGACCTCCAAAATCTACAATTTTCTTCCAAAATCCTGAAATGCAATATTAAGCACAAGGTAATATCAAAAGTTCAAGGGACAATATAAAAAAAAAAATAATTAATGAATTTTGACCCTTGGATTGAGCAATTGGCTCAATCCTTCTTTTTATCTGTAATTCTACCTTATACCTTGTGATCATGTTTTGTTCACCATGCCTAATCCTTTTTCATCTTCTCTAGTCCATATCACCCTTGATCAGGACTCTCTCGAACATGTCCTAGAACCCATCTTCTCGGAACCCATACTTAATGATCTAGTTTCTCTACTTTCTGAACCTCTTTCTCCTTCATCACCCACTTCTATGTCTATACCACTCTATTTGATACTTCATTATTTGCTTACGATTCCATTACACCTCCCTTAATTTCATCTCTTGCTATCATCCCATTCAGCCCTCCTCCTACTTCTATCATATATCATCTTCCTCCATCTTTTGTCATTACTTTTCCTACTCCTTTCATGTTTTCTAATAATGACAAAAAGGGGGAGTAGAGTGATGCTAAGATTGATGACTCTATGGTTGGCACTAAAGATTCATGTTTTCTTATATGTTGGCCTGACTTACTTATTCTCTACTTCATTTATTGTCAAATTTGACTGTATAGAGCCTTTTGATGTAATTATATTTTGACATGTGCAAATGAAAGTGAATCTTTAGTGTTATGTTGATCTCTTGTCTTATGATAGTTAGTAATCTTTGTTTTTGAAATACTTTGAGTTTTATCATTCTCAAAAAGGGGAGAGAACACTAAAATCCATTATTTTGGTGATAAAAAACCTTTGGTGTAGTGTTTTATAGGATTAAAAATTGTTTTTGAAAATATGAACATGTTTGCTATCAGAAGTCACTCGAGTTCTATCAAATTTAGTATATTAGTCAAGTTCTCTATGGGTTACTAAATTATTTTTTGGAAATTTACTAGATCAGTCAAGTTCCAAATATTTTCACTTGAGTGATGTTTGCTAAAATGGTTCACTAGCTCAAAACTTGCAAGTTTTGTTTGTCTCTAGAATTGATTTTCAAGAGATTAAGATAGCACTCGAGTTCTATTTTCTTTTCACTCAAGTGAAGTTATTTCATCACCTTTTGGAAATTTGTGAGTGAACTAATTTAGTTTTTAAAAATGTCTGATATACAATTGAGTCCTTAAGTGCCTTTATAGTTATATTGTCTCTCATCGGCTGAAAATCTACAAGTGTTCGAGTACTATGATCAATAAAGATTTAACATTTTTTTCATAGCTCATTTAGGGATTTTATTAGGATAATCACGCTTGAAATGCATTGATTATGATTAATTATGATAAGAGTGGCTATGTAGTTAGAAAAGGCATAATTGTACATTTATGATTTACCCTAAATATTTGATTTGTGGAATAAGGATACCATATTATGATGATCTATTTTGTAGGAAACTTGGGAGAAATTTGAGTCATGAAGCTAAAAAGTAGAAAAAGGGACTAAACATAGAATTAGATAAAGTTCACAGGGACTTGGGTGACTTTATTGCGAAGAGAAGCATGTTGCAGGGGCTAAGGCATAAATATTTGTGAAGCCTGAATAATCAGACTCGACGCCCATACTTGAAGAAAATTTGACTTCACATTTTAGATACATACTGATAAGTAAAATATTTTCATATTTATTTTCCCTTATATGATGATTTTTTGGATGATACTTGAGCTTAATTTAATAAATTTGAGTGTAATTATAAATAAATAAAGATTTTGGCATAAACAGAAGTTGTCTAAAATTACTAAATTTTAACCTTGTTTCAGTTTTCAGGAAATATCTAGAGCTCTAGATGTCATATTGGGATGCTCGTTATATGGATAAAAAGCTAAGAAAAATCCTTACAACTTTGAAGTTGAGGGCAAAACCAAGTTCTGTCTTTAAGTGTTTCGAATTTTACTTGGTAGTTGAAAATGTGGATTTGTCTAAGTATGAACTTTTCCCATTAATTTGACCATAACTTGAGTTTCAAATGTTGAAATAAGGAGTACTCAAATGCCTTTTCAAGATAAGATCCAGATCTAAAACTTTTATGAAGACAAAAATGTGAAAATCCATTGTTTTGACTATCAAAATTTGGCCGCAATCAAGAAGCATGGTTTCCACAAGGTCAATATTGGTAGCTTAAAGTCAAGATTCATGCCTAACAAAAGGAAATTTTTACACCCTATTTATCTATAAATGGAGGAGTGGAAGACACAAGGACACACACCATGTTTATAACATCCCTAATTTGATCCACCCAAAATTCTTTATATTATAGGGAATAAAATGGTGAATTAAAGAGCATGGGAAATGATAAAATAAGGCAATTAATGGTCACACACAACAAGAGTATGTTTAGAACACAAATTGTAAACATTTGAATTTGTTGCCAGTGAGTTTCTTCGTGTAAAAGTCTTGTTGTGTGATATTTTTAAATAGGAAAATGATGCCCAATGCCTATGAAATTTTCCAGAATAAAATTAGACTTATCAAGCTTCAATTTGATAGGTCATATAAGTCAGTTGGGGCTATACACAGAGTTATCTATTTTTGAAGTTAGCTAATTGAAATTAGCAAATTGTTGTGGCAGCAGGCAAAAATGATAATTTTGGGAATGATGTACGATCATTTGGCTAAGGAACATATTTTTCCTTAAAACTAGACTTAATAAGGGTCAAATAGCCTTTAGAACTACATTAATTGAACATCTATACATACAGATATAAATTTTCAAAATTTGATAAAGATTCTGCCAGTTTGTGTGAAAATCACAAAATGTAAGGGCAAAATTATAATTTGCCATATTAAGAAAGAGGCAATTATTTTTCCCTTATTATTTACTCATTTTCGTCCAAAAAGAGATTAAAGAAGGGAAAAATAATTGATTGGGGCTTTATTAGAATTTTGAGAAATTTTTGGCAATAGTCAAAAGAAAAAGAAATTATGACAATTAGTTAACAATTTCAACTCAAAATAAATATATGTGGAGGAGGATAATTAAGCCAATTGGAAAACAAATATTACTCCCTCCTAACATGTATTTTTCGGCCAAGTGATTTGGGAAGGGAAAAATATGATAATCTATACTAATTTGGCATGTGTTTATTTAACAATAAAATACAATAAGTGAGAAGGATGAAGGAGGATATTTTTATAAGGCTTTTTCTCTTTCTCTTTTCTTTATTTACAGCCGACTGAACCAAAATAGAGAAAGAGAGAGAGAGGACCATATGAAAGTGAGAACAAAAGAAGCAAGAAGAGTAAGCTCAAGCCAAAAATTTAACGTAAGATGATGGAAACTCAAGTGTTCTTGTATGCAATTCTTCAAAAGTGCCGCCTTCCATGGAAAACCTCCTCTAGCCTTCATATCTTCATGAACATGGTTTGTAGCAAGAAAAATCAAGAGCGAAGAGAGAGTGAACAGTGACGCCTAGAGAGAGAAAGCCAAGAAATAAAGAGGTAATCTCCAAAACCTTAATCCTCTCACTAGTAGAAAAATCACTTTTAAGACTGGTTAAAAAGTTTTAAGACTAGTTATTTATAAAAATGGTCTTAAAATAATTATTTTTAGATTGGTTATTGAAGAAACCAGTCTAAAAATTCAACCTTTTAGATCGGTTTTCAAAACAACTGATCTAAAAAGTTTGAATATTTAGACTGGTTGTCTAAAAAACCGGTCTTAAAGTAATACTTTTAAGACCGATTTTTTAGACAACCGGTCTTAAATATACTTTTTAGACCGGTTGTTTTCACAACCGGTCTAAAAAGGTGATTTTTTCTAAAAAAATTGTTCCGTTTAAAACATTTACCCAGCAAGCCATTTCCCCTGTTAAAATATTTTACTCAGCAAGCAGCCATTTCAACGACATCAGAATAAATTCTTCTCTTACACATTATAACAAACATCTTATACAGATAAGCATTTTCCTTCAGTTTCCATTTGAGCAAATCACAAGGAATTCACCAAGTATCATTGTAAATTAACCACATTGAAATGGAATGGAGAGCATCATTGTTAACTACATGCAAATTAACCACATTGAAAAAATTAATATTAGAATAATAAACTTCCCTAACAAATACATCACATACAAGACTAAAACTATCCCAATAGAAACCACAATGATCAAGTTACTTGCACCTCAGACTAAAAATACAATTCCACCTAGAGCTAAATATTGACAAGCCAACTAATTATATACAAAACGATACCTTAACCATAGAAGAGGACAGATAAGAAGGCTCACAACAAATACCTTTAGTATCCATAGCCTAATTGGAACACTTCATGGATGCTCTATAGGCCAGCCAGGCCCAAGCTTGTATCATACATAACTTCCAGGATTTCACCTATAAACATTACTCAAGAGGATCAAAAAAAGTTTTCCTTTGACAACATCAAAAAAAGTAGTTTTATATATACCAATAACAATATACATAATTCAAATATAGTTCATGGTAATTATTTTAGCTAATTAATCTTCAAAGTAGTTTTATAAAGGGATATCATCCCATATCCCTTCATGATGATCATTTCTTGTGCCATATTTATTGTTTGCTTCATCTTCTTCATTCAATTTTGGTAGACCCCTAAAATATAAGGAGTCTCAAGAAGATCATTCATTGAACAACTTTCCTGATTAATGTCCACGGCCTTTTTTCCTTGGAGAGCTACAGACCACATTTTATTTTCCTGACCAATAATATAGAATACTTGTTTTTCTTGATATGCCATACACTAGTGTAAAACACTAATTTAACTACATCATTTTACATCAATTGCTTGAAGAACAAAAGTGATAATTCATGTGACATAATTTTGCTTCTGTTTTACGTGTAACTGACGTCATAATGTACAATATGGCATCAGTTACTTGAAGAATAGAAGTGATAATTTATGTGACATAAATTTGCTTCTGTTTTAAGTGTAATTGATGCCGTAATGTACAATATGACATCGGTTGTATATTCAACCGATGTCGTAATTAAGATGTTATAACAATAATAATTATGGAATCAGTTTAGTAAGCACTAGAAGCCATAATAACAATAATAATTATGTAACTGACGTCGTAATGTACAATATGCCATAGGATGTTTTAAGGTTTCCAATATGTTCTTTGTGTGAAATTATATTGGAATAGTTTTGTGTTAAAGTTTTAGGACCATTGGAAAACATATGGGTTAAGTTGGGAAAGTTCTGATATCTGCTGCGTTCTGGGTTCTGATAGAGCCTCAATCGAGTGAACAAGGTTCTCACTCGAGTGTAGTGTCATATTTCCCCTTTCCCCTTCAGTTTTGGTTGCACTTGTTCATAGAAGAAGAAAGAGTGCACTTCCTTACCTGTGAGTGAAGTGGGTCTTCACTCGAGTGTACCAAGGCTCACTCGAGTGAATATGTGGTGTGCACTAAGAGCCGCTTCTCACGTTGTCACTCACAGTTGGTTTGGCAAGAGTGTGAGCTAGCACTCGCAAGTGTTTGGCAATCACTCGAATGAGGGTCTTTGTGCTCGAGTGCACTTTTGACTCTGGGATTTCTATACTCTTGGGTAAGCAATTTTGGAGCTTTACTCGGTAGGACTCGGGTGCTTGAGGAGGCATCACTCGAGTGTTGAGGTTATCACTCGAGTGAAAGGATCCATCACTCGAGTGAGGTCATCTTCACTTGAGTGCTACACTCAAAAATGGGACTTTAAGGATTTAAAAGATAGTCTTTTGTCAAGTATTTCCCAACCCTTTAGGCTTTGAGTAGCCACCTAAAGGTTGTGAATGATAACCAACTTAAGTGTTTGAAAGTTAAGGAATTGGAAAGGAGATTAACCCTATGTCTTTGTTTTGGTTATAGGGTTTGGTTTTCGCCCTGAACGTGAGCAGCCGAAGCTAGAGCTTACATAGAAAGCGTGTAAGGAACATATCTCTTCTACATGTATTTGATATTTGTGCTAGTGTGTTGGTCCATGTCTTAGCTTTGCATGATTATGTGTAATTTGAAGATATGTTTCAATTTATGCTATGGCCATCAGTATGTTGTTTGAAGCATTGAGCTTACAAATTTGTCATTGTGTGAGCATGAGTTATGTGATGCAAGCATGTCATGCATTAAACATTTATCGTACATGCATATTGATATTGTTGTCATACTGATATTCTCTAGAATCTCACCCTCCCCTACTAACCTTACAGGCAGGGTAGTGGATCAAGGATAGAGCAGGAACCAAGGGCGACGAGGACTCCTTCGGGTTGTCATTCTAGTTGTTGGTTATCATAGTTGGGAGTATTATGTATTTGGATTTGGCTGTGTATATGTGGATGAAGATTTTCTTAAGTATATAAGATAGATTTATGTAATCCCCATATGGGGACTTGTAGAGACGAATATGCCCTGTAAGACTTTGATTAATATATGAAACCTAGGATTTGGATGGGAATTATATTACATACTTTGATATATTGAAATATGATTTATCTTCGTGTAGTAATTGTATTCGGAATGTGAATGTGAGACCAGGTTTTAAATGATTTCAAAATGTGTTTATGGAAACCCCATCTGTTAGATGGGCTTATGAAATGTTATTTGATTGTTATTGGTCTCTATTTCACTTAATTTGCATAATCCAAATATTAATTACGGTAGGGGGTTACATTTTTGGTATCAGAGCTGAAGTTCCTGGCAAAGATGGATTTTGCTAGGATAGTAACACTAGTTGCTACCTTTGGTCATAGAGGGTAACTTGATTTGTTTGTGGTGTACACATTAATGTCCATGCTGTTTGTGGATATATGAGTTTAAGGGAATATGTGTATACATTATTGTGTTATGGATGTGGTGAGTCAATATGATTCACCCAAGAATTTGAGGTGTAAACCCAGAGGTGGAGGTAATCAGACTCATAATCTGATTTGAAAACCTCAGAAAATGGTTTCCAATATATTTGATATTGAAGTTCTAGGTGTCATGAGCAACCTAGATGTTGGGTGAGAAACCCTAGGTGGTATGATGTTACATGTAGTGATGTCATATTGAGCTTGTGCGTGTAAAGGCCTTAAGACCTAGGGGACCGGTGTGCCTTAGGCTAGTAGAGATATCTGAATTTATGTAGGAGTTAAAGATGCTCTGTGGAAATGAGGGAAGTGATTTCCAGTTTAACTGAGGTTGAGAAATGATTTGTGATCCAAGGATCAGGCTCAATAGCTGGGCTGATTCTTAGGAATTTGAGTTGACCTGGATGGTTTGTGTTACCAGGGTATGGTACTGGGTTTGAATTGAAATGTATATAAGGTATCTTGAGGTTACAGCTGGTTAACCTAGCACAGGGAGAAAGTTATCTATGGAGGATTCAGATCGGAGAGTACTACTTATGGGAAGTCTTGATCAGAGAGGGCTACCTACGGTGACATCTGATTGGAGAGGCTCTTTGTGAAATCTTCACCTGCGGCCTATCAGTGTTTTGGTGGGAGGATCGTGCCTTCGGGGTGGTGGAATACAGGGGATGTATCTTAGTGAGCTGAAAGGCTATTTGTGTGTCTTGCACCTGCGGCCGTATGGGGGTTCCCGTGGCAGAGTTTACGGGGGATTGACTATGTGATTTTGTGAACTTTGTGAAAGTAGTCATGACGATAAACCCTAGTTTGCAGCCACCATGATAATGAACCATAAAGAGCAGTCGTCGTGATGTTGAATCATAGAGTAGAGCTATGAGAGCCCATGTTCTTAAATATGTGTTGGTTATGGCTTTGAATAATTCGAGTTGAATCAGGCCAAGATTTGGCACAGATTGTGAGTATGGTCAGGTGTAGTGGGAGATTCCTACGAGACTCATATTAAATCACCCTGACATTGTGAAAGCACAGATATGGAGAAAGACATCAGAGTGGGCAGTAGAAGCGTGGTACTGTGATGATTTTAAAAAGTGCCCTGAGTAGAAGCTCGAGGCGGTATGAGCTTGCAGTATAGTATGAATTGTAAAGTAAAATAGCATCGGTGTTGAGTATACTCGATTCCAGCTTGATATGATTGTGTATTATGTGTCTGCCCGTTCTTCTTTACGGGGGAGTTCTGGTGCCTTGGTCGGGTTGCTGGTTGAGGCTACCGACGGAGCCCGTTCGGTAGGGTTACCGATTGAGGCTGACATCAAGGTGGGGTATGACAATTGTGAACAAGCTAGGATTGAGGTGTGTTGTGGCCGCAGAGCAGAGCTAGTTCAGCTGATGGCGAATTTGACTACATGATCGGGGGTTTTCTATTCTGATGGTACTACCCCAATATGGCCAATTCGGCTAGCCACCAGGTTGGTTGCATCGGTGTTGACCCAAGGTCGAAAGGCGGTGCATAGAATTAGAATCTGTAGTATATGTTCGTTGTGGAAGTAGATGTTCTTTATGAGTCACAGTCCCAACACCCTTTGGGGTCGAACCTTCGTGTGGTCATTGCCCGTGAAGCCTCCTAGGGTGTGACAATAAAAGGCATATATGTGAAGGGTATATAGTGAAAGCTATCGTATTGTGTATACAGCGGTGATTGCGGTCTTTATTACACCACGACTGTGAGAGCTATCGCATTGAGCATAGAGATTACAGTGAAAGTTGTCGCATTAAGATAGAGATTACAGCGTAAGCTATTATTATTACATGCACTGCTATGCCAATAGCCCTGAGTAGCTAATAATAGTTCGGGTGTTACAGTATGCACCCTCGGCGAAGAAAGAGGGTGAGGGTGGTGTTGGGAGATTGAAACTCTCGATTGGTCGCCTGGATAGAAGAGATTGAGATTGTAGGTGGGCCGTTATGGTAGGGTACTTCGGATATGAGAGATTGAGATTTCGGAGTGGCCTGATGTGATTGTGGCTGAAGCCCAAAAGTCTCAGTTACTAGTAGTGGATTCACTGGTGGGTGTACGGGTGAGGGTAAGGATGTAGAAGTGAATACAACGAGAGCTGAAATACTTATGTATACATTAGAGGTTGTCGTTTGGTGTTCTGAGTTATTCCTAGAAGGGGTAACTAGATTGATGAGAATAGAGTGGTGGTATATACTGCCCAACTGTTGAGATCTTGTGAAGTGGCTCATGATTTGGAGCCTCTAGCAATTGTGGTTATGTGATGATGGTTTTGTGGCAATCGTACATGGAGGCGGTTGCATTTATTTTGCAAGTGTCTTCGTGCGGCAATCATGGAATAGGCCAATTGTGACAATTGTGACAACAGTGTTGTATTTATTCTTGTGCCAAAGAGGTGGCGCTATTACCTAGGTGAGGTGATAGCAGAATTATACGGCAATTAAAAGAATCTCGAGTGTTGTGTAGTTGGAAAGAAACCGAGCATGACATATTAGTCAGTATATGATTTGATGATTATGATTATGGAGATTTAAAGTTAGGCTGAATGAAGTCAGTCTACTCAAATTATGACCAAATGTGGTGGTAGCCTCTCGAGTTTGAAATGGAGATCACATGTATGTAAGAGTGTCTTCGAGTACTGAGATTAGTAAGATGATCAAGCAAAAGGCATTGAGTCGTGATGCATTGGTCTGTTTTGATTCTTACGAGAAATAGACCTATTGCGAATGGATTAGGTGGGTGGTCTAGGAAGGACCGTCCCGATGAGAAAGTACTTTGTTAATTGGAAGCTATCGTGAGGAGGCATTCGAGGTTTATGGTTTATGTGGTATAAAAAATTTTGAGGATGAAATTTATTTGAACGGTGGTAGAAATGTAATACCCCAAATTTTGAGACTTGAGCTTAGAGAATAAGCGTGAGATTAGTGGACTGCTAAGCCCTGATTTAGTAGGATCCCAAATTGGATTAAGAAATATGAAAATGAGTTTGATAGTGATTCCAAGGGAATTACCATAATTAGGGGTATAACAGTAAAGTTATCGACCAATTGATCAGTTGCTGAAGAGAAAACTCATTGGTAACTTGAAGATCAATGGCTAGGATTGATTTGTGTAATAGATCAAGGGGCGGAATCATGTGTATGTGTGTGCATGTGAGCCCATGATAGTTGAAGCAAGATGGTGACAAGTGGCAACTTGTGGACCATTCGATCATGGTCAAAGATTCTCCTCTCTTCCCTCTCTCCTCTCTCCCTCAAGTCGGTTGTGGGTGTGTGTGGGAGCCAAAATTTGATCTTCTTCATGGCTTTCTTTCTCTCTCTTCTTCATCCATTTTAGCCATGCTTGAAGGAAGAAAGAGAAAATGAAAGGCGGGTTTTTGTTTAGCTTCTTGTCTTCTTTAGCTCAAATACCTTTCTTTAAATTTGTTCATAGTGATGAGAGCTTCATTGCTATGGTTTTAGATTTGGGAAATAAGGTGTTTTGGGAGCTTGAGGAATCTTGAAAGATGAAGAATTAAGGATTAGCTTTGAGAAAGAGGAAGATGTAATGGATATCTCCCTTTTGATCTATATATTGTGTTGTTTGGTTGAGTTTTATGATTTGTGGAATTTGCCCTAATTTTGGTATAATTGTGAAATGGATTATTTGAATATGATAATGCAGTAAAAATGGTGTCATAGGGTGTTTTGATGCCATTAGGATTGATTTGAGTCATTGGGAGTAAAAGTTATGGAATTTGAGTATTGTGTGTGATAAGTGTGATCAATTGGGAAAATGTCATTGTGATATGATTTTGGTTGTTTTGAGGTTTCCAATGTGTTCCTTGTGTGAAATTATGTTAGAATAGCTTTATGTTAAAGTTTTAGGACCATTGGAAAACATATGGGTTAAGTTGGGAAAGTTCTGATATCTGCTGCATTCTAGGTTCTGATAGAGCCTAACTCGAGTTAGTAAGGGTCTCACTCGAGTGCATTGTCATAGAAGGAGCAAGAGTGCACTTCCTTACTTGCGAGTGAAGTGGATCTTCACTCGAGTGCACCATGGCTCACTCGAGTAAATATGTGGTGTGTACTAAGAGCCGCTCTCGGGTTTTCACTCGTAGTTAGTTTGGCAAGAGTGTGAGCTAGCACTCACAAGTGTTGGGCAATCACTCGAGTAAGGGTCTTTGTTCTCAAGTGCACTTTTGACTCTGGGATATTTGTGCTTTCAGGTAAGTTTTGGAGCTTCACTAGGTAGGACTCGGTTGCTTAAGGAGGCATCACTCGAGTGTTGAGGTTATTACTCGAGTGAAAGGCATCCATCACTCAAGTGAGGTAATCTTCACTCGAGTGCTACAGTAAAAAAGGGGATTTTAGGGATTCAAAAGATGGTCTTTTGTCAAGTATTTCCCAACCCTTGAGTCTTGTGTTTAGGCTTTGAATAGCCACCTAAAGGTCGTGAATGATAACCAACTTAAGTGTTTAAAAGTTAAGGAATTGGGAAAGGGATTAACCCTATGTCTTTGTTTTGGTTATAGGGTTTGGTGTTCGCCCTGATCGTGAGCAAGCCGGAGCTGGAGCTTACATGGAAAGCGTGTAGGGAACATATCTCTTCTGCATGTATTTGATATTTGTGCTAGTATGTTGGTGCATGTCTTAGCTTTGCATGATTATGTGTAATTTGAAGCTATGTTTGAATTTATGCTATGGCCATTAGTATGTTGTTTGAAGCATTGAGCTTACAAATTTGTCATTGTGTGAGGATGAGTTATGTGATGCAAGCAAGTCATGCATTAAACATTTATCGTACATGCATATTGATATTGTTGTCATACTGATATTCTCTAGAATCTCACCCTCCCCTACTAACCTTACAGGCAGGGTAGTGGATCAAGGATAGAGCAGGCACCAAGGGCGACGATGACTCCTTCGGGTTGTTGTTCTAGTTGTTGGTTATCATATTTGGGAGTATTATGTATTTGGATTTGCCTGTGTATATGTGGATAAGGATTTGCTTAAGTGTATGAGATAGATTTGTGTAATCCTATATAAGGGCTTATAGGGACGAATATGCCATGTAAGGCTTTGATTAATATATGGAACCCGAGATTTGGCCCGGAATTATATTGCATACTCTGATATATTTAAATGTGATTTATCTTCGTGTAGTAATTGTATTCGGAATGTGAATGTGAGACCAGGTTTTAAATGATTTCGAAATATGTTTGTGGAAACGTCGTCTGTTAGATGGGCTTGTGAAATGTTATTTGATTGTTATTGGTCTCTATTTCACTTAATTTGCGTAATCCGAATATTAATTATGGCAGGGGGTTACACCCCGTCATCCTCAACCCACCCTTAAACTCAACACCCGTCTTTTTTTTCCTCTCCCACGCAACTGTTATGCTCTTGGCTCTCAAATTTTCTTCTTTTCCCTTGTCTTAAGCTCAACAAGTCATTCTTCCTTCCCTACCTAGTGATTATTGTTTCTCTTTCATTCTCAATTTCACCATTTGTATTGCGCCTCAAACACTTTATCACCATCGTCAAGTTCATGGGTTGTAGAAGTTAATTTGGTTTAGAGTTTGCGTCGGAAGCGTCGAACTCCTAAGCCCTATAGGTAAGTTTTTTCTTAAATAGCTTGTAGAGCTTATAGTTTAGATGAAGTACTCTTTCTATGCTCCAAAAGGCCATTTGTGCCTCGCATCAAATCAAGCTACGTCCACTCTACTAATTAACCTATTTATTTGTTTTCTCTTATATTAAAAATATGGCCGTAGTGCTTAACTTCAAATGTATATATAATTAATGAAATCGAAGGGATCAGCGGTCCACAGGAAGCTTAGGTTAAATTCCAAAAGGTTCAAGCTTAAACTAGTTATCTGTTCTTAGTTTATTCCAAAAGAGGTCCCTAACATGCCCTCAAAACATTAATATATGTTGTTCGCCATTAATTCTTCCCATTATTACAATTGTTTTCATGAGCCAATGTGAAAAACTCAGTAGTTTTAATGTAATGTAAAATATTAACAAATAGTGTAAATAAATGCAAATACTGTGATCTTATCAAATGATGTAGTAACATTTTCCTTTGTGATTTTGATATATTGGCAAGATTAATGGTTGTGTACACCATATGTTGACCATGGATCCCTTCTTTAATTTATCGCAAATATACATTAATTGCTTCATCTTCATGTTTTTGACCAAGATTTCTTTTCATTACTCGTCTATTAGCATTACTACAAAAAAGCAAAGCTGTGGCACTTATAATTGTATTAGCTGTGGCACTAGAGAAGTGCAACATATCTGGACGCCACTAAAAAAAGCTGTGGCGCTTGGAAGTCCCACAACATTTTAATTTTAATTTTTTTAAAAATACCCTCCTGTGGCGCTTGTTGGAGGAAGGGCCATAGGAGGGGGGTCTCCTGTGGCACATGCGTTAGCAAGCGCCACAAGAGATGTGTAATATCCCAAAATATACTCAAGGGCTAAATGTACAGAATAGATGGTGGGATTAATGAGAGAATTACCTCTAAAATTTTGCTATGACTTTAGTCAAGTTTCACATACAAAATTGGCAATTAAATATTATATTGCAAGATGATATTTTACAAGATCATCATCTTCTTCAAAGGGCCATGAGTTATGTATGACAAGAGGAAAAGTAAGAGTAAATACATATTGGCTACTAAATATGACATATGGAAGCAATTGGACCAAGTTATAAAAAGATGAAGACTTGGTCAACAATCCTATGCTAATTGGTGAATTAATGTTATTATTCAAGGAGATATTACAAAAGATCATCATTTCTTTTCCTAGGCTCCATTTTCGTATAACATGAGGCAAGAAAGGGAATTAATTATATGACCAATTAAAAGGAGAAGACTTGGTCAACAATTTTAACTAAAAAGCAACATATGTGAGAAGGTAAACTAAGATAATTAAAAAAAGGTTTTTTAGCTCCTTTTGGTCAACAATTGTAGGCCAAATAAAAGATGATAACTTGAATGAAAAGGGGCCACATATTCGTATGTCATCAAGAAAGAAAGAGAAAAGATTTCTTGGCACATTTTGTGTAACTCCCTGCCTTGATAACCTTAATTATAATTCGAAATTGCTTAATTAGAATGAAATAGAGACCAATGGATGATTAAACTTGTTTCAATCCCTTCCTTGGTCTCAATTTTCATGTCTCGAATATAGTTACCTGTGCAGTTAGTCGCATTCAAATATATCAGAGTGTATAATAAAGTCCTGACAACTCTCGAGAGTCATTCACTAAGGGTTTAAAGTTTCCTAGATAAGCGATTACAATACCGTTCCAAAATATTATTTACATCCCCAAAAATAATATACAATAATCCCGTTCTAAAATAGATAACCAATAGTTCAAACTAAACATCTCTACTAAGTCTTAGCCGCTCCTGGTGGTTTACTTCTCCTTGGAGGTACTTGCCCTGTCTGAAATGTTAGTCAATGGAAAGAATGAGATTCAAGAGAATCCCAGTAGTAACAAATCACTCATACAGTATATAAACACACAGCAAGTAAGATCACGTTTAGCAACAACACAATGATGTATGGCTTACGCCTCACACGACAACACTCATGGCTGTATACACAATATGATAGCTTTTACTGTAATCTCTATACTTAATGTGATAGCTTATGCTGTAATCACTAGGCTCAATGCGACAGCTTACACTGTAATGTTAGTAGTATCTCAAAGCATCTCAATGAATGACAACATACATATAATGTTTTATACACAGTATAGGAGAAAGAGTCACTACCTTGTCCTTTCTTGACGTTTTTCAGCTCAGTTCGTTTACGATCAGAGCAAATGTCAAACCCTATAATCCAGAGTTAAGAACCAAAGATTAATCTCTTATTCCAAGCTCTTTCTTTTTAACATTTAAAGTTGGTTATCATTTGAACTCTTTAGGTGGCTACTAAAAGCCTAAACATATGCCTGAAGGGTTGGAAGAACTTCCCCAAAGATCCTCTTTTCAGAAGAAAAATATCAATTTTTGGCTAAATCACAGAGTGAAGAAGGCCTCACTCGAGTGATGTCCACATTTACACTCGAGCACTAACCTTAGCACTTGAGTGACCACCCAATACCCACAAGTGCCCACGCGCACTCTTGACAATTTATGTAATATCCCGAAATTTGGGATTGGAGGCTTGGGAATAAGCCTAAATTAAGTGGACTACTAAGCCCCAATTTATCAGGAGCCCAAATTTATCCCCTAATGATTCTTATATCTTTAGGATATTGAGAAAGTAAAATGATGAACTTTGAGAATATAATTATGTTTTTGGTGAAATCGCCTATGAGGTAGTGAGCTTGTCATATGATTTTGAATGAACCAATGATGAGTAAAAGTTATGAAATTTTATGGCATGAAAGTAGACATCCTAAGCTTTAATATGATAGGTTATATGACTCAATTACAGCTATATACAAAAAGATATGAATTTTTGAAGTCAGCACAGAAAAACTGTGAAGTTTCTGGAATAGTATGCAAAGCTTGAAATTATGGGAATTTTGTGATTCCATCTAGCAAAATTATATATTTTTCCTTGAAACTAGACTCAATGAGGGTTTTATAGGCTCTAGAATCACTTCAATTCAATGTTTCTAGAATTAGTTATGATTTTTCAAAGATTGGATAGAAATTTGCCAAAATTTTGTAACAATCCGAAAATGGAAAAATAATTATTGAATAATTATAATATTTTATAAAATCATATTTTATCATCTTCCTCCTCCCATTTTCGTCAGTTTTACTACAACAAGAGAGAGGAAGTGTGAGATTTTCTTTGAGAGAGAAAGGGAGGAAAAACTTGCAAAGGTAAGTGTTTTCTTCGTTAAATTAGTTCTTAATGCGTATAACTTCGTTCCTAAGCTTCATATTCATGTGATTTAAGGTTGTGAAGCTCAATTTGGTGTTAGGAAAGCTAGGTTTTCAGCCACTATTGAGAAAAGCTAGTGGGAGCTTGAGTAACTTCCAAACTCTTGTATATTGACTATTCTGGCTGATGTGGACAACTTAACCGGTGAAATTTCGTCGGATTGTCTTTAGTTTTAAATTTGGAAATTGAGATGACCTAGGGGTTATTCTGCTGAAACTGGTACTAAATGGTATTTGTAATATAATGGAATAGTCAATAAAGTGGTTAGGAGTAGAAAGGAATGCATTTACGCAGCCGAAATCGAAAAACCCCAATTTTTCCCGGAGAACCTATACATTTCGGTCAGGGATGTTAGAGGGCCTTAGAGTTGGATTTTCAATGATTGATGGTTCCATTGAGTTCAGGAGCGAAAATTATGTGGGGTTACAGTTGGGCACTTTTTCGGAAAAGGCCGAGAAAGCATAATTACGAAAACGCCCTTGAAACATTGAAATAAGGGTTGCCAAGGGCAATTTCGTCTTTTGGCAGTGAATTTGGTAATTCCGAGTCCGGAAATGGATTCCTTGGGTGAAAATATGTTAGGATAGCCTAGGATAGAATTTCGAAAAAGTACAGCCGGACTGGGTATTGTAGGGCTGGGCCGGGTCCCTAGGGGCATTTTAGTAACTTTTTTAATAATAGGCTCATATAACCCCCAGAAACACTATGGAAGTGCCTAAATAGTACATTTGACATTGTAGGGTCAAATATGGAGCTCTGACCTATTGGCACGCAAAACGAGGAGAAAGATTGGAGGTAGGGGACTTACCTTACTTGCATGTATTTGATATCTTTGTTTGTGTAATGATGTATGTGATTGCTTTACTTGATTGTGTAGAGCATATTTGAATAAATGAAGCTCTGTTTCTATTTTCGCTGTGGCCATAGTCTTGTTGAATGAAACATTGAGCATGCAGAAATGTCATTATGGGGTATACATTTAGATAAAGCTAACATGCCATACACATAGCATCAATCATGCATGCAATATGGTATATGTTTCCTACTGAGATTCTCTTGAATCTCAACCTCCCCTACCAACAATTTAGACAGGAGACGACCAAAGATATGTAAACAACAATGTAGAGTACCGTACGAGGGGATTACAGTAGTGGAACAAAGACGGGAAGAAGTCTCCGTTTCACTGGGATGAGTTTAGACACCCTGGTAGCCTTGTACTGCTACCTTAATTATAAGTATCATGTACAAACCCCTATGAGGAATTTATGTAATCATGTACATATTATCAGTATATTTATGCTATTCCTATGTTGCCTACCGAACCGCATATCGTTTTCCACAAATACTCTTTAAAAGGTTGAAATTGAGATAAGTACGTGACAATTTTCCTGTGAGTACCAACTCGAGATGCGCATCCATAGTACTACATGCACATGCACTCGAGTGATACCTTATGTACTTGAGTGGTAACGCATGCCACTCGTAATTGAAGAAGTGCACTCTTGCCTTTCGCCTGAAAACCTCACTGAACCACTGGAGAGAAAGGGAAAGATCATGCTGCACTCGAGTGAGACCCTACCTCACTCGAGTGAGGCTTATCAGAAGCAAAATCTCAGCAACTGATATAACTTTCCAGACTTGCCCAAATTGATCCCAATGGTTCAAAAAATCGTACCAAAGCTCATTCTCACCTAATATGTCATAAGGAATCTATTGGGAACCTCAAACAACCCAATTCCAATTCAATCAACACATACTTCATTTTTAATCAAAATACTACACAATCCTCCAAATTATTAATCCTCCTAATTCAACTCCAAACTAAATCCATTGGCATCAAGACACCATTTGACACCTATTCCACCCCAAGACACTAGCTAATTCATTTATTTCAAAATTAGGCCAAAATCAGGGCAATAATCCAAAGTTCTCAAAACTTAACCAAAAATCACAACAAATATACCAAAATACTACAAATGCTCACATCTTTAAATTCCAAAGACTAGTTTCATGATTCTCTAGCTTTCAAACTTGTTCAAGCTTTAAAACACCTTCTTGCAAAAATCTAAAACTATCAAGATGAAGATCTCATCAAGGTGGTCATATTAAAGAAAAGCATTTGAGCATTTGAAGCCAACTATAATGTGAAAAATCTCACCTTTGATTTCTCTTTCCACCTTGAGCTCAATGACATTGGAGTTGGAGAGAGAAAAAAATGAGAGAACGATGATAATCACAATTTTCCTTCCTCCCATGCTCACAATAGACTTTGAGAGAGAGAGAACGAAGAGAAAAGGCAAAGTTAAAAAGTTGACCTCATCTATGGCTTACATAACGACACTTGTCATAATCCTATGTCATCTCCCAATATATCCATACCCATGCATACACATGGTCACTCTACCTAATCTCTTAAGCAACTAAGCATGCCACAATGATTCCTACCAATTAGCAAACTCCCTCATTGGAAGCTGACTAATTGGTAGGCCAATTTCCTATTTTGCCCCAGATTATCACAATGCTTACTAAGTCATTACTAAGCACATCTTTATATCACAATGCACATCATATACTTCAAAAGTATTTATTCATTAATAATTACATCACTTTTGAAGTCATTATTAGCCCTTAAATACAATTTAGGATATTACATTTTGGACATCTAATACATGAGCAAAGAAAAGACTTGAGGAAAGAAAAAAAAACTCAAGTTGAATTGTTACATATATTTGACCAAGGTGAATCAATTTTGACTACAACTTTTTACCACCTTTAGACCATAATTTCAGCTACCTCTATAAGTGATAAAGAAAAGGAAAATCTAATCATTTATCACTCTTTCTCTTCATCTCAAGTTGGTTTGCAGCAGCCTAAAACGTAGAGGAAGAAAAGCAAGGTTTCAAGGTGAGTTTAATCTTGATTTTTCACCTCCTTAACCTCATCTATGACTCAAGTGTCCTTCATAAACATTATTCCTCTTGATGAGAGCTTCATTTCTATGGTTTTAGAATTTAAAGAGGTATTTTGAGCCATCATCCAAGAACACAAGATGAAAAACTAAAGAAAGAAGCTAAGGAGAAGCAAAAGGTGAGAATTGGCTTCAATTTAAGCTATTGGTTGTATAGGTTGAATGAGTATTTTGACATATATAATTCTGCTATGATTTTGTGCAAGTTAGGGTTTAGAGAAGTCATGGTGTTTTGGTTATGTATTTGGTGTTTTATGATGATTAGAAACCATATGACACAAGTTTGATGCTCAATTTGGGAGTTTGGTAATTTCTAGAATTTTGTTGATTTTTCTGCCAAAATAGGATATGGGGAATGAGTAGGAATTTTTTTATTTTGTGTTACCATTATGTTCTACACAAAAAATTGTGTGGAAATAGGCTTGGTTATTGATTTTGGAGCCATTGGACACATTGGTTGAAAATTGGAAAAACTGTCAAGTGTAACTCTGTGTAAGGCAATCAGTTTGTAGGGACATTTTGAATGGGCAATTGGTGTCTAAAAATTCTAAACCTTTTCTTTCTTAAAGTTCACATGCCAAGCTTCAAAATGGACATATAATTCATATCATTTCATTTTGTAAGCTGGGAGTTATGATTTTCCAAAGTTTGGGATTAAAACTGGAATCTATTTTGGAACAGTGTTGGATTTTATGCAATTTTGTATTTTTGTGGTTATGGAAAGCCTTGGTTCATATTTTTCCTGTGTAGAGGACTTATATATATGTCAATAGGCCTTGGGATCACCCCATTTCAATTTTTCTAGAATTAGTTATGATTTTTCAAAATTGTTGAAAAATTTTGGCAGATTGGTCACCTATAGGAAAATTGAAGATTTTATGGCATAATGTAATATTATGGAACTTTGAGGTTAGAAATTAGCCTTTTAGGTTAATTGACCACTTTAGCTCCTTAGTTGACTTGATTAAGTGACCATAGCGATAACCAACTCTAGTATTATGAGTTATTAAAGAACTGGAATAGGTGATAATTCGTCGTCGTTAATTTTGGTTTATAGGATTCGATATTTGCCCTGTTCGTGATCTACCTGCGCCAAAGCACAATCGGAAAGAAAAAGGTAGTGACTCTTTCTCTTATGCTGTGTATAAAGTATTGTATGTATGTTGCCATGCATTGTGATGCATTGAGATACTACTGCCATTACAGTGAAAGCTGTCGCATTGAGCATAGAGATTACAACAAAAGCTGTCGCATTGTGTATACAGCCGTGAGTGCTATCGTATATGGCGTGAGCCATGTATCATTGTGTTGCTGCTAAACATGATCTTACATGCTGTGTGTTTATATACTGTATAAGTGATTTGTTACTATTAGGATTCTCTTGAATCTCATTCTTTCCATTAACTAACCTTACAGACAGGGCCAGTGGCTTCAAGGAGAAACGAATGACTAGGAGCATCTAGGACCTTGTAGGGATAATTAGTTTTGGATTGTCGGTTATCCATTTTGGATTTGGTGTTATTGTATAGTTTTGGAATGTAAATATTATTTTGAGATATAGTTATGTAATCCCTAAAAAGGGAATCTTGTAAACCCTTAAGACATCTACATGAAACCCGGGGGTTGCCGGGATTTTTGCTGTACACTCTAATATATATATGAATGTGATTTAACTGCATAGGGTAATTATATTTGAAACTTGTATTTGAGACTAGGATAAGAAGAGAAATTTTTGAAAGAATTTGTGAAAACCCTACTGTAAGGAAGGGATTGAATTAAGTTTAATTATTCGTCGGTCTCTAATCTATCTTAATTGCGCGGTATCGAATTATAATTACGCTTATTAAGGCAGGGGTTACAAGATGATATCTCCTATGGCGCTTGCGTAGGGTCCTCCTTTTTTTTCTTATTTTTTTTCCTTTTCTTTTTCTTTTTTCTTTTTTTTTTGGGTTCTTCCTATAGCCCTTGTTTAAAGAAGCGCCACAGAAACTCTTTTTTTGTTGGGTACATTTTGTTTATATCTCCTATAATTACAGTATTGCACACTGCATGGTCTAAGAAACATTTTGTATCTATATCCACAGTATAGCAGAATGAAGAAAAGCAAACAACAATGATAGATAACTTTAAAATGATACAAATAGATGATTAATTAGCTAAAGTAGTACATAAAATAGTTATACAATATATTGAACGTGAATGAATTATACAACAAATTCAACTTTAATACATGCATGACACAACAATTGGCAAGAACAACACAATAAAGGCCGGCAGTTAGTAAATTAAATAGTATAGCTACCCAGAGATTTGTCTGAACACATATTCACACCATTCGTCGTTCACTTCATTAAACTGATGGTCAGTCAAAGTATCACAACATTGATCTTCATAGTACCAGTATCTTCTTCCAAGGATAGCTAAGGTGGGGGTAAGCAGCTTTAGAATATCTTAAGGATACAGAGGATCGATATGCAGTCAATGTTCTAACAAAACAAATAGAAACTAATTACTTTTGGTTATTTAATCACATAAGCAAATATTTACACATATGCACGTACACTTACCTATTGAACAATAGTAACATACTCACGTACGCTTACCTTTAACATCTACTTCAATTTTTCAGAAACTGAATCAGGATTCCGCTCCATCTCATCATTAATGTGATTTTTCAACCAGCTTGAAAATTGTTTATTGTGTTCTTTTGTTAACAAATTTTCATTCCAATCACCATGTACCAATCGAAGAGCATCATTGTGTTCTTCTACATACGGTTCGACCTCATCAGTGTTATGTAGCACATATAAGTGGGCTTGCTCCCGTTTAGTCACTGATATCATTATTACATCCCTCCCAGTTGTTCCTTTCCTTGATCTTCGCCCATCATGATCGGACTTGGGGATCCCTACAGGGTCATTATTTGATAGAAAATCAGCACAGAAGTCACTTGCTTCTTCAACCATGTACCTTTTAGCGATACAACCCTCTGGGCGATATCTATTTTTAACATACCCTTTTAATATTTTCATGAATCGCTCATTCAGGTACATCCATCTCAAGTATACTGGACCGCACAATTGAATCTCTTTGACCAAGTGTACGGTTGATGTACCATAATGTCAAAAAAAGAAGGTGGAAAATATATTTCAAGTTAACACAGAGTACACACAATTAGCCTTTACAAATCTTAAAACTTAGTTTAATCTACCACTTTATTGCAAATCAACTTGAAAAAGACACAAAGTTTAGTGATGGTGTTTCTTAAATTTTTGGGTAAAATGGATCGTATACCAAACGGTAGTAAATTCTGCATGAGCACATAACAATCATGAGACTTGAGTTTCTTTAAATTCAACTCTTTCACTGATACAAGGTTCTTTATATTTGAAGAGTAGCCCTCGGGAACTTTAATTCCTTGTAGAAACTCACAAAATAATTTCTTCTTTTTCCTCGACAGAGTGTATGCTATAACCCCCTGCCTTTAAACACGTAATTATAATTCGATACCGTATAATTAAATTGGATTAGAGACCATCAGATGATTTAAACTCATTTTAACATCCTACCTTACAGTAGGCTTTTCACAAAAATCCTTCAAAATTTTTTTTTCCTATCTGGGTCTCAATTTTAATGTTCGAATATAATTACCTGTGCAGTTAATATACATTCATTCATATTAGAGTGTGTAATCAAATTCCTGGCAACTCCCGGGTTCCATACGTACATCAACTAAGTGTTTGTAAGTCTCTCTCTAGGGAATTACATAACCAAGCTCCAGTACAATAATATTTACATCTCAAAATATACAGTAATCCCAAGTTCAAAATGGATAACCAATATCTCCAAAATCAAATATACCCCAAAAGGTCCTAATCGCTCCGGATCTTTTGAGCCACTTGCCCTGTCTGAAATGTCATTGGAAAGAATGAGATTCGAGAGAATCTCAGTAGTAACAAATCATTCACACAATGCATAAACACAAAGCATATACATAAATCACAAACAACAACAGCAGCAGCAGCATAGGGATACATGGATTTTAGCATAAACAACAGCACTCATGGCTGTATACACAATGCGACAACTCTCGCTGTAATCACAATCACGACAGCTTACGCTGTAATCACAATAACGACAGCTTGCGCTATAAACGACAGCTTTCGCTGTATAACAACAGTTATCACCAGCTGTAACTACAGCAGCATTAGAGATCATCACAAACAGTGATACAACACACATACAGTGCATTACATATAGTATAAGAGACGAGTCACTACTTGGTCCTTTTCTGACATTCTTCGGCATTGTGGGCTCTCAAGGACAACAAATATCAAATCTTATAAACCAAGTTAGGACGACCCGTCAATCTCTTTTCCTAGTTCTTAATTCTATAATACTTAAGTTGGTTATCATTTAAAGTCTTTAGGTGACTATTATAGGTCTAAACATATGCCTAAACGGTTAGGAGAAACTACCTCGAAGATCCTCCTTCTTGGAAGAATTTCTGATTTTGGGCTGGCTCACTCAAGTGATGGAATTGCACTCGAGCGACACCCCCAATTGCACTCGAGCACCAGCTAGTGAGACACAGCAAACGTGTACACAAGAGCACCAACACTCCTCAGAGTAGTTAGCTCACTCAAGCACAGACACCAGTACTCGAGTGATGGCACCCTATTCACCCGAGTCCCATCGAGTGAGGTGCAAGAAGTGACAACCAGAGAGCAACCCAACTCCCAAGAGACAAGTGCACTCGAGTACCAGCCCTAGTGCTCGAGTGACCTCCCAATGCTTGCTAGTGCCTATACGCACTCTTGACAATCCGCCTATGAGTGATAACTCAAGACGCTCACCCATAGTGCGACATGCACCCGCACTCGAGTGACTCCATATACACTCGAGTGATAGCGTACGTCACTCATGGTTTTTGCCTGAAGACTTAACCAAAATACCCCAAATTTCATACCGCACTCGAGTGAGACCCTCCCTCACTCGAGTGAGACTTATCAGATGCCAAGTCACAGCAACTGATATGGTTTTCCAAATTTAGCCAAATGAGCTCCAATGGTTCCTAACTTATACCAAAACTCATTCCTATCCAAAAGGTCATAAGAGACCAATTGGTAAGCTCAAAACTACCAAAATCCTACCACTATGACACATTCAACACCTCTAACCACCTTGCAACCAAATTCACCCAATGACTAAACTTCTTCTTTTCAAATCCAAACCAAAACTATTAACACCCATACACTATTTGACATCTATTCTACCATATTACACTACTCAATCCATGTATTTCAACATTGATCCAAAATCAGGGTAAAATCACAAAATCTCAAAACCAAACCAATGGCCAAAACAATCATACCAAAGCACACTAAATGATTACCTCTTCAACTTAGTAAGATCAAATCTCTTTTTTCCCAACTTTCAAATTTGTTAGAACTCCAAACCACCACCTTTCACAATTCTGAAAACATAGCAAGGAAGCTCTCAACCTCTTGAACAAATTTATTGAAGAGGCTTTAAGCATACGAAAGCAATTACTCACAAAAAAGCAAGTTTTTCTCTTTCTCTTTCTTGGTTCAGCTGCACCGAATGGAGAGAATGAAGAGAGAGAAATGAGATATTGATGAAGTGTAGATTTTTCATACTCCCCATGCACTTAGCCGACTTGGGAGGGAGAGAGGATGAGTTTGAAAATGTTGACTTCATCCATGGTCCTCAAGATGCCACTTGTCAACATCTTGAGCTTCCTTATATGGTTTCATATACTCTCCTACACAATTGATTCTACCTCTTGTTCTTTCAATCCTAACCATTGATCTTGATTACTAAGGAGTTTCCTCTTTGGTAACTGACCAATCATTTGGTAAATTTACCATTCTGCCCTTGATTATCACAATGCACATCATATACTTCAAAAGTTCTTAATTATCATTAATTACTTCACTTTGAAGTTATTAGTCCTTAATTACAATTTAGGATATTACATATGCTGTTGGTGGTAGATAAATACAATGCCCTTGCTCAATCGGTGCCAACTCTTCTCTAATTCCCAAGTTCACTAAATCCAACCTCAAATTGACACTATCCTTGCTTTTTCCTTGGATATTGAGTAACGTACCAATTAGACTATCACCGATATTTTTTTCTATGTGCATTACATCAAGAAAATGTCTCACATATAAAGACTTCCAATATGGAAGTTCAAAGAAAATAGACTTTTTCTTCCAACCACTTGTCTCGATTTGTTTTGCAAAAGGCTTGCCAAAATTGTTATCCAAGTCTTTTACCTTGGAATACACTTGGGCACCGGTCAACATCTTTGGTGAGCTATCTTCATCTGAGTCACCATTGAAAGTCTTTTTCCTCTTCCTCCAATGATGTTGTGATGGCAAGAATCTTCGATGCCCCATGTAAACATTTTTCTTACAATGATGAAGTCTTACCGAATGAGTGTCATCTTCACATATAGGGCATGCACCATATCCTTTGACGCTGTATATCAATAAATTACCATAAGCAGGGAAATCATTAATTATGCCAAACAACATGGCTTTCAAAGTGAAACTTTCTTCCATATACCTGTCATACACACTGACGCCTTCCTCCCAAAGTAGCTTCAAGTCATCAATTAGAGGAGCCAAGTATACATCTATATCATTCCCAGGTTGCCTTGGCCCAAAAATTAACATGGACAACATCATAAACTTATGTTTCATAATCAAGTATGGAGGAAGGTTATAAATCATCAATATCATCGGCCACATGCTATGTGTACGACTTTAAACATCGTGCGGATTAATTCCATTAGTTGATAGTGCAAGGCAAAGGTTCCTTGCTTCATCCGTAAAGTCAGGGTACTTATGATCAATTTTTCTCCATTGAGGAGCACTGTAGGGTGCATAAGCTTCGTGTCTTTAATCCTGTCATCTATACGCCATGTCAAATTTTTATCAATCTCTGTATTACTGTAAAGCCGCTTGAATCTCAGAATAATGGGAAAATACCATAGGACCTTTAAAGGACTTTTCCTTTTCTTCTTCCTATATCGAGATGCATTGCATTTAGGGCACTTGTCTAATGTTGCATAATGATTTTGAAATAATATGCAATCATTAGGACATGCATGTATCTTCTCATATCCCATACCGGTTGTAGAGCAAAGAATTCACATTGCCTAGTATGTCTTGGTAGGAAGTACATTTTCTTCTGGAAGCATATCTTGCAAAAGTTCAAGCAGTACGGTGAAACCCGAATTACTCAATCCGTAACGAACTTTAAAGTTGTACAACTTCAACATTTCTATCAATCTTATGTATTTAGTACTACCGGCATATAATGGTTTCTCTGCATCACCTTTCAACTTCTCAAATCGTTAGGGCAGTTATGAAGCACCCCTTCTACCACATTTAGCATTTCTTCAAGACCAATGTCTTCATCAAACATGTTTTGATTAAATTCATCTGGAGCACCACTCGTGGTATGCACCAGATCACTACATGCATTGTTCGTCTAACCATGCCTTGTCCATCGTATATATGTTTGATCAATACCGTAACACACTAAATGATCTAGCAAATCAAGTGGACTAATCCGCTTTCCGAAAGAACAAGATAAGCAAGGACACAAGATTTTGTCAGGATCTTTTGTGTACTCAATTGCAAATGTAATAACATCTTTCACCCCATCTATATATTCCCTTGAACACCGATTAGATGACATCCATTTACGATCCATCTATGCCTTCAATCTATTTTTTAAAAAAGTACGTGGTTAGTTGTATGACTATTGCATTTACTAATTAATTTTATATTTCTTACCAATTTTAAAATAAAATTTGCAACATGAAATCTTCAAAATTGAAGCTTTCTAAGTCTTAAACCCTATATTTTAATTGACAAATAATCCATTAATTATTCCCAGGCATTATAATAATTTTTCACAACTCATAAATAAAGAAACCATATTTGCCACAACATATCATAGGTAAATTAGAAAACATTACAAGTCAACAAATAAAATACAAGTGTTCAGAATATATAAATAATTAATTTACTTATGCAACTAATCCACAACAATCATTAGAACACCTAAAAATTATAACTAACTATTATTAAATTCAACTAAAATCACATCTGTAAGGTCAAAATTTAAAAAACATACCGTAAATAGAAGCTTCAATAAACTGATGAGTTGAAACTACAAACACAAATTAAACATAAAAAAATAAATAAAATATTAGTGGTCGTAAGTTATTTTAATAATAATAATAATGTGTACAAAACATCAATATATAATAAAATAAAATATGATTAGCTTAGATATCTAAAAATATGATTCAGAAAAAAAAGAAAGAAAATAAAATAAAACAAAAAGGAAAGCATGATCCCGACATTAATTAAATTATTTTCAGCTTAATGTTGAGAATATATAAAAAAAAAAAATCTTTGACTAGCTACATTGCCAATTATTCTTGGGTAGTCATAAATATGATGCATACATTACATACATATATACATACATACATATAAAGAGGGAATTGAACTGGACACACATATTGTAAAAAAATATTTTCCACTGTTAATATGCTAGTTAAAAAGATATTAAATATACTTAAAATTTCTTTTTTTATTAGGGGAATTAAGTTCGCTTACAATTTCATAAAATGCTTTACATATTTGAATATAGAACTTTAAGAAAACTTTATATATGAAACAAATATAGTAAAATTTATACATAATATATTTATTAAAAAATATTTTTTATATTGATATATATTATAAAATTTTTAGAAAAAAAATTCAATTGAATAAAATGAACTCCTTGTTGTATGCTTTTTTCTCTTACGATTCTAGTTAATATATTTAAAGTTAAACAATATAGGCAAATTATATTTTTAAATATTAATATTGATATATATTGATATATTAAAGTTATTTCATCCATATTTTGAAATCCCAAAATGAGTTAATGACTCAATTAATGAATTATTCAATTTACTATCCTGATTTCAATTTTTCCTATTTTAATTGGCTTTATATGAGATTTTCTCTATTATAGTTTAATAAGATAATATAAAAAATTATTTTGTTACCTCTATAAAATGGAACACATAGAATGCCTTAAATTAGAGTGAACTGATGTTAACCGTTAATTAAATTTAATTTGATATTAAGAAAATATTTAAAATATACTTTATTTCATCAGTTGGTTCATACAATTTATAAATGACCCAAGGAACATCCACTCCACAAGAAGTCTTCTCTATTCTTACTATCCATTAAGAGAATCGCAAGCATGTTCATTATCATGTTCAACCTTAAGTTCAATTTCTTTTGGCTTGTTGGGGTTTTATGTTTCTTTTGGTGTCAAGGATATTCCAACATGATGAAGAGTTGTGTAGAGACAGATATAAGCAAGCTCTTCTCAAGTTGAAAGATGTACAAATATATACAACATATATATATGTGCATGTCATAAAAAGAAATAAAAGCACATCATAGAATATAATCAATGAATATATACACACACATGCGTGTGAAAAAAAAAAAGCAGAACAACCTGGAAAAAAAAGAATAAGCATGTTGAACTTACATATTAATTGATCAGTGTAGTGGAGTGGGGGACCACGTTATCCGTTGGTGATGCAATCTTGAGTGAGGAGGAGGAGGAAATTTGAGCAGTTGGGACCAACTAGAGTGGGGACCAAAAGTGGAAGAGAATACAAAGAAAAGGGAACAATTGGGATAGGAGCGAGGACTACATTTGGAGTAAAACAAAGATGTAGATTCGATGATGAAGATGTGTGAGCATGTGTGCGTGTGGGTGTGTTTTTAAGTGTGAAGATGACAGGAAATGGAGGGAGGGGGCGATGGATGAAGAAGTAGAAATGAGAAAGGGAAAGTTTAATGGAGGAGAGAGGAGGGAATAATTAAAGTAGAGATATAGTCAAAAAGAGAAGGAGAGGGGGGACCACGCGGGAAATGAAAAAAATGATAAGGGTGGGGGCGGGGAGGATTGCAATTGGTGGAATGTGGATAGGGAAATCTATGGAAAAAAATATTTGGCCAAGTGTTGCACCTGCTAAGGCCACAAGCCCAATTGTGGTGCCTGGTCATAGCTGGGTTTGTTGGGCTGTGGCGCTTGGTGGACTAGGTGCCACAGTTGGTCCCCAAATTTAAAAAAAATAAAATAGAAAAAGAAAAAAAAGGAAGTTGTGGCACTTCTTTAAAGAAGAGCCAAAAAATGTGCACCACCTTTCAACGTTTTTGTAGTAGTGTGGGAAGCTCATAACTTCCTTTTCAAATCATATACAAATTATTGAAGCTGCATGTTTATTAGTTTCTTATATTCTGATTAGTCCACAATAGAATTTGATTTTTCCAGGTTCAAAAATTAAAATAGGAGAATTATTTCTTCTATTCCCTTTGCTGTTATGCTTCAATTTCTTATTTGTCATTATTTGATCTTTAACTCTGTAGTCTCTAGGCTACTAATAGTCCTTGTTTGCTAGATGACTTTAGTTGAATTATTGTATCTTAGTCTTTGTTAAATTCTGGTTGTAAGCATCTTAGTTGAATTAAAATGGTATGCATTTTCAATTTTTTTTATTACTTATTGATTTATTAATTAGGAACTACAACAATCAAATAATTCTTTGCATTGAAATTCTCAACAAGCAATTGGACCCAATGCCAAACCAAAGCAAAATGGCTTGAGACGGTTGGCTTCTTTTGTTGACGATATGGATGACTTCATTGGATTGAATGTGAGTAATTAGAGATTGTAGGGAACCCTTTTGAATTAAATGGCTTGGGACGGTTGGCTTCTTAATAAGTAAGTATGCACTTTTATTTTTGAATTTAACATTTAAGTTTTTTTTTATTTCTTCACTAACTTATTTCCCATTTTCATAGGTATATCCACAATCTCTACAAAGAATTGGATAAGATTAATAATTATGGATTCTTGTACCCATATTCTATTGAATCGTCTGAAAACAATAATGTAATTGAAAGAGCATCATAGATTGGAAGGACAATTAAAGAAGGGAATAAAAGTGTTGGTTTGCACCATTTATAGAAAGGTATTTATTTCTAATTCATTTATCACTTAAGTAAAAGCTTTAATGACATAATATTAATATAAATTCATATTGTAGTAATCATTAGAGGCTCGTTGTTATTTGCCCACATGAACATATTATATATTGGTTATGTTCTTTATAATGGGCAGTGAGTGAAGATACGAAGTGGGTGTTTAAAACGTAAGTTTTATGTAAAACTCTATTCTATAATATTTGAATATATCATTTTCTTACAATTCTTTAATAATAGATCATTGAAGATGCATTCTATGTTGGTGGGAAAGAATGTTCAAAGTGATGTCAATTGGATCCTTCTGAAGGTAAATACTTTAAATTTAAACAATATATTGATGAATTATATTACTAGTTTACTGAATTTGATTATTCTTGTTTGTGTACATTCAAGTGCTATAAACAACTAAAAAGTTTTGAGTGCGGATGCTATGTGATGCGGTATATGTATGAAATCATCACTAAGGGCCTCAATAACTCATTTAACAAGGCAATAATACATACATACATATATATATATATATATATATATGTATGTATCATAATTTTAGTTTAGACTTTGGTTTTTCTCTGAATATTGCTTACCTACAGATTTTTTGAATTTGTAGCATTTTCGAAGTTTGGAGTCATATTATGAAGTACAAATAAGGGCGATATGTGATATTTGATTTGAATATTTTGTACATTTAACAAAATTAGAGTAGAATGATAAGTTACACATGGTTCTCTTTTGTAATTTGATAATATTAGATACACACTTTTGTTTTGACCATTTATTTATGTTATACACTAGTTGCAAGACTTACATTGTTGTACATTTTTTTGGTCAACATTGCTTTGTTGTTCATTGACTCTATATGATAGTAAGTTCTCAAAAGAGGAGTTAATATATATAAGTTTAGCTCTTTTTTTTAAGAAAATTATATTACAATTATGGCATCAGTTATCACCATACATGACACCGTAATTTGTAATTATGGCATTAGTTTAGATAAGAATAGACATCGTAAACAATCAAATTATACCTCTATTATGGAGTCGGTTGAGCACATGCAAGATGCCATGGTAGTCTATTACGGCATCGGTTTAGTTATAATGTGATGCCGTAATAATATTCATTTACAGTGTCATATCTTGAGCAACTGACTCCGTAATATACTCATTTACAGCCTTATATCTTAAGTAAGTGATGCCGTAATATATATTTTTCGCTACGGCTAATTTCGCTACTCCCTATATGTTGTGGCGAAAATGCAATTCTACCTAATGCCAAATTAACTTTTTACACTCGTGATAATAAAAGGTTCATCTCCAAAACTTCTACTAATTAGATCAACTAATGTAAATCCCAACTGATCAATCATCACACCATTGTTGACATTAACCCACTTGCATTTGAAAATGTGAAATTTAATTTTAACAAAATCAACCACCCAAATCTCTTCAAAAGGCTATAATAAGGTATTACTGCTAATCTAGGGTTCTTATTTTTCGAACTAGAGAAGTGCATAGATTCAGCCACTAACATAACCCCACTGTTCTGGGTGGCGCTCCTATCATCAAGGGACTTCATGTAAAATATATAACCATTGATCACAAATAAAGTTCAAGTTATGACATCAACCTCAGGACCACGTGCTAACCATTTAATTGTATCAGAAACACACTCTTCTCCATCAACCTTTTGTTTAAAGCAATATGCAAAAGTTTTATTATGCTCCCTAATTAACCTTTGTTCGGTCATTCGACTATTTTCTTTCCAGACAATTTCTTTTTGAGTATTAATGTAATCTTGAACTTTATCAACAATATTCAAGATGTACAAGTGAACTTGTTGCATGCAATTCATTAGGATCAACACTCTTTACTATAGCCCCACGTCTACCCCCTTCTTCATCATGACATTCAGGAAGCCCAATATGTCTTACATTTGATAGGTAATCTTGACAAAACTCCATGGCTTCTTCAGAAACATATTTCTGAATAATATATGCTTCAGGTTGATTTGCATTCTTCACATACCCTTTTAGGATTTTCATAGTTTTTTCAATTGGGTACATCCACCATAAATAGATAGGGCCACACAACTTTATCTCCCTCATTAGATGAACAATTAGATGTACCATTATGTCAAAAAAAGAAGGAAGAAAAAGCTTCTCAAGCTGGCATAAGATCAGATATTCCTTATTTTCCAGTTCATCCAATCTTTCTGTCTCAAAGACTTTACTACAAATGGCATTGAAGAATAAACAAAGTCAAGTCAAAATATGTTGAAGATCATATTCGGCAATGCCTCGAATAGCTACCGGGAGTAGTTGTTGCATTAAGACATGACAATCATGAGACTTTAGCCCTACTAACTTGAAGTCTTTCATTGACACAACCTTCTTAAAATTTGAAGAATACCCTGAAGGAACTTTGATGCCATGTAAATACTCTCAAAAGCTTCTTTTCTCATCCTCAGACAAAGTATGAGCAGCTAGAGGACAAAAAGTTCTCTTACCATATGGCTTTGGATGCAAGTCTTCTCATATCCCTATTTATTGCAAATCTATTCTTGCCTTTACACTATCCTTGGAACTACCTTGTATGTTAAGCAGTGTCCCAACAATACTATCACATACATTTTTCTCCACATGCGTAAAATCAATACAGTGCCTCACATCAAGATTGGGTCAATATGGAAGATTGAAGAAGACATACATCTTTTTCCATTTATTTTTTTCATTACTATTCTTTGTAGTCTTACCAAAGATAATATTGATATTTTTCACCTTTTCATAAAATTGCTCCCTAGTCAATGGCTTCAAAACATCTTCGAACTCTTGTCCACCAAAAAAGGCTTTCTTTAATCTACAATATGGGTGGCCTTGTCTAAGAAATCTCCTATGGCCAAGATAAATTGTCTTTCTTCCATGTTGAAGTTGATGATAGCATGTTCCTTCTTCATAAATTGGACATGCTTTATGGCCTTTAACACTATATCCTGACAAGTTTCCATATGCAGGGAAGTCATTTATAGTACAAAATATTATGACTCGTATTTTAAAAACCTCCTCCTCATTCATGTAAAAAACATCAACACCTTCATCCTACAACTCTTTCAAGTCTTCGATCAAGGGTTCTAGGTAAAACATATGTCATTTTTGGGTTGTTTTGGTCCCCAAATCAACATAGACAACATGATGTACTTTCGTTTCATGCATAACAAAGGAGATAAGTTGTAAATTACCAATAGAACAGGACATAAACTATGCATGCTGCTCAGGCTACCAAAAGGATTCATGCTATTCGTGCTAAGCCTAAGCCTAAGGTTCCTAGATTCTTCATCGAAGGTAGAAAATAATTGATTGATTTTCTTTCATTGAGAAGAATCAGTCAGATGTTGAAGCTTTCCATCTAATATCCTCTCATCCACATGCCATCTCAAATTCTTTGCATCGTTTTCATCAGCAAACAAGCTCTTGAACCTTGGTGTGATTGGAAGATACCAAAACACTTTTACAGGGGCGTTATTTGATTTATACCTTAGGGTTTCACATATCGGACACTGTTGTTCCTCTTCATATTCTTTTCTATACAATATACAATCATTAGGGCATGCATGGATCTTTTTATACTTCATCCCGAGTAGACACAGTATTTTCTTAGCATCACAATATCGAGAAGGCTACACATTATCATCTGGAAGCATGTCCTTAAAAGCCTCAAGCATTTCTAAAAAACTCTTGTTGCTCTATCCATGACGTGCTTTCAAACTTACTAATTTCAATATTGCTTTCAACAATTGGTATTTTTGACACCTCGGGTACATCGGCGTCTCAGCATCACTGCATATATTACCATATGCATGTGATTGCTCAAAAGCCTCTTCTCTTAGATCACGAATAATATCCTTTATCCGATCATCCGTATTCGTTTATTATCATCAAAGGCCACTCCTCCTATTGAGATGAACTTTATATTTCTAATTCTTCACCATGCCATACCCATACTGTATAACTCTTACAAAATCCTTTACAAATTAAATGTGTATATATATCTATAGTACTTAGTCACTTCTTATTCAAACATACTACACAAGGGCATTAAAACTTCCCACTACCATCATCGGCATTTCTTCTAGCAAAGACTAAAAAACGCTTCACTCCATTATCATATTCAATACTCTCACTTAGCTTTTATCCAACTATGATCCATATATATCTCAACACTTGTAGCACCCTATATCAAATAGCAAAAGGATAGACAAAAAACAACAACCATAGAGTTTTAAAGATTTTAACGAATTTTAACATGCACCATTTGAAACTAGTATTGTTTCAATAAACCAAATACACTAACAATCAAAAAATCATACTAAATTAAAATAGAACTCATAATGGTATTACTCCAAGCCAAATATCACAAGTCAGAGCATCTTATTTACTTTTGGTCCAAAATAAGAAAAACGTATATAGTAATAAAGTCATCACACAGTTTTTCCTTTCACCTTAATTACTTTTTTTCTGTAATTATTTCATGTCTAACTATATTATCATAGTTAATATTGTTGAGAATAAGCAAATACAAGCTGAAAGTTGAGGGCTTTAATTAATAGAACACTAACTCGATTGAAGACCAAGGAGTGAACTTCTACCTAAAATCACGTGGCGTCGACTGAGGTTAAAATGAAATCCTTAAATTCAAGGCACTGACAAAGGGAAGTCACGGTAGAGGAGAATGGTCACTATGGAGAATAATGGTGGCGACGAATGAGAGTGATGATAATCAAAGAACAACGATGAGGAACATACCAATGGTAGCGGTAATGACGGAGGGGATTTGAGCAAATGAGAAATGGGGAGTGATGGAGGAGTTCAGAAC
Organism: Inga leiocalycina; assembly: GCA_963242795.1. NCBI lineage: Eukaryota > Viridiplantae > Streptophyta > Magnoliopsida > Fabales > Fabaceae > Inga > Inga leiocalycina. Next base: position 30,874,253 of record OY725332.1, read on the forward strand.
AAGAAGCGACAGAGCTCACATAGAAATAGCGATAAGAGAAGAAAGGGTTCAGAGCGCGGGATCTGGGCCTAGGACTAAAAATATTTGAAAAATGCTCACCTTTAAGGCCGGTTTTCCATAAAAAATGATCTTCAAAGGGAGAATTTTTTTTTAATTTTCATCTTTATGATCAATTTTTATGAAAACCGGTTTTAAAGTGTTTATCTTTAAGACCGGTTATTAATAGACGGGGGAGGGGCCCCAGAGGTGGATCTAGCTAAAGAAAGGGAGGAGCATGTGAAGAGGGAAGAAGAAGGACTTCTTAAGGCATAATTACAAACATAATTAAAGTATTAAATTATGCATGCAGAGGGGATGCTCTATAATGTCTACTGAGATTGCGAATGAAATTAATCGGCGGCGGTAGGACCTACCAGTGATTAACTTATTAAATCTGCTAATCCCGGGTCAACAGAGGAGGGAAGGATATGATACAAAGAAAAGTAGAAGAAACTGATTAATTTTATTGAAAAGAAAGCATAAGCACTTACAAAAGAAGAAAGGGGAAGAAGGAAACTCACCGGAGGGAGGAGGGGGAGGAGACTCGTTGGAGGAGCTCAGAGCTTCTCTCTCTAGTTCTCTCTCTAAATGCCTAACCGAACCTGCCTTAGAATGAGACTGAATTGACTTTAAATAGATAGGCGAGGATACTATTTAGGGTGACTGGTAACCAGCTAGTGACTTGTACTGTTTACACAGTTCTGGTGAACAGTTGACCGGTGACTTGTTACTGTTTAAACCATTCTGGTTGGTATTATTTGCACAGTACTGCCGACACATGGTGTTACATTACTATACGGTGAAAGCTACGTGTATACTACGGTGTATAGTGCTACAGTACTTTCATATGTTTACATCGAAAACCTAAAAATAATTCCAAGTCTTCGAGCGTTTAATCTTCGTTTAAATCTACAACAAACTCTTCTTCATCATCACTGGTTGACTGGTTGAAGCCGTTTGGTCTTGTTGTTGTTGTAGAACTTGTAGCATTGAGCTGAGTTGACTAAAAGATTAGCCTTATCTGTGGTTCCAGCTAAGATAGACGTAATCCTCAATTTTTGATTCAGGAATTTGCTTTGTTCTGTCACACAGAGATGCTGAGGATTTTCTTTAAACCATTTATCAACTGCTCTATGGTCAATTCTGCTGATGTCAAATTTGGCCCACCATCTTACCGAGGGAAGTCTCTATAGAGTTGGTAAGAGGGTAGATCCTTGGCTTGTTCTAGAAAATCTGTAACTCCAGGCAAAGACCTAAGATACAGATAATTTTGAAAAATAGTGAAGATCAATTGGGAAAGGATCCTCACCAATATTGAATTTTTGTTTAAATAATTCAAAGGCTTACACTAGTAGAAGAATGACTTTTTAGACAGGTTAAAAATGACTTTTTAGACCGGTTCTGTATTAGGTCTTGATACAGCAGGTCTTAAAAGTCTGTTATTTTTTAGACCGGTTGTTAGAACCGGTCTTAAAAATCAAACTTTTAAGACCGGTTGTATCCACAACCGGTCTAAAAACTCCAAAATTAAGACCGGTTGTGGCACAACCGGTCTTAAATGTCCCACCTTTAAGACCGGTTGTGCCACAACCGGTCTTAATGTTGGAGTTTTTAGACCGGTTGTGGTAACAACCGGTCTTAAAGGTGGGACATTTAAGACCGGTTGTGTCACAACCGGTCTTAAATGTCCAACCTTTAAGACCGGTTGTTACCACAACCGGTCTTAAAGTAATTTTTAAGACCGGTTGTGACTACAACCGGTCTTAAAGCTTCATTTTTTTTTTAAAACGTCCCTTTTATTATATGTACACGCACAGAATGCTCCAATTTTAAACAGCAGTACATGACAATCACTCATTTCAATTTCAAAATTCAAAATCACCAGGCAGTACAGTCATATATATATTGATGATTCATTTGCAATAGACAGTATCCAAATGACAGCAGTAAAACAAACGCAATGAACATGCCCTTTGGTAAAAGTCCCATAAAGAATACACAGAAATTGGAGGCATACACAATACCTTCAACCCCCTCACTAGCTCTAGAATTACTTACTTAAAGCCTCAAGAACATGCTTCCCTGTTTATATTTAAATTAGCGACCTCCTCAGTTCTAATTGAAAAACAGCTCCCAAACCAATAACATTTAAAGCTTACTTGGAGATACTTATGAAATACATAATAATCAAATAGTGCTTAATTATATGCGATTTGATCCATTGACATCCATCTTGTAAACAAAAAAAGGGACAAACTAACAAATGCCAAATACAGCTAGAAACATCTGTCATTAAATATCTACATTCATATTCATAATCAGAGATAAAACATCTCAAAAAGGTCTTCAAGCTTCACAAAGGACACAATAATCTAACCTAATATGGGTACATTTTTACAATAATGTATAATGAACATTGGATTCAAAAACTCACTATTTTTGTAATAGCTCAAGGATGAATTCAGCACAACATGTGCGAATGAAATCAATATCTTCTTCAGGAAAGGGATCAGCAAGATCAAACATCTGTAACACCAAAACCAGATGAAACATTGACTTAGTAACTTAAAAACAATAAAGTAAAACAAAAGTTCTGAAATATAAATTTACCTCTTGGGTAAAATCAGTCGTGCCTAGAGTGATAATATTGTAAATATGTCTCAAAACATAAAAACCACATAAGTTGGACCCCTTTGGTTGCCGACGACTCTGAGAAAAAACATGATATCATTAAAACAAATATAAAGGCATGTCTTATTACATTCTGTAAACAAATCCATATGTACTAACCTTTGGCATGATCCATGTAGGGTCCTTTAAGTCACGAACATGCTTACCACAAGCAGTGTGTAGGAATGTCCGCATAGCCCTATGATCATCACAATGACAAAGGTTATTGGTTTTACACAAATTCCATAAACTTTGCATACAAAAGGTAAGAATGCAAGAAAACTAACGAATTAATGGTCTTTTTCAAATCATTCCCTGGTTTGAAGTGGAGGGAACATAAGAGGATGACAGTGTAACTACTCTTGCATAGAAGAAGCAACTGCCAATGATCACTGAAAAAAACAGAAGAATATTAATAAGCAAACATAAAACATTATATAAATTATAAAATATCAATTTGTTTCTTACCTATGCACATATGGAGCCAAGAAACACTCGGTTCCAGTTTCACTAAGCCTCTTTGACAAGTATGTATGTCTAGTAGCAGCAGTGGTCCCTTTCTCTTGGATGTGATGGGGGCATAAGAATCCAAATTTTTCGCTTTTGCCAGAGGAGACCAACCTACGATGCATGTACCTACAATAATGCAAGCACATAAATAAAAGGTAAACGGTGAAACTTTTAAAATATTTACTTTGAATTGCAGAAGCTACTTACATTAAGAACAGTTGGACAATCCCAATCGTAAGATTTTGTCCAGGAGCTACCAGGGACATCAAATCATCCCTCTCAAGATAGCATGTCACTCCTGACTATCCAACAACTGAATCCGTAGGCCACTCTCTTGTTTTGAAGGATGTATCATATGCCATCAGAATCACTTGCTGCATGATATTCAATGGAGGCTGTGAAACTTCTTGCTGAGTGAAGGGAGCTGGACTTGGTGGGGCTTTGATCGGACTTGGTGGTGGGCCTTTGATCGGACTATCCTCGGCTCGACCAGAAACAAGGTTCGTTGGCCACAAGATGAATGTGCCCAAGACATCGCTAACGACCTTGAATTCATCAGAAGGGATAGGGACAGGTGCATCCGCAATAATCACCTCGTCAACTGACACCCGGACTTGATCACCTTCCATTTGTTGGTGGTGGACAGTTGATCCCAGGTTATGCACACTACCCCGTGCAACTAACCGTCTCAGAGGATCCTCGACAAAAAGATCACAAAGCCCAGTAATTTGCGGGTTAGGACCCTCTGATGACTGCCCGATGTTGCAACAACTACCTTTAGTGCTCTGCTTATTAGGATCAATCGATTGTGGCTGGGGAACACTGGTATCTTGTCTTGAGCTCATAAACACTATCATTTCCTCTTTCATCTTGCTCAACCGGGTCTCTAAAAGTGCATCAAAAGATGCTTCAGCCTCGGCCTTTGCTTCTGCTCTTGCAATGGCCAACATATTCTCCAATTCCTCCCTAGTCACGATGTTTGAGGAATAGTACTGTACGGGGGCTCCAAAGTAATCCCGTATCCCTACCCCTCCTCCAACTCCCCTGACACGGCCTGGATGCTCGTGTTTGCCAGTAGCAACTGTGAGGATGTCATTCCTGCCCTCCGACTTAAAAGATCCCTCAGCTTGTTGTTTTCTAAGTTCATCCTGTAACATAATACAAAATAACAAACGTAAGTAATAATGTACGTTTCTTATGTAATTAATTACAATAACGTTATATACTTACAATTCTTTCACCAACTATACGAGATTGTTCACTCGTATAAGTCCCACTCCTCTTTTGGTGGGCAAATTGCCATTTTTCTTCCCGACGAATCGGAGATGGCGGAGAAAGAAGAACAGAAGGATCGGATTGAGATGCTTCTTCCAATCTCTTCCGTTTGGCCGCCAACAAGTCTCTTTCAGCCTTTGCATAACCCCCACGAGACATTGTATGAGGGCAATCATTCTTTCTACCACTCTCTTGTGCTTTTTGCCTTTTTGCCTGCTGTTACGAGTTTGGATGATCAATTAAATAGTGCAAGTGTACACTGTCGTAATCAAGTAATATAGAAGTGAGTAGAGTATCGTTCCCACGAGGATTGAGCACTAAGTACCAAAATGGGTAATTTTAATTCTATTTAGTCGATCGATAAATTTATGATTGAGAGTACAAATAAAAGAAAAATAATTAAATATGAGTGCAGATGATATGAAAACAAATATGAGAAAAAGTCCTAAGGATTAGATTTCACTTAACAAATTCCGGATTGAATCACTTATCTATTCTAGCCCAATTTATTCCACATGATTGATAGTCGAGTTTCCCTAATTTAATTACTAGCCTCTTCCAAGGTCAAGCAATTCTATAATTAATTGCTAATCCAATATATTCCTATATGAATTTAAGCAATTAATTATGCATTAAGATTTATGGAACTCAATAAGACTACATAACTCATATGAATATATTCCTATTTCATATGCAAGTCATGGTTTTAATTATAGAATCTACACACATGCATCTCCTTCCGGTCTCAACATGCATATTGAAATCATTCAAAAGATGGCCAGTCAATCAAAAGCATTAAGAATAATAATTAAAACTCAATCATGAAGGAGAAATTTAAACTAGATTTAATAAGTTAAGATTCAATCCGTCATTAGTAAGCTATGTCATCACCCTAGGAAAATGAAAATTTAGCACATGATGAAATTAAAAACAAAATAAAAATAAATTGACATTATATAAAACTAGAATGAAATCCTCATAAATACTGCATAAACTTGAACATTAAATTCTCAAACATAAATATACAACAAAAAATATACATAAAAAAAAACTGGAGAAATTTAGCCGTCCATTTAGGAGGTAAAACCTTCCATGTAGGCAGCATGCAAAAAGTAATATAATACTAAGCCTTCCATGTAGGAGGCATACAGAAAATAATATAATACTAAGCCTTCCATGTAGGAGGCATAAAAAAAATAATACAATACATAAAATTAAAAATAAAAAATAACACAATTTATTTAGAACTGTCAGAGAAAATATCTCTCCCTGTCAGAGAAGGATCTCTGACTATAAGAGAAAATTCTTCACGCCTTGTTCTCTCCTCCACTTCCAGTTTGCAAAGAAACACACACATATATATAGGCAAGCGAGCGTCTGTTGCTTCTTCAATTTTTTCCACAGGTGCTACAGTGATTTCGCCTTCTTTTCACGCATTGCTACAGTAATGAACAGTAACCTGTCGGTTGGTTTACGCGTTTTTTCCGTGTTGCTACAGTGCTACAATGATTCCGTCCGCTACAGTCACCTCCGTCAGCTACAGTAACACCTGCTACAGTGAATCCGTGATGAATAGTAACCGACGCTACAGTACTAACATTTTTTTTTATATTTTCTTTATTTTTTAAATACTATTTATTTTACACCCAAAATATATTATAGTAAATTCAAATAGCGTCCATAAAATCATCATATAAGGGAAAATAAATATGTAAATATTTTACTTATCACCTGCGAATAAGAAATGATACAAAAGGAAAGTGTTATAATCAATTAAGATAATTGCTAAGTAAATAAAATAAAAAATAAGTCAACTAACCAAAGATTCAGGAGTAGTCCGAAGCCTAACAAATTCTTCCCAAGTCGCTTGATCAAGAACTGTATACGTGCTGCACGGATTAGGACGAGGCTGGCCATCTCACACCTCAATATGAATGTAATTGTTGGTCAGACTTGTCTTAAACTTGCTCCAGCGCTCATAACAATACGTCATCGTCTTGTTGTACAAGATCTCACTCTGAGGAACATCGTAGGTGAGCTGAAATGCATGCATTGAAGGAGTAAGTGACAAATGAAGTGACATTTGATAATAATTAATTACATACAGAAGAGAATTGTATACCTGAATAGTGTCCCAAATATGCTGCTTCACCTTTGGATCGACATTTCTCCACTCCTCTATCAAGATGCTCGGCTTGTTACGTGCAAGGAGGCCGACGAAACTCCTATATCGTTGTGCATTAGGCCCGATTGGTTTCCAATGTCTATCAAACTCAATCGGTATCTTTTGGCCTGCACTCCGACTGAGGGAAACATCTGTCAACCGTGTGGCACGTCTACCCCTCCGTACAGACTGGCTACTGCGCTCACTACGACCCTGGCTCTGAGCATTGCTAGGCTCACCCTGGTTAAGACTAGCTGGCTGACTCAGAGGTGGAGGAGGTGGCTGATCCTCTGCACTAGGACGCTGGGGATCCGTCATTTGCCTGTAACGACAATAAAGAAAGATAAATCCTAAGCTATCACATGTGAAGACTATATCGATAAAATAACTAAACATATTCTTCAGATAATAATCATAATCATAATTACTTTAGTTAGTTAAGGTCAAAGTAGTATCATAAAGAGATATCCTCCCATATTCCCTCGTGATGATCATTTCTTGTGCCGTGCGCATTATCTGCTTCATCTTCTTCGTTCAGTTCTGGTAGACCCCTGGAAAAAGAAGGAGTCTCAAGAAGATCATAATTTGAGTGACTTTTCTCGTCAATATCAACGACCCTTTTTCCTTGGAGAGCTACAGACCACATTTTATTTGCCTGATCAGTGATATAGAACACTTGTTGCGCCTGATCTGCCATAATGAAAGGTTCATCTCCAAAACTTCTACTATTCAGATCTACTAATGTAAATCCTAACCTATCGATCTTCACACCATTATTGACATCAACCCACTTGCATTTGAAAATGGGAAATCTAATTTTAACATAGTCAACCACCCAAATCTCTTCAATCACCCCATAATAAGGTATGGCAGCCAACGTAGGGTTCTTATCTTTCGAACTAGAGAAGTGCATAGATTCAGCCACTAATACAACACCACTGTTCTGGACGGTGCTCTTATCATCTACGGACTTGGTGTAAAAGGTATAACTATTGATCACAAATGAAGTCCAACTTATGACATCAACTTCAGGACCACGTGCTAACCAATTTATTGTATCAGAAACACATTCTTCTCCGTCAACCTTTTGTTTGAACCAATGTGCGAAAGTTCTGTTATGCTCCCTGATTAACCTTTGTTCGCTCATTCGACTATTTTGTTTCCGTACAATTTCTTTATGGGCATTCATGTAATATTGAACTTCATCAACATTGTTCAAGATGTACAGGTGGACTTGTTGCAATTCATCAGCATCTATGCTCTTTACTGTTGCCCCGCGTCTGCCCCCTTCTTGATCATGACGCTTAGGAAGGCCAATATGTCGTACATTTGACAAATACTGTTGACAAAATTCCATAGCTTCTTCAGAAACATATTTTTGAACAATAGATGCTTCAGGCCGATTGGGGTTCTTCACATACCCTTTTAGTATTTTCATAGTTCTTTCGATCGGGTACATCCACCGGAAATAGATAGGGCCACACAACTTTATCTCCCTCACTAGATGAACAACCAAGTGTACCATGATATCAAAAAAGGACGGAAGAAAAAGCTTCTCAAGCTGGCATAAGATAATGTATCCTTCATTTTCCAATTCCTCCAATCTTTCCGTGTCAATGACTTTACAACAAATGGCATTGAAGAAGAAACAAAGTCTAGTCAATATATGTTGAAGATCATATTCGGCAATGCCTCGAATAGCTACTGGGAGTAGTTGTTGCATTAAGACATGACAATCATGAGACTTTAGCCCTATTAACTTCAAGTCTTTCATCGATACAAGCTTTTTAAAATTTGAACAATACCCTGAGGGAACTTTAGCGCCATGTAAACACTCACAAAAGCTTCTTTTCTCAACCTTAGACAAAGTATGAGCAGCTGGAGGACAAAATGTTCTATTACCGTATGGCCTTGGATGTAAATCTTCTCGTATTCCCATTTCTTGCAAGTCTAATCTTGCCTTCACGCCATCCTTAGAACTTCCCTGTATGTTGAGCAGTGTCCCAACAATACTATCACATACGTTCTTCTCCACATGCATGAAATCAATACAGTGTCTGACGTCAAGATTGTGCCAATATGGAAGATCGAAGAAGACGGACCTTTTTTTCCATATATTTTTCTCATTTCTACTCTTTGATGACTTACCAAATATAGTATTGATATTTTTCACCTTTTCATAAATTTTCTCCCCAGTCAATGCCTCTGGAGCATCTTCAAACTCTTGGCCACCGAAAAAAGCTTTTTTTAATCTACGATAAGGGTGACTTCGTCTTAGAAATCGCCTATGCCCAAGGTAAACTGTCTTTCTTCCATGTTGAAGTTGATGGTAGCATGTGCCTTCTTCACATATCGGACAAGCTTTGTGGCCTTTAACGCTATATCCTGACAAGTTCCCATATGCAGGGAAGTCATTTATAGTACAAAAGATCATTGCTCGCATATTAAAAGTCTCCTTCTTGTTCGCATCAAAAACATCGACACCTTTATCCCACAACTCTTTCAAGTCTTCGATCAAGGGTTGTAGGTAAACATCTATGTCATTTCCGGGTTGCTTTGGTCCCGAAATCAACATAGACAACATTATGTACTTTCGTTTCATACATAACAAAGGAGATAAGTTGTAAATTACCAACAGAACAGGCCATGAACTATGTATACTGCTTAGGCTACCATAAGGATTCATACCATCTGTGCTAAGCCCAAGCCTGAGATTCCTAGGTTCTTCACCGAAGCTAGGAAATAATTGATCGATTTTCTGCCATTGAGAAGAATCAGCTGGATGCCGAAGCTTTCCATCAGAAATCCGCTCATCTGCGTGCCATCTCAAATTTTTGGCATCAATTTCATTAGCAAACAGGCGCTTGAACCTTGGAATGATTGGAAGATACCACAACACTTTTGCAGGGCCCTTATTTGATTTATACCTCGAAGTTTCACATATCGGACATTGCTCCTTCTCTTCATGATCTTTTCTATACAATATGCAATCATTAGGGCAAGCATGGATCTTTTTATACTTCATCCCTAGTGGACACAGTATTTTCTTAGCATCATAGTATCGACAAGGCAACACATTATCATCAGGAAGCATATCTTTAAAGGCCTCAAGCGTTTCTGAAAAACTCTTGTCGCTCCATCCATGCCGTGCTTTCAAGCTTACCAATTTCAATACAGCATTCAGCAATTGGTATTTTTTACACCCCGGGTACAACGGCTTCTCAGCATCACTGCACATATTACCATATGCATGTGATTGTTCAAAAGCCTCTTCTCCTACATCACGAATAATGTCCTCTATCCGATCATCCATATCCGTGTCATTATCATCACAAGTCACTTCCCCCTGTTGAGATGCACTTGGCATTTCTAATTGTTCACCATGCCATACCCATACTACATACGTCTTACAAAACCCTTCACAAATTAAATGTGTATATATATCTGCAGCACTTAATCGCTTCTCATTCAAACATTTTACACAAGGGCAATAAAACATCCCACTATCATCATCGGTATTTCTTTTTGCAAAGTCTAAAAAACCCTTGACCCCAACATCATATTCAACACTCGTCCGTTTAGCTTGTATCCAACTACGATCCATATATTCTAACACCTTTTTTTTGTTTTGTACTTTTTCCCTGGAAAAGGTAGGAGAATGATGAGAGCATGCAATCATTACACCCAAGTACATAGTGTAACTAGAAGTAAACAAAGAATATCGTGATTTAGAGTAGCGTGTGAGGAAAAAATGGAATGAGGGAAAGTGGAATGGAGAAGGAGTGAGGGAATGATAAATGGAGGTGGAAAGAGGAAGCAAAGAATGTGCGTTCGTCAGAGAAGTGACTTGGATATATATTCTTTTAATGTCTAACGCCTGCATACGCTAGATCCATTATTATATTGTTTGTCCCTGGATATATTTTTTAGGGTGACTTTGGTCCTTCGACTAATAATATCCAAGCAATACCGTTGGAAACCAATAGAAGGTAACTAGTTAAACATAGCAAAAAGAACTATAAGTAGAGGGATTTATGTTGAGGCTCACTACCCAACCGAACCACATACATGTTTAATGGTTTGCTTCCACTACAATCCAGCTACTCTGTCACAACTTATTACTTACGTGTCCTATCTTAATGTCTTTATTTGATTCTTCTCAATCACAACATATAACCCCACAAACTTCATATTTAAATCAATCAATAAGTACAAGCTAAAACCCAAATCACAAATCCTGTGTTCTATAAAAATGATGCGCTTTCTAATTCACCGTTCACACATATTGAATACCCCACATCACAAAATTCTTTACTGTGCATTAATGTGTACCCAGAACAACCCAGTTAATTAACAAACTATAGTTCAGTCTATGGTTTCCCCACCGGAAGTAGGATATCACAAATCACTTAGCCAGCTTTAGTGAGCAGTGAATGGAATCAAATACAGTTAGAGGGCCCCTTGCTTCTGCTTTTGGCCATTGGCCTGTTATGATCTCTTGGTCTGTTGCTTCTGCTGAATCAAATGTCAGGATGGGGAGAAATCAGTAATCACTGAACTAGAGCTGCTATATGATTGAATTGAACTCACTTACAGCTAAAGGCACGGAGTTACTTTACTCGACCCTAGGGATAGATTGAGCCAGCTACTACACCACACTACACTTGCCTCTACACATTTACAGAGCTAACCCCTGTCCAGTGATTACTTTACAAACTATAAACCCAAGCTCAGTCTATCTAACCACAGAGTCACGCACAAGAGATATTTTATTTAAAACAGGAAGTGCCATAATTGAAATTCCATTATAATATGTGATATTTGAGGGGTAAATGTAGATCGAGGAAGCATACCTCAAACAAGCGATGAATGAAGATGAAGACGATGAAGACGGACGGAGCTCGAAAACCAGGACCAAACGAAGACGGCGACCCAACAGCGACAACAATCGGCGACCCAACAGCGACAACAATTAGCAGCGACCTGCCGGATTCGATCGTTCCGATTAGATCAGGTAAGGGGGGGAGTTGAGCACTGAGAAGAGAAATGATTGGGATGAAAAATTTCAGATTGGAGAGGGCGCGCGGCAGGGGTTTGGGTGAATATTTGGGTATCACTATCGTTGGGAAAAATAATGCATACCCATAATTCTTTGCTGTCTCTGAAATCACAGTTGCTGGAAGTTGAGCTGGATCACCGACCTGAAAGGAATAAAAAAAGAGTAGCCCCAGGATAAGGAACAATGATTGTTGGATTGCAAAGTTCAGCACTTTTAATTTCCACAAACCATTTTTTATTTATTTCTGTTCATGAAAGAAACTTTAGAGAAGACAAAATACAACATGAAAAGAATCTTCCCACTTTTCAGGCACTGTTTAACATACTAATCGTCAAGAGATGAATTATGAATCTCATACTTAATCACTATCTCAAATATTATTAACAATGAAAATATATGAGCCAACAAAAACTGCGCTTAATTGGGAGTTTTTTTCCTTTGGGCATGACAATTGCAAGTTAAAATACTGATAAAAACATCAAATTAAGAGTGGGATTTTCAAAAGCAGCACCAATAAAACGTACCAGGAAAATTTTTTTGCATTGATTGGCCAAGGGAACAAGAGTTGCAGGCTCCACCTATTCAGGGGTAAATGTCATACTTCATATAAGATTAGAATAACCCACATTCATTTTGTACATAGGCAGAATATCCCAGCAAATTTATCAAAATGGCCCTAAAATTCTACAACTGACAAAATTTGCACGTGTGGTTTATAGACCTGAATATGTTAAAATTGGTATAATGCTTTGTACAAGAAAAAGAACTCAACTATAAATATTTGCCATGTCTGTACATTGCATGCAAAATGACCAAAATCTATGATCCATAATCTATATATCTATAATTACACAAAGCCTGGACAATTACACACCAGTATGCATAGACAATGTTGGTACACAGATAGGTAATTAAAAAAAGAAAAAAGAAATAAGTTGCAACACTGCATATAATTCAATGTCTTTTACTATCATAAAAATTTGTCAAGTTGATGTTTTAAACGTAATTTTCATATTACTGTCATAAGTGTCCCCCTAATAAACATAATCATTCAAGCTTGTCTCTTACAGTCCCCTTCCACCATTCTCATTGTCTAGGTTAGAAATCTAACATGGTATCACTGAAATTAATACAAGGAAAGAATCATTTAAACTAAATATTGCCAGAAAATAGGAAATGCATTAGGTAATCCAGACTGCAGAATGACAGATTATCTATTTCCTCTTTTTTTCCTGCCAAAATCAACTCCGGTTACTAAATGATTCTGAAAGAAAAAAGAGGGAAGCAGCGGGGGGAAGAGTAATTGCCATGTTTCTCTTTGACAAGCTTCCATACATAGGTAGTCCATTCTAAATACCAAACAAACATGGCTGGTGAAATATTCATTGGATTTGTAAGAAATTTGGTCAAGCATTGCCAAATTAAACCATATGCAAATCTATCAACTGAACAACACGAGAAAAAAATAAATAAGGGTGCGAACTTACAGCCTGCGCTGCTTCATCTATGATCACGACATCAAAGCTACGATTGAGTTTACTGAAAACATGAGAACCACTATAAACCCAAGCTCAGTCTATCTAACCACAGAGTCACGCACAAGAGATATTTTATTTAAAACAGGAAGTGCCATAATTGAAATTCCATTATAATATGTGATATTTGAGGGGTAAATGTAGATCGAGGAAGCATACCTCAAACAAACGATGAAGATGAAGACGATGAAGACGGACGGAGCTCGAAAACTAGGACCAAACGAAGACGGCGACCCAACAGCGAAAACAATTAGCAGCGACCTGCCGGATTCGATCGTTCTGATTAGATCCGGTAAGGGGGGAGTTGAGCACTGAGAAGAGAAATGATTGGGATGAAAAATTTCAGATTGGAGAGGGCGCGCGGAAGCCGTTTGGGGGAAATATTTGGTGAACTTTTTAAGACCGGTTTCTAGAGAACCGGTCTTAAATGAAGCTTTTTAAGACCGGTTGTCTAACAACCGGTCTTAAAATAACATTTTAAGACCGGTTGTTAGAGAACCGGTCTTAAAAATCTTCATTTAAGACCGGTCCTCTAGCAACCGGTCTTAAAAATCTAATTTTTAAGACCGGTTGTTAGAGAACCGGTCTTAAAAAGCTTCATTTAAGACCGGTCCTCTAGCAACCGGTCTTAAAAATCTAATTTTTAAGACCGGTTGTCTCACAACCGGTCTAAATTGTATTTTTTAGACCGGTTAAACATAATAACCGGTCTCCCAAATTCTTTATAATTACGTAAATGCCACCGCGCATTTCTTTTAAACCTCATTTACTACAACCGGTTTAAATGTGCCGGTCTAAATCACCTTTTTTGTACTAGTGTTATACAACCTTTGGGGGTAATATCTCTAGTACTGGACCAAAGAATCCCCACCAGTGAACAAACCATTGAGGAAAATCATACTCAATTTTTGTTTTGAAGTAGATAACCAAGTATGTGTAAAAAGTTCATTTTGATCCCAAAAGACAGTGGACCATGTATCAACATAATCTCAGTAGGTATATCCTTTGGGTTCATAGTCAATTTCCCAAAATTTTGGTTTAAATAAATTTTGTCCCCACTGGGAAGGGGTGAGAACTTTTAAAATCTGGAGAGAGGAATGAGTAATCATTGGTCTAGTTCTTTTGTCTGTTTTTCATTGAATCTTAATAGACCCAGTATGAACCAGTATTATCTCATACCATTCTCGAGTTTTTGTCAAATCAGAAGGCTTGAAATGAAATCCCGGAGGAAAGATATTCAAGGCTACCTGATTTGGATTTTGGTGAAAAAAATCTGGTTCCACCTGTAGAATGTGTTTTGCACAAGCCACTTTATGGAAATAAGGCGTATGCGTGCTGGCTTGTGTTTAGGGTTGACTAACAATTGCTTTGGATGAAGAAGCTGTAGTTGTCAGTTGTTTTTGAGTTGGAGGAGTAGAAGGTCTCGGCCAAACTTGAAGACTTTGGCGTGCTTGGTTTAACCTGTCATACTCTTGTTTAGTCATTGGGGAAAATGGTACAAGGGCTGTGTTTTTCCCTTTTTTCACTACCTGTTCTCATGTTTGATTTGGAAGTTTCCTCTGGGCATATGCATGTTCATAAGATTTTAAAATCTTATTTGTAGAGGTTGCTTCTGTTTGAGGTTTCTGGATCGATGACCCAGATGGAGTAGATGACTCTATTTGAGACTGCTTCTACTGCTGTGATCCTTGTGTTTAGGATCCATATTGTTGTAGAAGTTGTTGCATGATCGCCTCCAGACTTGCGCTAGAGACTGTTTGATTTTGAGCATCTTGTATGACACTCGGGAGTTTATCACTCTTTTGTTTATCATCAGGTTCTTTCTTTTTTCTGGGCATTTTGTTGGTTCACTCACTACCTACCCTGAAGAAACTCATGGGTAAGAAAATCTGGTAAGGAGTTTGAAGTGCCTTTGATAAATTCAATGTCAAAATCAAAAACACTTAAAATTGCTTGCCATCTGGCAAAAATTTGTTTAGATGCAAGGTTTTTAACATCTTTTTGTAAAATGTCTTTTGCCGATTTACAATCAATGCAAACTAAAAACCTTTGGTTTAAAAGATCAGATTGAAATTTGGAAATGCATAAAACAATTGCCAAAATTTCTTTTTTAATTATGGAATAATTCTGCTGTGCAGTATTCCATTGTTTAGATGTGAAAGAGACAATTTTTTCTTTTCTGTTTATATGCTGTTTAAGAATGCCACCATAACCAATGTTAGAGGCATTAGTCTCAACAATTTTGTAAGCAGAAGGATCAGGAAGGCTAAGACAAGGAAGTTCCTTAACCTGGAGTTTAATCTGCTTGACAACGTTTGAATGAATATCCGTCCAAGGAGGAGGATTCATTTTAAGATGCTGGTAAAGCGGTTTAATGAAATTGCTAAGATGAGGAATAAACTCAGCAACATAGTTTAAACATCCCAAAAACCTTTGAAATTGTGTTTTATCAATGATTTGATCGGGAAATTTATCTACAAATTGAATTGCTCTTTCAATTGGCATTATGGATCCCTGGTAAATCCAATGACCAAGAAACCTAACCTTAGTTTGAAAAAGACTAATTTTAGGTTTAGAAACTACTAAACCATTTGTTTCTGCAATTTTAATGAAATGATTAACATGTTTAAAATGTTGTTCTATTGAATAAGAATAGATCAAAACATCATCAATGTAAACGATAATGAATTGACTATAATAATTAAAGATTTCGTTCATGATTCTCTGGAATTCAGAAGGAGCATTTTTTAAACCAAAAGGCATAACATTCCACTCATACTGACCAAAAGGTACAGTAAAAGCAGTTTTATACCTATCTTTTTCAGAAATTTGAACCTGCTAAAATCCAGATTTCATGTCGAATTTTGAAAAGATTTTTGCAGAATACAATCGTTTAAGTAGATCAGATTTGTTGGGAATTTGATACCTAATCCATTGTAATGCTTCGTTTAAAGGTTTATAATTGATTACAAGCCTAGGAGCTCCACGTTCTATTTCTGCATTTTTATTCACATAAAAAGCAGCACAAGACCAAGGGCTTCTAGATTTACGTATCAATTTTTTGTTCAGAAGTTCTTGAATTTCCTTTTTACAGGTTTCAAGAAGTTCTGTAGTCATTTGAATTGGTCGCGCCTTTGTTGGTATTTGTTTTTCAGAAAAACTTGTTTCATAAGGCAAATCAACCATATGTTTTTTGCGATTCCAAAATGCATTTGGTAAATCTGAACAAATTGTTTGATGGATTTTCACAAGACAAGTTTGGATTTGTTGGTTGATTTGTGCTTGACACAGCTGAGCTTCTATATGTTTAAAAGAGATATCTTCCTTCAAGAAATTAACTTGTTGTTGTTTCGAAGAAAGAAGATTTAATTCTTTAACTCTGGGTTTTTGAGTAAAAGGAAATAAGATTGTTTTACCCAGATATTGTTTTGAAATTCCATTTTCATCAGTCATATATGGGAATAATAGCCTTGCAAATGGCGCCCTAAGAATAATTTGGGTTCCCATATCTTTAACTAATATAAATGGGGTTTGAATTTTTAAACCTTCATTTTCAATAACAACATTTGAAACTTTGTATTTGACATCTAGGTGTGAGCCATTGATACCATTAAACCTTTCGGTTGTTTTTTCAAAGTATTTTGTAGGAATGATTCCTTCTTTAAAACAATTAGAATCAGCTCCTGTGTCAAACAGAACAGTTTGGTCTAAGACAAAATCATTATTAATAATAATCTTGGCTTGAACATAAAAATTTTGAATTGATATTTTTGAAATCAAGTTTAAAAATGGTTCAGAAAGATCAGAAAGATCAGAAAGATTATGGTCTTCTAGATCGGATGGTGTTTTATGTTGCCCTTCAGTTTGAGTTACAAGTTGAATATCCTGTATTTGGGATATAGCAGTTGCATGGGTGTCTTGTTGAAGTTTGATAAGACTGATTTTAGTTTTGAGGTTATTTACCTCGTACTGAAGGTCTTGGAGGGTTGTTGGTCTAACAAAATGTTTGAACTTGTTTAAAACATTTGTTAAATCATATTTGTTGAAAAGAATAGGAGGTTTAGAGTTTGAAGAAGTTGGAGTTTGATTGAGAATTTCTTTTAGTTTGAACAAATATTCTCTTCTATCAGAATCTGGAAGTTTAGTAATAATATCAAGAAGTAAATCATGTTCCTTTGTGATAACATTAATTTCTGAGGAAGAGTTTTCTGGAAGATCTTCATTTTGAATTTGATTAAGATCTTCAGAAGAACTACTTTCAGATTCAGATTCAGAAGTTTCAATCAAAAGATTGTTTATTTGTTCAAGAAGAGGTTCTTCAATACTCTTAATCTTTTTCAACTTTCGAGTCAAATGACAATATTTAGAAATATGACCCGGTTTACCACATTTAAAACAAGTAACTTTTGTTTGTTTAGGAAAATCAACTTTTGGTTTTGAGCAAAATTCCTTTTCAAGTCTATGAGGAGGTGTATTGGGTTATATCTTTGGTAGACATGTTTTTCTTTTTATGGTAAGGTTTGCGATAAGGTTTAGATTGCTTACAAGGAGGAAAGCCAAATTGTTCACAGAAAGTTCCTAATTCTTTCCTATTCGTGGCCTTTTCTTTTGCAAGTTGACTTTGGATTTTATCATCTTGACAAATCTTAAGAGCAGTTCTTTGGACATAAGAGATCAATTGACCATATGTCAAGTGCTCATAAGGGATGTTGCCATCATTTTGGTTTCTAAATGTTTCCCTAACTTTATCACCTAAAAACTTAGGTAATCCAGCTAGGAATTTTTCTTTCCAAAATGGCTGATGAGCATCATCTCTGGTGAGTACTCTAGTCAAAAAAGTATCTCTATACCATCTGAAATCAGATAAGGTACTGCATTTAAGATTTGAAAGAATTTCAGCCAATCTATCTTTCCAGATAGATGGATCTCCAACAAAATGTTTAATAATTGTAAAAAGAAGAGTGTTTACTGAATTTGGAATAGGTTGGCCATTTGAGGTAATGGGTGTTCCATCAGATTCAGTTTTAATAGATGTAAAAATGGTGTTTTTGTCTTCAGGCGAAAGATAATTATCCCACCAACCTTTAAGTTGTCCAGTAAACCCGGAATCTATAAGATTGGTAATCATTTCATCTGAATAATCATGTTGAGTTTGGTATGCGGTACTTACCATGGACATTCGTTGAAGAGTTTGGAGAATGTTCGACTCACTTTGACCATCTATGTTCCATTCATAGATATTATCAGCATTAAAGAATTTAAAGTTTTGGTTTATTCATTATTCAACCAGAATGTCTGGAGGCTAGCTCTATGGTAATAGAGTTTTGAAGGCTTTTTCTAGTGTTGATGGTTGATCTGGAGTTACGACTCAGAAGGGTTAGAGTCTGTATCTCCAATTTAGGAATCCTTTTCAAAAGTCATAACATCTTTTGATTTGGTTGATGACGTTTGGGTGTGTCTGGGACAGTCGTAGTTTGAAGTTGGCTAATTTGTTGATTAACCTTTCTTAATAAATCAGATCGTTTAGTTTGAAAATCTGACTTAATTTTCGAGTTTATTTGAAAAGGTTTGAAAAGCGGTGTTTCAATTCTAGTTTCGACTTTTCTTGAAGAAACTGGTGTTTGAACAAAATAATCACCTAATACCTGAAGGTATTGGTTTGTGTAATTGTTTTGTTCAACAATGTTCTTAATATTTGTTGGGTCAATGGGTTTTTCAATGTTTTTATATTTGAAAGGTGCAGCCATAATTGGTTGACGTTTGTCATCAGCCAATTGTGGTATTTGCACTGATTTTGGAGGAAGAAACTCAAAAGAAATAATTTCACCTTCAGAAGTTTTCCATTGTTTCTTTGTCATATTGATGGTTTGTAAGAAAGGATATTCCAAGTTTTGATCTTCTGAATAAGCATTAAACCAATCAAAGAATGGAATATTTTCTTGTATTTTCTCAAGAAATCTGTAGAATTTTTCTTGAATTTCTTTTCTAGTAGATTTTTTGAAATTTCGTAGAAACCATTCTCTCTGAAGGGTATATTTCTCAGAGTAAAATTCCTTTTGCAAAGTTTGTTTGGCAATTTGGAAAACACTTTCTAAAACGTTTATGATAAAAGGTTCCCCTGGTTCCCCAAGAGATGAATAGGTTGGAGACTCGATTGATTTCAAGTCATCATCCTTTCATAACTTGTTTGTGGGATATTTAAAGAATTGTCAACTCCTTGAATTGAAATGTTTGTGGTTGTTTGTGGGGTTACCGTAGGTGGTGCAGGTGCATATATGACCGATGGTACTTTTGGTAGAGTTTGTTGGGGACTTGATGTGTTGGGGGCTGTCATGTAGATAATAGATGGTGGTTTAGGTAAAGAAGAATAAGAGTATCTTGAAGATTCATATCTAATAGATCTACAGTCTTCATATAATGAAGGCTCAGTTCTGGTAGCTTGACTACAAGATCTTCTTGGTCTATCAAAAGATAGTTTGACAGTTCCATCTAATGTTTGAATGATCTTGCTTACCTGAGATATAGGTTTAAGAATTGGCTTTGTAGCCTTATCCATTGTCCAATCATCTGGTAATTCAACATCATCCCACATAATTGTTTTTGGAACGGTTAAGTTTGCATTTTGTTTATCTGATAAAAAGACTATTGTTTGGCCATTATCAGGTGGTATTAAAACTAAGGAATTGGATGAGTTTAAGACCTTATACTGTATCCTATATGTTAGGGTAGCAGGTATAGATCCTGGTTTCATTTTCAAACCGTTTAACTGAAGTTTAAGTTTAAGAACTTCAAGAACATGTTCATCCTTTAAATCTGCCATCCTATATGGATAACAGTTAAAGTAGACAGGACCATTATGAAGTCTAAATTCTGCTGCTCAAGCAAAGAATCCAAAAATTCATAATGTCTAGCATCCATGAGGCATACTAGTCCTGATACGTTTAACCCTTTTCTTATCAATGGTTTAATGGCAACTTGAACACTTCCGATATGCAAAAAGTTGTAATCTTTCTTATGTTTGTCAATTGACTTTTGAGAAAGAAGGTAAAATTCTTCCTTTTCTGGTTTGATAGGAATTGATCCTTCAACTGTCTTGATTATGTAATCAGATTTGGAGAACCACTTGTTATCTTGAGTTTGCATTTGATAAAGCGCGTTTAAGGCAATTGGAGGTAAAACCCAATCGTCTACGTTCTGGTTTATATTTTCAAAAGAAATTTCTTCTTTGAAAATTTGTTTAGAAGTTGAAGACTTTGATTCCTCATCGTTTAGCGTAGAGTTATTTAACGGAGTAGAAGAAGAGCTACTACTACCGCGTTTGGAAGAAAAGGAACGGAGAAGAAAAGACATAATATAATTGCAAAATTTAAATTGACAGAATTTAAAAGACGGAAATGAAAAGAGTGCAAGAAGTAAAGGATGGAATTAAAGAGCAGAATAATAAAGAAGTAAAGCTGTGATTAAAGCTGAAGAAAGCTTAAAGAAGAGAAAATAGCAATAATTGTAAATCTCCCTTGCCTAAGTATCATCACCTTCTGGATCCATAGTGGTATAATAATTAAAAATGTATCAGTTTTTATGGATTAAAATATGTTGTTAAGAAATTAGTAAGATTTTTTAGATCCTACTCTAGCCAGACTTGTGGTATATAAAATCTTTATTTATCATACACTACTGCTTGGGGCACAAACGCCTGCCTCAACACACGGGACTTATGGCAACCTCAACCCATGGATGGACTCATGTATGATAAACAAGAACTATATACTTTTGATAAACAAGAACTATATTTTTAAAGTGTTTATCTTTAAGACTGGTTATTATTAATAACCTGTCTTAAAAGTGTCAAATTTTTAATTTTTTAGATATTTTGATATTTTAAGACCAATTTTATTTATAACCGGTCTAAATAATATTTTTAAGACTGGTTTTTTGGAGAACTGGCCTTAGAAGTTATATATAATTACAAAACTGCCACCGGTCAAATTTTTAAGACCTTATCCGCTATAACCGGTCTAAATGTGGTGGTCTAAAAAGGGAATTTTGTACTAGTATCTTGGTTCGTAGGTTGTTGTTGATATTGGCTTTATTTTGTGAAAAATGGAAGATCAAACCCTAAGATGAAATGCTGCCAAAATTTCCATGAAACATGTTTGTTGGGTGTTTAAATGGCTAATCATGTGATAATAAGTGAAAAGGAAGTGGTTAATCAAGAAAAATCAAGAAAACACAACTTCCCTCCTAAGAACCTAAGTTTCGGCCAGATGTAGAACCTAAGGGTAGAGCTGGAATTTTGAAATTCTGATGGTTCCATTGGTTTTAGAAGGAAAAATTGTGTAGGAATACATACATGTGTTCATGATTTTTGGGTATTGGTATGCAAATTTGGAAATTTTTGAAATTAAAAGGAAATGCTGGTTGATTTTATTCCTGGAGGCAGTGTTGTTGTTAAATGAATTTTGTGTGCCAAACCTAGTCCAAATGTTATAAAACTTTCCAAGATTAAAGTATAGATGTAGAGCTTTAATTTGATAGGTGGATCATGATTTTTGGACAAGTACATTAAATGATATGATTTTTCAAAGTTGTGCCTTGTTTCTGAATGCAATCTTGAACTGGAGAAGTTTGGCAAATTTCTGGGAAAAATGTGATAATAGTGACCAGCCTTTGGTATTTTTCCACAAAAAAAAACACTTAGATATCTGTACATATGTAATACCCCGAATTTTGAGACTCGAGGTTAGAGAATAAGCCTGAGATTAGTGGATTGCTAAGCCCCGGTTTAGCAAGATCCCAAATTGTGATTAGGGGTTAATGACTACAAAAGTGGACATGGTTAGTGATTAATGAACCCTTTTAGAGAATATAAAGTGGATTGTAGTCGCGTGTGTTATGAGCAACGCCAAAACCCTGTATTTGAGTTCAATTGTGGATTAACATCCAAATTAACTTAGAATAGAGGGAAGAATTGAATGGGGTATTGTGATGGAAATGGTGTCATGTTGTGATATTTAATCATTGGAATTGATTTAAATTAGATTGGACACATTGGTTGCAAAATTGGAAATGCTGTCCAGTATGAATTCTGTCTGGGCAGTCTTCTTGTGTGGACGTTTTTACTACGCAAATGATGTCAGACAATTATGAAAATTTCCAGTCTTAAAGATCACATCCCAAGCTTCAAAATGGATATATACTTTGTGCCATTTCATGTTGGGAACTGGGAGATATGACCGTCCAAAATATGAGGTCGAAAATGGACTCTGTTTTGGGGCAGTGATGAAATTTGTTTAATTCTGGAATTTTGTGGTGATTTATGGTAATGGATTATATTTTTCCAATGAATATGACTTAAATACCTTTCATTTGGCTTTGGAATCACCTCATTTCTATTTTTCTAGAATTATTTATGATTTTTCAAAGTTTGGGCAGAAAATCTGCCAGAAAATCCGAAAATGCCAATTTTGGGAATTATGACATAATCAAAAGGCAAGATGACATAAGCATGGAATTAAAACATATTCTCATCATCTTCAGCTCCCATTTCCGACGTGCTACACAGCTGAATATGGAGAGAGGAGTTGAGAGAAAAATAGAGAGAAAGAGGAAGAAATCTCGCAAGGTAAGTCGATTTCTCCGACGATCTAGTTCCTAACGCGTATAACTCCGATACTAAGCTACTCCTTTATGTTCTTTAAGGTTTGGAAGCTCCTCTTTTGGTGTTTTGAAGTTAGGGTTTTCAGCCACAAGAAGGAAAAGCTAGTGGGAGCTTGAGGTAACTTCCAAACTCGTGCATATTGACTATTCTTGCTGTTATAGACAATTTAATCGATGAAATTTTGCCGGATTGTCTTTGGTTCTAAAAATGGAAAATGGGTTTGTGGGGCTGTTATGCTGCCCAAATTGATACTAAATGGTAGTGCTAACCTAATGGAATAGTCAATAAAGTGGTTAGGAGTAGAAAGGAACGCGTTTACGGAGCCGAAACCGAAAAACCCCAATTTTCCCCGGAGTACTTGTATATTTCGGTTATGGCTATAAATGGGTCTTAGAGTTGGATTTTCAATGATTTGATGGTTCCATTGAGTTCAGGAACGAAAATTAGGTGGGGTTACAGTTGGTCACTTTTTCGGAACAGGCCGAAAAAGCATAATTACGAAAACGCCCCTGAAACCCTTAAAGTGGGGCTGTCAAGGGTAATTTTGTAATTGACATTGAATTTGATAATTCCGAGTCTGGAAATGGATTCCTTGGGCAAAACTATGTTAGAATAGCCCATGTCAAAATTTCAGGAAAAGTACAGTCGGACCGGGTACGGTGGGGCCGGACCGGGCCCCCGGGGGCATTTTAGCAAATTTTCAATATAGCTTCATATGACCCTCAGAAACACTATGGAAGTATCTAAATAGTACATTTGACATTGTAGGATCGAATGTGAAGCCCCGAGTTGTTGGCTCGTAAATCGAGGAGAAAAGACTGGAGGTAGGGAACTTATCTCTCCTGCATGCTTTGATAACTGTAGTAATGTGTTGATGCATGTTATTGCTTTGCTTGATTATGTGGAACATGTATGAATGATTTGAAGCTATGTTTCAATATATGCTATGGTCATATGTGTATCGTTCGAAGCATTGAGCTTATAGATTTGTCATTGTATGTGTGCATGAGTTATGTAATGCAAGCATGTCATGCATTAAACACTTATCTTACCTGCATATTGATAATGTTTCCCTACTGAGATTCTCTCGAATCTCACCCTCCCTTACCAACAATTTAGACAGGGCAAGTGGCTCGTGGAGGGAGCAACAGGACTCATTCGAGATGAGATTGTGTAATCCCCATTTGAAGAATTGTAATGGGCAATTGTGCCCTGTATATCTTTAGCGGAGGTATGTACTCGAGATTACCGGGATGATTATGTTGTGTACTCTGATATTTATATGAATGTGATTTATCTTCGCGTAGCAATTGTATTCGAAATGTGAATATGAGACCAAGTTTATAAATGATTTCGAAAGGTATTTTTGAAAACCCCATCATGTGATGGGTTAGTAAATGTTATTTGATTATTATTGGTCTCTATTTCATTTTAATCGTGTATTTTGGATATAATTACTGAGGGGGTTACAACATAGGCTTTAGAACTAGTCAATTTGGAATTTCCTAGAATTATTTATGATTTTCAAAAGTTGACTGAAAATCTGCTAGTTTTCTGGAAAACTGTGAAACTGCACTGTGCAGAGTTGGAATGTGCAAGAATTGTTGAAACTGTGATAGATAACCAATAAAATGTGATTAAAGGAAGTAATGCAAGTAATAACCAGTTACTTGTTAAATTTAATTTATAGGAATTAGTAATAGCCCGAGCTGGATCAAAGATATTGGGCAGATAGTAGAGCAGGAAAGGGAAATTCTAGGTAGTAACTCTTTCTTTCATGCACTATGTGATTATTATATGTTTATATATGCCATATTCTGTAACATGAGCACAGTGTCTTGGACACGCATATTAGCTTAGTTGTGGTTTGGGACCCAATGGAGGCGCAGAGTTAAACCAGGATTGCAAGTAGTCGTTTGGCCTTGGATAGTAAGCACATAGCATTCTATCATTCACATAACATGGTGCATGGCATATTTATTTTCACATCGTATATGTCTAATTGTATGTTACTACTGAGATTCTTTAAATCTTATCCTTTCTATAAATGCAAAAAAATGTTTTTAGCAGCAGACAGTGACTCAGAGGGCTGGATAGTAATTAATGGCAACAGAAGGTTCCTATGAGCACAAGAGAAGATGTTGGTTATTTGAAGATCTTTTATTGTTTTAAGGTCTTTAATTATTATGTATGAACCCTTGTGGGGAACTCCTGTAATATAATCAAGCAATATTATTTCAATAACATCGGTTTATTTTTTCTATTCCTATGTGCCCTCTGAACTATGCAATTGCTACTCTGATTAATATCAATAATAAGCGGTATATAAGGCGGTGTCTTACAATGTTAGAGTTTAATTTCATGTATTGTATTGTTTCTTGCATGCCTCCTTTATAGAAGGCTTAGGTAGACCTCCTTTATGGATGGTATAGGTTGCACCTACATGGAAGGTTTTACCTCCTATATGGAAGGCTAGATTTTTCCATTTTCATACAAATTGTAGTTGTATCTTTATGTTTTAGGATTTAATAATTAAGTTGTATGCAATGTTTATAAAGTTTTCAATTTATTCTGGTTTTGTTTTTAATTTCATCATAAGCTAAAGTTCTATTTTCATAGGGTGATGATATAGCTTATTAATGACAGATTGAATTTTAACTTATTAAATCTAGTTTTAATTTTTCCTTCATGATTGAGTTTTGATTATTGTTCTTAATGCTTTCAATTGATTGACCATCTTTTGAATGATTTCACTATGTATGTTGAGAATAAAAGGAGATGCATGTATGTAGATTCTATAATTAAAACCATAACTTGCATATGAAATAGGAATATATTCATGAGTTATGTAGTCTTAATAAGTTCTATAAATCTCAATGCATAATTAATTGTCTTAATTCATATAGGGATATATTGGATTAGCAATTAATTATAGAACTACTTGACTTTAGAAGAGGCTAGTAATTAAATTAGGGAAACTCAACTATCAATCAAGTGGAATAAATTGGACTAGAATAGATAGGTGATTCAATCTGAAATTTGTTAAGTGAAATATGATCCCTAGGGCTTTTCCTCATAGTTGTTTTCATTTCAATTGCATTCATATTTAATCATTTTTATTTTCTACTCTCAATCACTAACTAATCGATTGACTAAATAGAATTAAGATTACTAATTTTGGTACTTCGTGATCAATCCTCATAGGAACGATACTCTACTTACCTCTATATTATTTATTTATGACATTGTACACTTGAACTTTTTAATAAACCATTTATACTTGTAACAAGTTTTTGGTGCCATTGTGGGGGATTGTTGTCATTAATATCAATACCAAGTAATTTTAATACTAATTTGGTCTTCATATTATATATTTTCCCTTTTTGGTGTCATGTGTTTCTTTTTAGGCTTTTGCATAATGCATGACCAAATCGAAGGTGATTGAACTACAACCTTTTGATTATGAGATCGAGAGAACTTGTCAAAGAAATCAAAGAGTTCGTAAGTAGTATACTTCAGTCCTAAGCAATCTGATGGCAAATCTAGGAAAAGAAGCAATAAATACCTAAAAATACTATGTGACTATGAAACACCAATAGTCATATGGACAAGTTTTGGAATAAAAAAACTGCCAGTAGCAGCCAATAATTTGAAATCAAGCCAGCAGTTATCCAGATGGTGCAAGCAGATCAGTTAGGTAGTTTACCAACAGAAGATCCTAACAAACATATAGCCAACTTCCTAGAAATCTATGACACATTCAAGCATAATGGTGTTACTGATGATGCCATGAGACTTATACTTTTCCCTTTTTCACTTAGGGATAAGGCTAAGAGCTTGTTCACTCGCTACCAGTGTGAAACATAACTACATGGGATGTCTTGGCACATAAATTTTTGGAAAAATACTTTCGTTTAGGAAAAACTACTAAATTGAGGAATGAAATTGCCTCATTTACCCAGCATGAACTAGAAAGCCTCTATAAAGCCTGGGAAAGGTATAAGGAGTTGTTAAGGAGATGCCCTCCTCATAGGTTACCAGATTGGTGGCAATTGCAAACTTTCTATAATGGGATAACACATACCTCTAGAATTCCTGTAGATGCTGCAGCTGGAGAATCTTTAATGGGAAAAAGTCAAGATAATGCCTGCAATATACTTGAGTAGATGGCAGCTAATGCTTACCAATGGCCTTTTGAATGGAACATTTCAAAGAAAATACTTGGAGTGCACGAGCTAGATATCCTTATAACTTTGTTTTCTTAATTTGCATCTATATCCAAGCAAGTGAGGTTATTGATAAACAAGCAAATGTAATCAGCACTCCTACTGAACTATGTGATCGATATGGAGGACTTCATATGAGCACACAATGTCAAGAAGGATACTTATTTATGCCAGAGCAAGCTTATTACATCAGAAATCAAAGAAACGACTCATTCTCAAACACTTACAATCTAGGTTGGCAAAATCATCAAAAATTTGGTTGGAGGAATAATCAAAATGTGTTCAAGCCGTAAGGGAATTACTAGCAACAATCTCTTTAAACACCAAATCCATCATAGTAGAAAGTAATTGCGGAAGATGCATTGGTTCAACTCACCGTTAAGACGTCTCAATTCATGGCTAGGACTGACGCAACACTTAAAAGCCAAGAAGTCTCAACTAAATGGGCCAAATTAAAAATATGATGAATTCCAGACAACTAATAACTCTACTAAGTGACACCAAGAGAAGCCTAAGAGAGAATGTGAAGGCTGTTGTAGTAAGGAGTGAGAAAATATTGAAAGATCCTATAATTAAAAAGATGAATAATGGAGAAAAGAAAGAAAGTGAAGAAGAACAGAAGGAGGAAGCACAGAAACCTAAAGAGGATGATGTGCTACCAGGAAGAATTATCTTTCTAGATAGCCCTCCTCCATATGTTCCACCATTCCATACCCTTAGAGACTTGTGAAGGCAAAGCTAGACAAGCTATGTGGAAAGTTTCTAGAGGTTTTCAAAAAGTTATATATCAGCATCCCTTTCACAGATGTTCTTGCCCAAATGCCCAGTCATGCAAAATTCATGAAGGACATTCTCTCAAATATGTGTAAATTTGGGGAATTTGAGATAGTTGTACTTATAGAGGAGTGCAGTGCTATTCTGTAAAAAAAATTACCACCAAAGTTGAAGGATCCAGGAAGCTTTTGCATACCTTGCACCATAGGTCAATGTAACTTTGAAAGAGCACTTTGTGACCTAGGAGCAAGTTAAAATCTCATGCCTCTATCTACATAAAACTCGATCTTAGAGAGGTGAAGCCTACCACAGTTTCATTACTTCTAGCTAACCGATCAATAAAACACTAAGGGGTGTCTTGGAAGATGTTCTGGTGAAGGTGGACAAACTCATATTTCTAGCTGATTTCATAATACCTGACATGGTAGAAGCCCAAGAAATTCCTATCATTCTTAGGAGGCTATTCCTAGCAACTGGGAGAGCTTTAATAGATGTGTAATAGGGAAAGTTAACCTTGTGAGTTCAAGATAATCAAGTATCTTTCAATTTTTAAGACTTTGTCCTTTCCAAATGAAGGGGACACCTGGTATAGAGTAAATACATTAACCAGTTACACAAAAGACGTGGTGAACAAAATCTGCATAAATCAACCACTAGTAATGGGAATGGTAGATGTATTAAAATATACTAATTCTTAAGTCTTAGAGCATCTTAGGTACCTTGAAGCCAATTCCCCTATTTTTAACAATAAACCATTTGAAGATTTGGGAGAAAGGCCGAGTAAGCCAGTACCATCAATAGAAAGACCACCAATATTAGAGGTTAAAATGTTACCATCCTACTTAAAGTTGCTTATCTAGGAGGAAATTCAACATTACCAGTGATAATCTCTGCAGCTCTCACTCCCGATAATGAAGAAAAGTTATTAAGAGTTCTAAGGGAGTATAAAGTAGAGTTTCAATAGTTAATAGCTGATATAAGAGGAATCAGTCATTCAATTTATATGCATAAGATCCTAATAGAAGATAACTATAAGCCCTCAGTCAAGCACCAGAGAAGACTCAATGTGAATATGAAGGTGGTGGTGAGAAAGGAGGTAATAAAGTGGCTGGATACTAAAATAATCTACCCAATCTCTAATAGTTAATAGGTAAGTCCAATTCAAGTTGTACAAAGAAAGATGGAATGACAGTGGTCCCTAATGAGAAAAATCGACTGATTCCACAATGAACGGTGACTGATTGGAGAGTGTACATTGACTACAGAAAGCTCAATAAAGGTACTAGAAAAGATCAATTCTATTTGCCATTTATTGACCAGATGCTTGACAGACTAACTGGGAAAGCCTATTATTTTTTTCTGGATGGGTACACAGATATAATCAAGTTACAATTGCACTGGAGGATCAAGAGAAAAGAACTTTTACATGTCCATATGGCATATTTGAAAGGTGCCATTTGGTTTATGTAATGCACCAATAACATTTCAAAGGAGTATGGCGGCGATCTTTTTAGGTATGGTGGAAAGGTTCATTGAGGTATTTATAGATGATTTCTCAATTTTTGGAGAATTATATGATCATTGTCTCTCAATTCTAGTAAAAGTCTTACAATATTGCATGGAGACAAATTTGGTTCTAAATTAGGAGACATGTCATTTCATGATAAAAGAAGGAATTGTGCTAGGTCACAAGGTATTTAATCGAGGCATTGAAGTAGATAGAGCCAAGATTGAAACAATTGAGAAGCTACCACCTCCCTCCTTAATCAAGGGCATTCAGAGTTTTTTAGGACATGCGGGCATCCATAGAATATTTATCAAGGACTTCTCAAAAATCACAAAGCCACTGTGCATGCTATTGGAGAAAGACACCCCCTTTATATTTAAAGAGGAATGTTTATCAGGCTTCCAAACTCTAAAAAGTGTCTTGACTTCTGCATTAGTTATCATAGCTCCAGATTGGAACCTTCCATTCAAAATGATTGTGATGCAAGTGATTATATAGTTGGAGCTGTTTTAGGCCAAAGAAGAGACAAGGTTTTTCTTGCCATCTATTATGCTATAAGGACACTCTCAGATACACAGTTAAAATAAGCAACAATAGAAAAGGAGCTTTTAGCAATAGTATTTGCATTCAACAAATTTAGAGCCTACTTGATCAGGTCAAAAGTCATTGTTTGGACAGACCACTCAGTAATTCAATACTTGATTGAGAAGAAAGCTGCTAAGCCTAGATTGATCAGATGGGTGCTTTTGCTACAAGAATCTGACTTGGAAATCAAAGACAAAAAAGGGGCTGAGAATCTCATTACAGATCTTCTTTCTTAGTTAGAGCTATTTGAATAAAAGAGAGAATTACCAATCAAGGAGAATTAACCCGATGAGCAAATTTTTGGCATGCAATCACAACCCACGCCTTGGTATGCTGATTTTGAAAATTACTTGGCAAATAGAGTAATGCCTTATAAACTTTCTAGTGTGTAAAAGAGTTTCTAGCTAATGTAAGGAATTACCATTGGGAGGATCCTTTCTTATATAAACAATACCTAGATTGAATTATTAGGTGATGTGTTCCTGAAGAATAAATGGCCAATGTCTTAAATCACTTCCATTCATCCCCATATGGTAGTCATTTTGGAGTAAATATAATAGCTACTAAAGTCCTTTAATCCAGGTTTTACTGGCCTACACTCTTCAAAGATGCCTACAGAATTGTGAAAACCTGTGACAAATGTCAAAGATCAGGAAATATCTCAAAGAGATATGAAGCCCCTTTAACTAACATCTTAGAAGTTGATCTTTTTTATGTATGTGGGATCAATTTTATGGGGCCTTTTCCATCCTCATTTAGCTATCATTTTATTTTAGTAGCTATTGATTATGTCTCCAACTGGGTTGAAACAGTTGCTTTTGCTATAAATGACTCTCAAGTGGTTGTGAAGTTTTTGAGAAAAAATAGTTTTATAAGATTTGGAGTGCCTAAAGCTATTATTAGTAATAGAGGAAGGCATTTTTGTAATCAACAGCTTCAATCAGTGTTAGCTAAATATAGAGTAACTCATAAGGTCACAACTCCATATCATCCGTAAACTAGCTGGCAAGTAGAGATCTCTAATAGAGAATTGAAATGGATCTTAGAGATGACGGTGAATTCTAATCAGAAGGACTAGGCAAGAAATTAGATGATGCACTTTGGGCTTATAGAACTACCTTCAAGACACCAATTGGTTAATCCCTATATCAATTGGTCTATAGAAAAGCTTACCATCTTTTAGTAGAAATGCAGCACAAAGCATATTGGGCAATAAAAGCCTTTAATTTTGACTTAATTGTAGTTAGTGAGAAGAGACTTCTCAAACTCAATGAGCTTGGAGAATTCTGATAACAAGCTATAAGAATGCCAAGTTATACAAGGAGAAGAAAAAAATGTTGCATGACAAAAGAATTTTGAGGAAAGAGTCCACACCGAGACAAAAAGTACTTTTATATAACTCAAGGTTAAAGAACTTCCAGGAAAGCTGAGATCAAGATGGTCAGGACCTTTTACTATGATTTAAGTATGCCATATAGAACTGAGGAGATTCAAGATGGTGATCAAATATTCATAGTTTATAGGCAAAGGCTAAAAGAGTATAATGATGGTATACTCAGCACGCTGAAAACTATCATCATGTTTGAGAAACCAATAAGTAAGCCTTATTTCTAGCACAAGGAAAAAAAGTCAATTGGTTTAGTTTTCGTTTAGCTAAAGATGTAAAAGAAGGGTGGCTATTTGGGAGGCAGTCCAAAACTTTTTTTTCTTAATCATTAGTTTTTCTTTCCTACTTACTGAAGCACATTGCATTGCGTTAAAAATTTTAGTTTTCATCATTTTCATTTTAAGTTAATATAGAGGAATCTCTTGCAAAGCTTAAAAACTGGTTTCCCACTTTTCCTAAAGATGTGCTCAAGAAGATCTATAGCTATCAACTTGAAAGAATGAAGATATTCAAGCATTTAGGCCTTCCTCGGGATGTACACTAGATCATTGAAGCTAAGGTACATTTAGTAGGTGAGATTCGTGAGTCATTTATTAAACCTATACTAGGAATGGAAGGAGTTCTTACTCCAAATAGAGAAGAGCTAAAAGAATAAAGGTCTGCCATAAATGTGCAACCTCTTACTCTAAAAAGAAAAGAATGGTTTCTATAAATCAAGAAGATAAAATTCAATTCATAAATGATGGACTGAGTAAGTAGTAATTGGATAATATTATTCAAGCTCTTAAAACACATCCTAGTGGTGATATTCATGGTATTCTTCTTGATTTAATGAACTTATTTAACAAAGAGAAAGAGTGCTTTGTTTTACCAAGCCTGCCTTAGGACAAGAGTTACAGGTCTCAAGCTTGCCTGAACCTATGGGACATATGTTCTACCATGGTGAAGCTTTTATCACTCTACCCAATAGTTTGGAAACGTTGGTTGGGAATTCTAGCATTGCATATTGGGCTAAGCTAAAATTTCAAAAAAAAAAACCATTAGGATTGTTAAATATTAATGGTTTTTATGAAGATCTATTGTCTTTTTTTTGATCATGCTGTGGAAATGGGATTCATACCCCAAGTAACTCACCCTACCATAATTTTTGCACCAACTACTGATCAGCTTACTGATTAGCTGTAAATCTTTGAACCTAAACCATATCTATTAGTCAAGCAAATCGGTTGGTAATCTTCAGGCGACAGTCAGAAGCAGAATTCAGAAACCTCTCTTCAGTTGTAACTTTTCTTAATCTTTTGGTTTTTCTCTTAGCATTTTGTTTTACTTTATTGTGTGTTTAGTTTCTTTAAAATTAAAAAGAAACTTTCTCCGAGCTCTAGAAGACATTACAGACAATGTATGGTTTAGGTTGGAGGAGGAGAAAATAATAATAATAATAAATTAGTTAGTTAGTAAAACCATTAAATTTATAGGGTGTGCAAAAATGGTAAAGAGTTTTTCTTAACTCTTGAGACGCATTTTATTAGCTGCATGTTTTTGTTTCATCTTAGGGAAAAAATCCTATTTAGGTGCTTTTTAATTATTTTAAGAAGTATAGAAGTTTTAAGTATGGATCAATTGAATTTAGAGATTTCATAGCCTGATTGAACAACTGATTGTTGGGAATGGTGATGAATTTTGATATTGAATGAGCTGAGTTTGAAAGCCCTTGACCGTAAGCTTTTAAGGCTATTTGATCAATAACAATTATTTTTTCTTGTGTGTGATATTCACCTATTAAGTTGTCACTCTAGAACTTGTTTTAAATTTGGTTGAGATTACATTTCACATGCACATTAAAAAATGATAAAGACATTCATTTTCTTTCTTTAGCTAGAGCCAAATAGCCAACCTTACAATTATATCATTGATAAGCCCCTTTGATCCTAATTGATTGTTTCTTTGTTCTCAACCCATTAACATTTGTTTTAATGTTATATCAAGTGATTTTACCTAATTCAAAAGATTAGCAGAGCATTTGAAATTTTTGTGAACTGGGCTTTTTACTAGTGTGGGGGTATGTATATCATCAGCTATATAGTTGTAGAAAAAAGAAAAAAAAAGAAAAATTATTGAGTATTTGAATTAAAATTGTGGGTTATTGTGATAAGATATATTTGTTCATAAGTTAGCCCATTTTTTAATTGCTCTATTAATTTCTTAGATGTAGCCCTTTATATCATGTTTACATTCTTTTTACCTGTTAGACCCTTTGATATTTCCATATTTTTCAAAGTATTTATGCATAGTTCGGTGGGCATATAGGAATAGCATAAATATACTGTTAATATGTATATGATTATATTATAATAAATCCCCGCAGGGGTTGTACATAAATGCTTATAAACATAAAATATAATAAAAGCCTGTAGATAACCAACTGCTTCTCCTAGACTGAACTGGAACCTTTTGTATTTTTCTCGTGTAGTCCTCTTCTTTATTCTCAGTACAACCTTCTATTTTCACCTGTCTAAATCATTGGTTAGGGGAGGGTGAGATTTAAGAAAATCTCAGTAGTACACAATTACCATAATGCATGCATGATATATGCTAAGTGTAGACATGTTAGCCTTAACTAGATGCATGCAACATAATAACATTTCTGCATGCTCAATGTTTCATGTAACATACTTATGGCCATAGCATATATTGAAACATAACTTCATCATTCAAATTTGCTCTAGCAATC
Source organism: Inga leiocalycina (assembly GCA_963242795.1). Lineage (NCBI taxonomy): Eukaryota > Viridiplantae > Streptophyta > Magnoliopsida > Fabales > Fabaceae > Inga > Inga leiocalycina. The sequence goes on from OY725332.1 coordinate 30,908,373, forward strand.
AAGTAAAGCAATCATATACATGACTATGCAAGCATAAATATCAAATACGTGTAAATAGGGTAAGTCTACTACCTTGTTTCTTCAAGTCCTTCTCTTGTACCTTTTCTCTAACCATTAAGGATACTTCTTCTTTGTGACCTCATGACCCTAAATATATAATCATATTATTAAAGCCATGATAAATGAGTGTCTAATGGGACTACATAGGCCTTTATTGTTAGATCCTATATATTTCGATGATAACAAAGATTGGATTGATCCTACAAAAGGGTTTTGATAATAGATAGAAGAGTTTTGAACAAAGTAATTAAGTTCTTGGTAGTAGGTAAAGTCATCACTCGAGTAGGCACTTGAGTGATGAAGAAGAGCTGGAAGTCAAAGAATAGGAGAAAACATCACTGGCAGGTTTCTGAAGAGATCACTCGAGTGACCACTCAAGTAATATATGTCAAATAGTTCCAAAAGCTCTCTACCAAAATTTGGATGATGTCACTCGAGGGTTCACTTGAGTAATGACAACAAATTATTCAAGTGACCACTCGAGTGACCAGGTAAGAAAAGAGGCAGTGAAGTCTCTATCAATATTTTGAAGGGATCACTTGAGTGACCAGGTAAGGAAAGTGGCAGTGAGGTCTCTACCAATATTTTGAACGGATCACTCTAGTGACCACTCGAGTGATGCCTCTGAATCACTTGAGTATCCACTTGAGTGATCATGTTAGAATCATTGACTTAACTCTCTACCAATTTTTTCAATGGATCACTTGAGTGATCACTCGAGTGATGGATTTAGATTATTCGAGTAACTACTCGAGTAATAAAGTTCAGAAAGAATGATTTTAATCTGTTGCTTATTGATTTGTTATCTATATGATTAATATTTCTTATATTAGTATTCTGAGTATATTTGCAGAGAAATAATGAAGAGATTATGTGTTGAGAGAAAAGTTAAACATATCATCTGAAACGTCCGAAACGCTCACCTACCACAAACAGTTAGTTTTCAAATTCGAAGAACAGTCAAACAAAGCTGTCTGACTGTAATGGACATGTTGAAATGGTTCCAACGATTATTACAAATTCAACCACAAATATAGGAACATTCAACGTAGAACAAAACAAAATAACTGTGAACACACAAACATACATCGATCAACATATTCTTAGTGCTCAGTTTTCGTATATTCATTCCTATACTTCAGTGACTATATATTTGCTATGTGAGAGAGATTTTTATTACAAACTTAATATTTGTTATTGAGACAACTTAAGGTTATGGAACCTTGAGTTGGGGATTTGATTACAATGTGTAAAGGGGAGCGAGTGTCCGATGAAGGAACTTGCTGTGTACTAAGGTGCCAAGAACCCACTGAATTTTGGAAGATATAGTGAAACTCTAAGAAAGCTCTGAGGACTAGACATTTGTCAAAGTGGTTCTAGCCAAACTAGTATAACTCTCAGTGTACACTTCGGTGATATTTCTCTTAGCTCTTAACTGCTTTAAATTCCTAGTCAATTTTTATATACGAAATGATTTTTTTGTAATCACTCCATTCAGCCCCTTCTTAGGTGAAACGCTGGTACTAACATTTGGTATCAGAGCATAGGTCTTCTTGTTCAGCCATAACATCCTAACAAAGATCCAATGGCAAGCATAGGTGAAGGAATACTTCCCGATGGAGCCTCTATCACTAGACCACCAGGTTTCAGTAGTGAACTCTTCTCTTTTTGGAAAGCGAAGTTCAAAGTATTCGTAATGGCTACAGAATATGAATTATGGGAGGTGATTGAGAATGGAAACTATGAACCTGTGAAGATTGTAGATTAATAAAAAGTTCTAAAGACACCAGCAGAGTATGATGACAACACAAGAAACTCGTTACTCTCAACAGCAAGTTGATTATGATGATTCAAAGTGCTTTGAGTCAAAATAAGTATTTTAGAATTTGCACATTTTTAACAGCTAAGGAAATGTGACAAGCTTTAGAAATAGCTCACAAAGGAACTTCAGGAATAAAAGAAAACTGAATCAATACTCTAGTTACTAAGTTTGACTTACTTCTAATGAAATCAGGTGAGTCAATAGCTGAATTTGAACTTAGATATACTTATATTGTTAATCAACTTGTAGCACTTAGGTAAGTCTATGATCAACATACTCAAGTAAGAAAGATATTGAACATACTTTTAAAAGCATGGGAGGCCAAATGGTAAATCATTGCGATCAGTTACTTCTCTATTCGAAAGTTTCTCTGAATATGAAAGCAAATTAAAGTTTAAATGAGAACTATAAGTTATTGGATAAAAGAAGAAGAAAGGCCTTGCACTAAAGGCTAAAGAAGAAGCCCAAGAAGATGATGAAGATTTCAACGATGAAGAAATGGCTCTAGTAATAAAATGATTCAGGAAATTTTACAAGAAAGGCTAGGATTCAGAAATCTTCAAAAAGGGGGAACAAGAAGTAAGGAAAACATCATCTGATATGAATGTGGAAAACCAGGACATATTAAGTCAGAATGCCCAGAGCTGATTCAGAAAAGCAAATAAAATAGAAAAGGCAAGTTCTTTAACAAAAAGAAAGCTTTTGTATCAGCTATATAGGGAGACAGTTCCTTTGATGAAGATAGTGTTAAAGAAGAAATAGCCAATATCTGTCTAGTTGCTCAAGAAGAAATAGAAGAAGAGGTAATTGATTCTGATCCTACCTATGATGAATTACTTTCTGAATATAATGCTTTACATTATGAATTCATCAAAGTAGTTAAAGAACTAGTTGTTTTCAAAAGAAAAATCCAAGTTCTTGAAGAAGAACTTAGAGAATTTAGAAAAAGTTTGTGAAAATTGCTCTGATTTGAAAAAGAAAAATATTGATCTCACTAAGACTCTTGAAAAATTTACTAAAGGTAGTGAGATGTTAATTGTTATTTTAAATGCTCAATGATTTGTAAAAGATCGATCTGGTATTAGATATGATCCAAAAACAGATAGAAAGAAAGGAAGAAAGAAAACGGGAAGTAAGATGTATTTGAGTCATTTTCAATATTCTGTACATGTGTCTAATCCTTTTGCATATTACAATTACTGTAATAGAAAGGGTTATTATACTTCATCATGTATACATAAAGAAAGGAAAGATAGGAACCTATAAATGGGTGCCTAAAGGTTCATATGATTTTAAAACAATTCGTACTAACCCAAAAGGATCTAAAAAGATATGGGTACCTAAGACTTAATCATATTTGATTGCAGATATGTCTTAAAATGTCCAAAATCAACAAGTAGCATATAGACAGTGGATGCTCTAGAGATAAGATTGGTGATTTTGAAAGTTTTACCATATTACAACCTAAAGAATGTGGAAAGGTAAAATTTGAAGGAAATCAATCCGATAAGATTGCAGGAATTGGTGAAATAAAAAACGATAAAGGAATACAATTCAAAGACATATATTATGTTGAATGATTGTATCATAATTTTCTGAGCATGAGTCAAAGTACAGATAAAGATAACTGGGTAATATTTGACTCAGAGGAATGTTTATTGTAAACAAGAAAGACTTATAATTGGATAAGAATAATCTCAAAGCAAAGCTCAGAGTGAAAAGGGAAGGTAACTGCTATACTCTTAATATCAATAGAAATGCTTCTGAAAACTATTTTCTAAGTAATGTCGATGAAAGTTGGTTATGGCATAAGAGACTAGCTCATATCAGTATGCGCTAACTAGGCAAGTTACTTAAAAAGGATTTAGTAAGTCTACCCAAAGTAAATTTCAAAAATGATTTGATCTGTGATGCATGTCAGAAGGGTAAACTACCTAAACCATCTTTCAAATCAAAAAATGAGATCACAACCAACAGACCACTTCAGTTGTTGTATATGTATTTAGTTGGACCAGCAAAAGTTAAAAGTCTTGGTGGCAACTTATATTTATTGGTCATTGTTGATGATTTTTCTATATTTACATGGACTATTTTCATATCATTGAAGGATGAAACCTTTAATGAATTTATTGTTTTTGTTAAGAAAGTGCAAAATGAGGAAGGTATGTCTATTACAAGTATCAGGATAGATCACAGTGGAGAATTTGAGAATCAAACATTTGGAGATTACTGTGACACTAATGGCATTGATCACAATTTCTTCACTCCAAGGACACCTCTACAAAATGGAGTTATGGAACAAAAGAATAGAGTATACACTAAAATGAATAGCACGATGCTGAATGAAAAGAACGTGTCTCAAGTTTTTTGGGCTGATGCATTGAGCACAACATGCTACATTTCAAATAAAGCCTACATCAGAACAAAACATGGAAAGACACCGTATGGACTATACAAAGGAAGGAAACCAAATCTTGTTTATCTACACATCTTTGGTTATAAGTGTTTCATTCATAATAATGGTAAGGATAACCTAGGAAAATTTGATTCTAAAATAGATGAAGGAATATTCCTAGGCTGTTCTAACTAAAGCAAAGCATACAGAGTTTTCAATAAATGGACATGTGTTGTTGAAGAATCAATTCATGTTTTATTTGATGAATTTGAATCTTTTGACAAAATTATTGACGATGAGCAGGAAATTATTTTAAATCAAGAGAATGGTCAAACTAATCCTAAACCTTTCATTCAAGAGGTTGACCAAACCAAGGAAGAAGAACAATCACTAGAACAACCTAAAGCCTGGAAATATAACAAGAGTCATCTCCTAGAACAAGTCATAAGAGATGTGAGTAAATGTGTGAAAACTAGAAACAAAATTTTTAATGAAATTAGTTTTCCTGCATTCATTTCAAAAATAGAACCTTCTAACATTGATGAGCCCTATCAGACATTGATTAGGTAACATCAATGCAAGAAGAACTTAATCAGTTTGAAAGAAATCAAGTTTGGGATTTGGTACCTCGACCTAAGGATCATCTGATCATTGGCACAAAATGGGTATTCAAGAACAAACTAGATGAATCCATAGTTATTGTCAAAACAAGGCAAAATTGGTGGCCAAAGGCGATAATTAGGAAGAAGAAATTGATTATGAGGAAACATATGCTCCAGCGGCTAGATTGGAAGCTATACGAGTACTCTTGGCCTTTGTATGCATTAAGGGATTCAAACTATATCAAATGGATGTAAAAAGTGTATTCCTAAATGGCTACATCATGGAAGAAGTGTATGTAGATCAACCTCTAGGTTTTGAAGATGTAACTAAACCTGATCATGTTTTCAAACTAAGAGAAGCTTTATACGGTTTAAAACAAGCCCTGAGAGCATGGTATGAAAGACTTAGTAAAGTTCTCATTGATTAAGGTTTTGTATGAAGAAAAGTCAACACAACACTTTTTACAAAATGAAAATGAAATGATATTTTAATTGTGCAAATATATATGGATGATATAGTTTGCTGTGTTACTAACGAAAGTTTGTGCAATGAATTTTTTGAGATAATGCAGGGGGAGTTTGAGATGTCAATGATGGGAGAATTGAACTTCTTTCTCGGTTTGCAAATCAAACAGAGAAAGTATGGAGTTTTCATATCTCAAACAAAGTATTTGAAGGAGCTATTAAAGAAATACGGAATCGATGAAGCAAATGGTATGGACACGCCTATGAGTTCAACCACTTTGTTTAATACCAATATCATGGGAAAAGATTATAACATCACAAAATATAGAGAAATGATTGTATCATTACTCTATCTCATGGCAAGCAGACCTGATATCCAATTTAGTATTAGTATGTGTGCAAGATATCAATCAGCATAAATAAATCACATGTTAAAACCGTCAAACATATCTTTAGATATCTTGTTGATACAGCAGAATTAGGTCTCTGGTATCCTAAAGGAAGAAATGAATACCTCGTTGCATACTCAGACTTAGATCATGGAGGGTACAAGACTGACCGAAAGAGTACTAGTAGGCAATCTCAGTTTCATAGAGGCTCACTTGTATCTTGGTTTAGCAAGAAACAAAAGACAGTGTCACTCTCGTCAATGGAAGTTGAGTATGTTGCAGTGTCAAGTTGTTGTGCACAAGTGTTTTGGCTAAAACAACAACTATAAGACCTTGGTATATTTGTGAAGGAGATACCTTTCTAATGTGACAACACTAGTATGATAAGCTTGGTAAAGAATCTAGTTCAACATTCAAGAACCAAGGATATCGATGTTAAACATCACTTTATCAGAGATCAAGTTCAAAAGAAAGATGTTAAAGTGATATTCATTCAAGCTCATCTTCAACTAGTTGACATTTTTAGTAAACCCCTCATGAAAGATCAATTCCTATTCATTAGAAGAGAGTTGGAAATGGTAAATCCCAATGAATTGTAACTCGATCATTTTTCACAAAATTATTTCTAGTAATTCTCCTAGCGTTCTCTCAAAAATTTTTCACAGACTCTTCCTCACCTCATTTCCATCAAAACCCATTGATTTTTATTGTCAAAAACCTCTCAGATTTCACAAAATCTTCAACCCTAAACCCCGACTGTCAGACAAAATTTTCCAAAAGCTCTCTTTACTCAATCAAAATGGTTAGAACCAAATCCCTTAATCCTAACACTCCTTATAGGTCTTCTGAACCTTAGCAACCTTCTGAATCTACTCTAACTAAGAAACAGAAAATTGGCTCCTAACCCAAAAGCCAAACTGAAGCCATAAGCTAAACCAAAAGCCAAAGGTGTTGTAATCAAGGAATCTATTACCATAAGGGCTTATATAAAGAAGGCCATTCCTCTTAGCAGAGGCAAGGAAACTATAGTGCCATCCTCACCTTCCTCAGATTTGTCTGACACTCCCTCTTGGTGTGGGAAACCTTCTAAGGGAGCTAAGTATGATAGAAAACTTTCCCAAGCAATCCAAGCAATAGCAAGTATCCTAGATAAGGCTTCCAAGTCTAGAGGACGCAAGCAAAGATAATCCTTTAAGTCTCCTCCTCAAGAAGGAAAGGAATAAAAAGAAGAAGAAATTTCATTTCCTCCCAAGGGTTTCAATGTGAAAAGCTAGAGGAATCACAAAAGTACATCGAACATTTTTTAAGGAGGAAATTGTGCAAAATGCACTATATAGACCTCAATCTTCTGAAAGAGGTATTAAAATTAAACCTTACTCCCTACCTTGAATCCTATATGCCCTGGTTATCTATTAGATTTCCTTTTTGCACTAAATTAGTTAGACATTTTTACTGTAATCTGGAACCTGTAGATGACACCCTTAGAGATTTTGTTAAAGAGGAAATTGTCTCTAAGGTTAGGGGCAAGAAATCCTAATCTCACCCTTTAAAATAAGCACTTGGTTAGGGATAGAGGACCCTCCTAAAGATATTCATCCTACCCTTGTCTCAAACCAGTTATTTTCAATCCTGAGGCCAGGTGAGATAGTGGGACCCCTGATAGAGCTCAATATTTATATATTTTTATTAATTAATCTTAGGTTTTTGTGGGACTTGATTGAATATTTTGAGCATAATCAAGTGTTAAATTAAGATTTTAGTGAAAGAATAATTTGGGAATTATATTATTAAATTTTTATATTTTTAATTAATATTTGTTATTCCTATTATTCTTTAATTGTGAGTAAAAGATATTACCTTTATGAATCTAATTTTATAGGTGATGATGTGGCACAACTTACTCATTTAACCAAGAGAAAATTGATTTGAGAAAAAATGGTCTGGACCAATAGGAGTAATTGAAAGAAAATTAGCTAGCTGGACCGTGGGGCGTAATGGAGAAAGAAAAGCAATAGGACATAATTTGAATAATTAAGGGCATGATGGGCTGGACCAATGGGAGTAATTGAAAGAAAATTAGCTAGCTGGATCGTAGGGCGTAATGGAGAAAAAAAAGCAATAGGACATAATTTGAATAATTAAGGGCATGATGGGCTGGACTGATTTGAAGAGGAAATGAATTGAAGAGAGTAACTTGGAATAAAGAAGTGTGGCGGATAGATTAGAAAAGAGAAGAGGAGATGGGTTGGATTGAGATTGGTTAATTAAGAAGGAAAATGAGGCGTTGTTTTGGATAGGAGGTAGCAGTGTGAAAAGGAGGAGAGCACCGAATTATTGGAGAGGAAAAAAATAAGCAAGTTGATTGAATAGATGAGCTGGTTAAGATTGGAGAAGTGGGCCGAAATAGTGGAAGGAGAAAAGGAGTGCTTGACTGAATGGTGAGAGGGGGACCGAGAGGGATAATAGCAAGAGAACCTAATTGGAGAAAGCAAGCAGCCCACATTGTGGACCAAGGGAATGAAGAGAGGGAGACGACTGCATTGACGGACTTGGAGAGCTGACCGAAATGAAGAAAGGGAATGGGAGAGGCGTGAATGAGACAGCTAGATCGAAGGGATTTTGAAGAGAATTGAAGAGTGATGTTGCTCCTGCATTTCATGGCCAATTATCCCTTCTTCCATCAAGCTTTATCTTCCTCCTCCTCTATAAGTAGCTAAGCTTTGGTGATTTCCTTGAGCTGGGTAATGGTTTGAGCTTCTACACTTCAATGGAATTCCTTTAAGCTCTCTTTCTATTTCATAATTATGTAGCTTGGTTCAATATGTAATTATGATCTAGATTATTCTATTCCAAGTTAATAAACTTAGTGGTTGAGCTTGGAGTTGATTAATTAGGCTTTATATGATTCATATTAGGAGTAGGTTGAATTGTTTATTTCAACTCGGTTGAGTGGATTTAAATGATTAAACTGAATGCTTTTAACTTTTGTAATGGTAATTACAAGCTAGAATTGGAAGTTGATTATTAATCTCTATGAGTCTGAATTATTTAGTGGTATTCATTTAATTGCTTCGGTATAACGAATTAAATGATTATTGCAAGTATGGAGCTAGTGGTAACTTAGTTCCATCCTCTTGACTCATATTATGGAATTTATATCATTAGCAAGCAAGGAAGACTAAAACCTCAACTCAAGGGAATCTTATTTCATTATTATTCTATTTTATTAAATTTACTTTGTTGCAATTGTTAATTTCAATTCCGTTTGCTTCTTTGTCTTAAAAACTGAAAAATACAAAAATATTGCATTAGCTTAGTTTAAGGTATTTATTACTTTACTACTTAGAAACTTGGAAATTAATCTTCTCACAAGAACAACCTAGGTTTAGCTACTATGCTACATTTTCAAACCTAGTTTTATTTTGAGAATTCACATGACATGGGTTCATCAAATTGGTGCCGTTTCCGAGGAGGATGATTGCCAAGGTTTTAGGTAGTTAAGTGTTCTTTTTAGTTATCCTAGTATGTCGTAGCTTGGTTGTTAGTGTATTTTTGAGTTTGTCTTAGTTAGTTGTTAGTTGTTGAAGTGTTTGGTAGTGGTTTCTGTTATTTATTTTCCATGTTCATAGTTATTTTGCATTCCATTTGCATATAAAAATTCTCTAAAAAAATTGCATTTTGTTGCTCTACTATCATGTTCTTAGTGACTATTGTGTGGTTTACTATTGTTTTGTGGTGAGCAACTTTACATTCTTCATCTTTGGGAAGTTCTTGGTAACACTGCCAGAATGGAAGATCCTCTTTCACAAAGCTTTAAAGCCATACAACATCAATTAGAGCTTTTTCAAGCTAAGTTGGAGCGTCTAGAGAGAGGTTCCAATAGTCAAGAATATGATTCATCCTTCCACAACCTATATCATGAGCCCTATCTCCAACAATCTTTTCCACCACACCAATCTTTCCATAGTCCTTTATTTTCCTCACAACCCCCATATAGACCTCAATATGACTTTATTCCCCACCCTACAACCTTAATTTTGACCCCATCCCTTCAGCACAAGGACCACCCTATGAACGACCTTCTTTACACCATCTAACCACTTACTCCCTATACCAACCCTTATTTCAATCATTTCACCCACCACTTTGTGAACCTTCCCCACCATCCTACCTTGACCCTCTACCTCCATTTTATGATCCACAACCTAGTGGAATGGATACCATTTAACCCAAGTGATATGTGTGATCTTCATTGAGTCTTATTGTATATCTACTCTAGAGCCATAGTAAATAAATCCAACAATTTCACTCATTTCATTGAGATGGATTTCAGAAAATTTACCTCCACTCTCCTCAAAGAGCAAAAGGACTTGGGTGAAATTATATTCGCTAAGATAAAAAGATATAAGTTCGACGGAAAAATGACCACTCCAATGCCTTTTACCTAGCTTATATCTTTATTCTTGAAAAAGAATAAGGTTTGGTACTTAGAGAAGAATAAGCCTATTGAGAGGCTAACCCCAGTGGGAAGGAATCAAATTGGGAAACTAGGGATATAGATCCCTTTATAGAATCTACTTGGGTCTAGCCCCAAGAAAAAGACTAAGGCTATATCTAGTAGGTTGGATGATACCCAGTCCTTTGCTCCTGCCAGTACTACTCCTCTATCATTCTTTGGATCCATATTGCAGACATTCATGAAAAATGTTCTTAAGGGCTTTCATGTAGACATAGCCAACACCAATGCGGAACTCATCACTTACATGACCAATAAGATAGGAGAGCTTATAGAGATTATGAATAAGAGAAATGAGGAAATGTTGGTAGAATAATGGGCCCAAGGTGACCTCTTAAGATTACTTCATGCCAGACTTGATGCCATAGCAACTAGCTCATCCACTCCTGGTCCATCTATGCCTACTATTGCGCCTGAGTCAGTACCAGCTTCTGAGCTGGAGCTTCTTCTGTTCCTACTCCTATCATACTTGTCCACTCCCAGTAACATTCTCTTTACTATGCCTGATCCATCCACATCTAAGCTAGTTCACATCACTATCGATGATCCTGTTTAGCCTATCCAGCCAGTGCCAACACCTATTGCTTAACCTGTAGGCACTGTGGAGGTGGCTGTTTCATCCAGTGATCATCAATCACCTGCTAGTACAGAAAAGCTCGAGGTTAATTCTCTAATCCTATTACCACAGAATCCTCCAGAGGATCTTCTTCAAGTTAGAATCACTTATATGGCTCTGGAATACACCTCTTCCTGTCAATCCTATATCTACTGCCTAGTCATCTAGTTCTAGCTCTTCTTTTGATTGATTCCCACATTTTTTATAAAGACAAAAAGGGGGAGGAAAACTAGAAGTGATTTTGTTTTGAGAATTGACATTGATGTTGCACTGATATAGCGTAGGTTTATAGGTGTATTGGGATTTAGGGATCTTTATAGCTTATTTTGGCTATGTAATGAATTTCTAAGCTTACTTCATGTTATCAGTTGAAATTTATGAATTCTATAGTTTAAATTTTGATTACTTTTAAATTTATGGACTAATGAAGTTTTTTGGCTGTGTATGCAAGGTGGTTACAAAGTTTGATCCAACATTAACAGCATACTAATCTTTCAAAGTCATTGTTTTTTCAATTCAAAATGATTTCTAATTTTAAATGATAAAAGTTTTAAAGACATTGATTTGAACTTAAAATCGTTTCAAATATTAATAGTTTCAAAGTCATTGGTTTTTAAGTTCAATATAGTTTTTAAAGAATTTTGTTCAAAAACCAATAAGTTTTATATAGGCTAGTGATATATAAGCTTACTTAAAACTTAAAGTTTCAAAATGCTTTCAAATATCTTGTTCAAAAATCGCCAAGATTTGTCATCATCAAAAAGGGGAAGAATGTTAAATCCTATATATTTTGATGATAACAAAGATTGGATTGATCCTACAAAAGGTTTTGATAAAGACAAAAGATTTTTGCACAAAGTAATTAAGTTCTTGGTGGTACGCAAAGTTGTCACTCGAGTAAACACTCAAGTAATGAAGAAAAGCTGAAAAGCAAAGAATAGGAGAAAACATCATTGGCAGATTTTTGAAGAGATCACTCGAGTGATGATTCTTCATTACTTAAGTGACCACTTAAGTAATGTGCGTTAAATAGTTCTAGAAGCTCTCTACCAAGATTTGCATGATGTCACTCGAGGGATCTCTGAGTAATGGCAACGGATCACTGAGTGACTAGCTAAGAAAAGAGGCAGTGAGGTTTCTACCAGTATTTTAAAGGGATTACTCGAGTGACTACTCGAGTGATGCCTCTGAATCACTCAAGTAACTACCCGAGTGATCAGGTCAGAATCATTGACTTAACTCTCTACCAAGTTTTTTTAATGGATTACTTGAGTAACCACTCGAGTAATAAAGTTCAGAAAGCATGATTTTAATCTGTTGCTTATTGATTTGTTATCCATATGATTAATCTTTCATTGTGTTAGTATTCTGAGTATATTTGCAGAGAAACCATGAAGAGATCATGCATTGAGAGAAAAGTCAAACATATCATCCGTAAAGTTCGAAATGTATATCTACTGCAAATGACTAGTTTTCAAATTCAAAGAATGGTCAAACGAAGCTACGCGACTCTAACGGACATGTTGAAATAGTTCCAATGGCTATTACAATTCAACTATAAATATGGGAACATTCAATGTAGAACAGATCACAACAACTGAGAACACATGAATTTACATCGATCAACATATTCTTAGTACTTTGTTTTATTATATTCATTCCTACACTTTAGTGATTATATATTTGCTCTGTGAGAGAGATTTTTATTACAAACTCAATATTTGTTATTGAGACAACTTAAGGTTGTGGGACTTTGAGTTGGGGATTTGATTACAACGTGTAAGGGGAAGTGAGTGCTCGGTAAAGGAACTTATTGTGTACTAAGGTGCCAAGAACCTACTGAATCTTGGAAGATATAATGAAACTCTTAAAGAAGCTTTGAAGACTGGATGTAGGTCAAAGTGGTTGTAGCTAAACCAGTATAACTCCTATTGTACAATTCAATGATATTTCTCTTAGCTCTTAACTTCTTTAAATTCTCAGTTTTTATACACGAAATGATTTTTCTGTAATAATCCAATTCACCCACCCTGTTGGGTGAAACACTTATTCTAGTCTCTTATATTTGGCCCAAAATTCATGGCAATTCAACACAATTGCCTTAAATTCGCAAGTTAACCCAATCTGCCAGTTTTGTTGACCAAACTTTGGAAATTCATAATTAATTCTATAAAACTCCAAATGGGTTGGTTCCAGATTCTATAAAAATATATTTAAATCCTCTTTCAATGAAAAATATCATAGAGTCCCAATTAGAACCACACATTTCCTAGAACTTCGTCGAACTTTAACTGTTACAAATTTCATTATAGAATTAAGGTCAAATTTTGAAAAATCATAACTTTGAATCCATTGGTCCAAATGACTTATGTTACCTACCAAATTAAAGTGTAGGATGTCTACTTTAATCCTATAAACTTTCATAGGATTTGGACTAAGTTTGCCTGATCAAAAATACGATGTAATTTCCTTGCCTCCAAAAAAATAATTCAGGCAGATTTAAACATAAACTTCTAAAATCATCACAGATCATCATAAAACCTCTTTTAACATCATAATCATCATCAAATGAGCATCAAACCCTAAAAGAATTCCTCTAGCCAAAATTTAAGATTTGAGTATCTTAAGAATTCTCAACGAAATCATAGAATATTCTTTTCAAATCGAAGCATATGCTTACCGAAAGTCAAATATGTGATCTATTCTTGATTCTGGTAGCACCTCTTCTAGGTAGATAGATCAATTACCTCTAATAAAAAATCTGATACCATATATATGTTGCTCTCCATGAGAGGAATAACGTTAGCGAAAACTCCGAAAGCTGGAAACGCCGAATCAAATGTGAAATCGGCTCCGAAGGTTAAGAGCTATCAATATTCATAATTTCTCCATTTGAGTGGCTGAACAAAATTAATAGAGAGGGAGGAGAGATAATTAGTCAGTTCCCCAATTTGCCCTTATTTTGTGCAAAAATTACCAAGTTGCTATTCGGTTGGATATTAACCGTCCAGTTTCTTTTCTCTTTGCTTTCTTCAAGTCTCTTTCTCTCTCTTTTCTCTGTGTTAGATGAAAATGAGCTCTTGAAATAAGATAAGTGATAAACCCATGTTATGTGAGTTTTCAAAATAAAATAGGTTTTAAAATGTAGCGTAGTAGCTCAACCTAGGTTGTTCTTGTGAGGAGATTAATTTCCAAGTTTCTAAATAGTAGAGTGATAGATACCTTAAAGTTGTGAGAAATTATTTTGAGAAATTGTTTATAAAACTAATGAAGTAATCTAATCTAATTCAATATTTTTGTATTATTTTGGGTTTTCAAAACAAAGAAGAAAACAAAATCGAAATTAACAATAACAATAAAATAAATTCAATGAACTAGTATAATGATGAAACGAGATTCACTTGAGTGGATGTTTTAGTCTTCCTTGCTTGATAATGATAAGAATTCAATAATATGAGTCAAGAGAATGGTCTTAGTCTACCACTAGATTCTTAGTTGCAATACTCATTTAATTCATTCTATCGAAGTAATTAAATGAATAGTACCAAATAATTCTGACTCAAGGAGATAGATAATTAACTTCTAATTCTAAATTGTAATTACCATTACAAAAATTTAAATTATTCATCTTAGTTATTCAAATCCACTCAACTGAGTCAGAATAAACAACTCAACCTACTCCTAATATGAATCATACAAAGCTTAATTAATCAACTCATAGCTCAGCCACCAAGTTTATTCACTCGGCGTAGAATAATCTAGCTCACAACCACATACTTAACCAAGCCATATAATTATGAACTAGAAAGAGAGCTTAAAGGAATTCCATTGAAGTTTAGAAGCTCAAACCATTACCCAACTCAAGGAAAATCACCAAAACTTAGCAACTCATGGAAGAGGAAGATGAAGCTTGATGAATGAAGAAGGAATTAGCCATGGAAATCCAATAGCCACCTCTCCTTTTTCAATTTGATCTAGCTGTCTTCACGCCTCTCATTTCCTTGTCTATTCCAGCTGCTTCCAAATCATTTTGGCCAACTCCTCTTTCATTTCCTTTCAGCTGCCATTTCTCCTTTTCCTTCAATCCTTTTTTTGCGGTCCAGCTTATCCCTCCTTTCTTCAATTTGGTGCTCCTTTCTCATTTCAATTCAGCTGCCACTTCATACAACAATGGTCCCCACTTCCTTTTCTTTCTTTAATTCTCTCTAGGTTAAATAAGTAAGTTGTGCCAAGTTTGGATAAGGTGGTGAAAATATGTTTTAGGATAGGTACAAAATTAAAACCACTAAACAAGGCCCTTACTTATTTAATCTCCTCTTTTAAAAAAATGTGAAAATAAATTATGCACTTGCGATATTCCACTCTTGTCCTTCATTAAGCTCCAAAATGACATCTTTGACCTTGACCATTTGACAAAAGTTGTGCCACATCATCACCTTCAAAATTAGCTAGATTCAAAAAGGTAATATCCCGTACACTTAAGATTTTACACTCCTAAGCAAAACATTAAAATCAACATTAGGCAAAGAGGGATGAAAGTTGAAAGAATAAGCAAGATCAAGCTTCAAGGATCACACTTAGTCAAATAACAAGGTATCCTCCTATCCAAATTCAATGAATATGCCAAAAATTAAATTAGCTAAAGTGATGTAAGGTTTAATTACAATGAGCTGAATTGAAAACCTAAACTAGAATAAGTGTTTGCACTCTTCTCTGATGTAAGGTAGTTTTTCACTCGTATCCACTTTAACAACACACTACCATAGGCTTGTAATATTTCTAGGCTCTCCATTACTTGTAACAATGGCATAAATAAATCTAAAGGACTTTATAGGGTTAAAGTGTTGAATAGGCCAAATGATGGAAAATTAGAACAAGCTACCATCCATGCATCAAATTGAATTAGCATAACTAATAGCACTAATCACAAAAGCATAAGTTTCTTTTGCCAAAATTTTCCATTTCAACTCATCCATACATTTTTTTCCTATTTTGCTTTTTCTTGCCTATTTCTTTCCTCTTTTTTCAACAATTTACATGGCACTTATTATCCTATTTACAAGAGCAACATTTATATTTCCTCATCATAGTGCTAAAAGAACTTGATGGAAAGTGCAAGCATGGCATTTGTATAATTAAAATGGAAATGGAAATGAATGGCTGAAAGGGATAAATAAGGGTAACCAATAATTGGTTTGTGTTTAGGTTAGAAAGTTTAGAAATGAATGCCAATGTTATCTCTATCCATACCATTGAAAAATGTAGCCTCAAGCAAGAAATAAAACAAGTTTTAGATAGCAATAATCTAAGTAGATAATTCACACAATGAAATGAACAATTACGCTCAAAACATCTTCTAACTAGGCTTTTTGTTCCCTATCAAACTCATCAAAATTAAACCATGCATCATTAAAACGCTTGAATTTTGTGGCAATTCAGTAATTTAAAGCAAGTTTCAACCATGAATTTAACTAAGAGTAATTTAGATACTTGATCGTGACTAATGACCTCAAAAATCTTAGTGAATTGGACCAAAAACAACAAAGGACAAAACTAGTAGACAGAAGCATATGATGTCACCGTGAAATACATCATGAGAATAAACACACTCCCTCTTACTCAATCCTTACATTGCCCTCAATGTTATTCACAAAAACAAAGAACCTAGACGCACTTAACTCATCGGTGAATTGAATATTGTGAAGTCCAATTCAAGATTGAAGCACAACAATCATCATCATAAGGAGAGAGAAATATGAGACATAAGTGGAAATGATTCTTAGAAATTAGGCAAAAGCATATGGAGAAAAGGGTAGTAGAGGGTAATGCTAAGCATAAGAGTACAATTCAAAGTGGAGTTTATTCAATTGGAAAATGTAAACAAACAAACTACTTTTTACTACTGATAAGTCCCACCCCTATACTTGTTCAATAGCATATATCATCAAATAAGATAAGGAATAAGGTAAGGAAAGAGACTACCGTGTGCATTATGGTGTTTGATGACTGACATGGTAATGCTTCAATAAATGACCATTTATGTGAAACTTTTCACTACTTGAAGGGTCTTCGAGCTCTATTAAACCAAAGCTATACACTTTAACCACTTTATAGGGACCTTGCCATTTAGTTTGAAGCTTCCCATTTTTTATCTTGAATATTTCCCTGAATATAAGTACTTGCACTCCTCCATGAAAGTACATCCCTAAGATGCCTTGATCATGAATCAATATGGATTTTTCCTTATAGATGCAGGAGCTTTCATATGCATCCAACCGTAAGTCTTCTACCTCAGCAGAACCTTGAAGATCCATATTACAAGTCTTCACAGCCCAGTATGCTCTATCTTCTAGTTCTACAGGTAGATAAAAGCCCTTACCAAAGACTAATTGAAAAGGAGACACGCCAATGGGAGTTTTAAAAGCTGTATGATATGCCCAAAGAGCATCATCCAACCTGAGACTCCAATCTTTTTCTACTTGGTTTGACAATCCTCTCCAAGATATATTTGATTTCCCTATTGGATACCTCAGCTTGCCTATTCGTCTATAGATGGCATGGGGTAGAAGTCTTATGTAGAACACCATATTTGGATAGCAAGTTGTCCATCAATTTGTTGAAAAATATGAGCCACGATTACTCACAATTACTCTTGGCACATTAAACCTGTAAAAGATATGACTATATAGGAATTTAATAACAATAGATGCATCATTCTTCTTTGTAGGAATAGCCTCAATCCAACTTGAGAGGTAATCAACAACCATCAAAATGTATAGACATCCATAAGATGTAGGAAATAGACCCATAAAATAAATGCCCCAAACATAAAAAACTTTACAAAACAACATGGGTTGCTGTGGCATTTCATGCTTTCAAGATAACCCCCCAAAATGCTGGCATGCATCACAAGTTTTACAAAAAGCATGATAATCCTTAAAGAGGCTAGGCCAATATAAACCTTAATCTAAAATTTTCCTAGCAGTTCTCTTTGCCCCAAAGTAACCACTATACAACAAAGAATGACAAGTGGTTATAACAGAAGAAAATTCATCACCCGGCACACTTCTTCTAATGACTTGATCACTACAATGCCGCCACAAGTAAGGAGGATCCTATAAATAGTATTGAGCTTCATGTTTCAGGTTCTATTTCTGAAAATGAGATGTAGAATAAGGTAAGACTCCAACAACAAGATAATTCACAATATAAGCAAACTATGAGTCATGAAGTGTAATAGCAAGGAGATGGGCATCAGGAAAACCATCACAAGTAACTTCAGCATCAACTACTCCCTATGTAGTAAGGGACAGGTGTCTTAGATGATCGGCAACGAAATTTTCAGCTCCTGCCTTGTCCCTAAACTCTGTTCAATTCTTGAAGTAGTAGCATCCCACCTTAGCAATCAAGGCTTATTATGAGTCTTCCTAAATAAGAACTTGACATCAGTATGGTCAGAATTGATAATCACTTTAGAATTCACTAAATAAGACTTAAACTTCTCAAGTGCAAAAACAATCGAAAAGAGCTCTTTCTTAGTAGTAGTAGTATAGTTGATTTGAGCCTTATCCAATGTTTTAGAAGCATAAGTAATAACATAAGGAGTCTTACCAATTTTCTGACCTAGAACTGCTCCAACAACGCTATTGGAAGCATCACAACAAAGCTTAAAATCAAGATCAAAATTAGGAGCAATGAGTATAGGTGGAGAAATGAATCTTGATTTAATTTCATCAAAAGCCAAATTTCACGCATCATAAAAGATGAAATCCACATCTTGTTCGAGAAGCTTAGATAAAGGACAAGTTATTTCACTAAAATCTTTAGTGAATCTTCTATAAAATCTAGCATACCCCAAGAAAGATCTAAGTTCTCGTAAGTTAGATGGATAATGAAGAGAAGAAAATACTTCAATTTTAGATTTGTCAACTTCTATACCCCTCTTACTTATCAAGTGGCCTAAGACTATTCCTTGATCCACCATTAAAAGGTATTTCTCAAAATTTAGCACAAGGTTCTTTTGCACACACTTTTCTAATGCTCTCTCTAAATTAAGCAAACATTCTTTGAAAGAATTCCCATATATAGAAAAATCATCCATGAATACCTCAAAAGTTATGTACCCATCCTTTATGCTAATAATAGTATTAGCTGTTCGTATGAAAGGCCTACCCAAAATCAATGGTTCTTAAATTGATACCTCAATGGACATGTCTAGGACATAAAAATTAGCATGAAACACTAAGTCTTTGACTTTAACTAAGATGTCTTCTAATAAGCCATGAGGTTTCTTAGTAGTATGATCAGTTAGTTGTAGGATGACTCTAGTGGATTTGATGTTTGTGAAGACAAGAGAGGTGTAAACAGAGTAGGGCATGACATTTATAGTGGACCCTAGATAAAGGAAAGAATTACTAAAAGGCATGGAACCTATAGTGCATGGAATAGTGAATGAGCCAAGATCTTTACACTTAATTGCAAGATGAGGTTTAAACATAGCAAACACACTAGGACTCAACTGAACACATTTATTAGGTTTACACTTACAATTTTGGGTACACAAATCTTTCAAGGGTTTAGCACAAGTAGGCATTCCCTTTAACAAATCAAGTGAAGGTAAATTAACTTCAATGTTATTGAAAATATCCATCATATCAAGGAATTTCTTTTCATTTGAAACCTTTTTGCTAAGAACATATGAATTAGGGAATGGAATTTTAGAGAGATTCATCTTTTTACCTTCCCCTTTGCTTGAAGAAGTTGAAGGGTTAATCACATTAGTATTTGTAAGAGTTGACACTCTTTGCTTGCTATCTAGATTTGAATTTGGACAAGAATACCTTTGAAGAAGCTGCTGTTTAGCCATACTCTTATATTTCCTAGTACTAAGGTGAGTGTTTTGATCAGAATCATCACTACTATCAATATCTTCCATTTGGGGTTGCAATGGAACCTCAACCTCTTCATTGTGCCTATCATTAGAATGTGTTCCAGATTTGAAACTCTCAACAATTTCTTTAAACCAAACTTGTTTACCCACTTGTTTACCACTTCTTAAGGAGATAGCATGTACATCATTAGGATTCATTCATACATATCAAAGTGTAACACAATTTCCTAACAACACTCAGGTTTTCATTCATTCATAAAAGGGTTTAAAGGGCACATATGCCTTCTCAATTTGCCATATTGGGGATTACATAAACCTATCCTAATATATATATAATAATCCAAAACATGATAACCAACTACCCAAAAAAACTAAACTCTTAGCTAGGATCTCTAGTGGCCCTTCGTCACCTGCTTCTCCTTAGAACCGTATGCCTTGGCTATAGGTTAGTCAATAGAAAGAATAAGATTCAAGAAAATCCCAGTAGTAACAATTCACTCATATTGTGTACAATCACAAAGCATGAAACCAATCACAATACAGCTGCACAACAATGGCATTTCACAATGACATATTCCACATTAGCATGTTTCACAATGGCAATGTTTTACAACAACTTTTGTTGTATTCACAATGACATGTTTTATCACGACATTTTCGCACAATGGCATTCAATGAAAAGTCATGCATAAAATGTATTAAACACAATATAAGAGAAAAATCTACTACCTTATTCTTTCCTCGAGTGTTCTGGCACCGATCTATCACGTGCAGGAAAATATCAAATGATGTAAATCATAATTGAGCATTAATAGTTATTCCCTATTCTAGTACTTAACTTCACAACACTTAAGATTGGTTAACATTTGAGACCTTTAGGTAGCTACTAGAAGCCCTAGCAGATGCCTAAAGGGTTGCGAAAGACTTGACCAAAGATCTTCTTTCTGAAATTAAAAACACAATTTTTTAGGGGTTGGTCGCAGCCAACAGATGGTCAGAAAGATTTGGGCTGCGACCAAAATCAGGTCTGAAACATTTGGGCCTCGACCAACATCCTTGGGCTACGGCCAAGAACAAGTCTGAGAGTTTTAGCCCTCGGCCAACACCCTTTGAGCTACGGCCAAGAACTAGTAAGAAGGTTTTAGGTCGTGGACAATATCCATTGGCTGCGGCCAACCTTTGGCCTGTCTTATGGTTGATTTTAAAACGACCATAACTTTTTGTATAGACATCAAAATGACACAAAATTTATATCAATGGAAAGCTCACAATGAGAACTACAAAATGGTAAAGTTTCATGAAATTTCAACACCATTTGCTATTTCAAATCACCATGCAAAGTTGGTCCCCTGCACAACATTTTGTACTTAACCATTTTCCAGAATTTCCAGTTTTATACCAGGTGTTCACAAAGGTTCTAAAATGCACAACAAACACTATTTCCACACAATTTTCTATAAGGAATCCAATGGAAACATCAAAACACCCAAAATCAGTTCCCATTGACATGTTCTGTTTTGACCACAACATTACAACATAAACCATAAATTTGCCAAACTTAACATTCAAAACTCCAAACCAATTTATTTGTCCAAAAGACACAACAACACACCATTTCCATAACAACATACCATACAATTCACATAATTGAAGTTCACATGAAAATCAAGGTAGAATTCCAAAAATTCAATACTCAACCAATAGTTACGACATATATATCAAAATGTAGCTTTTACTCACTTCTTTCACTTTTCCAAACTTGTTCTTTGATTTCTCAGCCTCCAACTTTTCTCAAGCACTCAAACACCTTCTCTTGAAAATATAAAACCATAAGAATGAAGTCCTTAACAAGTGGAACAAGATTAAAGAAGAGAGTTTTGGCATTTGAGCTTAATTACTAGGCCAAAAAGCAAGTTACCTTGAACTCACTTCCTCTTTCCTCTTCCAACAATGGCTGCCAAAAATGATAGCTTAGAGAGAGAGAAAATGATGATGAAGTGATATAATCCTCATGCCTCCCACCTTGACAGCCGAATAGAAGAAAGAGAGGGAAGAGAAAAGAATTTAAAAATTCTATTTGACTTTTCAACCTCTCATGCTTGATCCAAATCATGATACTTGTCAAAATTCTGTGGCTTCTCATAAAGTAAGTAACTACATGGTTACACTAACTACTTCATTAACCATTTAGTCACACTCCTCATTTCTTTTAGCTAGTAATTAATTTCTTCTTTAATTACTGACTAATTAGCTGGTAAATTTCCCATTCTTCCAATTTTAACCTTGATTATGGCACATTCACTTGAAATATAAGATGACAACTACTTAAATCCCTTTTCCCTTCTCCATACACCATTCCCTTCTATTTTAGCTCAATAATAACTTTGCCATATAATGATACTAAAATACAAGGTTTTGGGCATTTCCAATAAAAAATTCAATCATAACCCATACTTTTTTTCACAAGAATATTCATCAAACATTCTTTACAATCTCCTAAAAGGTCATTAGCCCTTAATCAAAATTTGGGGCATTACACCTCCAACCAAAGTTGGGATGGGATCTTAAACCCTCATTGTATGTGTTGGAGTAGGGATTCTAAGGTCTTTAATTTTGCCATTGTCTCCTTTAGAAAATAGCCGAGACCTCTCCAAATTGGTATGGGCAATTAGGAGCAATATCATGTGAGAGCTACAAATGTCATAGCTAAGCACCCCTAGAGCATGAGAATGTGACCCGTGAATGTTCACATTATTTAGGTGGGCCAAGCTTATTGAGGTTAGTTCTCATCTTTGTCATTTAGGATGACAAATTATCACACTCTCCTAAACATCTTGAAGCATGTGAGATCTTATGGATCTGTCTAGCATCCAATCCTTTAAATTGTTGATCATTACTAGCTATCTTCTCAATTAAAACCTATGCTTCTTTAGGTGTAAGAAATTGAATAGTACCTCCAAAAGCATAATTCAAACTCTTCCTATCTTGAGGAATCAACCCACTATGGAAATATTACACCAATAGAGCTTATAGGATTTGATAATATGGGCATTTGGCTAGGAGTTCTTGAAATCGACACCAATATTCATAAAAAGATTCATGGAGGCCTTGTTTAACACCGAAGATTTCCTTGGTGAGAGAGGTTATCTTTGAAGAAGGAAAGTATCTTTCAAAAAAGACACTCTTCAAGGTTTCCCAATAGGCTAAGGCATCAAGATTGTGGTGAGGTAGAATCATGAACAACTCCTTAGCTTTACTTTCCAGTGTAAAATAAAAGACTTTCCTACACATCTCATCTAGATCAAGCCCCATTAGTTGATTGGAGTTGCACACAATGTACATCTTTCTTAAGTGCCTGTTAGGGTCTTCTCAGGTAAATGATAAATTTTAGTAAGTGACTCTATAAAGGACCTTTCAACTCAAAATTAATATTAAATTCAAGACAAGAGAGGAAAGGATCAATAATATCAGTAGTAGAGGTAAGATCTTTGATAGTTCTCCACTCCCCATTGTTCCTATCAATATTGCTGTGAAACCCTACGAGTGGAGGATCATTGGGTGAAGGGATGTCTTCTTGAGGAGGAATTTGATCCATAGCAAGATGGCAATCTATAATGGGAGAAAGCCTCCTTCTTCCAATCTTTAAAATTACATCAAAAGCAAGAATCTCTCCAACAACAACCCCACCATCGATGAAGATCCATCTCATTATGAACCTTTAATGGCTGAAGCATTTGATGATGATGAGCTTCTCTTTATGTAACAGTTCATAACTCTACATTTTTAATATATTTGAGACACATTTTGATATAATTGGAGAGTTATCAATACTAATTTAAAGTAATTTTCTTGAGATTTTAAAAGATATCAAATTGGTGCATTATCTTAGGGATTTGATTATCAATATTTTACTTTAAATTAAAATATAAGTGAAAGAAAAAATACATAATGAAAGTTAAAAGAAAAAGTCTTAGTCTATTTTTATAATATTGGGTCACTATTATAATATTTTGTTTACTTTTTCTTTCAGCTTTTGGTGTACACAGTTTTGACAATAAGAAATCCAGTAGAAGACCAAAAAGCAATAAAAGGCCAAGAGAAAGTTTTGGGAGTGACAACATTTTGGTGGAATGGGAAGGATTGGAGACCTAGAGGAATGAAAAGGCAAGCTATGGGTTTTAATTGAGGAGGGGTGCCGTATCTATTACAGTTCATATTCATCATCTTCCCGAGCTACAGAGGATAGAGGCATAGATGAGGAACTGAGGACGCTGGACCATCATCTTCCTTAGTGCTAGAAAACTATAGAGGAAGCCTCGAGCTGAGGATCAAAAGTTAACTCTGGCACTACTATTATCGGAGGGAATCAAATTTTGAAGAAGAAAGCCAGAAGAAAGGTTGAACCAAGAAGTTGAGAAAGTGGTGATTGAGCATTGTTGAAGATTGATAAGTAAAATATTTGCATATTTATTTTCCCTTATATGATGATTTTATGGACGATATTTGTGTTTAATATAATAAATTTGGGTGTGATTGATAAATAAATAATGTTTTTGGAATAAACAGCACTTAAAAAAATAAAAGAAATGAAAGTACTGTAGCAGCTGCCGAGCATTGTAGCAATTAACAGACACTGTAGTAGCCGACAAATCACTGTAGCAGTTAACAGGCACTGTAGCAGCCACCAAGATACTGTAGCAGCCGCCAGATCACTGTAGCAACCTCCAGATACTGTAGCAGTATTGTAGCACATGTTTTTTCCCCTATAAATAGAGATCAAGGCCAAGCTTAAAAGGAGAGGAGAGGAAGAGAAGCAGAGGTTTCCTTCTCCGACAGGGAGAGGTCTTTCTCTGATCGAGAAAGATCTTTCTTTAACATTTCTGAGTTCATTGTATTAATTTTTAGATTTAATTTCATGTATTGCATGCCACCATCTTGGAAGGCTTAGGATTTTATTAATTTTTGCATGCCTCCATCTTGGAAGGCTTCGGATTGTATCACATTTTGCATGCCGCCTACATGGAAGGTTTTACCTCCTAAATAGATGGCTAGATTTCTTCATCTTTCATTCATCTTTTGGTTGTATATTTATGTTTGAGAATTTAATATTCAAGTTTATGAGGTATTTCTGAGGATTTCATTCTAGCTTTATATAATGTCAATTTATTTTGGTTTTGTTTATAATTTCATCATGTGCTAAATTTTCATTTTCCTAAGGTGATGATGTAGCTTACTAATGACGGATTGAATCTTAACTTATTAAATCTAGTTTGAATTTATCCTTCATGATTGAGTTTTAATTATTATCCTTAATGCTTTTGATTGACTGGCCATCTTTTGAATGATTTCAATATGCATGTTGAGACCGGAAGGAGATACATGTGAGTAGATCCTATAATTAAAACCATGACTTGCATATGAAATAGGAATATATTCATATGAGTTGTGTAGTCTTACTGAGTTCCATAAATCATAATGCATAATTAATTGCTTAAATTCATATAGGAATATATTGGATTAGCAATTGATTATAGAATTGCTTGACCTTGGAAGAGGCTAGTAATTAAATTAGGGAAACTCGACTATCAATCTTATGGAATAAATTGGGCTAGAATAGATAAGTGATTCAATCCGGAATTTGTGAAGTGAAATCTAATCCCTAATGCTTTTTCTCATATTTGCTTTCTTATCATCTGCGCTCATATTTAATTGTTTTTCTTTTATTTTGTACTCTCAATCACAACTAATCGATTGACTAAATAGAATTAAAATTACCCATTTTGGTACTTAGTGCTCAATCCTCGTAGGAATGATACTCTACTTACTTCTATATTATTTGATTACGTCAGTGTACACTTGCACTATTTAATTGATCATCTGCACTCGTATCAAAGATCATCATCAATGGTGGAAAACAGAGGAGAGGCTATTCAAAAATGAAATCATTGTTTGCTACTCCAAGATTCTTCTTCAGCAACGGGAATCGACAGACAAGGATCACTAGATAGTGATTAGTTATGATTTTTGCCTATTATATTTTAATCTGATTCTTTTTGTTTTCATTATGATTTTCTATTTGAACTCTGGAATTGCTGCTACTGTGATGATGTCTAAGGCAATGTGTGCCTAATTTTGTTTGAACCCAGAGTAATTATGAACTAATTTAAGGATTTGAGCATGTATGAACCATTAATTGTCTGTAGTGTTAATTTTTGTTTACTTAATCTTGTATTAATTTATCTACTTAGTGCTTGATCACCACTAAGTAGGAATTTGGGGAATTTAGATTAGCCTTGGGAGAGGGATTTTAATTGGACCATAAGATTAAGTAATGTCATATTAGAATTTATTCTAATTTGCCAATAGGATAGGAATATACCTATTGGAACGATATAATCTTGTTAGAGTGAAATTGGACAATTATTGCCTCTTGAGTAAAATAGTTAGGAATTACAATTTTAACTTAAGAGAAGGGTATGAGTAATTGGGAGATACTAATATCTATTTTAACTCTAGATTAACAAATTAACATTAAGTGCTTTTAATGTGGTAAATACATGCTCTAAGACTTGAAAATGGAATTAGCCACTCTAGATTGTTTTTGCCAATTGAAATCTTTAAATCATTAGATTCGTTTCTTTTACATTGTTTAAATTGTCTTTCAAATTCTTCCTTTGATTTGCTCAACTTAAATGAAAATGAGAATTTTAATGCCTAATTATCTATTACCTTGAATCTCTGTGGGATGACCTTGATTTGCTATTATGCTATTCCAACAGCCGTACACTTGCGATGCTTATTTAGAAATTTAGTTGCATCAGATGTCTTCTTGAGGAGGAACTTGATCTATAGCAAGATGGCAATATACAATTAAAGAAGAGACAATATGAGAAGAATTATCACAAGTATGCGCAACAACTTCAGTCAATGACTTGTCCAAGTCCTACACTAGAAGATTCAACTTTCTTACCTTTCTTAAGCAACCTAACTATCTTGTTAATATCTTTATCTTGAGGCACAAGTTCATTTTTCTTAGATCTAGTCATGCACAGTAGAGAGACTCACATAAACACACATAAATTACAGCAAAGTAATTGGTCAAATAGGGTATTAGAGAAGGGTTGTATATAGCAAAAATTAGCAACTTTAAGTAAACCAAGTTAACTAATCTTTGACAACCAAAAGAGTTAACCATAACCAAGAAAATTCAGGTGTCTAAAGAGTAAAATCAGTTTCAGCAATAGCAAGACAAGTTCAACTCAATGGCATAAAAGGCAAATACGAGTTACAAGGTAAGAAGTCACCTTTTAGTAGAACAATTTGGTATATCAATGAAGTAGTACCTCAAACTGTAAGTATGTCAGTAGAGTCACTGTAACCACAATTTACAAAATGTGATAGCCACCCGAAATCGCAAGTTTCAACCAACAGCTCCCCAAGGGTGAAGAATGGAAAGTTGCTCACCATAAAACCATAGTAAACCACATAATGACCACTATGAATAGAATAGCAAAGCAACAAAATGCAAATTTCTTTTTATTTTTTTAGAGAATTTTATATGCAAATGGAATGCAAAACAACTATGAACATGAAAAAATGGACTAAATCATTACCAAACACTCCTACAATTAACAACTACCTAAAAAAAACTAAAAAGCACACTAACAACCAAGAAAAATCAAAGAAAACGCAAAAAACAAACCTAATCAAAAATATGGAAAAATTCTAAAACGGAAAGAAAATTCAGAAAAGTATAGCAAACCTTTGAATTTGGCTAAAATCTAGTATACCTAATAGCTAAAGCTATTAGTCTTGTTTAGAATGTTGAGAAATTGTGGAATATCAAATTGCAAAATTTTTTTGGCAAGAATATTTCAGTTCCAGCAAGACAGTGCTATTTAAAACTCAAATTTTCACCAAAATTTAAATGAGTGTGACACAATTTCTACCAAACTAATACGTACTATGACAACTAAAAAGAACTCTTAACTACTTAAAACCTTGGCAATAATCCTCCCCGGCAACGGTGCCAATTGATAAACCTATGTCGTGTGAGTTTTCAAAATATACTAGGTTTGAAAATGTAGCGTAGTAGCTCAACCTTGGTCGTTCTTGTGAGGAGATTAATTTCCAAGTTTCAATATAGTAAAGTGATAAATACGTTAAAGTTGTGAGAAATCATTTTGAGATATTGTTTATAAAACTAATAAAGTAAACTAGTCCAATTCAATATTTGTTTTCGGTTTTCAAAACAAAGAAGCAAACAGAATCGAAATTAACAATAACAATAAGATAAATTCAATGAACTAGTATAATGATGAAATGAAATTCCTTTGAGTTGAGGTTTTAGTCTTCCTTACTTGATAATGATAAGAATTCAATAATATGAGTCAAGAGGATGGTTCTAGTCTACCACTAGATCCTTAGTAGCAATACTCATTAAATTCATTCTACCGAAGCAATTAAATGAATAGTACCAAATAATTCTGACTCAAGGAGATAAATAATTAACTTCTAATTTTAAATTGTAATTACCATTACAAAAATTCAATGTATTCATCTTATTCATTTAAAATCCACTCAACTGAGTCAGAATAAACAACTCAACCAACTCCTAATATGAATCGTACAAAGCTTAATTAATCAACTCCTAGCTCAACCACCAAGTTTATTCAGTCGGCATAGAATAATCTAGCTCACAACCACATACTTAACCAAGCCATATAATTATGAACTAGAAAGAGAGCTTAAAGGAATTCCTTTGAAGTTTAGAAGCTCAAACCATTACCCATCTTAAGGAAAATCACCAAAACTTATCTACTCATGTAAGAGGAAGAGGAAGATGAAGCTTGATGAATGAAGAAGGAATCAGCCATGGAAATGTAGCAGCCACCTCTCCTTTCTCAATTCGATCCAGCTGTCTTCACGCCTCTCAGTTGCCTTTTTGTTCCAACCACTTCCAAATCGATTCAGTCAACTCCTCTTTCATTTCCTTACAGGCATCACTTTTCCTTTTCCTTTAATCCATCTATTTCGGTCCAACTGCTCTCTCCCTTCTTCAATTTGGTGCTCCATTCTCATTTCAATTTAGTCACCACTTTATACAACAATGGTTCCTACTTCCTTTTCTTTCTTCAATTGCCTCTAGGTTAAATAAGTAATTTGTGCCATGTTTGGATGAGGGGGTGAAAATATGTTTTAGGATAGGCAGAAAATTACAACACCAAACAAGGCCCTTATTTAGTCTCCTCTTAGATAAAATGTGAAAATAAATTCTGCACTTGTGATGTTCCACTCTTGTCCTTCATTAAGCTCCAAAATGACATCCTTGACCTTGACCGCTTGACAAAAGTTGTGCGATATCATCACCTACAAAGGTAATATATTTTATTCAAAATTAAGGAATAATAGGAATAACAAATATGAATTAAAAATATAACAATTTAACCACTACAATTCCCAAATTATCCTTTCAGTAAAATCTCATATTAATACTTAATTATGCCCAAAATATTCAATTAAGTCCCACAAAATCCTAAGATTAATTACAAAAGATATATAAATATTAATCTCTATCAATTGCCCCACACTTAAGCTTTTGTACTCCTGAGCAAAACATTAAACTCAACACTAGGCAAAAAGGGATGAAAGTTGAAAGAATAGGCAAGATCAAGCTTCAAGGATCACACTTATTCAAATAACAAGGAATCCTCGTATCCAAATTCAATGAACATACCAAAAATTGAAGTTTCTAAAGTGATGCAAGGTTTACTTACAATAAGCTGAATTGGAAACCTAAACTAGGATAAGTGTTTGAACTCTTCTCTCATATAAGGTAGTTTTTCACTCGTATCCACTTTAACCACACTCTACCATAGGCTTGTAATATTTCTAGGCTCTTTACTGCCTGTAACAATGGCATAAATAAATCCAAAGGACTTTGAAAGGTTGAAATGTTGAATAGGCCAAATGATGGAAAATTAGAACAAGCTACCATGCATGCATCAAATTCGATTAGCGTAACCAATAGTACTAATCACAATAGTATAACTTTCTTTTGCCAAAATTTTCCATGTCAACTCATCAATACATTTTTTTTCCAATTTTGCTTTTGGTTGTCTCTTTTTTTCAACAATTCATATGGCACTTATCATCCTAGTGCTAACGGAACTTGACGGAAAGTGCAAGCATGGCATTTGTATAATGAAAATGAAAATGTAAATGAATGGCTCAAACGGGTAAACAAAGGTGAACAATGATTGGTTTGTGTTTAGGTTAGAAGGTTTTGAAATGAATGCCAATGTCATCTCTATCCATACCATTACAAAATGTAGCCTTAAGCAAGAAACAAAACAAGTTCTAGAGAGCAATAATCTAAGTGGATAAATCACACAATAAAATGAACAATTAGGCCCAACTCACCTTCTAACTAGGCTTTTTGTTGCCTATCAAACTCTTTAAAATTAAGCTATGCATAATTAAAACACTTGAATTTGTGGCAATTCACTAATTTAAAGCAAGTTTCAACCATGAATTTAACTAAGAGTAATTGATATAATAGATCATGACTAAAGACCTCAAAAATCTAAGTGAATTGGACCAAAAACAATAGAGGACAAAAATAGTAGACAAAAGCATATGATGTCACAGTGAAATCTATCATGAGAATAAACACACTCCCCCATACTCAATCCTTACATTGCCCTCAACATAATTCGTAAAAACAAATAACCTAGACGTACTTAACTCTTAGGTGAAGTGAATGTTGTGAAGTCCAATTCAAGGTTGAAGGACAACATATCATCATCACAAGGAGAGAGAAAGATGAGACATAAGTGGAAATAGTTCTTAGAAATTAGGCAATAGGATATGGAGAAAAGGGTAGTGGAGGATAAGGCTAAGCACAAAGAACAATTCAAAATGGAGTTTTTTCAATTGGAAAATGCAAACAAACAAACTGCTTTTTACTACTTATAAATCCCTCCCCCACACTTGTTCAATAACGTATATCACCAAATAAGATAAGGAATAAGGTAACGAAAGAGACTACCTTGTGCATTATGGTGGTTGATGACTAGCATGGTAATGCTTCAACAAATGACCATTCACTTGAAACTTTTCACCACTTGTAGGATCTTCTAGCTCTATTACACCAAAGCTATGCACTTTAACCACTTTTTAGGTGTAATGCCCCAAATTTCAATTAAGGGCTAATTGCATTTATTGAGAATGATTTTGTAAATTAAAGTGGAATTGAGACCCAAACTAATTATTAGGAATGCCTAAGACCCTGTATTTTAGCATAATTATGTACCAAAGTAATGATTGGGCTAAAATAAGAGGGAAATGGCGCATGGAGAAAGGAAAAAACAATTAGAATATATGTTATATGGAAATTCTTATTAATGTGCCATAATCAGGGGAAAATTGAAAGAAAGGAAATTTACTGGCCAATTAGTTAGTGATTAATGAAGAAATTAATTACTAACTAAAAGAAATGAGGAGTGTGACTAAATAGCTAATGGAATTAGTTAGTGTAACCATATTGTTATAGGCTTTAAGAGGAACCATAGGGCATTAAGAAGTAACTCCTTAGGGATGAAGAGAGAGTTGATGGAAAAGTCAAATAAGCATTTTTTATTAATTTCTCTTCCCTCTCTCCTCTCATTGTCATCCAAAGGGCATGAGGGCTGAAGTTGATCATCATTTCACCATCTTCATCTCTCTCTCTTGCTCTCTTTTGTGCACATTGTTGAAGGAAGAAAGAGAAAAGGAAAGCTCAAGATTTAGGTAAGATCTTGACCTTAAATGCCAAAAACTCATTCTTTAAAGTTGTTCATTTTATTAAGAGCTTTCATCCTATGGTTTTAGATTCTCAAGAGGAGGTGTTTTTGTGCTTGAGAAAAGTTGGAAGTTGGTGAAACAAGAACCAAGTTTGGGAAAGTGTAAGAGGTGAGTGTTAGCTACCTTTTGCTATATGAGTTATGGCTATTGGTTGAGTTGTAAATTTTTGGTATTTTTCCCTATTTTTGAAAATTAGGGTCATTGAGAGTTTGGTATGATATGGTCATGGAAATGGTGCTTTGTATTGTGTTTTGGAAAGATAGAAGTGAATTGAACCTTGAATGTAAAGTTTGGCAATTTTGGATTTTGTGTTGAATATATGCCAAAAATAGAACATGTTAAAGAAATGAGAATTTGGTTGTTTTGATGTTTCCATTGGATTCTTTATGGAAAATTGTGTGGGAGTAGTGTTGGACGTGAATTTTGAACCATTGGAAACTTAGGTTTAAAAGTTGCAAGATTTAGTTAGTGAAAACTCTGTGCTAGTAGTTGTCTTCCATGGGCATTTTGAAATGGCAAATGGAGGCTAAAAATTCTGAAACTTTCCAATCTAATAGTAGACATGCCAAGATTTAATTGGATAAATTATGGAGGTCATTTCAATGTGTGTGATAAGAGTTATGAATTTCCAAAATTTGATGTCAAAACTAGGATCAATTATTGAATAGCAAGAAGAATTGTTGAATTATGTATTTTTGTGGTTATAGATAGTAATGATTCATATTTTTCCTATAAATAAGACTTAAAATTCTTTAATTAGGACTTAGGATCACCTTATTTCAATTTTTCTAGAATTAGTTATGATTTTTGTAAGTTCAGCTAAGAAATTAAAATTTTCTTGGCCGCAGCCCAAAAGTTTCTGACCTGCTTTTGGCCACAACAAGAACACTCTTGGCCATAGCTAAAAACTCTCTGACCTGACTTTAGCCATAGCACAAAAGTTTCTAACCTATTTTTGGTTGCAGCTAAAGATTCTTGGCATCGACTAATAACTAAAAATCAGAATTTTTCCCTACTGTAAGGTGGTATTTGAGATAGTACTTCCCAACCCTTTAGGCATTTGTTTGGGTTTCTAGTAGCCACCTAAAGGTCTCAAATGATAACCAATCTTAAGTATTACGGAGTTAAGTATTGGATCAGAGAATAATTCTTTGACCTTAATTATGGATTATAGGATTTGATATTTGCCTAGCCCGTGAGAGACCATTGCCAGAGCAAGAGTAGAAAGACTAAGGTAGTGACCTTTCTCTTGTGTTGTGTATGATACCTTGTATGCATGACTTATCATTATATTGTTGTTATGAAATATGTTGTACGAAACATTGCTGTGTTGAAACATATGCATGTGAAAAATGTTGTTGTGCATTGTAGCATGAGCGGTCATAGGGGGTGATACACATCACACCTACCCCTACTATTGTAACTGCTACTACAATTGCCGTTATGGGTTGTGGAATTGTGAGTTACCACTATTGAGAACCATGTTGGTATGGCTATGTTGTTGTGGAATGTCTCATATGAAATCTTGCTGTGGTAAAATATATCAATATGTGATATGTAATATCCTGAATTGTGATTAAGGGCTAATAATTTCAAAATGATGTAATTAATGTTAATTAAACACTTATGAAGTAAATAATGTGAGTTGTGATGTAAAATGTGTTTGATGATAATGATATGTGTCATGACAATCAGGGGTAAAATGGTAAATTTACCGACCAACTGTACTGTTACCAAAGAGAAACTTATAGGTAACTTGAGATCAATGGCTAGGATTTGTTAAGCAAGAGGTGGAATCAAGTGTGCATGGGTTATATGATTCATGAAGGGAGACATTAGATCATGGCAAGTGTCATCATAAGGACCCTTGGATCAAAGTCAAAATTTTAAACTCATCTTCTCTTCCCTCTCTCCTCTAAGTCAGCTAGGTGTGTGTGTATGGAGAAGAATGATCCTCATGCATTCACCATCATTTCTCACCTCCTTTCTCCTTCCTTCCCTTTTCACTGAAGTTTAAGCAAGAAAGAGAAAGAGAAAAGCTTGATTTTGAGTACGTAATTGTCTCCCTATGCTTTAAGCGTCTTCATTAAACTTGTTCAAGAGGTTGAGAGCTTCTTTGCTATGTTTTTAAAATTTTGAAAAGTGGTGATTTGGTGTGTGAACAAACTTAAAAGTTGGGGAAACAGAGATTTGATCTTACCAAGTTGAAGAGGTGAGAATTTGATGCATTTTAGTATATTTATGGTGATTTTTGGTTGAGCCTTGTAAATTCTGGAATTTTTTCCCTGATTTCATGAGAATTGAATAATGAAAGAGTTTGGAATGATATGGTGTAGAAAATAATGTTAGGATGTGTTATAATGTCATTAACTTCGATTTGAAGTTAAATGAGGAAGTTTGGCAAATTGTGGTTTTGGGTGATCTTGTGATCTAGATTTGAGAATGTGTTGATTAAGTGGGAATTGGGTTGTTTTGTAGTTACCAAGGGGTTCCTTGTGACAAAATGAGTGAGAATGAGCTTTAGTACAAGTTTTAGGACCATTGGTAGTGAAATAGGTAAATCAGGGAACATATAAAAGTTGCTGCAATTTTTGGCTTCTGATGAATAACACTCGAGTGAGGGAGGATTCACTCGAGTACTGTGAGATATTTTCCCTTTTTCCCTTCGATTTTGCTTGGATTAACAGGCAAAGCTCAAGAGTGTACTTTCGTTCCCACGAGTGATATAGGCCATCACTCGAGTGATCTTGGTTGCACTCGAGTGAGGGAGTAAGTTTAAGCTTTTGGGATTTATGGTTGCTCTCGGGTAGTCACTCACAGTGTCTCACTTTTTGGTGCTCGAGTGCATCTGAGGTCATCACTCGAGTACTGCTTCCTATGCACGAGTGAGGTTGTGAGACATATTAAGGTTTGCTCTTGGGCAAACACTTTTAATATGGCACTTTTGGGGACTCGAGTGAATCTGGGGGTCATCCCTCAAGTGAGGTCAGCTCCACTCGAGTGAGTCTTCCAAAAATTAGTGCTTTTGCTTCCAAAAAGGCATCTTCGGGGTAGTTTCTCCCAACCTTTTAGGCATATGTTCAGGCGTCTTTTAGCCACCTAAAGAGTTTATATGAATACCAACTTAAAGTATTATGGAATTAAGAATTTGGAAAAGAGAGTGATCTATTGTCCCTAATTTGGTTTATAGGATATGATATCTGCTGTCTTCGTTAGCCCACTGTGCCAGTGAATGTTAGAAAGGAACAAGTTAGTGACTTTTTCCTTTATACCATATGTGATGCATTGTATGTGTATTATATCATTGATTTGTGATGAATTCGTATGCTGTGACATTTATGGATATGTGGAAGCACCACCATGCCAATAGTTCCTAAGTCACTAACAACGGTTCGGGTTAGGACGATGTGCCTTCCCGGTGGTAAAAGGGATGAGGATGGGGTTTGATATGTGTGATTATGTGAAAATCCAAAAGGCTCTTCGTGAAGGACGATGGGTTAATTGTGAAAGCCAGATGGCTATATGAGCTATAAGGCTATGTGTATGCACTGCCATGCCAATAGTCCCTGAGTCGCTAACAATAGTTCGGGTTAGGACGGTGTGCCTTCCTGGCAATAAAAGGGGATGAGGGTGGAGTGTGATTTATGCTGCTGCTGCTGTATGATTATTTGCTTACATTATGTGTGCTTATGTGTGGTATGAAAGATCTGTTACTACTGGGATTCTCTTGAATCTCATTCTTTCCTTTGACTAACATTTTAGACAGGGCAAGTGGCTCTAAGGAGAAGCGAATGACCCAGAGTGGTTAGAACCTTGTAGGGACATTTAAGTCGAGTCATGTTAGTTATTCATCTTGGATAGGAATTACTATTTGATATTTTTGAGTTGTGAATATTTTTTGAATACATGGTGGTGTAATCCCCTAATTAGGAACTGGAACCCTATAGTTATATATATAGATGAAACCTGAGGTTTGCCGAGGATTAAGTTATACACTCTGATATGCTTAAATGTGATATTATTGCACAGGTAATTATATTTGATATTTGAACTTGAGACCAGGATAGAGAAGCTTTGAAAATTTTGTGAAGTCCCTACTACATGGAAGGGTTTTAAATGAGTTTTGAATCATCCGACGGTCTCTAACCTATTTTAAATATACAATTATCGAATCATAATTTCGCTAATCAAGGCAGGGGGTTACATGATATGCCGTTGTGTATTGCAGCTTGAGCATTACAGTATGAGTAGTCGTAGTAGGTGATGCAAATCACACCTACCCCTGCCATTGTAAATGACGTTGTTCTGTTGTGGTGTTGTGATTTGCTTACATGCTTTGTGGTTATGCATACTATGAGTGAATTGTTACTATTAGGATTCTTTAGAATCTCATTCTTTTTATAAAAAAATTTTCAGACAGGGCTAGTGGTTTTAAAGAGAAGTAAGTGACAAAGGGTGGTTAGAGCTATGGGCTAGGAGTTTTATTTTGGATAGCTAGTTATCATACTATTAATTATGGGATATTTTGTTGAGAATTAGTTGTATATATATTGAATAGTTTGTGTAAGCCCCTAAATGGGAAACTAATTATGGGCGTTTGTGCCCTATAATCCCTTAGTTGATTAATGGAACCCGAGTGTGTATGGAATTTATGTTGCAATCTAATATTTATAAATAGAATTGAACTGTATAGGCCAAAGGTGTATTTGAAATGAGAATATGAGACCGTGTTGAACAGGTTTTAGAAAAGTTTTTGCAAGCCTTGTTTTGGGAAATGAAATTTTTAGTAAGTCTTAATGTACCTTGTGGTCTTTAATTCAACATGATTATGTATTTTTGAACTTTAATCTCGGCCTGGACTTGAAGGGGGTTACAGTAGGGACCTTGCCATTTGGTTTTAAGCTTCCTATTTTTGACCTTAAATCTTGACCTAAACATAAGTACTTGATCTCCTTCATGAAATTGCTTCCGCAAGATCCTTGATCATGAATCAATTTCAATTTTTCCTTATAGATGTGGGAGCTTTCATATGCATCCAACCATAACTCTACTAGCTCTTGTATCTCCAGCATCCTTTCCGTAGCAGAACTTGAAGATCTATATTACAAGTCTTCACAGCCCAGTAAGCTCTATGTTCTATCTCAACAGGTAGATGATAGCCCTTACCAAAGACTAACCAAAAAAGAGACATGCCAATGGGAGTTTTAAAAGATGTACGATATGCCAAAGAGCATCATCTAACTGGAGACTCCAATCTTTTCTACTTGGTTTGACAATCCTCTCCAAGATATATTTGATTTCCCTATTAGATACCTCATCAGCTTGCCTATTCTTCTGTGGATGGTATGGGGTAGAAGTCTTGTGTAGAACACCAAATTTGGATAGTAAGTTGTCCATCAATTTGTTGTAAAAATGCGAGCCACGATCACTCACAATTGCTCTTGGCACATCAAACCTATAAAAGATACGAGTACTTAGGAATTTAATAACAGTAGATGCATCATTCTTCCTTGTAGGAATAGCCTCAATCCACCTTGAAAGATAATATACAACCAACAAAATGTACAGATATCCATGAGATACAGGAAATGGACCCATAAAATCAATGCCCTAAACATAAAAAAATTGACAAAATAATATAGGTTGCTGTGCCATTTCATGCTTTCTAGATAACCTCCCAAAACACTGGCATGCATAACAAGTTTTACAAAAAGCATAATAATCATTATAGAGGCTAGGCCAATATAAACCACAATCTTAAATTTTCCTAGTAGTTCTCTTTGCCCCCAAAGTGACCACCATACAACAAAGAATGAGAAGAGGTTATAACAGAAGAAAATTCATCACCCGGTACACATCTTCTAATGACTTGATCACTACAATTCCACCATAAGTAAGGAGGATCCCATAAATAGTATTGAGCTTCATGTTTCAGCTTTTGTTTCTGAAAATGAGACAAAGAATCAAGTAAGACTCAAACAGCAAGATAATTCACAATATGAGCAAGCCATAGGTCATGAAGTGTAATAGCAAGGAGATGGTCATAAGGAAAACCATCACAAGTAACTTCAGCATCAACTACTCCCTATGTAGCAAGGGGTAAGCGGCTTAGATGATCGGCAACAAAATTTTCTGCACCTGCCTTGTCCCTAAACTCTGTGTTAAATCTTGAAGTAGTAGCATCCACCTTAGTAATCGAGCCTTATAATGAGTTTTCTTAGATAAGAACTTGATAGTAGCATAGTTAGAATAGATAATCACTTTATAATTCACTAAATAAGACCTAATCTTCTCTAGTGCAAAAACAATGAAAAGGAGCGCTTTCTCAATGGTAGTGTAGTTGATTTGAGCCTTATCCAATATTTTAGAAGCATAAGCAATAACACAAGGGGTTTTACCAATTTTTTGACCTAGAACTACACCTACAACACTATTGGATAAGGCTCAAATCAATTAGACTAGCGATTGATACAATGTACTTAAACTTGAATATATTACCAATTTTCCCATAGGTTTTGATAATATACATACAATTATCCAAAATATCCAAGATATTTGAACAAAATAGGCTACAAAATAGACATAAAATTACCTTAACGTTTTTTATCCTTAAATAGGCTCCTCGAAGTTCGTGCCAATGACTCGGCTCTCAACATAGTCCTAAAATTTAAAATAAACAAGAATTAGGTAAAAACCCATTCATGTACCACTTTAGGGACTTCTAAAGTATTTTTTGTGGTTATATTAGTCTATATTGAAAAATTACCAAAATGCCCCTGGGGACCCAGCCTGACCCCTCTATACCCAGTATGACTGTACTTTTTCCAAAATTTTGATTTAGGCTATTCTTACATATTTTCACAGAAGCAATAAATTTGTTGCCTTGGTTTTCACAAAATTACTGTCAAATGATAGTTTTGCCCTTGGCAGCCCCTAATTAGGATTTCAGGGGCATTTTGGTCATTTCGCTTTCTAGGGCTTTTCTAAAAAGGTGTTCAATAGTAACCCTACCAAGTTTCCCTCTTGAATACGATGTTACCATCAATTTCATAAAAGTCCAGCTCCTAGCCAGTTTTCCCCTCTTGGCCGAAACATAGAGAACTTAAGGGAAAATTGTGGTTTTTGGTTTTTGACCTCAAATCCTTGTTCCTTTCTATTCTTAATCACTTGATTAACTACTTAATTACATTTCTCAACATGATTTAGACTAAATTTGGGTAGCATAATAGCTAGGATTTAGCATTTTCCTAAGTTTACAAATTACACAAATCACCCACAAAACCACCGATCAATCCAACAACAACAACAACAACAACAAGCATTTGAATTTTAGGAAGCTACCTTTGATTTTCTTCCCTTTCTCTCTCCTAGCCGAACCTTCCTCCTCTTCAAACCCTAAGATTTTGCTTCCAAAATATTTTGAATCATGGAAAAGAGAGGCTTAGAGGAAGGATTAGACAAGTTAGGAACCAAATCACCAAAGGAATCAACTTACCTTTGCAAGTTTGCCGCTACTTCTCTCTAGAATCACCAAAGCTCTCTCTCTCTCTTATTCATGTGCTAGGTGTCAATTTTGGAGGAGGAAAGATTAAGGGAATGGTTTTTAAAATGTCTCAGTTTTTATTCTAATTAACTTACTGAAAATAAGTCCCAAAATGTTGACTTTTGTGGCACTTTGTAACTAGAGTTTATCTACATGAAATATTGTCATAAAGCTCCATTAGATTTAAACTAATATTTCCCTCCTTTGGATGCTACCATGAATATTGGCTAGTTTCACTGGGCTAACTTCAAAAATTCATAATTCCTTGTGTACAACTCCAAATAATTCTCATGACCTATCAAATTAATGCCTAGGATGTCTACTTTCATCCTTTAAAAGTTCACAATTTTTGGACATTATTTGTTTATACAAAATGATATAAAAATGTTGCTGCCCCATAGGTAACTTTCACTAGCAGCAAATTCTCATTCCAGGACTCTTGCTAAACTTAGGCTTAGTAGTCTACTTGATTATGGCTTATTCTCAAGCCTCTAATCCCAAAATTTGGGATATTACATTTATGTATTCTAGTTAGGATTCTTGTGACCAACTGTGTATCTCTTGATATTGAGTAGATCTATCATTCTCGTAACTGGTTGAGATTGAGTATGATATAATCAATTGATTCATGGTAATTACTATTCAGTATTATCTTTGAGATTTTTGGCCATCTTGATCTTTCTTTGATACATGATTACTGCTTACTATAATTATCTCTATGATTCTTATTGGCTATAAAGGTTAAGTTATGGCTCTTAGGAAGAGTGCTTGCCATTGAATCGCTATCTCTCTGTCATCTCACCACCAACTATTAGTTTTCATTCTCTTAACCAGAAAAATCAAATAAACATTAGAATTAGCTTTAAACCAGAAAATAAACCAATAGTTGTTCTCTTAACTACTGTGATTAATTTGTTAATTGTTGGTTCATAGTACTTGCTAGGAATTTTAACATCCACTAGGCTCCTCAAAGACTCGACCTAGGCTAAATTATCATCTTTATTACTTTTAGCTTAGTTTTCTTTAATTAACCCTCACAGAAAGGTTTAATCATACTGCTTTTGAAAATTAAAAACTACCACTCGAGTTGGATATTATCACTCGACTGATACTTTGAAAAAATCACAACTTACAAGTTTTGGATCAAGTGGGATAGCTATTTACTATGTTAATCACTCAAGTTGTTAGAATTGGCTAACACCCAAGAGGGGGATGAGTTAGGTGTATTATAAAAACTTAACAAATTTGAAATTCTTTTCGCATTTTATGAAATCAATAAGTATGTTAGTAATGAAATATAAAACCATAATTAATTATTGAAATCATATATGCTGGAAATATAAGAGTTTAGGGAAGAGAAGATGCAAACTGTGATTTATCCTAATTTGGTCCAATCCATAATGACCTACATCTAGTCCCTAGGATCCTCCTGAGATTTCAATCTATTATCTCCCTCAAGTTTAACCGAGTACTAGAGAACCACTACAATCTCACAAGTTTGATCCGGGCACTTGTGAAGCCTTTACAATTCTCTCACTGAGATAAGAGCTCCCCCTTACACATAGTAAGGATACTATTTTTTTCCTACTCGAGATTCCCCAATCTTGAGTAACTCTCACAAATATAGAATGATTATAATAAAAGATTAATTCTCTCTATATGAAGTAGATAATGATTAACACTGAAGTACATGGTGGGAGTATTATTACAGAGCTTCAATCAAGTAAGATTCTGAGTAATAGTATATCAACATTATAGGCATGAGCTCTCTTCTTCATTCATTTTGAATGACTCTCCTTTTATAGTTAATGAAGAGAATTTGACCGTTTAAGCTTTTCTTCTTCCCATTGAGGCTTATATATTACTGTTGAACTAGCTACTGGGAGCTTTTGACACAAAAGTGCTTTCTCAATCTTTATGTGTTAATCCTTGTTTGATCACCTGGAAAATGCTTAATCACTAATATAATAAAGTGTTAGAGTGATTAGAATCAATAAGAACAAGCCACAAAAAATATCAATGATTTTCAGAAGTTTCGAGGTGATACTCTGTTTTCTGAAAAATCAATTATTCAGATAATATCTGTTGTATTCAAATAGCCTTCTTTGATAATGAGTAATCCTTATTCGAATACTTTATCCTCTATTAGAATAAACTTTTAGAACATAAATTGTATTCAAATAGTGAATTCCTTATTCGAATAGCTTCTCACACAAAATATATGATATTATTCGAATAGTACTTGCTGTATTTGAATAGTGCACCTTTAATAATGAATCTTCACAAACGAATATTGCAACCTTAATATTTGAATAAACTTTTGAAGGTGTAACTCTATGGATATAAATCCATCAAATGAGCTATCCTTATAAAGCTCTTTAAGTCTTCTTTACACAGCAACTGGAATCAATCACAAATACTTTGTATTTCAAAAGTTATGATTCAATGTGTATCGATTGGTCTAGAACAAAACAGAGCTTGATTTTGATCACCAACTTCCAGAAGGCATATCTCTTTGAATATAACTCTACATATGACCCATGACCTATCCATGGAAAGAGTTTTAAGTGTAGTTTCATCTCAATCTGATATGTAGTTTGAGAGTTATGTCCAAAATACTGAACCTATTCTGAAATATGACGGTGATTTGAATGTCATCTTCCAAAATTCATATCTCCTTCATCTCAACTCTTTTTAACTTGACGCACTGGAAGAAACAAAGTCTGTAACTATTATTCGAATAGAATCACACTTTTTCAATTATGGACTATTCGAATAGTCACTTCACTATTCAATTATATTTGATATTTTACACTGAGACTATTCTAATAGTTCTATTACTATATTGATAGTCTTTTCGAAATACGTCAAATGCTATTTTAATAGTCTCCTTACTATCCTGATAGTCTTGTGATATTGGATGCTGAAATTCATCAAAAACTTATTCGGATAATCATTGCACTATTTGAATAGTTATCCTATTATCCGGATAAGATATTTAGAAACTGCGTTTAAAATCACAATGACTATTCATATAGTGCCTTGACTATTCGAATACTTTTTCACTTGAATTACT
This sequence comes from Inga leiocalycina, assembly GCA_963242795.1. Classification (NCBI taxonomy): domain Eukaryota; kingdom Viridiplantae; phylum Streptophyta; class Magnoliopsida; order Fabales; family Fabaceae; genus Inga; species Inga leiocalycina. The sequence continues at coordinate 30,950,591 of OY725332.1, forward strand.
TTCAGAAAAATGTTTTAAGCATATTATTCGAATAGTAATGTGCTTATCCAAATACTTTCAATTGTTAACAGTTCTTCTCTATTCGAATAGCATATTCATTATTTGAATAATACTTTGTTTATTTGGATAAAAAGAGAGTTATTCAAATATATCTTAACTGAAAACAAGTTTTACTATTTGACTAACAATTTGACTATTCGAATGATCCGCAGTATTAAATCACATGAATGTTTTCAACTCAATTTGATATCTTCTTTCTTTGTTTGACTAATCTACAAGATATTTTACATTAAACACAGTAGTTAGTCAATGCAGGAGATAAATACATTATATAAACTTTTTACTCTCAATAATTAACATCTATATTTGACATCATCAAAACTAATTATATCTAACATTCTCCCCCTTTTTAATAATGGGAAATCCTTTAATAAAAATATGTATGAGTATGGAAACATATTAGATGCAACATTTGTATGGGTATTAAAACAAATTAGATGCAACATATTTTTTGTGCAATATCTCTCCCCCTATTTGACATCAGCAAAAAGTTTGAAAGGATATAGAAGAAAAGGGTGGGAAGGCAAATATGTGAAAGATTTTCAAGAAAACAACCTTGTTTTTTTTATTAAAAGAAATGTGTCAAGAAAAATAATTTTCTCTCCCTCTATTTGAAAGTATTTTCATTCTGATGCAAATAAAATTGATGAAAATAAATTTGAAACATTCTAAAGAGGTTTTCCAGAAAAATTTCATAATCAAAGTAAATTGAAATCAAAGATATGCAATATATTCTCAAAATATAAAGAGGACGGGTTTAGAAATGCTCATTAGGATTCGACAAGCTGATGATAGATCCATGAAGTCCAGTTCACCATACTTTTGCTGTGCAACCATGATGTATATTCATGTTGTCTCTAGGATGTTCTTTTTGAGTTGAGCTTTTGTTCCATATAGTGCTCCTTTGTATTGAAATAGGTATTTGTTGCTTTCAATGTTGTAGTCAATATATTTCCCTTGATTGATCGTTAAAGCATATGTCCTCAAAGTTGCTAAATCCTTCTTTTAGTGTGTTGAGGAATGATCTTGCATAGAGAAAATTCTCCTACTATAAGTAAAAACATTCTTGCAAAGAGAATAGTTAGTGCAATCAAGTATCAAAAGTTTCCATTCTATTAAATATATGCAAATTAAGATCATAGAAAGAAGATATATGAGTAACTCATCATCAAAACTAATCAATTGAGAGTAAATACAGATGAGTATGATGATTTTCTTCCAATAAAGGAGATAAGCCTTTAACATATAAAACACATGTGAATGTCAAGCTCCCCCTTAATAAGTGCATTGCTGTTAAAAAATATTATAAGGAATAGAGTTAAAAAATCTCATGGATTTGAAAAACTATTCGAAAACCTTTATAGAGAAATTGAGTATAAAAGTCAGAAGATTTAGTAAGAAATCAAGTTTTGAAAATGACGATGCTATTCAAAGGTTTTAATAGCTATACCCCAATATCACTCTAGTCATTACTCATGTGTTCACTTTAAGTGATGCAACATAGAGAATTTATAATTTATATTAATAAAGAATACAATACCTCACTCGAGTAATGTTGTAATCACTCAAGTCATAGTCCTCTGTAGTCTATTGATGCATTATTGGCTAGTCACTTGAAGTTATGGTTGATCAAGTCACAGAGTTATCTAATCTTGCCATTTACAGAAGTGATAGGCTCATCATTGTTTGTAGCAAGCTAAGTGTGACATTATTAAAGCACCTCTTTTTCTCATCAGGTTGTTGCAACTGTTTTGTTGAACTAGGGGGTTGTTCTGCAACTTGTTTTATCAAAGTCCTCGATTGATCTTGTTGGCTTCCTTGTGATTGACTCTACTAGGTCCAGCTTCAAAATTTTTAGCAATCTCTTTTACAACGTTCCTCATTGTTTTGTCAAGATCCTCGCTCTCAATGGATGGATCATAAGATGATGTGTTTTCTGATCCCTTATCTTTTTCCTTGATCTCCTCAACTATTCGAATAGTAGATAGAGTATTCAAATAGTCTCTATTGATTTGTAACTCTTGTTATCTGAATAGAAGGCATAGTATTCAGATAGTTTCTTTAGGTTTGTTCACCCATTTGCTTTATTCGAATAGTATACCACTATTCAGATAGTCTTCTATCTTTGACTCCTTGGTGTATTCAAATAGAAACTTAAGTATTCTGATACACTTCCTTCCTGTGGAATAACAAGAGTTTATTCTATTCGAATAGAAATTGTAACTATTCGAATAATCATTTTGCAATTAGAATCAAAATTATCCAAATAGATCTTTGGTTAATCGAATACAAGAAAATAATTTATTCTATTCGAATAGTTTGAGTAGTATTCGAATAGTCTTTTGAATTGAAATCTTAGATATAATCTTTACTATTCAAATAATAGATACACTATTCGAATACTTTTATTGTGAATCTTGCCTTTGTATTCGGATAGTGATTCTGTTATTTGGATAGTTCCTTTCCAAGCTCCGAAGGGAAGTGATGCTATTCAGATACTCTGTTGATTATTCAAATAGTTCATTTGTAATCCTTGCTTTTCTATTCGGATAGCAACATGAGTATTCGAATAATGTGTCATATACTTTGCAAAATTGAATTGCTATTCGAATATTATTTCCATTATTCTAATAGTCCCTTTTGAAAAACATGTTTTAATATTCGAATAACCCTCACACTATTTCAATAGAGTTTTTAAGATTGAGTAGTATTCAAATAGTCTTGCATTATTCGAATAGTTTCTTCACAATATCTTTGTGTGATATCCTAATAGTGGTTTATGTATTCGAATACTACTCTTTTAAAAACTTGATCGAGTATTCGGATACAATGATCATTATTCGAATAGCACTTCTTTTCTCAGAGTTCCATCTTATGGAAAATCCTACAAAAGTATATATATATTCTTTAGTACCCAACTTTTCTTGGGTCCACTCAATATTAGACATAACAGCTTTCTTGGTCTTAAATGGAAAATATGTCATTGAAAATATTTTCATGCAATCTATGTAAATTGGATCAAAAAGAGTAGAGAATCCATCCATAATGACCAACTTGTATGAAATGATAAATCATGAATTGAATCAAGTTTGCAAATTGTTTCAAATTTCAAATGTTATTTCAAATCATGACAATGTATTATAAAATTGAGATTTTGAATATATGCAAAACTTATTTTTGAAACAAGCTTAAAATCAACGCTTATGTTAAAAATGGTGGAAGTCAATAGGTTTAAAAATATATCAGAATGCTTCAATTGGAGAACAACTAAGATAACATGTTAAACATTGGAGTTAATATGTTTGAGAGATTTCCCAAGAACAAAAGCAATATGGAAAAAGAATTAGACAAAAAGGCTTAGCTTGATAGACATATATAAGCATAATGACTTTGCTATTGACTAAGAGATAAGGTTGTCTCTTAGAGTTTTGTCTTGAAGAATCGGAACATTCAACTCAAAGATTCAAATACATGACATTGGTTATTCAAAAATAGATCATATCAATGGTTAATGAGTAACCTATCCCGTCTTCCATCAAGGGAAATGCTTGTTTTATAACTATATACAGGCTTTACCCCATATAGACAGACCTTTAGGGGGCGTATTCTCTTAGAAAGAGAAAGATGTGTGCTTGACACGCTAGATGTTATGTGCTCTCAAGGCGAAAGATAAAGGTCAAAGTCAAATGAATGTCCTTATGAAACAACTCATATGGGAGATTTAGCGGTAGCATTTCATCTCATCCGCTGATCTTTGAGCAGTAAGAGCTGAAAAGCTATCCGACGAGCAAGGTGCTAGCAATCTCATATCTTTTTTATACTAAGGGTGCCAAAGGCATAAAGCATAAGAATAAACCCCTCCCTTTGAAGTCATTCAATCTTTTCAGCTAGAGGTTCTGAGTCCGTAAGCTACTCTGATTGAACTCAAAATCACTGATTTCGAGCGTTACTGAAAAGCAAGGGCATTTGGGCAATGGAAATCAGAGATAAAGAGAAAGATGTGGAACTCTTTTCTCCTACATAAAGAGTATGTTTTCTATTTCACCGCATCCGTGTGTACTTTAAAATGGCTTAGTGTAATCTGGCAACCGCGTATTTGAGAAGAGTCTTTACTATGGATGGATGGGGATATTCATAGAATCTTCCTCTATTCTTATTTATTGATTGCATAGGATAGAAAGATGAAAGGTCAAGACAAGTAAATGAAAGGCAAGTCTGATGCTTCTTTGTCTAGGGTGTTTGGTCATTTGTAGTCTTAAATGTGGATTTCTTCTGCTTATACCTTTTTTTCAGAGGTATTGTGTGAACTAGTGGACCAACTCTCTGGTTTTGAATCCATGATTTTGTATTGCTGTAGAATATTAGGGCAGACCTTGTACATGCTGTCGGTGTCGTCTATCTTGGTGACTATCTTCGCTTGTAAGGGGAAGGTCTCATCCAGTTCAAGTTCTTTGTTGTTACTAAGTCTAATGTCTCGGTAGCTGTCACCAACAGTGGAGCTTTTCTTCCTTGTTTTGTGCGAGCTGGTTTAGGGCTAAAGTCAGTGTGAGCAATGTCGGTTATTCTATTTTTCCTTGGACCAATAGGGAAGTAATCGAGGTGTAACTTCCTCAATCGTTTATGTGAGTAAGGCAGTCAGCCTATTCCTCTTTCCTTTTCCGTGGTACATTTTCTTCTGTAGTAAGGCCTTTCCCTTGCTATCTTAGACCAGCCTAAAAAGCCTTGGCCCATTCCTTGTTCTTCAATAGGGAGGGATCAAAATTGGATCTTTTCCAAGAAACTGCACAAATTGGTGCATCAAATAAAGCATCGATGGAGACCTCCGGGGACATAGCCACATTATGGTACCAGGAAAGCCACTTAAGCCACTGCTTCATCCAATAATGCAAAACAGTGCGCTCTAGGATTTCCCGCTCACCATCAAACACAAAGCTCTTAAAGGAAGAGCCTGATCTCCTTAGGTTTGAACTCCCTTTAGAGATAGGCAACCATCTTCCCCTTTAGATATGGATTGAGAGGGTTTCCCCTTCCCAACCAATACTCTAAAGGTAGTTGCACTGACCTGAAAGGCTTACCAGTAATCGCCCTCAAACGAACCCAACGTTAGATTGAGTCGTATGAAGGCGGGATCGAACTTGATAACCAGCACCAGCAAGTCTAAACAATACCAAGGTAGTGTTAGATCTCATATTTTGATGGTAACAAAAGAATGGTTTGAAAAGGAAATGTTTAATAATCAAGTTTGAACTAAGTAATGACAGGAATAAGCTTTACTTGAGGTAAGCATGGAAGTAGTGAAGATTGGCCAAAAGAAAATGCTGAGGAACTTGATCAGAAGTACAATTTCTAAGGCATTACTCGAGGCTCTACTCGAGTAATGAGCCAAAACTTGAAGTAACCAAGCAAAACTTCCAGTTACCTGCCACCATTACTCGAGGCGCTACTCGAGTAACCAAGTAAAATTTGAAGATTGCTCTCGGCCTGCTAATGTTACTCGAGGAGCTACTCGAGTAACCATGTGAAAACTTCCAGTTGGCTTCAAGTTTTCCCCATGATACTCGAGGAGCTACTCGAGTACCTGTGTTTCCTAAAATATGGACCTCTCGGCATTTTGTACCACTGCTAATGTTACTCGAGGAGCTACTCGAGTAACCAGGTCAGAAACTTCCAGTTCCCTTCAAGTTTTTCATGATACTCGAGGAGCTACTCGAGTAACTCTGTTTGTGAAAAGATGTAACTCTCGGCACTTTGTACCACTGCCAATGTTACTCGAGGAGCTACTCGAGTAACAGACTAAGGTAAGTGAAAACTTGAGGTTGGTACCCGAGTGACTTGATCTTTCTTTATTTCATCTTCCTGTAGTACTTACTCTAGTATACAAGTTTGTTTTTCATGGTTTATTTTAAGTGATTCATCGAGTAAGTACCCCAGTACATGTAAATGTTTTCAAAGAAAACTTCAAGTCATTACCAGAGTAAATCATGTTCAAAAGTCTCAGTTACTCGAGGAACTACCCGAGTAACCTATGCAAAAATGAATACATTACTCGAGTCCCTACTCGAGTAACAAGGTATTTGCTCTCGGCCTTGAAATCCTGCCAACATTATTGGAGTAGAGCATCGAGTAATCAAAGGATTTTAAGTGGATTACTCGAGGTGCTACCCGAGTAATCTATGAAGTTGCCTACGCATTACTGTAGTAACTACCCGAGTAAATAAGTATTCCCAAAGGTGTGAAATTTAGTTTACTCCATGCACTACCCGAGTAATCTTATATTTATTCATTGACTTGCAGTTGAATAATGATTTCACGATGTTACTCGAGGAGCTACTCGAGTAAACTTCAAGGGTTACTCGAGGAGCTACTCGAGTAAGCTAATCCAGAAAGTTTGAAATCATTCCAATGGTCATTATTCTGTTTCCTGTTTGATTAACTTTTCATTATATTAGTGTACTTAGCATTTCAATAGGTAAACAGTGAAGAGATCTTACCAAATAAAGAAAGTCAAAAGCGATGCTCAAATGTCACCGACCGTCACCTACCGTAACGTATGTTTTTCAAAAACTAGAAATGTCAATAATGGCTGCGCACGCTCCAACGGACATGAAGAAATATGTTCCAGCAATCATTACCAACGTAACTATATATATGGGAACATCTGAACAGAAAAAATGCAAGAAAACACAAGAACTCACATACGAACGTATCATTAAGTTCATTGCTCTGTTTTCACATTGAAATTGTATTTCTATGCTTCAGTGATTATCATTTACTCTGTAAGAGAGATATCTCATTCAAACTCAATATTTTTTATTAAGAAAACTTAAGGTTGTGGAACCTTGAGTTGGGATTGGATTACAACCTGTAAGGGTGAGCGAGTGTCCAGGTGTAAGGAACTTGCTTGTACTGAGGTGCCAAGAACCCACTGAATCTTGGAAGCTATAGTGAAAACTCTCAGAGAAGCTCTGAGGACTGGACGTAGGTCAAAGTGGTTGTGACCGAACCAGTATAACTCCCGGTGTACACTTCGGTGATATTTCTCCTTACTCATTACTGTTTTAATTCTTTTTATATTTTCGAAAGAAATTTCAGTATCACCCAATTCACCCCCCCTCTTGGGTGAAACACTTGATCTAACATTTGATATCAGAGCGTAGGTCTTCTTGTTAAGGTTTAACAGCCTAAGAAGGATCCAATGGCAAGCATGGGTGAAGGAATTCTTCTCGACGGAGCATCCATCACTAGACCCCCTGGTTTTAATGGAGAACACTTTTCTTTCTGGAAAGCTAAATTCAGAGTGTTCGTGATGGCTACTGAATATGGGCTATGGGATGTAATTGAGAGTGGAAACTATCAACCTACAAAGACTGTAGATTCTCAGAAAATTCCAAAGACGCCAGCGGAATATGATGAGAATGACAAGAAACTTATCACTCTTAACAGCAAGGCAATTCTGATGTTACAAAGTTCTTTGAGTCAAAATGAATACTTCAGAATTTGCACACTCCCAACAGCAAAGGAAATGTGGGAAGCTCTGGAAATAGCTCATGAAGGAACTTCGGGAATAAAGGAGAATCGAATCAACACCTTGGTCACTGAATTTGATCTACTTCTAATGAAATCAGGTGAGTCAATTTCTGAATTCGAACTTAGATATACTCATCTTGTTAATCAACTTGCAGCACTTGGGAAAGTCTATGATCAACATACCCAAGTACGAAAGATTTTGAATATTCTTTCCAAAGAGTGGGAGGCCAAAGTCACTGCGATAGAAGAGGCAAAAGGAGAATCAATGAGATCAGTCGCTTCTCTATTTGGAAGTCTTTCTGAATATGAAAGCAAACTAAAATTCAAACGGGAACTAGATGACATTGGTGACAAAAGAAAGAAAGGTCTAGCACTAAAGGCAAAAGAAGAAAATCAAGATGAGGATGAGGAGTTTGATGATGAAATGGGCTTAATCATAAAACGATTCAGAAAGTTCTACAAGAAAGGTCAAGGCTTCAAACACTTTCAAAAAGGAGGAAATAGTAGCAAAGATCATATCATTTGCTATGAATGTGGGAAACTGGGACATATCAAGTCAGAATGTCCAGATTTGAACCAAAAGAGCAAAGAAAAGAGAAAAGGTAAATTCTTCAACAAAAAGAAAGCCTTTGTATCTGCTATATGGGGTGATAGCTCCTCAGATTAAGAAAGTGATGAGGAAGAAGTAGCTAATATATGTCTTGTTGCTCAAGAAGAAACAGAAGAAGAGGTAAATGATTCTGAACCTACCTATGATGAATTACTTTCCGAATATAATGCTTTACATTCTGAATTCATCAAAATAGTTAAAGAACTGATTGTTATTAAAAAGAAAAACAAAGTTCTTGAAACTGAACTTAAGGGAAAGGATTGTGAAAATTGTTTATCTTTGAAAAAGAAAAACATTGATCTCACAAAAACTCTTGAAAAATTCACACAAGGAAGTGAGATGCTAAATGTTATTTTAAAAGCCCAACGATTTGTAAATGATTAATCTGGAATTGGATATGATCCAAAATTAGATAAAAGAAAAGGAAGAAAGAAAGCAGGAGGTAAGACATATTTGAATTATTTTCAACATTCTGTGCATACATCAAATCCTTTTGCATTTTGTAATTACTGTAATAGAAAAGGACATCATACATCTTCATGCTTTCATAAGAAGAAAGGAACCATAGGAACCTACAAATGGGTACCTAAAGGTTCATATATTCAGAAAATCATTTGTACTAACCCAAAAGGACCCAAAAAGATGTGGGTACCTAAGACTTAGTCAATTGATTGCAGGTATGTCTTAAAGCATCCAAAAATAGCAAGTGGTACATAGATAGTGGATGCTCAGACATATGACTGGGGATTTCGAAAGTTTTACCACATTACAACCTAAAGAAGGTGGAAAGGTAAAATTTGGAGGAAATCAATCCGAAAAGATAGCAGGAATTGGTGAAATCAAAAATGACAAAGGAATACAAGTCAAAGATGTATATTACGTTAAAGGCTTGTGTCATAATTTGCTGAGTGTAAGTCAAAGTGCAGATAAAGACAACTGGATAATATTTGATTCAGAGGAATGTCTGATTGTCAACAAAAATGACTTACTACTTGATAAGAAAAATATCAAGGCTAAGCTCAGAGCAAAAAGGGAAGGTAACTGCTATACTCTAGATATCAGTAGAAATGAATCTGAAAATTGTTTTCTGAGTAATACCGATGAAAGTTGGCTATGGCATAAGAGATTGGCTCATGTCAATATGCATCAACTAGGTAAACTACTCAAAAAGGATTTAGTGCTTGGATTACCTAAAGTAAATTTCAAAAACGATTTGATTTGTGACGCATGTCAAAAGGGTAAACAAACTAAATCATCTTTCAAATTGAAAAATGAGATTTCAACAAATAGACCACTTCAATTATTACATATGGATTTAGTTGGTCCAGCAAGAGTAAAAAGTCTTGGTGGTAACTTATATTCATTGGTTATTGTTGATGATTTCTCTAGATTTACATGGGTTATCTTTCTATCGTCAAAGGATGAAACCTTTGAAGAATTTATTGTTTTTGCCAAGAAAGTGCAAAATGAGAAAGGTATGTCAATTGCAGGTATTAGGACCGATCATGGTGGAGAATTTGAAAATCAAGCCTTTGAAGAATATTGTGATACTAATGGCATTGATCACAATTTCTCTGCTCCAAGGACGCCCCAACAAAATGGAGTTGTGGAACGCAAGAATAGAGTGCTTACTGAAATGGCTAGAACAATGTTAAATGAAAAGAACATGTCTCAAGTTTTCTGGGCTGATGCTATGAGTACAGCATGCTATATTTCAAATAGAGCCTATATCAGAACGAAACTTGGAAAGACACCATACGAGTTATACAAAGGAAGGAAGCCAAACATAGCTCATCTACACATCTTCGGTTGTAAGTGTTTCATTCATAATAATGGTAAAGATAACCTAGGAAAATTTAATTCTAAAACTGATGAAGGAATTTTCTTAGGATATTCTAATCGAAGTAAAGCATATAGAATTTTCAATAAAAGAACTTGTGTTGTTGAAGAATCAATTCATGTTGTATTTGATGAATTTGAATCCTCTGACAAAACCATTGATGAAGAACAGGAAGTTGTTTTAAATCAAGAAAATGGTCAATCTATCTCTAAGTCTCTTATTCCAGAGGTTGATGAAACTAAGGATGAAGAGCAATCCCTAGGTCAACCTAAAGCCTGGAAATACAATAGAAGTCATCCCTTAGATCAAATCATAGGAGATGTGAATGAAGGGATCAAAACCAGAAATAGAGTTTTCAATGAAGTAAGTTTTTCTGCATTCATTTCTGAGATTGAACCTTCTAACATTGTTGAAGCCCTATCAGACAATGATTGGGTCATAGCAATGCAAGAAGAACTAAATCAATTTGAGAGAAATCAAGTTTGGGATTTGGTGCCCCGACCCAAAGATCATACGATCATTGGTACTAAATGGGTATTCAAAAACAAACTCGATGAATCTGCAATTATTGGCAGAAACAAGGCAAGATTGGTGGCCAAAGGCTATAATCAGGAAGAAGGAATTGATTATGAGGAAATGTATGCTCCAGTGGCTAGATTGGAAGCTATACGTGTACTCTTAGCTTTTGCATGCATCAAAGGATTCAAACTCTATCAAATGGATGTTAAGAGTGCTTTTCTAAATGGTTACATCATGGAAGAAGTGTATGTAGAACAACCTCCAGGTTTTGAAGATGTAACTAAACCGGACCATGTTTTCAAACTTAAAAAGGCTTTGTATGGTTTAAAACAAGCTCCTAGAGCCTAGTATTAAAGACTTAGTAAGTTTCTCATCGATCAAGGTTTTGTATGGGGAAAAGTTGATACAACATTATTTATAAATCGAAAACGTGATGATATTTTAATTGTTCAAATATATGTTGATGATATTGTTTTCGGTGCTACTAATGAATCTCTATGTAAGGAATTTTCTGAGATAATGCAGGGAGAGTTTGAGATGTCAATGATGGGAGAATTGAATTTCTTTCTTGGTTTGCAAATCAAACAAAGAAAGAATGGAATCTTCATATCTCAAACAAAGTATTTAAAAGAGCTATTGAAGAAGTATGGAATGGATAAAGCAAACGGCTCAGACATACCTATGAGCTCAACAACGTTGCTTGATGCTGATGTCAAAGGGAAAGACTACAATATCACAAAATATAGAGGAATGATTGGATCATTACTCTATCTCACGGCAAGCAGACCAGACATCCAATTTAGTGTTGGCATATGTGCAAGATATCAATCGGCGCCAAAGGAATCACATGCTGAAACGGTCAAACGAATCTTTAGATACCTTGCTGACACACCAGAATTGGGTCTGTGGTATCCTAAAGGAAGAAGTGAATATTTAGTTGCTTATTCAGATTCTGATCATGGAGGATACAAGACAGATAGAAAGAGCACCAGTGGACAAGGACAATTTCTTGGAGGATCTCTTGTATCATGGTTCAGCAAGAAACAAAATACAGTGTCTCTTTCGTCAACAGAAGCCGAATATGTTGCAGTCTCAAGTTGTTGTGCACAAGTGATATGGTTAAAACAACAACTGCACGACCTTGGTATTTATCTCAAAGAAATACCAATCTATTGTGACAATACTAGTACGATAAGCTTGGCAAAGAATCCAGTTCAACACTCTAGAACCAAGCATATCGATGTCAGACATCACTTCATCAGAGATCATGTCCAAAAGAAAGATGTGAAAGTGATATTCATTCCTACTCATCTTCAACTAGCTGATATCTCCACAAAACCCCTTGCAAAAGATCAATTTCTATTCATTAGAAGAGAATTGGGAATGGTAAATCCCAATGAGTTATAAGTATTTTTCAGCATTTCATAATATTAGATGAAGTCATTTGATAATGTTTTGATGTTCACTAACTTAAGCATCGGAGTATATAGAAATGTGTTTTGCAGGAAGGTTGAAATTCTGTTTTGAGAAACAAAAACAGAGGTGATCAGAGGACACATTTTTTGGAGTACCAACTTGAAGTAATGTGTGACAGAAAAGCAATACCCGAGGAGCAACTTGAAGTAAAGAAGCACTTTACTCGAGTATGTACTCGAGTAATGGCCCCCAAAACTGGAAGTAACGGATCAAGTTACTTGATTTTCAAATATAATGGTTCAGATTTCAAGGAAATGAAGAGTCAGAAATTGAGAGCTATTTACTCGAGGCAGGCCTCGAGTAAACTTGAAGCTTACTCGAGGAAGGCCTCGAGTAAAGTCGGAGCTCAGATTCTCAAAATGTTGAATAATGACTCAAAACTGACCCAAATGGATTATGAATGATCGAGGGAACATCCATGGATAATTACTATATTATTCATGCCAGGTACGCAATTTAAATGAATTATTTTTGAATTTTTATGTATGAACACTCGAGGAAGGCCTCGAGTAAACTTGAAGGTTACTCGAGTAAGGGCTCGAGTAAAGTCGGGATTTAGGTCTTTATCTTGCGCAAACTTGGTCATTTCCACAAAATCTCCTCGAGTAAATCACTATACACCCTTTCAAAAATTTTTCCCAATCGATTCCTTGCCTCATTTCCGTCAAAACCCAACTGATTTCAAGTCCAAAAACTTCCTATTTTGTTTAAAATCCTTCTGCCCTAAACTCGCGACAGTTACCCTATTTCACTGTGATTCTTGATTTTCTAAGTTTCAAGATGGTTAGAACTAAGAATCTCAACTTCACAGATTCCTCTGATTCACAACAAAACCCTGATCTTCTTTCTCCTCCTCCAACAAAGAGAAGAAAATTAATCCCAAGACCAAAAGCCAAAACTCCTCTTAAACCTCAACCACAACCTAAAGCCAAAGGTGTGGTGATCAAAGAGCCTATTGTGACTAGGGCTCAGTCTAAAAAGAGCACATCTACTAGAAGAAGCAAAGGTGCAAAAACTCCCTCACCTTCTCATTCTGATTCCTCTACACCCTCATTCACTCCAAAGTCTATCAAGAAGCCAAAGTATGACAAAAATGTGGCTAAGGCAATGGCTGGGATCATTAACCAAATGGAGAAGGGTCAATCATCCAAGAAATCCAAGATTCCAGAGGCAGAGATCACTACCCCTCCAAAGGGATTCAATGTGGGGAAACTGGTGGAGTCTCCCAAGTACCTGACACAATTCTCCAGAAGAAAAGTGTGTAAGACACACTATGTGGATCTCAGGCTACTTCAAGAGGTATTGAAGCACGATCTTAGTCCTTATCTAGATCCTTTTATGCCTTGGTTGTCCATTAGATTGCCTTTTTGCACAAAGGTAATCACTCATTTCTATTGCAACCTAGAGATCATAGATGAACCTGACCGAACCTCAGTAGAGGAAGAAATGACCACAACTGTGAGAGGTCAAAAGATTTTGATTTCACCTTCCAAAATTAACCTGTGGTTAGGAATAGAGAACCCCCCTGATGATATATATTCTGAGCTTAAGCCAAATCAAATTTTTACTATCTTAAAGCCCGGTGAGTTAGTTGGCCCCCTAAACTTTAAACCGAGTGATATGTGTGATCACCATAGGGTCCTTTGGTACATTTACTCTAGGTCCCTAGTAAACAAAGCCAACAACTATACCCACTTCTCGATAGGGACTATAGATGGTTTGCTTCACTCCTCTTGAAAGAGAAAAAGGATCTGGGAGAGTATATATTCTCAGAGATGAAAAGGTATAAGGTGGATGGAAAAGGTACTACTCCAATGCCATATCCCCAAATTGTGTCTCTTATCCTGAAAGAGAACAAAATATGGTACTTGGATAGTAAGGAGCCAATTGAGATGGTGACCCCAGTGAGGAGGAACCAGATTGGTAAACTGAACATCGATATCCCTCTTAAAGGCCCACTGGAGTCTGGGTCCAAGAAGAAGCGAAAGGCTACTGAGGCAGAGACCAGTAGGATGGATGACACTCAATTATCGGCTCCAGCTGCTACCACATCTTCACCAACTTTCCTGAATGCCACTCTCCAGCACTTTATGGAGAATATGCTCAGAGGCTTTCATGTGGACATAGCCAACACAAATGCAGAACTCATAACCCACATGAACACAAAAATGGGAGAGTTGGTTGAAAGAATGGATAGAAGGCATGAGGAACTGCTAGCAGAGCAACGTGCCCAAGGAGAGACATTGAGACTAATACTGGCACGTTTGGAATCCTTGGGTCCTGGACCTTCTGCCGGTCCCTCCTTATCTGCACCACCACCACCTCCAGTAGACCCTTCTTCAGACATTCCCATTCCCGAGGCTGAACCATCTACCCCTCTGGTTTCTGATCCACTTGAGCCCCAAGGGAAAGATGTTTTATTCACAGTGGATGATCCTGATACCCACGAGACCACACACATTATCATCGATGATTCACCTCAAAAGCCACAGCCAGAAACCATTTCTAAACCTATTCCCTCTCCTACTCACACTGAGGAAATATCTCCCTCTTCCTCACCTGAAAAACATACACCTGAGGTTGAGATTTCACCTGAGACTCGGACCACCCTGGAAGGAGAAACCTCTACTATGGTTGTCTTCCAACCTTCTCTTCCCGGCGATGATATCCATATCCCTCCACTTCATCTGCCTGATCCAGTACCCTCTAGCTCATTTGATTCTTTAGAATCAAATGATTATATGGTCCTTCCAGCAACACCAATTTCCATGGCCAAGCCTCCTAGCCCTCCACTTGATTAATGAAGCCAAAAAGGGGGAGAAGAGCTTGAGAGTGATTTTGTGGATTTGTCCTAGCAAATCATGGGTATATGGGTGTACATGGGACTTTAGGGAGCTTTTTGATTTCAGTGTGAACTTATTTTGTAATTTGAAATTTTAAGTTCAATGCAAGAGTATTTAAGTTATATGATTTCATTTTAAGTTCTATTATGTTTTGGATTATGATACATGTTTGGACTAATGAAGTTGTTATGTATGCAAGGTATAATAAGAAATAATTAATTAAGAATCCAATTTGAAAAACCATGTTCAAAATCACCAAGTTTTGTCATCATCAAAAAGGGGGAGAATGTTAGATCTCATGTTTTGATGATAACAAAAGAATGGTTTGAAAAGGAAATGTTTAATAATCAAGTTTGAACTAAGTAATGACAGGAATAAGCTTTACTTGAGGTAAGCATGGAAGTAGTGAAGATTGGCCAAAAGAAAATGCTGAGGAACTTGATCAGAAGTACAATTTCTAAGGCATTACTCGAGGCTCTACTCGAGTAATGAGCCAAAACTTGAAGTAACCAAGCAAAACTTCCAGTTACCTGCCACCATTACTCGAGGCGCTACTCGAGTAACCAGGTAAAATTTGAAGATTGCTCTTGGCCTGCTAATGTTACTCGAGGAGCTACTCGAGTAACCTTGTGAAAACTTCCAGTTGGCTTCAAGTTTTCCCCATGATACTCGAGGAGCTACTCGAGTAACCATGTGAAAACTTCCAGTTGGCTTCAAGTTTTCCCCATGATACTCGAGGAGCTACTTGAGTACCTGTGTTTCCTAAAATATGGACCTCTCGGCATTTTGTACCACTACTAATGTTACTCGAGGAGCTACTTGAGTAACCAGGTCAGAAACTTCCAGTTCCCTTCAAGTTTTTCATGATACTCGAGGAGCTACTCGAGTAACTCTGTTTGTGAAAAGATGTAACTCTCGGCACTTTGTACCACTGCCAATGTTACTCGAGGAGCTACTCGAGTAACAGACTAAGGTAAGTGAAAACTTGAGGTTGGTACCCGAGTGACTTGATCTTTCTTTATTTCATCTTCCTGTAGTACTTACTCTAGTATACAAGTTTGTTTTTCATGGTTTATTTTAAGTGATTCCTCGAGTAAGTACCCCAGTACATGTAAATGTTTTCAAAGAAAACTTCAAGTCATTACCAGAGTAAATCATGTTCAAAAGTCTCAGTTACTCGAGGAACTACCCGAGTAACCTATGCAAAAATGAATACATTACTCGAGTCCCTACTCGAGTAACAAGGTATTTGCTCTCGGCCTTGAAATCCTGCCAACATTATTGGAGTAGAGCATCGAGTAATCAAAGGATTTTAAGTGGATTATTCGAGGTGGTACCCGAGTAATCTATGAAGTTGCCTAAGTATTACTGGAGTAACTACCCGAGTAAATAAGTATTCCCAAAGGTTTGAAATTTAGTTTACTCCATGCACTACCCGAGTAATCTTATATTTATTCATTGACGTGCAGTTGAACAATGATTTCACGATGTTACTCGAGGAGCTACTCGAGTAAACTTCAAGGGTTACTCAAGGAGCTATTCGAGCAAGCTAATCCAGAAAGTTTGAAATCATTCCAACGGTCATTATTCTGTTTCCTGTTTGATTAACTTTTCATTATATTAGTGTACTTAGCATTTCAATAGGTAAACAGTGAAGAGATCTTACCAAATAAAGAAAGTCAAAAGCGATGCTCAAATGTCACCGACCGTCACCTACCGTAACGTATGTTTTTCAAAAACTAGAAATGTCAATAATGGCTACGCACGCTCCAACAGACATGAAGAAATATGTTCCAGCAATCATTACCAACATAACTATATATATGGGAACATCTGAATAGAAAAAATGCAAGAAAACACAAGAACACACATACGAATGTATCATTAAGTTCATTGCTCTGTTTTCACATTGAAATTGTATTTCTATGCTTCAGTGATTATCATTTACTCTGTAAGAGAGATATTTCATTTAAACTCAATATTTGTTATGGAGAAAACTTAAGGTTGTGGAACCTTGAGTTGGGATTGGATTACAACCTGTAAGGGGGAGCGAGTGTCCAGGTGTAAGGAACTTGCTTGTCTGAGGTGCCAAGAACCCACTGAATCTTGGAAGCTATAGTGAAAACTCTCAGAGAAGCTCTGAGGACTGGACGTAGGTCAAAGTGGTTGTGACCGAACCAGTATAACTCCCGGTGTACACTTCGGTGATATTTCTCCTTACTCATTACTGTTTTAATTCTTTTTATATTTTCGAAAGAAATTTCAGTATCACCCAATTCACCCCCCTCTTGGGTGAAACACTTGATCTAACATGTAGATGATACCTGGTATGAGTGGACTAGATGGCATAAGCCAATGGTTGATCGACAATTCCACAAGGCCCGAAGAGACACTGGAGGTAAGTCAACTTGCATTGACTTAGTCCAAAACCTCTTGGCGAACTCTATAGAGCCATTGCACGATATGATTGATTTTAGCAAGGATATGGATACATCCAGCAGCTCAAGAATAGAACTGTAATGTCGGGCCACCTCCTCATCAGTGATCACTATATCATTGCCTAAGAAGGCATAGTCTCGGAAAGGAACTGTACTTTCTGGCCGAGCCCTTCTTGCTACCAACCATAGAATGTATTGGTATGACAGTGCAAATAGTGACCAAGATCCGTAGAAACGAAGCGGTTGACCACAGACAAAGGCTACCTCAGACATCCTCATGATAATTGGTTTCGATACCAAGAAGGTGTTGAGGCCCAAGGAGCTGTTGACTATTGAGGAAGCTAACTTTAGACTGAACATACATTCGACTAACGTATAGATTACTGACAATGGCCAACGGTCAGTAGCAGACTTTAAGTCAAAAGAGTATTTCAATAGATTTTTTAAGATTGAGTAGTATTCGAATAGTTTCTTTACAATATCTTTGTGTGATATCCTAATAGTGGTTTATGTATTCGAATACTACTCTTTTAAAAACTTGATCGGGTATTCGGATACAATGATCATTATTCGAATAGCACTTCTTTTCTCAGAGTTCCATCTTATGGAAAATCCTACAAAAGTATATATATATTCTTTAGTACCCAACTTTTCTTGGGTCCATTCAATATTAGACATAACAGCTCTCTTGCTCTTAAATGGAAAATATGTCATTGAAAATATTTTCATGCAATCTATGTAAATTGGATCGAAGAGAGTAGAGAATCCATCCATAATGACCAACTTGTATGAAATGATAAATCATGAATTGAATCAAGTTTGCAAGCTGTTTGAAATTTCAAATGTTATTTCAAATCATGACAATGTATTGTAAAATTGAGATTTTGAATATATGCAAAACTTATTTTTGAAACATGCTTAAAATCAACGCTCATGTTAAAAATGCTGGAAGTCAACAGGTTTAAAAATATATCAGAATGCTTCAATTGGAGAACAACTAAGATAACATGTTAAATATTGGAGTTCACATGTTTGAGAGATTTCCCAAGAATAAAAGCCATATGGAAAAAGAATTAGACAAAAAGGCTTAGCTTGATAGACATATATAAGCACAATGACTTTGCTATTGACTAAGAGATAAGGTTGCCTTTTAGAGTTTTGTCTTGAAGAATTGGAACATTCAACTCAAAGATTCAAATACATGACACTGGTTATTCAAACATAGATCATATCAATGGTTAATGTGCTAATGAATATTCAAAATGCTTGGAATAACTCCACCAATAATAACTTATGTATTAGAAACAAGTCTTCCCATAAATTGAATTCTTTTCTTTGAGATAGACTTGACACTCATATGATGGTCAACTTGTTAGACATAAGGTCTAACACTTTAGAGAATAAAGACTAAGGAGTGCAAGCACTAGATAACACATTTATGATCAATGATGGGAAAAATCTAGTGGTCATACTAGAAGCATTTGTGACACAAAAATATTAACTTCTAATTTTGAAACCAATTTGAATGCAAAAAAATATGAAAATTTTTCAAACCATGTGTATGCACTTTTATAAACAGGCTGAATTGAAACCAAAATACAATTTTGGATTGTGCACTTCAAAACATGAACCGATAGAAAAACTATGTACAGTTACACTTTTGATTCATTTAGCAATTTGTAAATAATTTAACGATAATCAAAGATTGATTGCTAAAGGAATGCAATAATGTACAAATATTCATTACCCAAATTAAATCATTCATATAAGCACAGTATAGGGTAAGGACTAAATATCACCGTAATTCCTCTTGCCCTTGCAATAGCTTGCCTGTATTTGATGGAGTAATATTGATTTCATCCTTTGCACACTCAGTACCAAAATCCAAACTCCAAAATTCAGCATCATCAAGATATGAATTGTTTTTCATATGCCCATGGCCTTGAGAAGCTTTTTCTTATCCTATAGAACTATATAAATTTCTTTTTCTTATTGGTATCCAACCTTGCTTGGATCCATTTCTTGTTAGCTTGTAGGAATCAATATAAAATTCACATGTTTAAAGGATAATTAAATCAAACCAATTTGAGCACAATGAATTAATCAATGACTTTATGCATGATAGAGGATATTTTTGAAATATGCATGTATACATAAAGAACTAAACTTTTGAACATTGCAATCCCTTAATAAATAAATTTACAAAATAAGCTTTCTAGGGGATGTGAAAACCATATTTCCAAGAAGTTTGCAATGTTCATTCCTAAGGTAACAAGATACAAACCCCAATAAATACTAAAGGTAATAGTATAGGAGGTTTTACCGTTGAATACCTTGCCTTAAGTACTTGGAGGATTGCATTTTCTTAACCAATGCATTTTTCTATTATGTTCTGTTAAATTCCAAGTTTTGATGATAACAAAAGGTAATTATGTGCAAAGTATGTTTTTACAAGTCTAGAGAATGATTGCAAAGTTACCAAATGTATATGGAAAAGTTTAGAGATGTCTGCTATCAGTTTTTGTTGATGTACTCGAGCAACAGATTTAACACTCGAGCATAAACCACTTTTGCACTCAAGCATATGCAAGTATTGGACAAGTGTTTGACAGAGAGCAATTGCTGTCAATTTTACTGATGCACTCGAGCACTATAACCAACACACGAGCATGAAGTTGTTTTGCACTCGAGCATATGAAAGTGTTGAACTGAAAGTTTTTGACATAGAGCAAAGTCAGAACAAGTATCAATACTTTACTTAAGCACAGGTTCTATACTTGAGTGATGGTAATATCTACACCCGAGTCCTAACGAGTGAGGGACTGGGAGTGTTTGGCCGAGAGTCATGCAGAACAGAGAAGCACAAGTATGCCCGAGTAAGAGTTCATGTGCCCGAGTGATACATTAGCACTCGCGAGTGAGAAATCTAACTCTCTCAATTCTGATGCAAGTGCTGAAGACAAAGAGTATATTATAGAAGAATATTCTTCTCACTCGAGTAAGAGTATGTATGCTTGAGTAGAGGCCCACATCACCTGCGAGTGCAAAATCACACTCTTGATAAAACTGGGTGTGAGTGTTGTCCAAAGACGTGGCTTATAGTGTAAAATGAAGCAGCACTCGTGTGACGGGACCAGTGCTCGAGTAAAGACCCACATCACTCCCAAGTGTGAAAATTAACTCTCTCAAAATCCGTGGAAGTGCAAGTGATAAAACTGAAGCAAAAGGTGAAAATATGGTATTGCACTCGAGTGAGACATCACAGTTCTCAAGTAATACTCTGCCAGAAGCCAAAATGCACCAGTCTTACAATGTTCATTCCGAATATGGTTTAATGATATTTATTCATTTTATTTTAATTTATTATTATTATATAACATCATTTAACATGTATTATAAGTGTGATACAGGAGTTTGAACATTTAAATTAGAAAGACATAGAGGAAGTCAAACAACGACAGACAGAATCATTACGACCATCCAAGCATGTACCTACCGCGTTCAAAGATTTCAAACATACGCATGTCGTTCCGCAGTAACATGGCCCGCTCCACAATGATCATTATTCAAACAGGAAAAATCAAATGTCTATAAATACAGAGTTCCAGAGACTATAAAAAAACAACAACGAAGTGCAAGAATTCACACAAGCAAATTCATGAGTCTTTGTTATTCATATTTTTTCTATATTCATATTGTTCTTCAGTGTTTATTACATTTGCTCTATAAGAGAGTCTATATACACTTCAAATTCTACTTTCATTTGATCTCAAGGTACTGGGACCTTGAGAGGGGAAATTTCCTTACGAGAGAAGCAGTGAGAGAAGTTCTAATAGGACTTTCTGCTCATAAGACTTATAAGATACAGGCAGAAGAGAACGTTGCTGCTTATAGGACTTGTATACGTAAGCAAGAAAGAAAGGTCATAGGTTTGTTTTACTACACATAAGACTTGTTGTAAGGGGGAGAGAAATTTCTAGTATTTCTAGCCGTAATCCTTTCAAAGACAGTTATTATCTTGCGGCATTCCGAGAGCCCACTGAATCTTGGAAGAATAGTGAAAATCTCAGTACGTCTTGATCTCTGAGGACTGGATGTAGGCCTGGTTTTTGGCCGAACCAGTATAACTCTCTGTGTGTTTATCTTCTCAACTCTACTCTAGCTACAACTATTACCATATCACCACATCAACTAAAAAATTGATCACATCACCTAATTCACCCCCTTCTTGGGTGAAGGTTACCTCTTTCATTTGGTATTAGAGCAAGGTCTTCTCTGAAGAGCCTAACAGCTTGAGAAGGATTCGAGAAATGGCAACAATAGGTGAAAACATTCTTCTAGACAGAGCTTCAATCACTAGACCTCCTGGTTTTGCTGGAGAACATTTTTCATTCTGGAAAGCTAAGTTCAGAGTGTTCGTGATGGCTAACGAGTATAATTTATAGAATGTGATACAAGATGGTGACTATGTTCCAATGAAGAAAATCAAAGATAGAGTCATTAAAAAGAGCTCAGAGGAGTTTAACGAAGCTGACAAGAGGTTGGTAACGTTAAATAGTAAAGCTATTTTAATGATACAGAGTGCTCTTAGTTGTAACCCCCTGACTTTAAACACGTAATTATAATTCGATAACACATATTTAAATCGGATTAGAGACCATTGGATGCTTTAACCTCGTTTTAAACTTTCTGTCTCACAGTAAAATTTTTACAAAACTTTCAAAACTCTTTTTCCCATCCAGGTCTCAATTTCAATATGCGAATATAATTACCTGTGCAGTTAATATACATTCAATCATATCAGAGTGTATAACCGCATCCCTGGCAACTCCCTGGTTCTATGCATAAAAACCTGAAGGTTTATAAGTATACACTAGGGGATTACACAACCAAAATCGAATGTAGTATTCCTGATTCAGAATATACAGTAATCCCGAGTTCAAAATACATAACCAAAGTTTCCAATTCAACTATATACCCCCAAGGGTCCTAGTTGCTCCGGGTTGGCCGCTTCTCCTTTGAGCCACATGCCCTGTCTGAAATGTTAGTCATAGGAAAGAATGAGATTCGAGAGAATCTCAGTAGTAACAAACCACTCACACAATGCATAAACACAAAGCATGTACATAAATCACAAATAGCAATAGCAGAAGCAATTCACAGATACATGGTTTTCACCACAAATGACAACACTCACGGCTGTATACACAATATGACAGCTCTTGCTGTAATCAACATCACAACAGCTTACGCTGTAATCACAATAACGACAGCTTGCGCTGTAAACGACAGCTTGTGCTGTAAATGACAGCTTGCGCTGTAAACGATAGCTATCACCAGCTGTAACCGTAGCAGCATCAGAAATCATCATAAAATAGTGATACAACACACATACAGTGCATTACACAAAGTATAAGAGAGAGAGAGTCACTACTTTGTCCTTTCCTGACGTCCTTCGGCGCAGTTGGCTCCCGAGGGTGGCAAATATCGAATCCTACAATTCCAAATGCACCATTTAGACACTTCCATAGTGTTACTTGGGGTTATATGAGTCTATAATGAAAATTTACAAAAATACCCCCGGGGACCCGGCCTGGGCCCGCCGTATCCGGTCCGGTTGCACTTCTCCCTAAAATTCTAATATGGGCTATCCTAACATATTTCCGCCCAAGGAATCCATTTTTGGACTCAGAATTATCAAATTCAATGTTAAATTACAAATTTACCCTTGGCAGCCCCACTTTAAGGGTTTTAGGGGCATTTTCGTAATTATGGTTTTTCGGCCTTTTCTGAAAAAGTGACCAACTGTAACCCCACCTAATTTTCGCCCCTGAACTCAATGGAACCATCAAATCATTGAAAATCCAACTCTAAGACCAATTTCTAGAGCTGGCCGAAATTTATGAGTTCTCCGAGGAAAATCGGGGTTTTACGATTTCGGCTCCGTAAACGCGTTCCTTTCTACTCCTAACCACTTTATTAACCATTACATTAGGTTACAACTAACATTAAGACCCAATTTGGGCAGCATAACCCCTAGGCCATAACATTTCCAAACTTTAAAACCAATGGCAATTCGGCGAAATTTCACCGATCAAATTGCCCACAACAGCCAGAATAAGCAATATACGAAAGTTTGGAAGTTACCTCAAGCTCCTAATAGCTTCTCCTTGACTTGGCTGAAAACCCTAGCCTTTTGAACACCAAATTTGCTTCTCAACACCTTAAATAACATAGAAGAGAAGCTTAGGAACAAGGTTATACGCGTTATGAGCTAGATCGTCGGAGAAATCGGCTTACCTTGTGAGATTTCTCCTCTTTCTCTCTCTAAGAGCTCTCAAACATCTCTCTCTCTTTTCAGCTGAAACTCACGACAGAAAATGAGAGCTGAAAAAGATGAGAACATATTTAATTCCATGCTGATGTCATCTTTTATTGAGATGATGTCATAATTCCCATTTTTGGATTTTCTGCCCAAACTTTGAAAAATCATAACTGATTCTAGAAAACTCAAAATTAGGTGATTCTAAAGCCAAATGAAAGATATTTAAGTCCTCTTCATAGAAAATATATTGGCCATTACTAAAAATCACCACACAATTCCAGAATTACATAAAACTCATCACTGCCCCAAAACAGAGTTCAGTTTCCATCCCAAACTTTGGATAGTTATATCTCCTAGTTCACAAAACGAAATGGAACAAATTATTTGTCCATTTTGAATCTTGAGATGTGAACTATAGGACTGGAAAGTTTCAGAATTTTTAGACACCATTTGGTCATTCAAAACGTTCACACAAACGGATTGCCCAGAATAGAATTTCACTGGACAGAATTTTAGATTTTGCATCTTTACTTCCATTGGTTCCATTTTCATAGCAAACATCATTCCCACATAAATTTTCACAAGGAAGCCATTGGAATCATTAAAATATCCAAATTCCCATCACACATTCTTCAAAAGTGTTTATTCAACAATAATTACATCCACTTTTGAAGTCATTAGCCCTTAATCACTTTTTGGGATATTACATCAGTCAAAAGGAATATTTCTAAATCTGCACTCTACCAAAAGCTAAAGATATGTGGGATGCTCTTGAAATCGCTCACGAAGGAACATCTGGAATCAAAGAAAATAGATTCAATACTCTAATTACAAAGTATGATATATTTCGTATAAAACCTGGAGAAGGAATATCAGAATTCGAACTCAGGTAAACTTATCTTGTTAATCAATTATCTACACTTGGGAAATCATTTGACCAAAATTCTGAGGTGAGAAAGATTCTTAATATTCTTACGAAAGAATGGGAAGCAAAAGTGAAAGCTATCGAAGAAGCTAAAGGAGAGTCAATGAGATCTGTAGCTGCTCTCTTTGGTAGTCTTTCTGAGTATGAAGGGAAGTTGAGATTCAAGGAGGAACTAGAAGAGTTCGATGATAAAAAGAAAAGAGGAGTTGCACTTGAAGCTATCAAGGAAGAAGAATCGTCTGAAAACGAAGATGTTCCTAATGATGATGATATAGGAATGATCGTGAGAAAATTTAAGAAGTTCTATAGATGAGGTCAAAAGAACTTCAAAAATTATCAAAGTGGACCAAGCAAGAAAGAAAATAAGGAGCAACAGATAGTAAGCTATGAATGTGGGAAGCCTGGACATATCAAATCCGAATGCTTTAGAAATAAAGACAAAAAGAAGCAGAAAAAGAAAGCATACATATCTATCTGGGGTGATAGTTCATCGGATGAAGAAAGTGACGATGATGAAGTGGCAAATCTATGCTTGGTAGCCAAAGAAGAAGAATCGGATTATGAGGTAAGTGATTCTGAACCAACTTATGATGAGTTATTATCTGAATATAATGCATTGCATACAGAATTCATCAAGGTAGCTAAAGAAATGGTTAGTTATAAGAAGAAAGTAAAGGAATTAGAAAATATTGTCATATCATCATGTGAAATATGTGAAGAAAATGATAAGAAAATAAGAGATTTAACAAAAAATGTGGAAAAATTTACTAAAGGGGGTGAAACTCTTAAAGTTATTCTAAATTCTCAGAAAGTTTCCTTTGATAAATCTGGAATTAGATATATGTCCGATCATGATAAAAATAGAGGAAATAAGAAAAATAGCAGTAGAACTTATCTCAAATATTTCAAGAATTCTGTGCATACATCAAATCAATTCGCATCATGTAGCTATTATAATAGGAAAGGACATTATACTTCATCATGTTATTTTAGAAAAGGACAAGTTATTGGCATGTATAAATGGGTTCCGAAAGGGACACTTGTATTATATACTAACCACAAAGGACCCAAGAAAGTGTGGGTACCTAAAACTTGATCACCTTACTCTAGGTATGTCTCAAAGCATCACGAGAAAACAAGTGGTATATTGATAGTGGATGCTCGAGACACATGACTGGTGACAAAAATAAGTTCACCATACTGGAAACCAGAGAAGGAGGAAAGGTAATGTTTGGAGGTAATCAATTTGGACGTATTGCTGGAATTGGTAAAGTAGGAAAATCCGATGGTGTTCAAATCAACGATGTATATTACGTTGAAGGATTATGCTACAACCTCTTGAGTGTAAGTCAAAGCACTGACAAAGATAACTGGGTGATCTTTGATTCAAAAGAATGCTTGATAGTAAACAAGAAAGATCTGCCGCTTAATAAAGATTCCATCAAGGCAAAGATCAGAGCTCAAAGAACGGTAACTATTATACTATTGATTTGAATTCAAATTCTTTGGAAAATTATTTTCTTATCAGATCAGAGGAAAGTTGGTTATGGCATAAGCGTCTGGATCATGTTAATATGAATTAACTTGACAAATTGATTAGAAAAGATTTAGTTATTGGTCTTCCTAAACTAAAATTCAAAGATAATATGATTTGTGAAGCTTGTCAAAAAGGTAAACAAACTAAATCGTCATTCAAAATAAAGTATGATATTTTTACTTCCAAACCTTTACAATTACTTCATATGGATTTGGTAGGTCTAGCAAGAGTAAAAAGTTTTGGAGAAAATCTATATACTTTAGTAATCGTCGATGATTTTACAAGATTTACATGGACTATATTTATTGCTTCAAAAGATGAAACATTTTTTGAATTTATTACATTTGCTAAGAAGGTCCAAAATGAGAAAAGGTATCTCTATTGTTTCTATTAGGACAAACCATGGAGGAGAATTTGATAATCAACTCTTTGAAGACTACTACAACAACGAAGGAATAGATCACAACTTCTCTACACCTAGAACACCCCAGCAAAATGGAGTAGTAGAAAGGAAGAACAGAGTCCTCACATAAATGGCAAGAGCAATACTTAATGAAAAAGAAATGTCACAAGTGTTTTGGGCAGATGCAATGAGTATTGCATGCTACATTTCAAATCAAGGATATATTCGTAGGTCACTTGGTAAGATGCCATATGAACTCTACAAAGGAAGAAAGCCAAATCTTGCTCATCTACACATCTTCGGATGCAAGTGCTTCATTCACAACAATTTTGAATCAAATTTGGTAAATTTGATTCAAAATCTGATGAAGGTTTATTTCTAGGATATTCTAATAGAAGTAAAGCATATAGAGTTTTTAATAAGAAAACTTTTACAATTGAAGAATCCATTCATGTTGTGTTTGATGAACTTGACTCTCAGATAAAGCATTTTGATGAAGAAGAAATGGATTTGATAAAGAAAAACAAAACTATTTCAAAATAGAATGATTTTGAAACAAATGATTTTCAAAATATAGAAGATGTCGATGATCATGCTCAACCAAAAGCATGGAGACATATTAAGGATCATCCAATTGATCAAGTAATTGGAGATATTCACGAAGGTGTCAAAACCGGAAATAGAATTCTCAATGAGATAACTTTTTTTGCTTTTATTTCTGAAATTGAACCTTCTAATATGGAAGAAGCTTTATTTGACAATGATTGGGCGATTGCTATACAAGAAGAATTAAATCAAGTTCGAAGAAATCAAGTTTGGGATTTGGTTCCTCGACCTAAAGATCACTTGGTTATAGGGACCAAATGGGTTTTCAAAAACAAACTTGATGAATCAGCAATCATTGTGAGAAATAAAGCAAGATTGGTAGCCAAAGGCTACAATCAAGAAGAAGGTATTGATTATGAGGAAACATATGCTCCTTTGGCAAGATTGGAAGCAATACGAGTACTCTTAGCCTTTGCTTGCATTAAAGGTTTTAAACTTTATCAAATGGATGTGAAAAGTGCTTTTCTAAATGGTTATATTATGGAGGAAGTATATATAGAACAATCTTCTGGTTTTGAAGATGAAACAAAGCCTGATCATGTTTTCAAACTTAAGAAAGCTTTATATGGTTTGAAACAAGCACCTAGAGCTTGGTATGAAAAGGCTAAGCTAATTTCTTCTTGATCAAAACTTCGTCAGAGGAAAAGTGGATACAACTCCTTTCATCAAACATAACAAAGATGATATTCTAATTGTTTAAATTTATGTTGATGACATTATTTTCGGTGCTACTGACAAATCTATGTGTCAAGAATTTTCCAAGATTATGTAGGGAGAGTTTGAGATGTCTATGATAGGAGAATTAAATTTCTTTCTTAGACTTCAAATTAAGCAAAAGAAGAATGGGATATTTGTATCTCAAATAACATATTTGAAGGAGTTGTTGAAGAAGTATGGATTGGACAATGCTAATGGAGCTGATACTCCAATTAGTTCTACAACATTATTGGATGCTGATGTAAAGGGTCCCAGTTACAACATCACCAAATATAGAGGAATGATTGGTTCATTCCTCTATCTTATAGCAAGTAGGCCGGATATTCAGCTCAGTATTGAAATGTGTGCAAGGTATCAATCTGCTACTAAGGTATCACATGTAGAGACTGTGAAAAGAATCTTCAAATATCTAGGAGACACTGTAGAACTTGGTTTATGGTATACAAAAAGAGGAAATGAATATTTGATGGCCTATTCAGATTCAGATCATGGAGGATATAAAACTGACAGGAAAAGTACTAGTGGTCAATGTCAATTCCTTGGAGGCTATCTGGTATCATGGTTCAGCAAGAAGCAAAACACAGTGTCATTATCTTCTACTGAAGCTGAATATATAGCTGTAGCAAGTTGTTGTTCTCAAGTACTATGGTTGAAGCAACAACTTCAGGATTTGGGGATATACTTAAAAGAGATTCCAATTTATTGTGATAACACTAGCACCATTAGCTTGGCCAAGAATCCTGTACAACATTCAAGGACCAAACACATAGATATCCGACATCATTTCATTCGAGATCACGTGCAAAAGAAGGATGTCAAAGTAGAATTCATACTGACACATCTTCAACTCGCTGACATATTCACAAAGCCAATAGCCAAAGAACAATTCTTATATATTCAAAGAGAATTGGGAATGGTTAATCCCAATGAGTTGTAAGTTTGTTTTCTTATTAATTATTATAAGTTTTTGATGATAACCATACTGACTTTTGGCATCAGAGTATGTAGAAATTATTTTTGCAAGTCTGTCACTCGAGCACTGGAAGTGTCACTCGAGTGATAAGCTCATTCTCACTCAGGTCACTCAACAATGCTCGAGTCCAGAACTAAAACATATACTCTGCCTCAGGCTATAAAAAATAGGGATTAACAGAGTATGTAAGAACTCTTGAAACTCACTCAAGCATACCAAGAGTGACAGGTCTCACTCGAGTGAGGGAAGATCTTTACTTGAGCATAGTATGAATTGACCTGAAGTGAAGCAAGAAAACTAGAGCAGAAGGAAGAAATTTACGCAAATACGCATTCAAAGTATGGTTATTCAAATAATTTTGGAGGATTTGAGTACAAAGATGAAAAATATAACAAGCTATATTTAAATCATGTACGCTTTTTCATGTATTAACAAATTTGTCTGAATATCACTCGAGCATAGTATGAACAACATTCGAGCACTAGGGTTGTCACTCGAGCATTGGAACTTATATCAGTTACATGATAGCTTAGACCGTCGTACTTCCTCCTATCACTCGAAGCGTTGCGTCACTCGAAGGTTGTCTCCCTTCACCTCCGACCGTTAACCATCGATTAAACGTCTCATTTTGCTTCAAATCACTGTTACAACTCTTCAATCTTCTTTATAAGGTGAGATTTGTCCTCAAAGTTTCTCATTTCGTGCCCTAAATTTCTGAAACTTTCTTACTCAATCCTCAGTAAATATGTGATTCATGTTATTTTTGTTTTGTTCTTCAATGGCTAGAGCTAAGATTTCTATTGTTTCCCATTCACTTTCACATACTCATTCAGCTGCTAGTGTCTTAGAGACTCCGGTGGCCTCATCTTCATCTGCTACTCTTTCTCTATCTTCTACTCCTACACCTCCTCCTAAACCCAAAACCAAAAAGAGAACTCTAGCCAAGAAACCTCATCCTAAGCCTCAAATGGCTAAGAAGGATCAACCTCCATAAAAGAAACCAAAGGGAGTGGTTTTCAAAGAACTGATTGTGACTCGGTCTCAATCCAAAGAAGTCAAAGGAAGAGGAAAGAAGAAGGAAACAGAGCAACCATAACAATCTTCTTCCTCTGATGATTCCTTCAATCGAAAACTCTGGGAAGTAATGGAGAAATCAAAGCTCGATGCATTGGTTGGCAAAATTGCCTCACAAGCCAGCGCCTCAATTTCACATCAAGTTGGCCAGTCCAATTCGGCTACTTCAGGGGTTGCTTCCACATCACAAGCTCTAGAGGAAGAACAAGTCACAAATCCTCCTGAAGACTTCAATGTTAAGGAACTGAAGGCATTTAAACAGAAGGTATATGATTCTGAGTTTGCATATAGACAATTTTGTCCCATAGTATATGTCAACTTATATTATCTACTGAAGAGCTGTGGTTTGGATTTTCATCCTTTTCTTGGATTTTATGCTCCCTGGTTGAGTGTTCATATTCCTTATTCACCCTCTGTTGTGAAAACTTTTTATTGCAACATGAAATCCTACAACATAAAATATAGGACTGGAGAATTAATTGAGGAAGCAGTATCTACCATTGTTATAAATACATTATATAAACATTTTGATCTCAATATTTAACATCTATATTTGACATCATCAAAAATAATCATATCTAACACAAGTAAGCCATGAGAATCACTTGAGTTATAATGATCACTCAACCAAAATCAGTAAGTTGACTCAAGTGTTTTCTAAAGCCTTCAAGAACACTTGAGTGAGACTTCACTACTTGAGTGATATCTAGCAAAAGATACCCTTGAATCCATCTTGCATGATTTACTTGGAAAAGTTTCTAAACAAAACATTATCACTCGAATTTTATCATATCACTCCAGTTATACATATAACTTGCAAGTTACACCTAAGTAATGTTCTTCATAGTTTTTAATCTTTGTCACAAAATTTTAAAAACTATTCCAAACATAATTGCTCACTTAGGCCTGCTTCTAAAATTGATCTGGGGCTTTCTTGTCATCCTATGGGCTCTAGATACCCTTGTTTGATCCTATGCACTCTCTTTTATGTCTCTTGAGCTTTAAAGCCCATTTCTACGGTCCATTTTTATCTTGTAGCAGTGTTCTAGGCTTCAATTGCTTTTTAATTATTATTTCATAATTTTATTGAAATTAGGATGTAAAAGAAGATCTTGAATATATAGTTTACGAGTATCATTGTGGGGTTGGTTAACCTAGAAGGCATCACTAGGGAATCATAATCCTCACGTCATGTCCTAAATGCTGATTTAACCCTCAATTGATGGTATCCTAATCTCAAATTAGTCTTTAAGAACATATCATCACCGTGGGGTAGCTGGTACTCGCTTTGTAACATCAAAATTCCTTGCACTTTGTGGCATTTAATGGAATTAAATGGTGAATTAAAGCGAACATGAAATGAAAAAATAAGACAATTAGTGATCACACACAACATGATTAAGTTGGAACACAAATTGTAAAAATTTGGATTTGATGCCAATGTGTTTTCTTGCGTGGTAGTGAGATTTTCATTTATTTTTGATAAAAAAAATGATGTCCAATGAATGTGAAAATTTTTAGACTAAAAGTAGACATATCTAGCTTTAATTTGATAAGTTCTATAAGTTATGTAAACCTATATACTGAGACTTATGTATTTTGAATTTAGCCAAGTGACCAAGTGAAACTGGCAAGTCTCTGTGGCAGTGTCTAAATAAATGGAAATTCTATAATGATGTGCTTCCATTTGGATAAAGGCAAAATTTATCCTTAAAAGTAGAATTAATAAGGGTCACATAGCCTTTGGAACCACTACAATTAGACATCTATAAATAAATATATGAATTTTCAAAGTTTGAAGAAAATTTTGTCATCTTTTTATCAAGGTGCAAAATTAAAAAGGCAATGCCAAAAATGTATGGGCAAACTAGTCATTTGGAAAAATAAAATCAAAAGCCAATATTTTCCCTTATTTCATGATGTGTGACATCCAACAAGGAGAAGCATGAGGAAACTAAATACTTGGTCTCAATTAAGCAAAAGATAAAGCAACTCAAGCCAAGTAAAATAAGTTGAAAAGTCAACAAGTAAGCAAGCATTTGTTAAATTACAAATAAAATACTATATTGTAAGGAGGTGGATGATGATATTTTAAGAGCTCATTTAGAAAAGGATAGCAAAGAGAAGTATTGGTGGCCTAATGAAAAGGGTGAAGAAAAGTCAAAAGTGAAAACATGTATTAATTGGCAATTTAATACTATTTACAAAGGAGGTGTAAGGGATATTTTTTTAAAGCTTCTTATCCTCTCCCAAAGGCCATAAGCTACATCCAACATAAACCAAGGAGAGAGCTTGGAAAAGACCAGAACAAAAAGAAAGCTCACGTAGTCAAGAAGCAAGATCAAGGTAAGTTGCAAGTAAAATCCACTTGTTCTTGTCTTCTAATTCATGCAAGCCTCTCTTTAATCTCTATGCCAACTTGAAATACACTTGTAGTAAGACAAATAAAAAGGAAGAGAGAGGAGGAGGGCCATAGTTTGAAGGCATAGAGAGAGAAAACAAGAGGTAATCTCAAGAACTTTGTTATCTTGGTTGATTCAAGGTGATTATTGATGTTGTTGTTGATTTAGTGGCTTGTCTGGACTTGTTTTGATGATTGGGATGCACAAACCCTAAGGGGAGGTGCAGCCCAAATTTCCATTAATCATGTTCAATAGGTGTGTAAGAGGTTAAACAAGTAATTAAAGGGGAAAGGAATGTGATTAAAGGAATGGAATCAAGAAACTCTAATTTTCCAATTTACTGTGATTTTCATCTAGCAGTTATTTTTATTTTGTTTGGACTGGATTTGGGTGTTTTTGATGATTCTATTAGGTTCAGAATGGAAAATTGTATAGAGTGCATATAAAGTGTGAAGAAGTATAAAGTCTTTAGGGTGTTAAATGACAATTTTACCCTTAAAACTTAACATAGTGGCTGCCAAGGGTAATTCTGTAATTAGAGCATGATTTTGATAAACCTGAGGTTAAAAATAGATTCTACATGCGAAATTATGTAGAAATAGCCCAACTCATAATTGTTGGTAAACTACAGTTGAACCAAGTATAAAGGGGCTTAGATCGGGTCCCCATGGGCATTTTGGTCAATATGTGATTTTGAGTCAAAATAACCAACACAATGAGTTTATGAAAATACATGAATGAGTAAAAAATCATTTATTGTAACTTTGGGATTTTAGGATCGAGCAGTAGCCCGAGCCGGACATAGAGTATTGAACCGATAGACAGGCAAGGGAAGGGCGATCCATATAGTGAACTTACCCTACTTACATGTTTTTTATATTTATGGTTGTGTAGTGATGTATATGATTGCTTTACTTGATTGTGTAAGGCATATTTGAATGATGAAGCTCTACTTTTTTTATGCCATGGCCATGAGTATGTTACATGAAACATTGAGCACGCAGAAATGTCGTTATGTGGCATGCATCCACTGCTATAAACAAGCTAATAAATGACGCTTATGTTTATGAATACTATGGCGCTTACCAACGCCATAGGTTTCAATGTCATAAAAGCAAGCTATGGTGCTTCTTGAATTTCTGAAAGCGCTGTAGCTAGTGGTTTTTTATTTAAATTTTTGCTTCAACATGAAGTGCCGTAGGAGGGTCCTATAGCTTCTATGGCACTTCATGCTGGAGCACCAGAGGAAGCCTCCTATGAAAGTAGTTGTACATTGACCATGTAGGTGGAATTTTTTTAATATTATTTTACATAATTATTTTCTTTTCCTGAACGCAATTCATTAAATCCATATCAATTCAAATTGAGAGGGTAAAAACAGTTAAATAGAATGAGATAATGAAGCAAAACAAAATGAGAACCAACATATAAATAATTCATAAAATAAGTATTAATTGTATGTATTGAATTACAATGTAATAACAAATCATAATGTACCACTACTTTATAAAATAAACAACACTTACAAGAATAGGTAAGAAACAACCTAACGTATATACCTAGCTAGCTAATTGCCTAACCATATATTCACACCATTCCTTAATGATTTCATCCACTTGTTGGTTAGCCAATTGGTCATAACGTTGATCTTCATAATACTACACAAAATTCATGCACAAAATGAATTAAAATTATTAAAAATCAATTAACTTAGAAACTTGTCAATTAAATTTAATACAAAGTATAAAGTGCAAGTAAAAGAATTGAACTTGCTTTTATAGGGATATAATTTAGATGATGATGAGTAACTACATCTTTCATAAATTTCATAATATAATAACCGAAATCATTGTCATTTGGTTGGAATGGGCACTGCAACAATACAACGAAATAGTAAAGTCAATTTTTGAAGAAAAAATTTTGAATGAAAAGTTTGAGTAAATTCATGTATAAGCACTACAATCTTCCTTTAGATATAGGCTCTGATTGGGTCTTTATGTGTTGAATAGTTTAATCGAACATTACTTCGGTAAGTGGTTAATGCACTTACAAAACAAGTAGTGACTGATTAATTTTGGTTATTCAATAATCACACACGCAAATATTCACACACATACCCAGACACTTACATATTGATTATAAACATCATATTAGGTCGATTCTCTGGATAACCAGCTACTAGAGTATCGACATAGTAAATACAAGGGCTTCCAGCATATGCTGGATAGATAACAAACAAATCCAGTGTCCCCTAAAAAATTTTGAAAATTTTACTTCGACAATAATGTTATGGTGAAAGTGAAAGAATAAAAAAACATGCGTTATTAAAATATTGTCACAAATAACTTACCCCGTATTGTATAGCAAAATAAAGATCATATTGGGGGTTGCTCTTCTCATGAAGATGTCCTTAAGATCATTAGATTGTCCTTCCAAATCACCCCCTTTGTTGGACAAAGAGGTGTGGGCTGGCAAAAACAAATCTTTACACGATTGATGTTCCCACTAATAAATCGTGGCACAAATGCCTTTATAGAAAACAAACAATGTCATTAACATCAAAAATAAAATTAAATGATGAAGGATAACAAGGGTGATAGATGATGATGATAAAGTACCTAATCCACATGTTGATAGCCGTCGCACTAGCCCTTCCTGAGTAATCACTTTGTTCAGTACACTACCATCGGAATGATCATTTATCACCGTGTGTTAGATTTCACCATTGAAAGTTATTTCCTAACCTCATTGGCTGCTCAAATTTGGTACCAATGATGCCAATTGTTGGCTATATGAGCCCATTTTTCGATTTCTTCTGTTGCGGGTTGAGGGTTGGGACTTCTGTTGGGTTGCTGAATAGTTTGAGTTTTTCCCACACCCTTCAATTCTTTTTCCTTTATGCCGACTAGCAACCTATAAAAATCATGAAATTAAATCATGTAGCTGTAGATGGAAGTACTAAAAAGTAGGAAGAATTGTAATTAGCTACCTTTTGATATGACTTAATCAGACCTATTGGCCATGCAACATAACCACCAACAACTTCTCTGATTATTGCTATTCATCTTGAGAAGAGATTGGCAGGAGGGCGTCATCGTTTGTGCATATATCAACCCTTAATCAGAGTGTGTTTTGGGGCAATGGTGAATTATGAAGTATATCATTGTCGGCATTGTAGGCCACGCCTACAGCAATTGCATTCCTGACAGACTCATCGACATGCAGCCTACAATCTGACTCTCCCTATAAAACATATAATTAAGATATTCAGGTACACTAAAGTATAACATAAGAAAAAGTTAACTATCAAGGAAATTATTTACCAAAGGAATAGGGACTTTAGGGGCAGACAGGCAACTATCCCTTCCACTTGTGCTGGCACATGCTGGACTAGGTGCTCGCCTATATTACAGTAAGGCATCAAGTTGAGCCTTCAATAACACATTTTGCTTTTCCAGTAAACGCGTGTGCATACTCATCTACTGCTTGTAGTCAGCAACCTCCTCCTTTAGTTGCAAGAAGTCATTTTTGTTGGGTTACTTTTGGGATCCAAAGTAAGATGTTTAGGTTACTACAAAACCAGTACCCCGAACAAGACTAATATATTCAGGAGTTCCAAGAGCTTTGCTGAGTAAATCATCACGACCAACATAATCCAAAAACTATGGTTCATTGTGAACTATCACAAAAACAATTGCAATAATAGTAGTTATTACAAAAAAGAATAATTTAAGTAAAGGTAAATCTTTATTATATGTATAATCGAAGACTTACACAATATTCCGTTACTTTTCTAGCTTGTTCGTTGGGAATGTCACCCTTTTTATTTGTGCAATCGGCCAGCCACAAATCATGTCTTGGTATATGAGTTACATCAGAATGTGAGTCTTCTATCTGCAAATCAAAGTTAGTTGTAGTTAAAAATTAGTCATAGAAATTATATTCATATGAAATAGTAATTAGTTCTTACTAATTGTTGCTCCAACATTGCATATGATATCAAAGGCACCTTGGCCGGCACTTGCTTGGCAAGAGATAGATAAGGGGTGGATGTAACTTGCCCTGGCCAACACATTCATCTTAAGCATTGGCCAAGGTCTTCAGCCTTAGCTAGCACTTTTCAAGGGAGCGTTGGGGCACTTGAGTGACAAGCACTGGCCAAAGGCCACTGCCGACACCTTGGCTGACCTTCCATTGCAAGTGCCGGTCAAGGTTTTTTTTAAATATTGTTTTATCTCACTCATGATGTGATGGTTAAGAGTCTAAAGTTGCTTATCTCTCCCATTCTAGCTCGCACATCCTCATGAATATAATGTATGGATGAGCACCCATTTCTATGAAAATCATTGAGGAATGAAAGAGTCTTATCAACCAAAATATAAGAAAATTAGTAAAAATGGATTATAGAAATGAAAATAGAATTTAAATATAATAATATAAATATATCCAAAGTCCAAAATTCATCATAGTATAAAGAAAGATGTGACGGCTTTTGATGCAAACAAAAACTACAATGCAAAGAAAGTTATTTTCAGCAACTGGGTGAAGGATTTTATTATTTTGGAAGTAGAAGAAAATAAAATTAATCAAGTGAATAATCAAGAAAGTTTATATTTGAAATAACTTTTTTTTGTGAAATAAGACGAATATAGTGGATAATTAATTCTTAACAAGATTCATTTTGACTTACTACCACAAGAGATTTTAAAGAATAATGCATTATAATAAATGTCATACTTCAAACTTATACGACACTTTATTCTTAAGCACCAGATAAGTATTTTTTCAAATAAAAAAATGCTAAGAAATTATACTAGCTAAGGCGCTTTCTTGAGAAGCACTGTAGCTTTGGCTTTCATTTTTTTAAAGAAAATAAATGTTTTGTATGGCGCTTACTTAAGAAAGTGTCGCACAAAACAAGTACTAAGCTCCGACGCTTATATTAGGAAGCACAGTAGAATCTAAACCTTTTTTTTAAAAAAAAACTATTACCTACAGTACTTGTTCAAGGAAGCGTAGAAAAAGGGGTGCCGTTAAATACCTTTTTTGTAGTAGCGATCTAGTTAAGGCTAGCATGTCATGCACTTAGTATTTATCTTGCATGCATTATGGTAACTATTTACTACTGAGATTCCCCCGAATCTCACCATCCCCCAACCAACTATTTAGACAGGTGAACAAAGGAGGTATGTTGTGTTAGAATCGGTAGGCACAACGAAAGAATTTTAAAAATTTTCACCGATCCTAATCGAGGATCTATCAACGGCGTTTAAACCAAGTTGGAAGGATTCATACCTTTTTGATTCAGAGTTTTCACGATCTCTAGGAGACAACGTGTCAGGTCCGCTCCCTCTACCAGTATCCACACGAATGCTCTCCAATCGAGACTGCGTGCTAGCGCCTCTAATGTCTCCTAGGGTTTCACTTGCAGCTCTCAATTCTCATGTGCATATCAATATATCAGCTCTATCAAGTTTATAACCTATGAGGGCTATTTTCAAATTTCAAAATTAATCATCATTAATTTTGAAATTAATTAACTATTAATTATCTTGATGAGCTAATTAATAAATTCAGTTTAAATTAAATCTGTCCAACAGTTTTAATTTAACCTATTTATTTAATCCAAATAAAGAGCCATTAGATTTAATTTATCTTCATAAATCAAATCTAAGATACTATATCTCTATCATGTTAGTTATTAAATTTAATATATCTTAATAAATTAGATTTAAAACCAACACAATATAATAATATCATATAATATATGTGTATACATACATATATATAAGATATATATTTCAAAAAAATATATATCTATAAAATATTATTAATGAATTTTATATTATATATATATTTATATATAAAATTCGTCCACCCTAAATTAAACATTATCTCGTGTTGGGCCATCCTTGTGTGCAACCCTGTAGGCCTATATGAAGTTGGGAGTGGGCCAATAACTATACTAACCCAAAAGTCGCAAGCGACCTCTAGTAAGACATTACAACTACCCAATTCATATGAGGATCGTTATCATGATACAACCTATCATACAATTATGTCACGCCCCTTTTGTCACATGATATATCGATCAAGGATAAGGCATGGATAATGTCATCCTCTTGTTCCTGACCATTAATTTCTCGATTCCTGAGTAGCCTCATAACAGAAACAGAAACTCCTTTCATCATAGTATGGCTATACATTTCTCAGACTCACTCATCGAGGGGCCCAGTAATTTCTCTCTACTAATATGAGGGACAAATTCCATCTTGATCATTCATATTCCTCTGCATGAAAAACCACCAAGCCCGATCGTAGCCTTTATCATCACCCGGTCAAAAGTGACTTTTGACTAGTTCAAAGCATAGCAACTCTCATGTAGGAATCCATGATGACCTCAGGTCTAAGGGCATTGTGACGTGGTTATACATGAGAAAAGCTTATGACTTGATCCATGTAGCTTTCTCATAGTAGGTCGGTCCACCACCTTGTACTCTTACAAGTGCCTAAGACTTTGATTCCCATCTCCATATCTTATCAAAGTCATACTGCTCTTGTTTCATCTCTACTCATGCATAGATGATCGACCAGGGACATTTTAGGACAATCTTTATGAATTATCCAATGATACAATTATCACAGTTAACATACAAATAATATGATAACAGAATGGAGAAATTTCATTAAAATAATAATATTCAAAGTACAATGGTTGGCCCTTAGGGCACAATTTCCAACATCCTCCCACTTGCCCTAAGTGCAATCATTAATTTGCCTAATTCCCATTGCCCTAACATGACGCTCATGCTTTGCCCGTGCAAGTGGCTTAGTAAGAGGATCATCAACATTATCTTCTCCTATTACTTTGCATATCTTTATATCACCTCTATCATTGATTTCTCTAATAAGATGAAATCGCCTGAGTATATGCTTGGTCTTTTGATGTGACCTAGGCTCCTTGGCCTGTGCAATAGCACCGCTATTGTCACAAAACAAATCTATTGGATTTAAGATGGTAGGCACCATCCCTAGTTCAGTAATGAACTTTCTGATCCAAACGGCTTCTTTAGCTCCATTTGATGCTACTATATACTCAGCTTCTATTGCAGAATCTGCTACAGTGCACTGCTTGGAGCTCTTCCAACTTACTGCTCCACCATTCAGGAGGAATACATATCCAGATTGCGATTTAAGGTCATCTTGGTCAGTTTGGAAACTTGCATCTGTGTAACTGGTTACGTAGAGCTCATCATCTAATCCTCTATAGACCAAAAATAAGTCCTTAGTCATTCTTAAGTACTTTAGGATATTCTTGACGGCAGTCTAATGACCCTCACCAGGATCTTGTTGGTATCTGTTGGTCATACTTAAGGCAAACGAGACATCCGGTTGAGTACATAACATGGCATACATGATGGATCCAATAGCCGAGGCATATGGAACCTTACTTATGCGATCTCGCTGATAAGGTGTACTAGGACATAAATCCTTGCTAAGATGGATGCCATGAGACATGGGCATGTAACCCCTTTTTGAATCATCCATACTGAACCTATGCAGTATCTTGTCTATGTATGTGCTCTGACTTAGGCTTATTAGTCTTTTGGATCTATCCTTATAGATCCTAATCCCTAGGATATAGGTGGCTTCTCCTAAGTCTTTCATTGAAAAGGACTTTCCTAACCAAGACTTGACACTCTGCAAGGTAGGAATATTATTCCCAATGAGTAGGATGTCATCTACATAAAGCACTAGAAATACAACTATGCTCCTACTAACCTTCTTGTAAACACAAGGTTCATCGATGTTTTGAATGAATCCAAACTCTTTGACTACTTCATCAAAATGATGATTCCAGCTCCGAGATGCTTGCTTCAATCCATAAATGGATCTTTGAAGCTTGCAAATTTTACCAGAGTCCTCTGGACGCACAAAACCTTCAGGTTGTGTCATGTACACATCCTCAAGAAGCTTTCCATTAAGGAAGGCTGTTTTGACATCCATATACCATATTTCACAGTCATAATATGCTACAATGGCAAGAAGGATT
The DNA here is from genome assembly GCA_963242795.1 of Inga leiocalycina. Taxonomy (NCBI): domain Eukaryota; kingdom Viridiplantae; phylum Streptophyta; class Magnoliopsida; order Fabales; family Fabaceae; genus Inga; species Inga leiocalycina. The sequence continues at coordinate 30,990,919 of OY725332.1, forward strand.
CTTATTGATTTGGCTATTGCAACTGGGGGAAAGGTTTTATCATAGTCTACACCATGAGTTTGAGTAAATCCTTTTGCAACCAGTTGTGCTTTAAAGACATTTATATTGCCATCCATGTCAGTTTTCTCCTTGAAAACCCATTTGCACCCAATGGTTTTTACACCTTCAGGTGGATCGACTAAGGTCCATACTTGATTGTCGTATATGGATTGCATTTCAGACTTCATGGCAAAAAAGCCATTTCTCAGAGTTTGGTCCTACTGTGGCTTCTCGATAGGTGGTGGGCTCATTTTGCTCAATGATCAACACATCACAGCCTTCAATAATCAGAAATCCATATCTCTGAGGCTGATTGTAACCCCCTCATGGTAATCACATCCGGTTTACGAAATTTAAGTGAAATAGAGACCAATAAGATGAAATAACAATTTATAGTCCCACATCTAAGAGATGGGGTATTTTGAAAATCAGTTCCAAAACATACTTATTGCTGGTCTCATATTCACGGGCGGATATAGTTACTTGAGAAATCAGAGTACATATTAGATATCAAAGTACGGAAACCAAAATCCTGGCAAACCCCGGGTTCCTTACATATATAACTTGGGTTTACAAGTTCCCAATAATGGGGATTACATGACCAAAATATTCATTTACATCTTTTTCTGTCTACGCATAATAATCTCAAAACCAGAATAAGGATAACCAATTACCACTAAGATCTCAGAGTAACCTAACTACTCCTGGTTGTCCGCTTCCCCTTCGAGCCACTCGCCCTGTCTGAAAAGGTTAGTCATTTGGAAAGAGTGAGATTCTAAAGAATCCCAGTAGGAACAACTTTTTCATACCACATGTAATCACATAATATGTAAACAAATCATCTCATATCAGCAAGAACACAAATCACACTCCACCCTCATCCCCTTTTACCGCCGGGAAGGCATACAGCCCATACCAGAACCGTTGTTAGCGACTCAGGGACATTGGTGTGGCAGTACATATAAATAGCCACACGGCTCACATATAGCCTTTCGGCTTTCACAAATGGCCCGTCGGCCTTCATAAATAGCCTTTCGGCCCACATATACGCATGTATCACACCCTAACTTCATCCCCTTTTACAACCAGGAAGGCATACGGCCCTTACCCGAACTGTTGTTAGCGACTCAGGGACTATTGGTATAGCGGTGCTTCCACAATTTTCATAAAACTTGCAGCATACGATATCCATTTCAAAACCATAACATAGCATACATACAATGTATCACATAAGGTATAAAGAAAGAGTCACTACCTGTATCTTTCCTGACTGGCTTCGGCACCGTGGCCTCACGAGGGCGACAAATGTCAAATCCTATTCAAATTAGGGACAACCAATCAATCTCTTTTCCATTTGTATATTTCAATAATACTCTAAGTTGGTAATCATTTAGGACTCTTTAGGTGGCTAAAATAGGCCTAAACATATGCCTAAAGGGTTGGAAGAAGCTAACCCAAAGACCCCTTACTCGAAGGCAAAACACTGATTTTCAGCCGGATCACTCGAGTACAGATGCTCTCACTCGAGCACAGGTACGGACATCACTCGAGCATAAGAGAGTGAGAGATAGTGAGTGAGCACCTGAGAGCACAAAGAAGTTTTCAGGAACCGGCTCACTCGAGTGAAGGCCAAATGCCTCACTCGATCACCTACGAGTGAAGTCCAGGAAGTGAGGACCCGAGAGCACAAAAAGCACTCCAAGATCAGGATCACTCGAGCACAGCCATATGCACTCGAGTGAACACCTCATAACCGCGAGTGAGAAGGCACACTCGTGCACCTTACCCACGAGTTACAACCCGAGAGCACCACCCATACCAGAGGCACAAGCTCACTCGAGCATGACCCCCAGTGCTCGGCTGAGACGGCTATGTTTGTGAGTGTCAGAGCACACTCTTGCAATCAGCCAACAAGTGAAGACTCGAAAGAAACCCTTCACTCCAGACTCGCACCATCACTCGAGCAAACCCAAGTTCACTCGAGTATGTTCTTTCCTCACTCGAGCACAAATCAATGCACTCGAGCATTATTCATAAAACCCAGGTGAACTTGAAGCAGAATAGGGAAAAACTCATGTATCACTCGAGCATGATCATCCCGTGCTCGAGTGATATGCATTAGAGACCCAAAAACGTAGCAAAAACCAGAAAACACCATATGGTCAAAATCATATCCAATGGTTCCCAAAGCTCCTACATTCTAAGCACTAACTAGGGAGCATAATGGCAACACCAAAAACACTCCAAAAACCATCTTGACCATAATCATTCACTAAGGTCTCTATAATACACAATGGCAAGAAGGATGATTGGAATGAAGATTGAAATGAGGATTGGTATGGGGAGTAAGAGGGTAGATGGTGTAAAAGAGGTGGTTCATAGGGTGGTCCTGGGGGTGAAGGGATGGGGTTAAAATTTAGGTTGTAGGGTGGGGAACAAAGGTCATGTTGAGGTCCATATGGGGGTTGTGGTGGGAATGAAGGACTATCGAAGGGTTGGTGTGGTGGAAAAGATTGTTGGGGGTAGGGTTTATGACATAGATTGTGGAAGGATGAATCATATTCTTGACTATTGAAACCTCTCTCTAGACTCTCCAACTAGGCTTGAACAAGCTCTAATTGAGTTGTAGGGCCTTAAAGCTTTGTGAAAAAGGATCTTTCATTTTGGCAATATTACCAAGAGCTTCCCAAGGATGAAGAATGCAAATTTGTTCACCACAAGACAATAGTAAACCACACAATGGCCACTAAGAACATGATAGCAAAGCAACAAAACACAATTTTTTTAAGATGCAAATGAAATGCAAAACAACTTTGAATATGAAAAATGAGTCAAAACCACTATCTAACACTTCAACAACTAACAACTAACTAAGAAAAACTCAAAAACACACTAGCAACCAAGAAAAATCAAAGAAAACCCTAAGAACAAACTAAATCAAAAACTTAGAAAAATAACAAAAAAGAGAAAGAAAATTCAGAAAAGTATAGCAAACCTTTGAATTTGGCTAAAATCCAGCAGACCTAATAGTTTCAACTATTAGTCTTGCTTAGAATGCTGGAAAACCTTAACTTGTCAAATTTCAGAATTTTCTGGGCACAAATATTTCAGTTCCAGCAAGACAGTGCTAATCGAAAATCAGAATTTTGCCAAAATTCAAATGAGTGCTACACACTTCCTACTAAACTAAGACACACTATGGCAACAGAAAAGTACACCTAACTACTAAAACCTTGGCAATCATCCTCCCCGGTAACGGCGCCAATTTTGAAGAACCCATATCGTGTGAGTTCACAAAATAAAACTAGGTTTAAAAATGTAGCATAGTAGCTCAACCTAGGTCGTTCTTGTAAGGAGATTAATTTTCAATTTTCTAAGTAGTAAAGTGATAAAAAGCCTTAAAGTTGTGAGAAATCATTTTGAGAATTTGATTTTAAAACTAGTGAAGTAATCTAAGCTAAAGCAATATTTTTGTATTTTTTTCGGTCTTTAAAACAAAGAGGCAAAAGAAATTGAAATTAACACTAACAACAAGATAAATTTAATTAACTAATATAATGATAAAATTGGATTCCCTTGAGTTGAGGTTTTAGTCTTCCTTGCTTGCTAATGATATAAATTCCATAATATGAGTCAAAAGGATGGAACTAAGCTACCACTAGCTCCATACTTGCAATAATCATTTAATTTATTCAACCAAAGCAATTAAATGAATATCACCAATTAATAGTGACTCAAGGAGATGAATAATTAACTTCCAATTCTAAATTGTAATTACCATTACAACAATTCAAAATATTCAGTTTAATCATTTAAATTCACTTAACCAAGTTGGAATAAACAATTCAACCTACTCATAATATGAATCATACAAAGCTTAATTAATCAACTCCTAGCTCAACAACCAAGTTTATTCACTTGGCATAACATTCTAGATCACAATTACATACTTAACCAAGCTACATAATCATAAACTAAAAAGAGAGCTTAAAGGAATTCCATTGAAGTTTAGAAGCTCAAACCATTACCCAACTCAAGGAAATCACCAAAGTTTAGCTACTTATGGAGGAAGAGGAAGATAATGAAGCTTGAAGAAAGGATGAACAAGCAGCCATGGAGAACTAAGATGCAGCAGCCTCCTCTTCTATTCGGTCATTCCCCTTTTTCTCTTTACAGCTGCAGCACGTGCTTCCTTTTCTCCATCTCGCCTTTTACATAGCCGCAACCATCCTCCTCTTTTATTCAATTTGCGTCTCTCCATTTTCACACCCAGCAACACCTCCTTTATTCCATTCTCGGTGCTATCTTCTATCTCCCCTTTCACACTTGCGACCTCCTCTTTCTTTTATTCCCAGCCACCAAACCCTTATTTTCCTTTCATATGGGCTTTTCTTCCTTGCTCCATTGTTTCCTTTTTGGTTCAGCCCATCTCCCCTCTATTAATTCATTCGGTGCTCTCTTCCTTACTCACGTGGTCAGCCCTCCTTTCACTTAGTCCAGCAACCTTATTGTAATTCCAATCCCATTTCGGTCCAGCAGCCTTCTCCACTCTTGGTCAAACATTTCGGCTCAACTCTTTCTCTATTCCTTCAATTCCCATTTTCGGTTCACTCTTTTCAGCTTGCTCTATCTTTTTCACATCGGTCCAAGTGATTATCTCAATTCTTCAACTCGATCAACACCACCTTCTTCATGCTTTTATTCAATTTGGTCCAACCTCTTTGTTCTCATATATCATCGGTTCAGCATCTTTTCACACCTATTCATTCTCACCTAATTCGGTCCAGCCCTCCTTGTTCTCTTTAATTCGGTCTCTCCCTTTCTTTATTACAATTCAGCTGCCACTCTCTCCAAAAAAAATAGTCCCCACTTACCTCTTTGCAATTCAATTCATCTAGGTTAAATAAGTAAGTTGTGCCATGTTTGGATGAGGAGATGAGAATATGTTTTAGCATTAGGCATAAAATTGCAACCACCAAACAAGGCCCTTACTCATTTAACCTCCTCTTAGAAACAATGTGAAAATAAATTCTGCAATTGTGATGTTCCACTTTTGTCCTTCATTAAGCTCCAAAATAACATCTTTTACCTTTACCACTCAAGTTGTGCCACATCATCACCTACAAAATTATATTCACAAAGGTAATATCTTTTGTTCACACTTAAAGAATAATGGGAATAACAAATATTAATTAAAAATATAACAATTTAACCACTTTAATTCCCAAATTATTCTTCCATTAAAGTGTCACATTAACACTTGATTATGCCCAAAATATTCAATTAAGTTCCACAAAAGCCTAAGATTAATTAATAAAAAGATATAAATATTGATCACTTGAATGATTTAAATATGTATGTTGAAACCAGAAGGAGATGCATGTCTGTAGATTCTATAATTAAAACCATAACTTGCATATGAATTAATTTGGACTAGAATAGATAAGTGTTTTAATCTGAAATTTGTGAAGTAAAATTTGACCCTTAAGGCCTTTTCTTATAGTTGCTTTCATATTATTTGCACTCATATTTAATCATTTTTAACTTTCAATCACCAACTAATCGATCAACTAAATAGAATTAAAATTACCTATTTTGGTACTTAGTGATCAATCCTCATAGGAATGATACTCTACTCACTTCTGTATTATTTGATTTCAACAGTATACACTTGCACTTTTTAATAGACCATTTACACTCGTAACAAGTTTTTGGCATTGTTGCCAAGGATTGTTGTCATTAATATCAATACCAAGTAATTTGAATACTAATTTAGTCTTTATATTACATTTATTTTTCTTTTTGGTGTCTTGCTTTTCTTTCAGGCTTTTGCTTAGTGCATGACCAAATTTAAAGAGATTGAACAACAGCCTTTTGATTTAGAGATTGAGAGAACATGTCAAAAAAAATCGATGAGTTCAAAAGCAGTCTACTTCAATCCTAAGTAATCCAATGGCAAATTCGGAGGGAGAAACAACATATACCAAATCACTTCGTGACTATGCAACACAAACAATCATGGGAACAAATTTTGGAATAAAAAAATCACTAATAGCAGCTAACAACTTTGAAATCAAGCCTACAATTATCCATATGGTGCAAGCAAATTAGTTTGATCGTTTACCAACAAAAAATCCTAATGCACATATATCCAATATCCTGGAAATCTGTGACATATTCAAGTATAATGGTGTTACTGATGATGTCATTAGACTTAGACTTTTCCTTTTCTCACTCAGGGATAAGGCTAAGAGCTGGTTATACTCCCTACCAGTGGGAAGCATAACTACATCAGATATCTTATCATAAAATTTTTGGCAAAATATTTTCCTTTAGTAAAAACTGCTAAATTACAGAATGAAATTGCCGCATTTACCTAGCATGAACAATAAAGCCTTTATGATGCCTGGGAAAGATACAAGGAGTTGTCTCCTCATCATGGGTTACTAGATTGGTGGCAATTGCAAACTTTCTATAATGGGATGACGCATACCTTAAGAATTCTTGTAGATGCTGTAGCTGGAGTGTAACCCCCTCCGTAATTGTATCCGAAATACGTGATTAAAATGAAATAGAGACCAATAATAATCAAATAACATTTACTAACCCATCACATGATGAGGTTTTCAAAAATACCATTCGAAATTATTTATAAACTTGGTCTCATATTCACATTTCGAATACAATTACTATGCGAAGATAAATCACATTCATATAAATATTAGAGTGCACAACATAATCATCCCGGCAATCCCAGGTACATACCTTCGCTAAAGATACACAGGGCACAATTGCACATTACAATTCTTCAAATGGGGATTACACAATCTCATCTTGAAGGAGTCCTAGCCGCTCCCTCTACGAGCCACTTGCCTTGTCTAAATTGTTGGTAAGGGAGGGTGAGATTTGAGAGAATCTCAGTAGTAAATAGATACCATAATGCATGCATGATAGATGCTATGTGTATGACATGTTAGCTTTATCTAGATGCATGCCCCATAATGACATTTCTGCATGCTCAACGTTTCATGTAACAAAACTATGGCCACAGTAAAACAGAAACAGAGCTTCATTTATTCAAATATGCTCTACAAAGTCAAGTAAAGCAATCACATACATCACTACACAAGCAAAGATATCAAATACATGCAAGTAAGGTAAGTCCCCTACCTCCAGTCTTTTCTCCTCGATTTGCGTGCCAGCAACTCGGGGCTTCACATTCGATCCTACAATGTCAAAGTACTATTTAGATACTTCCATAGTGTTTCTGGGGTGTTATATCAGGCTATATTGAAAATTTACTAAAATGCCCCCGGGGACCCGGCCCGGCCTAGCCCCACCGTACCCGGTCCGACTGTACTTTTTTTGAAATTTTGACATAGGCTATTCTGACATATTTTCGCCCAAGGAATCCATTTCTGAACTTGAAATTATCAAATTCAAGGTCAATTGCAAAATTACCCTTGACAGCCCTACTTTAGGGTTTCAGGGGCGTTTTCATAATTATGTTTTTTCGGCCTTTTCTGAAAAAGTGCCCAACTGTAACCGCACCTAAGTTTTGCTCCTAAACTCAATGGAATCATCAAATTATTGAAAATCCAACTCTAAGACCCATTTATAGCCTTGGCCAAAATATACATGTACTCCGGGAAAAATTGGGGTTTTTCAGTTTCGGCTCCGTAAACGCGTTTCTTTCTACTCCTAACCACTTTATTGACTATTCCATTAGGTTACAACTTCCATTTAGTACCAATTTGGGCAGCATAACAGCCCCACACACCCATTTTCCATTTTTGAAACCAATGACAATCCGGCGAAATTTCACCGATTAAATTGTCCACAGCAGCCAGAATAGTCAATACACAAGAGTTTGGAAGTTACCTCAAGCTCCCACTAGCTTTTCCTTGTCTTGGCTGAAACCCTAGCTGTTTTAACACCAAAGGAAGAGCTTCCAAACCTTAAACAACATAAAGGAGTAGGTTAGAATTGGAGTTACACGCGTTAGGAGCTACATCATCAGAGAAATCGGCTTACCTTGCGAGTTCTCTTCTCCTTTCTCTCTCCAAGAGCTCTCAACTTCCTCTCACTAGTTTCAGCTGGTTTATCATGACAGAAAATGAGATCTGAAGAAGATGAGAATATATTAATTCCTGCTGATGTCATCTTTTATTGAGATGATGTCATAATTCCCATTTATAGAAAAATACAAATGAGGTGATTCCAAAGCCAAATGAAAAGTATTTAATTCCTCTTCATTGGAAAAATATGGTCCATTACCAGAAATCTCCACAAAATTCCATAATTACACAAATTTCATCATTGCCCCAAAACAGAGTCTATTTTCGACCTCAAACTTTGGACAGTCATATCTCCTAGTTCCCAAAACGAAATGGCACAAATTATATGTTCGTATTGAGGCTTGGGATGTGAAATCTTAGACTAGAAAGCTTCAGAATTTTTAGACAGCATTTGGTCATTCAAAATGTTCACACAACCTGACTACCCAGAATAGAGTTTTACAGGACAGAATTTCAGATTTTGCATCTTTGCTTCCAATGGTTCCATTTTCATACCAAACATCATTCCCACATAAATTTTCACAAGGAATCCATTGGAAACACCAAATCAATCAAATTCACATCTCATTGACATCTTTTCACAACAATCTCAACATGTCAACACAATTCACATTTCAAAACCTAACATTGCAACATTTCCATTCCAAAGTTCCAAACCAATTTCAATGACATCAAAACACACTATGACACCATTTCCAACACAATACCCCATTCAATTCTTCCCTCCATTCTAAGTCAATTTGGATGTTAATCCATAATTGAACTCAAATATAGGGTTTCGGCGCTGCTCACAACACACACAATCATATTCGAGTGCCAAATCACATCATATTCTCCAAAAGGGTTATTTATCACTAACCATATCCACTTTTGGACTCATTAACCCTTAATCATAATTTGGGATCTTGCTAAACCGGGGCTTAGCAATCCACTAATCTCAGGCTTATTCTCTAGCCTCGAGTCTCAAAATTCAGGGTATTACATGGAGGATCTTTAATGGGAAAAAGTCTAGATGATGCCTACAATCTACTTGAGGAGATGGCAACCAATGCACATCAATGGCATTCTGAACATAGCAATTCAAAGAAAGCACTTGGAGTGCACAAGCTGGATATTCTTACAACTTTGTTTCTCAAGTTACTTCAATATTAGAGAAAGTAAGCTCATTGACAAACCAAGAAAATGTATTAGCACTCTTACTAAAACCTGTGATGATATGGAGGACCTAATATGAGCATGCAATGTTAAGAAGGACGCCCATTTATGTCAGAGCAAGCTCATTTAATCAGAAATCAAAGAGATGAGCATTCTCAAACACTTATAATCTAGACTGGCGAAATCATCCAAACTTTGGTTGGAGGAATAATTACAGAAACTACCAGCAACAAGCTCTTCACCAAACAAATCTTGCACAATAGGAAGTGAATGTGGAAGATGCACTGGCTCAACTAACCATAAATACATCTCAATGTATGGCTAAGATTGATATAACACTCAAAATCCAAGAAGCCTCAATAAAAAACTTAGAGATCTATATGGGCCAAATTGCAAACATATTAAACTCCAAGCAACCAGGAACTTTACCCAGTGACACCCAAAGAAACCCAAGAGAGCATGTGAAGGCTGTTGCACTAAGAAGTGGAAAAGAATTGAAAGATAATGTTATTAAAATGAAAGAGAGTAGAGAAGAACATAAGGAGGAGTGTAAAAACCTAAAGAGGATAAATTATTACTAGGAAGAATCAACTTTCTAGATAACTCTCCTCCATATGTACTGCCAGTTCTATACCCTCAGAGACTTATGAAGTCAGAGCTAGACAAGCAGTTTGGAAAGTTTCTAGAGGTTTTCAAAAAAGTTACATATCAATATTCCTTTTGCAGACGCTTTTGCCCAAGTGCCTAGTTATGCAAAATTCATGAAAAATATTCTCTTAAATAAGCCTAAACTTAAAGAAATTTGAGACAGTTGCACTTATTGAGGAGTGCAGTGCTATTTTACAAAAGAAGTTACCACCAAAGTTGAAAGATCTTCAAAGCTTCTGCATACCTTGCACTATACGTCAATGTCACTTTGAAAAAGCACTTTGTGACCTTGGAGCAAGTGTAAACATCATGCCTTTATCTGCCTATAAGAAACTCAGTCTTAGAGAGGTGAAGCTAACCACAGTTTCATTACTTCTAGCTAACCGATCAATAAAACATCTGAGGGATGTCTTAGAAGATGTTTGGTTGAAGGTGGACAAACTCATCTTTCTAGCTAATTTTATAATACTCAACATGGAAGAAGACCAAGAAATTCCTATCATTCATAGGAGGCAATTTCTAGCAACTGGGAGAACATTAATAGATGTGCAACAGGGAAAGTTAACCTTGCGAGTTCAAGTTAATCAAGTATTCTTCAACATTTTCAAGGTCTTATCCTTTCAAGATAAAGGTGACACCTGTTACAGAGTAGATACATTGACTAGCTACACAAAAGATATGGTGAACAAAATTTGCATGGATCAACTATTAGCAATAGGAATGTTAAATATATCAAAATATACTAATCTTGAGGTCTTGGAGCAGATTGGTACCTGGAAGAAAATTCCCCAATTTTTATCAAGAAACCATTTGAAGATTTGAGAGAAAGGTCGAGTAAGCTGGTACCATCAACAGAGAAACCACCAATACTGGAGTTGAAGAACTTCCAACTCGCTTGAAGTATTCTTATCTATGAGAAAATTCAACATTACCAGTAATCGTCTCTGCAGCTCTTGCTCCCGATAAAGAAGAAAAGTTATTAAGAGTTCTAAGGGAGTATAAAACAGCATTTAGATGGTCAATAGCTAATATTAAAGGGATTAGTCCTTTAATTTGCATGCATAAGATCTTAATTGAGGACAACTACAAGCCATCAATCAAGTACCAGAGATGGCTCAATCCAAATATAAATTAGGTGGTGAGAAGGAAGGTAATAAAGTGGCTGGATGCTGGTATAATCTACCTAATCTCTGACAGTCATGGTAAGTCCAGTTCAATTTAATGTAAAGAAAGGTGAAATGACAATGGTGTCTAATGTGAAACATAGACTGATTCCACAATGAACAGTGACTGGATGGAAAGTGTGCATCAAGTATAGAAAGCTCAATAAAGCCACTAGACAAGATTACTTCCTTCTGCCATTTATAGACTAGATGTTAGATAGACTAGATGAGAAAGCTTATTAATGTTTTCTAAACAGGTACATAGGATATAATCAAATTACAATTGTACCAGAGGATCATGAGGAAATAACTTTTACATGTCCATATGGTATCTTTGCCTTTAGAAGGATGCCATTTGGATTATGCAATGCACTACAACATTTTAAAGGAGTATGATGGAGATCTTTTTAGATATGGTGGAATGGTTCATTGAGGTGTTAATGGATGGTTTCTAATTTTTCAGAGGATCATTTGATCATTGTCTTTGAAACCTAGCAAAAGTCTTGTAACATTGTGTGGAGACAAATTTGATTCTAAATTAGGAGAAATGTCATTTCATGATAAAAGAAGGAATCATGCTGGATCACAAGGTATATGATTGAGGCAATAACGTAGACTGAGCTAAGATTGAAACAATTGAAAAGCTATCACCTCCCTCCTCAATCAAGGGTATTCAGAGTTTTTCAAGACATGCAGGCTTCTATAGAAGATTCATCAAGGACTTGTAAAAAATTAGAAAGCTACTTTGAATGCTGTTGGAGAAAAATACTCCCTTTTTGTTTAATGAGGAGTGCTTATCAGCCTTCCAAACTCTAACAATTGCCTTAATTTCTGCACCAGTTATCATAGCTCCTGATTGTGAACTTCCATTTAAAATGATATGTGATGCAAGTGATTATGCAGTTGGAGCTATTTTAGGCCAAAGAAGAGACAATGTCTTTCAAGCCATCTATTATGCTAGCAGGACACTCTCAGATGCACAGTTGAATTATGCAACAACAGAAAATAAGCTCTTAGTAGTAGTGTTTACATCTAAAAAATTTAGAGCTTACTTGATTGGGTCAACGGTTATTGTCTGGACAGATCACTCAGCAATCAAATACTTGATTGAGAAGAAAGATGCTAAGCCCAGATTGATCAAATGGGTGCTTCTGCTACAAGAATTTGACTTAGAGATCAAAGACCAAAACGGGACTGAGAATCTCATTGCAGATCATCTGTGTCGGTTAGAACCACCTGAACAAAAGAGAGAATCACCAATTAAGGAAAATTTCCCAGATGAGCAACTTTTTGTCTTGCACTCACAACCCACCCCTTGGTATACTGATTTTGTTAATTATTTGGCAAGCGGAATAATGCCTTATGAACTTTTTAAAGTGCAAAAGAAGAAGTTTTTGGCTTACGTATGGCTTTACTTTTGAGAGGATCCATTCTTATACAAATAATGCCCATATCGAATTATCAGGTGATGCATTCCTAAAGAAGAATTGGCCAACATCTTAAATTACTGTCATTCATCCCCATATGGTAGTCATTTTGGAGCAAATAGAATAGCTACTAAAGTCCTTCAAACAGGGTTGTATTGGCCCACACTCTTCAAGGATGCCCACATATTTATGGCAACCTATAACAGATGTCAAAGAATAGGAAATATCTCAAGGAGAAATGAAGCCCCATTAGCTAACATCTTAGACATTGAGCTTTTTGATGTATAGGGGATCAATTTGATGGGGCCTTTTCATTCCTCATTTAGCAATTAGTTCACTTTAGTAGTTTACTATGTCTCCAAATAAGTTTAAGCAATTGCTTTTCCTATAAATGATTCTCGAGTGGTTGTGAAGTTTCTAAGGAAAAATATTTTTACAAGATTCGGAGTACCTTAAGCTATTATCAGCGATGGAGGAAGGCATTTTTGCAATCAATGGCTTCAATTAGTGCTAGCTAAATATGAAGTAACTCATAAGGTTGCAACTCCATATCATCCATAAACTAGTGGGCAAGTGGCAATCTCAAACAAGGAACTAAAATGGATCTTAGAGAAGATGATACATTCTAATAGGAAGGATTGGGCATAGAATTAGATGATGCACTTTGGGCTTATAGAACTGCCCTTAAGACATGAATTCGTACATCCCCATATCAATTGGTCTATGGTAAAGCATGCCATCTTCTAGTAGAAATGGAGCACAAAGCATATTAGGCAGTAAAAGCATAAAATTTTGACTTAAAGGCAGTTGGTGGGAAGAGGCTTCTCCAACTTAATGAACTTGAAGAATTCAAACAACAAGTTTATGAAAATGCCAAGTTATACAAGGAAAAGTCAAAAATGTGGCATGACAGAAGAATTTTGACGAGGGAGTCCATATCGAGACAAAAAGTGCTTTTATATAACTCAAGGTTAAAGCTCTTTCTAGGAAAATTGAGATCAAGGTGGTCAGGACCTTTTACTGTGACTCAAGTATGGCCATATAAAACTGTGGAAATTCAAGATGGTGATCGAAAATTCAAAGTGAATTGGCAAAGGCTAAAGGAGTATAACGACAGTATATATAACACTTTGAAAACTGTCATCACATTTGAGGAACCGACAGGTAAGCCCTCCTTCTAGAATTAAAAAAAATATGAAAAAAAATTGGTTTGGTTTTTGTTTAGCTAAAGACGTTAAAGAAGTGTAGTTATTTGGGAGGCAACCCAAAACTTCTTTCTCTTGCTCATTTTTCTTTCTTACTCACTAAAACACACTGCACTGCATTAGAAATTTTAGTTGTCAAAAGTTTCATTTCAAGCTAATATGAAGGAATCTCTTGTAAAGCTTAAGAACAGGTTCCCCACTCTCCCCAAAGATATGCCCAGGAAGATCTATAGCTGTCGACTTGAAAGGATTAAGTTATTCAACCGTTTGGGCCTTCCTGAGGACGTACGCTAGATTATTAAAGCTAAGGTATGTTTAACAGGTGAGATTCATAAGTCAATTATTAAACCTATGCCAGAAATGGGAAGAAGTTCTTACTCCAAAAAGAGAAGAGCTAAAATAATGCAGGTCTGCCATAAATGTGTAAGGTGGACATGTGATCAGTGCTGTAAGAGAAAAGGTATGGTTTCTATAAATTGAGATGATAAAATTAAATTTATAAAGGATGGACTGAGTAACAAGTCAATGGATGATGCCATTCAAACTCTTGAGATGCATTTGAGTGGTGATGTTCATTGTATTCTTCTTGATTTAATGTACATATTCAATGAAGAAAAAGAGTGCTATTGTCTTGGGAATCTAATGTTAAAAGACCCTATTCACCAGTTTATAAGAAAACTAGATGGGAAGCAAATCCTCAATTCATAAAAAGCGTTTAAGTCATTATTGGAAGTAAAACCAGAGGAAGATGTGAGCCACAATCATAACTACTATTCATAATCATGCTTTTGTCTAATATGTCTTATCTTTTCAGTAACTTTTGACTTTCATTCTCATTTTGTTTAAATTTCTTCATGCAGCCTATACCGATCATTCATGTTGGTAAATTTTTCAAACTTCTTTTAAAAATTCATGATTTTCATGATCTCGTTGTCACTATTTTAGTAGTATAAATATGCACTTTTTACTTGTAAATATGCACTTTTCTACTTGTAAACACAAAAATGTCCAAGGAAAAGAAGACAAAAAGGGTATTACACTAAAATGTAGATTTACTTCTATCTGTATTTTTTATGAAACTGATTTAGGTAAGTATGGAGAATTTCTAACTGCAGCAAATGAACTTGGAAATGTATTAGCTGCCAGAAAAATCAACTCTGTATATATGGGAGGCATTTATGGAACCAAGGGTTTGAGTGCAAAGGTGAAGGAGTTAGATGGTCACATCTTTTTATTAGGACAAGAGTTACAGGTTTCAAACTTGCCTGAACATATGGGATGTATATGCTACAGAGCTAAAGCTTTTATTACTCTACCCGATGGTTTGGAAACATTGGATGGGATTTTCAGTATTGCATATTGGGCTAAGTTAAACTTTCAAGAAAACCCATTAGGATTGTTAAATAGTAATGGTTTTATGATAATATGTTGCCTTTTTTTATGAAGATGTGAAAACAGGATTTATACCCCAAGTAACTTGCCATTTCATAATTTCTGCACCAACTACTGTTAGCTGCTCGATCAACTACAAACCTATGAACCTAAATTAGATCTATTAGTCAAGCAAATAGGTGGGCAATCCTCAGATACAGGATCGAGATACCACTCTTCGGTTGTAACTTTCCTTAATCTTTTGGTTTTACTTTATTGTGTGTTTAAAAAAAATTTTCTCTAAGCTCTAGAAGATATTGGGGACAATGTCTATATTAGGTTGGGGGAGGAGAATTTTTTTTATATTTAGTCAATTAGTAAAACCATTAGATGCATGGTGTGTGAAAAAATGGTAGAGTAAGGAGTTATTCTTAACTCTTGAGACGTATTTTATTAGTTGCATGTTTTTGTTCCTCCTTAAAAAAGAGTAAAAGTAAAAAAAAGAGTCATCCTGTTTAGGTGCTTTGTAATAACTTTTAAGTATATAAGTTTTAAGTAGGGATCAATGGAATTTAGAGATTTCATAGCATGAATAAACAACTAATTGTTGTAATTGGTGATGAATTTTGAGATTGAATGAGATGAGTTTGAAAGCCCCTAACCATGAGTTTTTAAGCCTATAATGACTATTTATTTTGTGTGTGATATTCACCCATTAAGTTGTCACTCTACAACTTGGTTTTAATCTGGTTGAGATTACATTTCACATTCATATTCAAAAATGATAAAGACATTCATTTTCTTTTTAGCCAGAGCCAAATAGCCAACCTTGCAATTTCTTTTTAATTGACTGTTTCTTTGTTCTCAACCCATTAACATATATTTTAATGATATATCAAGTGCTTTTACCTCATTTGGAGGATTAACAGAGCATTTGAAATTTTTGTAAAATGGGTTTTTGACAAGTATGGGGGTATGTATATCATCAACTTTAGAGTTACAGAGTTTTATGCAAAAAATAAAAAGAAATATTGAGTATTTGAATTAAAATTATGGGTTGTTGTGATGAGATAAATTTATCAGTTGACCCATTTTTCAATTGCTCTTTTCCTTAAATCTAGCCCTTCATATTATGTTTTATATTCCTTTTACCTTAACCTCATTACAACCCTTAATAAGTTCTTTTGATTTGAATTATGCATGTGAATTAGCTTGTGGGGATTGAGATTTTTAGCAAGTCTATAGTAGTGTACTTTTTTTTTGTTGAATTTAAGCAAAACACTTACCCTTAAACACTTAAGAGATAGAGAGAATCAGTTACAATTATGAACTCGGTTCATTCATTTCAAATAAAGTTACCAGTTTATACTTTCATTGATTTATGAATACTATGATATCTTTATTCTTCAATTTTGTTTTGCTTATGACTTGACACTTTTGATTTTGTTTGAAGCACTTATTAGTCACTCGTTATTGTTTGAGGACATCCAAGAGCTAAGTGCGGGGGAATTTGATAAGTAAAATATTTGCATATTTATTTTCCCTTATATGATGATTTTATAGATAATATTTTAGCTCAATTTAATGAATTAGGGTGTAATTGATAAATAAATGATGACTTTGGCATAAAATATAATTTCTTGAAAAAAACTAAATCAGACCCTGTTTCAATTTTTAGGCAATATCTAGAGCTCTGGATGTCGGATTAGGTCATTATTTATATGGATAAAAAGCTAAGAAAGAGCTCTACAACTTTTATGTTGAGGCCAAAACTTAGTACTATCTCTAAGATTTCGAATTTTGCTTGGAATTTGAGAACATGAATTTGTCCAAGCCTGATCTTTGCCCACTAATTTGATCATAACTAGAGCTGTAAATATTGAAATGAGAAATTTCCACCTACATCTTCAAGCTAAGATCCTGAGCTATAGCTTTTATAATGATTAAAATGTGAAATCCTACTAACCATCCCACCAACTCTATTTCATCTACCATTTTAGCTACCATTTCATGTACCACTTCACCAACAATTTTACTTACCATTTCACCAACCATCCCACCAACTCCATTCTTCCCTATATATAGCCATCCTCTCCCTAACATATGACACACAATTTTCATATCCATTACTTACCTCTCTTCTCTACGTACATCATCTTAGAGTTAATTTCATGCATTGTATTTGCTTCTTACATGCCTCCTTCATGGAAGGCTGAGGTAGTCCTTCTTTATGGATGGTATAGGTTGCCCTCTACATGGAAATTTTTACCTCCTATATGGAAGGCTAGATTTTCCATTTTCATGCATCTTGCAATTGTATCTTTGTGTTTCAAAATTTAATAATTAAGGTTCATGCAATGTTTATGAATTTTTTAATTTATTTTGGTTTTGTTTTTAATTTGATTATGAGCTAATTTTTATTTTCCTAGGGTAATGATGTAGCTTATGAATAATAGATTGAATATTAACTTATTAAATCTAGTTTTAATTTTTTTCTTCATGATTGAGTTTTAATTATTGTTCTTAATGCTTTTAATTGATTGGTAAACTTTTGAATGATTTAAATATGTATGTTGAGACCAGAAGGAGATGCATATGTGTAGATCTATAATTAAAACCATAAGTGGCATATGAAATAGGAATAAATTCATATGAGTTGTGTAGTCTTACTGAGTTTTATAAATCTAAATACATGATTCATTGCTTAAATTCATATAGGAATATATTGGATTAGCAATTAATTATAGAATTGATTGACCTTGGGAGAGGCTAGTAATTAAATTAGGGAAACTCAACTATCAATTATGTGGAATAATTTGAACTAGAATGGATAAATGATTCAATCCGAAATTTATTAAATGAAATCTGACCCCTAGGGTTTTTTCTTATAGTTGCTTTCATATTATTTGCACTCATATTTAATCATTTTTTTACTCTTAATTGCCAACTAATCATCATTTTTAGATATTAGCCCTTTCTTTAGTGCCAAATTAATAGAGAGATGTACTTTGAATTCTAAAGGCCAATCTGACACTTCTGTGGGGATACCTTTGAACACCCTTTAATTACTTTAATCTATTCAATCGCCTCCTCCAGTTTGGTTCTAACCTTTGTAGTATAGTGGTGAGTATTCCCACATGTCACGTGTGAGACTTGGGTTTGATCACTAGCAACGACGCTGTTGATTTTGATGAAACATTAGTCGCCTTAGGATCCAAATCAAAACTTTACCTAAAACTAATGCAATATAGTGCATCAACCTAGGATCATTCCCTTATCAAGGAGCGTTTATTTTGAATCCATAAGTTAAACTAAGTGTTAAAAACATGGTTAGACACAAGAGTTTTGAAAATGATTTTTCTATAACTAAATGTACAAAAGTAAACCTATATCTATTCCTTTTGGAATTTTCATAAAACAACAATGAAGTGAATATTTGGATTAAAAAGGAAAAATATTATGAAATGGGTCTTGGTAGTAAATCTGATGGCTTTCCTAGATTCTTTAAGAGATGTCAAAGTTAAATTGGTATCAAGTCTGAATAAAAATCCCAAGTAATCCCATTAGATCTAATTTACCTAATTGATGGCTACTCTTATGATTGCATTCATAACCATTACTTAGGTAAATTATTAAGAATCACTTTATGTGTGTTTGAAAATCAAATTAATGCACTTGCTTCCCTTTTATGAATGCATAATTGTGACACACAATTCAATAGAAATCGATTGCCCATACTAGTAATTACATATAATGCATAATATCATTAAGTAAAAAGGAAGTAAAGTCATTACATAACCCAAATACATCGATTCAAATTCCAACATAAAAGTAATCCAACAAGGACAAATCTTCACTCATCAAGCCTTTATATCATGTACCAATATAAATTCATAACCAATAGATCTAAATACATGATTAAAGCTAACGGAAAACTAGAAAGGTCCCCTATGAAGCACAACAAAGTTCTAGCCATCGCCTCACCACCAAGACTCTAAGAATTTAGCCATACATAACTTCAGTTGGTGTGACAACAAATTGGTCACACTACACTCCATGGATGTTGAAGATGATGAGAGAGGAAAGGATGGAACAAAAATTGAGGTGGAGAATGAAGGGATAGAACAAAAATTGGTTAAAGAATATGAAGGAGAGATGGAGTAGAGTGTTCAAACCTTGCAAGAATGTGAAGATGAAGCTCATAGATATTGGTGTGCAACTTCCTTTGTGCGGATTGTTTCTTTTTCATTTGCATCTTGCTTCTCTTCTTGTGGAGGTCAATTATTCCCCTCTTCTCTTGGCTTATGGATTGGGTTTTATGTTAGTTAATGGATGCTAAGGGACAGGATTAGGGTTTTTAGGGTTAGAGCCCTAAATATAAGATTTTTAAGTGCAAAAACGCATAGCATTACGTAAGATACTATTTTGTCATTTCTGAAATTTTGTTGGGCAGTTTTAAGTGTCAAAATGCATAGTATCACTAAAAAGATTGTTTTGTCATTTTTGAAATTCTATTGAGCCTTTTCTGTTATTAGTTTGGGTCCTTCAGCATTATTAACTTTGGTAATTCGGTCTATAAGCAATATTAATTCTTTTAACTTCCATTTCTCCAAAATGACCTCCAAACAATATAAACCCAAAATAAAATACCTTATATTCAAAAAACTAATCAATGAAGATAAATCATGAAATATATTATATTATTTCCCTTTTTAACCTTAATTTCATCCAAACAAATTGAATCACAATTAATCATAATTAATGCAATTCAAGAACAAAAATAGTGGTAAAATCCCCAAATATACTTAGAAATTAGATGATAAATTATGGTTCAATTACTTACTTGAGTTTCCTAGGTTTCCATCTTTCAAAGTGGCTTTCTTTCCAACTCGTTTTATGATTTGGTATGTAAGGAAAATTGTCCTTAGGAGTTTTTCAATAAGTGTCATTGGTATCTTGAACTCTTCTAGTAGTTGTTGTAACACCTTATTTTCGTAATCGATATGATGAGTTTTACACAACGAATTTGAATTACTAAGCAATTTTCTTTTTTCAAAACTCTATCAATTCCCAACCTCATGACGGGATTCGAACTTGTAGTTGAGTGGGGTTTTCTGAAAATTTCAAATCTTTTGGGAGTGTCTTTTAGCGATCCGCAACTTCATTATTACTCATCAATTCGTATCTTCATTTAATTCAATCAGAGTGATTTGCTGCTAATTTCTCTACTCATTCTTAAATATTTATTTACATATTCCACAATATTATTCAACTAGGCACAACTAGGCATGTTTATACAAGATTCTCATATAGTAATAATTTACACATAACTAATCTTCAATTCGCCATTGCATTTTCTTCTTGTGCATCTTCCTACATTCATTTTTTGTGCTTAAAACACCTATATGGTTGGGTAGGGAAGAGCGAGATTCTAGAGAATCTCAATAGCAAATAATGCTACTATGCATGTAAGTTAGCGCATGACATGCTTGCTTATATAAATTTATGCTAACATAATGACATATGCATGCTCAATGTTTGATGCAATACTCCTATGGCCACAATATAAACAGAAACAAAGCTTCAATCATTCAGATATGTTTCATGCAATTCATTAAAGTAACAAAACACATCAACACATAAGCATATATATATCAAATAATGCAAATTAGCAAAGTTTACTACCTTTTGTTTTTAGGTCCTCCTCTTGTTCCCTTTTCCTCCAATCATTGTAGTTTCTTGAAAACCCTTCCATTTCCTCTTCCTTGTCATCTCATGGCCCTAGATATATATATCCACATCATTAGAGCCATGACAGATGAATATCTAAGTTGGCTACAGTAGCCTCAAATGCTTATCTTTAGCCTTGAAATTCAACTTTATTACAAAATACCCTAACTTTCTTATTTTCCCACATTAGTCAAAAGCTGGAAGAATTTTCAACCAACATTGAAAATTCATATCTTGGTCTACGAATATCCAATTCATGTGATTCAAAATCCTATGTATCCTTATCAAGTCTATTTTCAAGGAAAAATATCTCCCTCAGCCAGTTACATGCATAGAATTCCATAACCAAAATTCAATTAAACATTTCAGTTTTAAAGGTCTATCTTTGAAAATGCATAACTTTAAGTGTATAGGTCCAAATGATACAAATAACATCAAATTAAAGCTTGACATGTCTACTTTTATTCCAAAAAATTTCACAATCATTAGACATCATTTGAATATCTAAAATCACATCACATTCTCACTGCCTCACAGGAAACCTATATTGGCAGCACAATTTCAATTCTAGTTTTCAGTGCTTTATTCCAGTGATCCATAATTTATAGCCAAAGGCTATTCCAACATAGTTTTTTTATGTAGAATTCATTGGTGATATCAAAATTACCAAATTCCTACTCCTTATATTCATCCTGTTCTGACAGAATACTACTACACTATCTTGCAATCACCAAGTTCCTAATTTACTCATCAAACAAGTTTTATATGCCCTCTAACCATCACAAGACCACATGTCTATGATCAAAACAACATGAAACCACAAAACCCTAAAGCAACTAAAATTAAGGCAGCAATGCAAGTTCCAAAATCCCTAACCAATCAACATAATATATAGCTAAAAATGAAGCTCTAACTCACCCCTATCACTTTCCCAAGGTAGTTTGTTGATTTTCAAACTTTGCTCTTCTTTGACAACTCAAAGCACCTCTTCTTGAAAATTGAAGCTCTTAGAGAGGAGAACAATGTTAAAGAAGAAACTTTGAGCTAGAAAGGTGATTATCAAGGTGAAAATCAAGATTGAAATTTCACCTTGCTTCTTGTTCTTTAAGATGACTCTTTCTCTTTCCTTTTTTCCTCTATTTGGCCATCCCTTTCTGATCTTTGATGAAAGAGTAATGTGTTGAGTTAATTAATTCCTATCTACTTATAAAACTTGGCCAAAATTTGAGTTGAGAGAAGGTGAGGTGTCAAAATTTTGTGGCTTCTTGCATAAAGTAACTTGGTTAATGAACGAAGCATGGGTTGGGTTAGATAGTAACACTCACTCCTTACACCCTGTTACTATGCATCGAAAGCGACATCATTATTATTATAGCTCATGAGGATCAGTAAATAATCTCCAAGCTAAAAACTTTCACAATTATTCTTGGGGCACTATTCATTTTGTAAAGTTGTATTTACCAAATTAATTAAGTTTATTCACAGGGTTACTTAATTCTTCCGATTCCTTATTATCAAAGTTATCTTTGTGCATATTTAGTTACTTTGCTTATTACTTGTGGGCTCGTACCATGCGATTACCCATTCGTAATTCAATTAAAGAGCTCGGATAATTAATTCCTTTGTCATATGGGTTATACAGTTAACCACATAAAATGTTAATACAGCACATAATAATTCCTCAACACTTCATCTACAACTTCTGTTAAATCCAAGTTTTGATGATAACAAAAGATTATTGTGTGTTATGGTAAGAAACTTATGTTTTGCAAGTTTAGTCAATGGTTAAAAATATTACCAAATGTATATCACTAAGTTCAGAGGTCATTGCTATTATTTTAACTAATACACTCGAGTGATAGAGCTAGCACTCGAGCAATAAGACTTTTGCACTTGAGTACAAGCAAGTGTTTGACAGAAGCAGATTCTATCTAAAAATACCTGGACAACTAGAGTAATAGACACAGCACTCAAGTGATGATATGATTTGTACTCGAGCATGAAGGCACACTCATGAAAGTATTTGAAAGAGAGCAATACAGAGACAGGATATCATCATTTCACTCGAGCACAGACTCAATACTCGAGTGATAGCCTCAAGCTCGCCCGAGTCCTACCAAGTGTGGTACAGAAACTGTTCACCTGAAAGCAAGAGTAACTCAAAGTGAAAACTACACTCGAGTCCAAGCGAGTGAGGCATAAAAAAATATTTTCCTGAGAGTCAGCCAGTGCATGGAAGAACAAGTGTACCCGAGTGGAGAGTACTTGTACCCGAGTGATACCTCAGTACCTGTGAGTAAGAAATCTATGCAAGTACTGAAGTGAAAGAGTATCTTATACAAGAATACATTCTTCCCTTAAGTAGGGATTAGTGTACTTGAGTGAGGTGCCATATCACCTGCAAGTGCAAAATCACATTCTTGAAAAAATAGGGTGCAAGTGTTATCTAGAGACGCGGGTTCATAGTACAAAATACAAGTGCGCTCGAGTGAAAGGATATGTACTTGAGTGAGACCCACATCACTCGCAAGTGTGAAAATGCACTCTCTCAAAATCACATGGAAGTGCAACACAAAAACAGAAGCAGAAGAGGAAATATGAAGATGCACTTGAGTAAGACTAAAGTACACTCAAGTGATACTCTGTCAGAAGCCAAAACGCAACAAACTTACAGTGATAAATCAAAACAAGGTTTAATATTATTTATTCATTCTATTTTCACTTGTTATTATTATTTAACATTATTTAACATATATTACAAGTGTGAAGCAGGAGTTTGATCGTTTGAACTTGAAAGGCATAGAGGAAGTCAAACAACGATAGACAAAATCATTATGAGCTACTAAGCACGTACCTCCATGATATTTGGTTCAAAGATTTCAAACATACGCATGTTGTTCCACAGTAAAATGCTCCACTCCACAATGATTATTATTTAAGGGGCAAAATCAACTAGCATAAATGCATAGCTTTAGAGACCATCAAGAACAACAACTAAGAACAAGAATACACTCAAGCAAATTCATGAGTCTCTATTATTCATATTTTCTCTGCATTCATATTGTATTTAAGTGTTTATTATATTTTCTCTGAGAGAGAGTCTATATACACTTCAAATTATATTTTCATTTGATCTAAAGGTACAGGGACATTGAGAGGGTAGATATCCTTATGAAAGAAGCAATTGAGAGTATTCCTAGTAGGACTTTTTGCTCATAAGACTTATAAAGTATAAGAAGTAGAGAGCGTTACTGCTCGTAAGACTTACAGTGGTGTAAGCAGGAGAGAACATATACGTAAGCAAGAGAGAAAGGTCATAGGTTTTTTTTCTGCACGTAAGACTTGTCGTAAGGGGGAGAGAAATTTCGAAGTGTTAGAATATTTCTACTCATAGTCCATTCAAGGATGATTGTTGTTTTGCGGCGTTCTGAGAGCCCACTGAATCTTGGTAGAATAGTGAAAATCTCAGTAGGTCTTGATCTCTGAGGACTGGATCTAGGCCTGGCTTTTGGGTTGAACTAGTATAACTCTTTATGTACTAATCTTCTCAACTCTACTCTATCTACAGCTATTGTCATATCACCGCATAAGGTCTTCTCTGAAGCTTGCCTTTTTCATTTGGTATCAGAGTAAGGTCTTCTCCGAAGAGCCTAATAGCTTGAGAAGGATCCGGTAAATGGCAACAATAGGTGAGAACATCCTTCCAGATAGAGCTTCTACTACTAAACCTCACAGTTTTGCTAGAGAACATATTTCATTCTGGAAAGCTAGGTTCAGAGTGTTCGTGATGGCTAACGAATACGGTCTATAGGATGTGATACAAGATGATGACCGTGTTCTAATAAAGAAAATCGAAGATAGAGTCATTAAAAATAGCCCAGAGGAGTTTGACAAAGAAGACAAGAGGTTAGTTACATTAAACAACACAGCTATTTTAATGATATAGAGTGCCCTTAGTCAAAAGGAATATTTCTGAATCTTCACACTACCAACAGCCAAAGATATGTGGGATGCTCTTGAGATTGGTCACAAAGGCACATTCGGATTCAAAGAAAATAGAGTCAATACTCTAATTACAGAGTATGATTTATTTTGTATGAAACCTAGAGAAAGAATCTCAGAATTCAAACTCAAATATACTCATCTTGTTAATCAACTATCTACACTTGGGAAATCATTTGACCAAAATTCCTAGGTAAGAAAGATCCTTAACATTCTTATGAAAGAATAGGAAGCAAAGGTAACAGCTATCAAAGAAGCTAAAGGTGAGTCAATGAGATCCGTACCTGCTCTCTTTGGTAGCCTTTTTGAGTATAAAGGAAAGTTGAGGTTCAAAAAGTAACTAGAAGAGTTCGATGATGAAAAGAAAAAAGAAGTTATACTTAAAGCTATCAAGGAAGAAGAGTCTTCTGAAAATGAATATGTCCTTAATGATGATGATATAGGAATGATTGTGAGGAAATTCAAGAAGTTGTATAGAAGCCAAAAGAATTTCAAGAATTATCAAGGTAGACCAAGCAAGAAAGAAAACAAGGAGCAACAGATAGTATGCTACGAATGTGGAAAGCTTGGACACATCAAATCTAAATGCTTCAAAAACAAAGACAAGAAGAAGAAAACATATATATCATATATATATGGTGATAGCTTGTCGGATGAAGAAAGCGACAATGACGAAGTTGCAAATCTATGCTTGGTAGCCAAAGAAGGAGAATCGGATTTTGAGGTAAGAGACTCTTAACATACCTATGACGAGTTATTATCTGAATATAATGCATTACATACTAAATTCATCAAGGTAGCTAAAGAAATGATTAGTCATAAGAAGAAAGTAAAAGAGTTAAAAAATACTATCATATCATTATGTGCATTATATGAAGAAAAAGATAAGAAAATAAGCGATTTAACAAAAAATGTGGAAATATTTACTAAAGGAAGTGAAACTTTAAAGTCATTCTAAAATCTCAAAAAGTTCCTTTGATAAATTTGGAATTGGATATATATCTAATCAGGATAAAAATAGAGGAAGTAAGAAAAATGGTAGTAGGACTTATCTCAAATATTTTAAGAATTCTGTGCATACATCAAATCCATTTGCATCATGTAGTTATTGTAATAGGAAAGGACATTATACTTCATCATGTTATTTTAGAAAAGGACAGGTTATTGATACGTACAAATGGGTTCCGAAAAGGATGCATGTACCAAAAGTAATGCATACTAACCACAAAGGACCCAAGAAAGTTTGGGTACCTAAAACTTGATCACATTACTCTAGGTATGTCTCAAAGCATCATGAGCAAACAAGTGGTACATTGATAGTGGATGCTCGAGGCACATGACAAGTGACAGAAATAAGTTCACCATGCTAGAAACCAGAGAAGGAGGAAAGGTAACTTTTGGAGGTAACCAATCTGGACATATTGTTGAAATTCGTGAAGTGGAAAAATTCGATGAAGTTCAAATCAATGATGTATATTACATTGAAGGATTATGCCACAACCTCCTGAGTGTGAGTCAAATCACTGACAAAGATAACTGGGTGATATTTGATTTAGACAGATGCTTGATAGTAAACAAAATGGATCTACCGCTTAACAAAGAACCCATTAAAGCAAAGATCCAAGCTCAAAAGGACGGTAACTGTTATACTATTGATTTAAATTCAAACTCTTCTAAAAATGGTTTTCTTAGCAAATCAGAGGAAAGTTGGTGATGAACCCATGTCGTGTGAGTTCTCAAAATAAAAGTAGGTTAGAAAATGTAGCGTAGTAGCTCAACCTAAGTCGTTCTTGTAAGGAGATTAATTTTCAAGTTCCTAAGTAGTAAAGTGATAAAAAACCTTAAAGTTGTGAGAAATCATTTTGAGAATTTGAGTTTAAAACTATGAAGTAATCTAAGCTAAAGCAATATTTTTGTATTTTTTTGGTTTTCAAAACAAAGAAGCAAAAGGAATTGAAATTAACACTAACAACAAAGTAAATTTAATAAACTAGAATAATAATGAAATGGGATTCTCTTGAGTTGGGGTTTTAATCTTCCTTGCTTGCTAATGATATGAATCCCACAATATGAGTCAAGAGGATGGAACTAA
Organism: Inga leiocalycina; assembly: GCA_963242795.1. Taxonomy (NCBI): domain Eukaryota; kingdom Viridiplantae; phylum Streptophyta; class Magnoliopsida; order Fabales; family Fabaceae; genus Inga; species Inga leiocalycina. The sequence continues at coordinate 31,017,829 of OY725332.1, forward strand.
GTTACCACTAGCTCTATACTTGCAATAATCATTTAATTCATTCTACCGAAGCAATTAAATGAATACCACCAAATAATTCAGACTCAAGGAGATGAATAATCAACTTCCAATTCTAGCTTGTAATTACCATTACAACAATTCAAAACATTCAGTTTATTCATTTAAATCTACTTAACCAAGTTGGAATAAACAATTCAACCTACTCATAATATGAATCATACAAAGCTTAATTAATCAACTGATAGCTCAACCACCAAGTTTATTCACTTGGCATAACAATCTAGATCACAATTACATACTTAACCAAGCTACATAATCATTAACTAAAAAGAGAGTTTAAAGGAATTCCATTGAAGTTTAGAAGCTCAAACCATTACCCAACTCAAGGAAATCACCAATACTTTAGCTACTCATGGAAGAAGAGAAGGATAAAGCTTGATGGAAGGAGAAATTAGCCATGGGAATCAAAAACCGAATAGCTCTTATTGTTTCTTCACAGCAATTCCATTCTCCAAGTTGCTGCTCCCCTCTCCTTCTTTTTCATTTCATTCCGTGTTGCTTCTCCAATCTCATTCACTGCTGGCCCCTTCAATTCTTTTCAAATCTCCATTTTTCTTTTGGTCAAAAGTTTCGGCTGCTCCTTCCTTCTTCCTTGCACAGCCGCCTCTCCTCCTATTCAATGCTCTCTCCTTTTCTTTTATTCTTCCTTTTCATTAGGTCAATCCCTTCAACCGGTCCAAGCCCTCTTCCTTCAGTCCATAATGACGGCTCTTCAATTACTTCTTGTTGCTCTCATTTAATTCTTTAATTCCCTTCTTTATTCAATTAATTACATGCTTATGTCAGCAACCATGATCAGCTCCTCTCTAATTCTCATTTCGGCTATTGCTTTTTTTCACTAATTTGGTCTAGCTTCTTTTATTCTTCCAATTTGGTTCAGCATGTCTTCATTCAGCCAGCCGCCACTCTAGTGCCAAACAATGTCCTCCTCTCTCTTCCCTTAATCTTTAGGTTAAAAGTGAGTTGTGCCTTGTTTAGATAAAAGATAAAAATCTGTTTTGGCATTGGACACAAAATTGTAACCACCAAACAATGCCCTTACTCATTTAACCTCCTTTTAGAAAAAATATGAAAATAAATTCTGCACATGTGATGTTCCGCTTTTGTCCTTCATTAAGCTCCAAAATAACATCTTTGACCTTAACCACTCAAGTTGTGCCACATCATCACCTAGAAAATTAAATTCACAAAGGTAATACCTTTTGCTCACAATTAAATAACAATGGGAATAACAAATATTAATTAAAATTATAACAATTTAACCACTTTAATTCCAAAATTATTCTTTCACTAAAGTCTCACTTTAACACTTGATTATGCCTAAAATATTCAATAAGTCCCACAAAAGCCTAAGATTAATTAATAAAAATATATATAAATATTGAGCTCTATCAATTCCCCCACACTTAAGCTTTTGCACTCCTGAGCAAAACATTAAACTCAACATAGGCAGAGAGGGATTAAATTTGGAAGGATAAGCAAGATCAAGCTTCAAGAATTACACATAGTCAAATAACAAGGTATTCTCTTATCCAAATTCAATGAACATGCCAAAAATTGAAGTAGCTAAAGCAATGCAAAGTTTAACTACAATGAGCTTAATTAGAAACCTTAACTATGACAAGTGTTTGCACTCTTCTCTCATAGAGGGTAGTTTTTCACTCACATCCACTTTGACCATACTCTACCATAGGCTTGTAGAATTTCTAGGCTCTCCACTACTTCCAACAATGGCATAAATAAATCCAAATGACTTTGTAGGGTTGTAATGTTGAATAGGCCAAATGATGGAAAATGTAACAAACACTATGCTTGTACCAAATAATTTTCTAGATCTCTTAGTACTATGAAACTAAACTTAATTCACATATTTCACCATTGTGACTTTATTTCTTTCTTTGATTTTTTTTGTATTCACACTTTATCTCTTCTTTTTTTTCTTTGCTATTTTCTTTCTTTTGACTATTCACCTTGTATATTTTTTTTTCTTTTTCTTTTCTAATATATAATAGTACTCTTTTTTTAATAGTGCTAATAAGAATTAGATAAAGGATGCAAACATAGCATTTTTATAATTAAATGGAAATGAAAGTGAAGGGTTCAAGGGGCTAAACAAAGGTAAATGGTAAATGGTTTGTGTTTGGGTAAATGGGTGATGAAATGAATGCCAATGTCATCTCTATCTATACCATTGCAAAATGTAGCCTCAAACAAGAAACAAAACAAGTTCTAGAGAGCAATAATCTAGGTGGATAAATCACACAATGAAATGAACAATTAGGCTCAAAATACCTTCCAACTAGGCTTTTTGTTCCCTAACAAACTCATTAAAATTAAACCATGCATAATTAAAACACTTGAATTTTGTGGCAATTCACTAATTCAAAGCAAGTTTCAACCATGAATCCAACTAAGAGTAATCAAGATACTTGATCATGACTAAAGGCTTCAAAAATCTCAGTGAATTGGACCAGAAACAATAGAGGACAAAAGCAAGAGACAGAGGCATATGATATCACAGTGAATTCTCATGAGAATAACACACACTCCCCCACACTCAATCCTTACATTGCCCTCAATGTAATGCACAAAAACAAAGAACCTAGACACACTTATCTCTTGGGTGAAGTGAATGTTGTGAAGTCCAATTCAAGATTGAAGCACAACACATCATCGTCACAAGGAGAAAGAGGACAAGACATAAGTGGAAATAGTTCTCATAAATTAGGCATAAGGATAAGAGAAAAGGGTAGTGTAGGATAAGGTTAAGCATAAGTGTATGATTCAAAATGAGTTTATTTAATTGGAAAATGCAAAACAAACATACTACTTTTTACTACTGGTAAGTCCTTCCCCCACACTTGTTCAAGATCATATATTATCAAATAAAAACAAGAAACAAGGTAAGGAATGAGACTACCATGTGCATTATGGTGGTTGATGACTAGCATGGTAGTGCTTCAACAAGTGACCATTCACTTGAAACTTTGCACTACTTACAAGATCTTCGAGCTCTATTAATCCAAAGCTATGCACCTTGACCACTTTGTAGGGACCTTGCCATTTGGTTTTAAGCTTCCCATTTTTGAGCTTGAATCTTACCTTGAACATAAGCACTTGCTCTCCTTCATGAAACTGCTTTCGTAAGATGCCTTGATCATGAATCAATTTGGATTTTTCCTTATAGATACGAGAACTTTCATATGCATCCAACCTCAATTCTTCTAGCTCTTGTATCTCAAGCATCCTTTCCTCAGCAGAACCTTGAAGATCCATATTACAAATCTTCACAGCCCAGTAAGCTCTATGCTCTAGCTCAACAGGTAGATGGCAACTCTCACCAAAGACTAACTGGAAATGAGACATGCCAATGGGAGTTTTAAAAGCTGTACGATATGCCCAAAGAGCATCATCCAACAGGAGACTCCAATCTTTCCTACTTGGCTTGACAATTCGCTCCAGAAAATACTTGACTTCCCTATTAGACACCTCAGCTTGCCCATTTGTCTGTGGATGGTATGGGGTAGCAGTCTTGTGGAGAACACCATATTTGGATAGCAATTTGTCCATCAATTTGTTGCAAAAATGTGAGCCACGATCACTCACAATTGCTCTTGGCACACTAAACCTATAAAAGATATGAGTACGTAGGAATCTTATAACAGTAGAGGCATCATCCTTTCTTTTAGGAATGACCTCAATCCACCTTGAAAGGTAATCAACAACCAATAAAATATACAGATATCCATGAGATATAGGAAATGGACCCATAAAATCAATGCCCCAAACATAAAAAACTTGACAAAATAACATGGGTTGTTCCGGCATTTCATGCTTTCTAAATAAACCCCCAAAACGCTGGTATGCATCACAAGTTTTACAAAAAGCATAACAATCCTTAAAGAGGCTAGGCCAATATAAACCACAATTGCCACAAGTTTTACAAAAAGCATAACAATCCTTAAAGAGGCTAGGCCAATATAAACCACAATCTAAGATTTTTCTAGCAGTTCTCTTTGCCCCAAAATGACCACCACACAACAAAGAATGACAAGATGTTATAACAGAAGAAATTTCATCATCCGGCACACATCTCCTAATGACTTGATCACTACAATGCCGCCACAAGTAAGGAGGATCCCATAAATAGTATTGAGATTCATGTTTCAACTTCTGTTTTTGAAAATGAGACAAAGAATCAGGTAACACCCCAGTAGCAAGATAATTCACAATATGAGCAAACCATGGGTCATGAAGTGTAATAGCAAGGAGATGGGCATCAGGAAAACCATCACAAGTAACTTCAGCATCAATTACTCCCTGTGTATCAAGGGGCAAGCGGCTTAGATGGTCAGCAATAAGATTTTCAATACCGGCCTTGTCCCTAAACTCTGTGTTAAATTCTTGAAGTAGTAGCATCCACCTTAGTAACGGAGGCTTAGTATGAGTCTTCCTAGATAAGAACTTGATAGCAGAACGATCACAATAGATAATCACTTTAGAATTCACTAGATAAGACCTAAACTTCTGAAGTGTAACAACAATGGAAAAGAACTCTTTCTCAATAGTAGTGTAATTGATTTGAGCCTTATCCAATGTTTTAGAAGTACAAGCAATAACACAATAAGTCTTACCAATTTTTTGACCTAGAACTGCACCAGCAGCACTATTGGAAGCATCACAACAAAGCTCAAAATCAAGATCCCAATTAGGAGTAATGAGTATAGGTGGAGAAATGAGTCTAGACTTAATTTCATCAAAAGCCAATTTGCATTCATCATCAAAGATAAAATCCACATCCTTTTAGAGAAGCTTAGATAGGGGACAAGCTATTTTACTAAAATCCTTAATGAATCTTCTATAAAACCTAGCATTGCCCAAGAAAGATCTAAGCTCTCTTAAGTTATAGGGATAAGGAAGAGATGAAATTACTTCAATTTTAGATTTGTCAACTTCTATACCCCTCTTACTTATCAAGTAGCCTAAGACTATTCCTTGATCTACCATAAAGTGGCATTTCTCAAAATTTAGCACAAGGTTCTTTTGCACATATTTTTCTAATGCTCTCTCCAAATTCAGCAAACACTCTTCAAAAGAATTCCCATATATAGAAAAATCATCCATGAATACCTCAATACCTTGTTTAAGTAAGTCACTAAAAATGGAAAGCATGCATCTTTGAAATGTCCCAAGAGCGTTGCATAACCCAAAAGGCATCTTTCGGTATGCAAACGTCCCAAATGGACATGTAAATATTGTCTTTTCCTGATCTTCCGGTGCAATAGGAACCTGAAAATAACCAGAAAAACCATCAAGGAAACAATAATGTGATTTACTTGCCAATATTTCTAGCATCGAATCTATAAAGGGCAGGGGAAAGTGGTCCTTTCTAGTTGCTTCATTCAACTTTCTAAAATATATACAAACTCTCCAAGAGTTTTGGACTCTTGTTGGAATAAGTTCATTCTTCTCATTTCACACAACAGTTATTCCACTCTTTTTTGGAACAACTTGGACCGGACTGACCCACTCACTATCTGAAATAGGATATATGATCCCTGCACTCAAGAGTTTGGTGACCTCCTTCTTAACTACATCTAAGATGAGAGGGTTGAGTCTACGTTGGGGCTGTCTCACTGGTTTAAAACCCTCATTCAAAAGTATTTTGTGGGTGCACACAGTTGGGTTAATATCTGGAATGTCACCTAAATTCCACCCTATTGCCCTCTTGTGTTTCTTCAATATATGGAGTAAAATCAACTCCTCAGATGTACTTAAGGAACTAGAGATAATGACAGGTAATTGATCTTGTTCAGCAAGAAAAGCATACTTCAAGTTAGGGGGAAGGGGTTTCAAATCAAGTTCAGGGGGTTGCACAATTGAAGGTAAAAGTTATTTCAACTCAAGTACACCAAGAAACTTCCCTTTCTTATGAGAATCCCCAATAATTGTTGAATTAAAAGTATGTCCCCCTTGTTCAGATGTGCATTGAGATTGTGGCTCATTCATAAAGCAACTTGGACTCCCACATACATCATTCAAAGAGTGAAATATATGAGAAGTAGCATCATGAAATGGTATGGAACATTGTAGTAATTGATTAGAACTGAGTTTCTCCCCTGTTGCAGTCTTGACATGTGGTTGTCCATTATTTCCAAAATTTTCAGCAAAGAAATTTATGACTTTTGACCTGCTAAGTTCATCACCAAAAGGAGAATGTAAGTATTTCAATAATTGGAAAGAAGTGAGGTTACTCACACAATTATCCTTGAGATTAGGAGAAATCTAAAACTTGTAAGATGGAGGAATGTGAAGCTTAAACCCATGAATTGCAGTCGTGCCATCAGTAGCACATTGATTTCTTTCCTCATCTTCAACAATGACTTCACTTGTGTCCATAGGAGCAGATTCAGTGCTAATGGATGTTGCTTCACTTCCAAAAGTGGAATCCACTTCACTAACATTCTCAAATTCTATAAAGCTACACAATAATTCTTTCCCAACACCATGATAACTATCAAATGAAGATATAGTACTACCAAGGTTAGAAAAATAAAAAATAAAAGGATTGGAAGTGGAATGTGAGCTATCAACTGACATGCAATCAATACTACACACATCATTATCACAATCAATAGAGGGAGAAGAATTTGAACCAATGGTAGCACATACATCATCATAACAATCATTTTTCACACACAATGAGAAAGCAGACTCATCAATTGCCTCTTCTAAGGCCAAATCAATCACATTAAAGCCAAGAAGGGAGTAGTCCTCAAATGGGTGATTCATAGCTTCATAAACATTGAACCGAATGACATGATCACCTACTTCCATAGTTTTGTACCCATCCTTCATGTTAATGATAGTATTAGCTGTGCGCATGAAAGGCCTACCCAAAATCAATGGTTCCTCAACTGAGACCTCAATACACATGTCTAGGACAAAAAAATCAGCAGGAAATACTAAGTCTTTAACCTTGACTAAGATGTCTTCCAACAAGCCATGAGGTTTCCTAGTGGTGCGATCAGCTAGTTGAAGGATGACACTAGTGGATTTGATTTTTATGAGGCCAAGAGAGGTGTAAACAGAGTAGGGCATGACATTTATAGCGGCTCCTAGATCAAGAAGAGCATTACTAAAAGGCATGGTACCTATAGTGAATGGAATAGTGAATGAGCCAGGGTCATTACACTTAATTGGAAGATGGGGTTTAAACATAGCAGACATACTAGGACTCAACTGAACACACTCATTGGGTTTACACTTACGCTTTTGGGTACACAAATCTTTCAAGAATTTAGGACAAGCAGGCATTCCTTTTAAAACATCAAGCAAAGGCAAATTAACTTCAATCTTACTGAAAATATCCATCATATCAAAAAATTTCTTTTCATTTGAAACCTTTTTGCTAACCACATATGAATTAGGAAATGGAATTTCAGAGAGATTTACCTTTTTACCTTCCCCTTTGCTTGAAGAAGAAGAAGTTGAAGGGTCAAGTATCTTAGCATTTATTGAAGTTGACACTCCTTGCTTGCTATCCATATTTGAATTTGGAGAAGAATGCCTTTGTAGAAGCTTATGTTCAACCATACTCTCAGATTTTCCAATAGCAAGGTGAGTGCTTTGATCAGAATTATCAATACCATCAATATCTTCCACTTGTGGTTGCAAGGGAACCTCAACCTCTTCATTGTGCCTATCACTAGAATGCATTCTAGATTTGAAACTCTCAACATTTTCTTCAAATCAGTCTTGTTTACCCGCTTGTTTACTACTCCTCAAAGAGATAGCATGTACATCCTTAGGATTGATCACAGTGTTGGAAGGCAACCCTTGTCCACTTTTAGCTTATTGCTCATTGAGGCTAACAGACATTTGAGTGACAAATTAAGTAAGGTTAGAATTCTTAGAATCCAACAACTCCAACTTGTTAAAGATTATGTAAAACTTAGTCCCAATGTTAGAAAATTTTGAATTGGTTTGAGCTCTCTCTTCATCAAATCTCGAGGCTAAGTTACCCATTGAAGATGACACATTGTTTATACCCTTGAGAAGTTGAGAGATATCATCTTTAATAGCATGGGATTCAAGTGTAGCAGCCACTATTTATTGGGGATTAGATTGGTTTGAAGGTCCTTGAGTTGGAGCTTGATTTGAAGAACTCCCTCGAAATTGATTCTGGTTCCTCCAACCAAAGTTGGTATGGGACCTCAAACCCTCATTGTATGTATTAGAGTAGGGATTCCAAGGCCTTTGATTCCGTCCTTGTCTCCCTTGAAAAACAGTCGAGACCTCCCCAAGTTGGTGTAGGCAATTAGGAGCAATATGCATGTGAGAGTTACATATGTCACAGTTAGGAGCCACTAGAGCTTGAGAATGTGACCCATGAATGTTCACATTGTTTAGATGAGCCTGAGCTTATTGAGGTCAGTTCTCATATCTATCATTTGGGATGACAAATTATCATACTCCCTTGAAGATCTTGAAGTATGTGAGACCTCATGAACTCCTCTAGCATCAACCCTTCAAATTGTTGATCATTACTAGCTATCTTCTCAATTAAAGCCCAAGCTTCTTCAGGTGTAAGCAATTGAATAGTGCCTCCGAAAGATGAATCCAAACTCTTCCTATCTTGAGGAAGCAACCCACTATGAAAATATTACACCAATCGAGCTTCTGGGATTTGGTGATGTGGACACTTGGCTAGAAGTTCTTGAAAACGACACCAATACTCATAAAAAGATTCATGGAGGCCTTGTTTAGCACCGAAGATTTCCTTAGTGCGAGATGTTATCTTTGAAGAAGGGAAGTATTTTTCCAAAAAGGCACTCTTCAAGTTGTACCAGGATGCTAAAGCATTAGGATTGTGGTGGGGTAGCATCAATAACCACTCCTTAGCTTTGTTTTCCAATGTAAAATGAAAGACTTTCCGTCACATCTCATCTAGATCAACTCCCATTGGTTTCATGGAGGTACACACAATGTACATATTTGAAGAATTAGGCTTTGTCGGCTTTTATACCTTGGTAACCTCTTCAAAAATAACCAAGGATTACAATATAGGGTACAATCCCGGATCGTCTCTCGAAGAGCCTTTTATTAATTACCTAGAACTAAGTGCAATGATTGACATGAAATGAGTTAAAAATGATCTTTGAGCTTTTTATCTAACAACTAAATTGCAATTAAACTAAAATGCTTTTAAAACTAATATTTTTGGATTTTTGGAATAAAATTGATATGGAATGGAAATTGGTTAGAAATGCAAGTGATAAATATGCTCTTGGAAATGGTTTTCAATGGCTATCCTTGCTCAATTAAAATATTTGGGGAGTTAATACACTAAATTTCTAATATACCAAACCTCAATTACCATTGAGTCTAGCATTACAAGAGAGGAACCCCTACCCTTGAAATGTTATTAAGCTCTCTTAGTGTAATGAGTTTCTCTAAGTTTTCTAATATATTAAACCCCAATTACCATTGAGTCTAATGCTTAAACTCATGAACCCATTTATTTAAGCATTATTAAAACCCCTTAGAGAGTGACTATGGAATAAGCAATGCATTTAGTTTCAACTATAATTCTAAGTCAATCAAACTATCCAACAATACCATGTTAAATAGATAGAAAGCAATAGAATCATAGGAAACATATATATAACCATATATATATTGATGAGTACAAATCCTCATTACAAATTCCAAATCACAACAACTCAATCCATAGAATAAAACATAACTAAAATTATAGTCTCAATATATAAATGAATTCTTAAACCTAAAAAATCAAAAATACAATGAGCTATAGATAAAATAAACTCCCCTTTGAAGCACATATGAGCTCAAGTCATCTCCAATTTATCCCCAAGAGCACAAAATTGCCTAGCCAATAATGTGAATAGCTTCAAGAAAAATACTCACACTCTGATTCAAACACCCAGCCATAAAATCAAAGATTAAAATAACCAATTATCACTAAATCAATTTAATGCAAGGGCTGGGTTTGAATTAAAACAAAACACAAAACAGAGGAAGCCACGGCTGTGATTTCCTGACTGTAGCTTCTGGCAGTAGAGCTTTCAGGTGATGGTGAAGGTTGGTGGAGAGAGTGGTTTATGGAAGTGGAGGAAGAAATGATGGACGAAAGATGGCTGTAGTGAGCGACATGGGAGGCTGTAGTCTGAGAACAGAGACACGGTGGTAAAGCAAGGAGGAGGAGCGACGGTGGTGAACTGTGATTCGGTGGACTGTAGGAAGTCTTCGACGGTGGTAGTATTGTCCGTCTCTTTCCCTCTCCTCTCAAGTTATCTCCCACTCTCTCAAGCTCTCCGGTTCACCCTTTTTCTTTGCTCCACCGCTGCTTCTGTGTCTACCATTCCCAGCTCCATTCACGGTGGTGACGTTATGAATGTCGCCGGCAGCTTTGGTGGTGGAAGTGGAAGCCACCGGCGACGATGATGGTGATGCAATGTGAAGAAGATGGTCTCCTGTTGCGGCGCTCACTCTCACTGTTAATACCCTCAGCTCGTCTTTCTGTATCGGGTCCTTCACTGTGCATTTTCCCATGTCCATTTTCCCATATCCACAAGCTGCTCCATGGGTATCGGATCTGGGCTGTGCTTTCTTTTTTTTTTCTTTTATATCTATTGGGCTTTCTCCAAGGGGAGGATGATTGCCAAGTTTTTGAGTAGTTAGGTGTTTTTTGTTGTTGTCATAGTTTGTCTTTGTTTGGTAGGAAGTGTGTAGTACTCATTTGAATTTTAGCGAAATTCTGATTTTCGATTAACACTGTCTTGCTGGAACTGAACTATTTGTGCTCAAAAAATTCTGAAATTTTATATGTTAAAGTTTTTCTGCATTCTGAACAAGACTAATAGCTAAAGCTATTAGGTCTGCTTGATTTTAGCCAAATTCAAAGGTTTGCTATACTTTTCTGAATTTTCTTTTTTTTTTGGTATTTTTCTAAGTTTTTGATTAGGTTTGTTTTCTTTTGTTTTGGTGTTATTTTTTTGGGTTTCCTTTGAGTTTTCTTGGTTGCTAGTGTGTTTTTGAGTTTGTTTTAGGTACTTGTTCATTATTGGAGTGTTTGATAGTGGTTTAGTCATTTTTCATATTCATAGTTGTTTTGCATTCCATTTGCCATTAGAAAAAAAACAAAAAGAGATTTACATTTTGTTGCTTTGCTATCATGTTCTTAGTGGCTATTATGTGGTTCATTATTGTTTTGTGGTGAGCAACTTTGCATTCTTCATCCTTGGATATTTGTTGGTTGCAACTTGAGATTTCAGGTAGCTATCACATTCTGTAAGTTGTTCTTCCAATGACTCTACTTATATACTTGCGGTTTGAGGTACTACTCTACTTCACTGATATACCAACTTGTTCTCCTAAAAGGTGAATTCTTACCTTGAAACTCCTATTTTCCTCTTGTCACATTGTGTTGCACTTGTCTTGTCATTACTGAAACTGGTCTTACTCTTTAGACACTTGAATTTTGTTGGTTGTGGTTAACTCTTTTGGTTGTCAAAGATTAGTTATCTTGGTTTCTTACAAGTTGCTAATTTTTGTTGTATACAACCCTTCTTCAATTGACCATTTGACCAATTACTTTGCTGTAATTTGTGTGTCTATATGAGTCTTCTTACTGTGCATGACTAGATCTCAGAAAACTGAACTTGTGCCTTTAGATAAAGATATTGACAAGACAATTAGGTTACTTAAGAAAGGTAAGAAAGCTGAATCATCTAGTGTAGGGCTTGGACAAGTCATTGACACTGAAGTTGTTGCACATACTTGTGATAATTCTTCTCATATTGGCTCTTCATTCATTGTAGATCACCATCTTACCATGGATCCCCCTCCAGAAGACGTACCTCTACCTATTGGGGAGCGTAGAACTATCAAAGATCTTACCTCTTCTACTGATATTATTGATCCTTTCCTTTCTTGTCCTGAATTCAATATTAATTTTGAGTTGAAAGGTCCTTTGTTGAGTCACTTACCAAAATTTCATGCTTTACATGCAGAGGACCCTAACAGGCACTTGAGGAATATGTACATTGTGTGCACCTCCATGAAACCAATGGGAGTTGATCTAGATGAGATAAGCCGGAAAGTCTTTCATTTTACATTAGAAAACAAAGCTAAGGAGTGGTTCTTGATGCTACCTCACCACAATCCTAATGCTTTAGCATCCTGGGACAACTTGAAGAGTGCCTTTTTGGAAAAATACTTCCATTCTTCAAAGATAACATCTCTCACTAAGGAAATCTTCGGTGCTAAACAAGGCCTCCATGAATCTTTTTATGAATATTGGTGTCGTTTTCAAGAACTTTTAGCCAAGTGTCCACATCACCAAATCCCATAAGCTCGATTGGTGCAATATTTTCATAGTGGGTTGCTTCCTCAAGATAGGAAGAGTTTGGATTCATCTTTTGGAGGCACTATTCAATTGCTTTCACCGAAGAAGCTTGGGCTTTAATTGAGAAGATAGCTAGTAATGATCAACAATTTGAAGGGTTGGATGCTAGACATGTCCATAAGGTCTCACATGCTTCAAGATCTTCAAGGGAGTATGATAATTTGTCATCCCAAATGACAGATATGAGAACTGACCTCAATAAGCTCATGGCCCATCTAAACAATGTGAACATTCATGGGTCACATTCTCAAGCTCTAGTGGCTCCTAACTGTGACATATATAGCTCTCACATGCATATTGCTTATAATTGTCCACACCAACTTGGGGAGGTCTCGGCTGTTTTTCAAGGGAGACAAGGACAGAATCAAAGGCCTTGGAATCCCTACTCTAATACATACAATGAGGGTTTGAGCTCCCATCCCAACTTTGGTTGGAGGAACCAGAATCAATTTCAAGGGAGTTCTTCAAATCAAGCTCCAACTCAAGGACCTTCAAACTAATATAATCCCCAGCAAATAGTGGTTGCTACACTTGAATCCCATGCTACTAAAGATGACATCTCTCAACTTCTCAAGTGCATGAACAATGTGTTATCTTCAATGGGTAACTTAGCCTCGAGATTTGATGAAGAGAGAGCTCAAACCAATTCTAAATTTTCTGACATTGGGACTAAGTTTTACACAATCTTTAATAAGTTGGAGTTGTTGGATTCTAAGAATTCTAACCTTACTTAATTTGTCACTCAAATGTCTGATAGCCTCAATGAGCAACAAGCTAAAAGTGGACAAGGGTTGCCTTCCAACACTGTGATCAATCATAAGGATGTACATGCTATCTCTTTGAGGAGTGGTAAACAAGTGGGTAAACAAGTCTGATTTGAGGAAACTGTTGATAGTTTCAAATCTGGAATGCATTCTAGTGATAGGCATAATGAAAAGGTTGAGGTTCCATTGCAACCACAATTTGAAGATATTGATGGGAGTGATGATTCTAATCAAAGCACTCACCTTGCTATTGGAAAATCTGAGAGTATGGTTGAACAGAAGCTTCTACAAAGGCATTTTTCTCCAAATTCAAATATGGATAGCAAGCAAGGAGTGTCAACTTCAACAAATGCTAAGGTACTTAACCTTTCAACTTCTTCTTCTCCAAGCAAAGGGGAAGGTAGAAAGGTAAATCTCTCTGGAATTCCATTTCCTAATTTATATGTGGTTAGCAAAAAGGTTTCAAATGAAAAGAAATTTCTTGATATGATGGATATTTTCAGTAAGATTGAAGTTAATTTGCCTTTGCTTGATGTGTTTAAAGGAATGCCTGCTTGTCCTAAATTCTTGAAAGATTTGTGTACCCAAAAGCGTAGGTGTAAACCCAATGAGTGTGTTCAGTTGAGTCCTAGTGTGTCTGCTATGTTTAAACCCCATCTTCCAATTAAGTGTAAAGACCCTGGCTCATTCACTGTTCCATGCACTATAGGTACCATGCCTTTTAGTAATGCTCTTCTTGATCTAGGAGCCGCTATAAATGTCATGCCCTACTCTGTTTACACCTCTCTTGGCCTCACAAACATCAAATCCACTAGTGTCATCCTACAACTAGCTAATCGCACCACTAGGAAACCTCATGGCTTATTGGAAGACATCTTAGTCAAGGTCAAAGACTTAGTGTTTCCTGCTGATTTTTATGTCCTAGACATGTCTATTGAGGTCTCAGTTAAGGAACCATTGATTTTGGGTAGGCCTTTCCTGCGCACAGCTAATACTATCATTAGCATGAAGGATGGGTACATAACTATGGAAGTAGGTGATCATGTCATTCGGTTCAATGTTTATGAAACTATAAATCACCCATTTGAGGACTACTCCCTTCTTGGCTTGAATGAGATTGATTTGGCCTTAGAAGAGGTAATTGATGAGTCTACTTTCTCATCGTGTGTGAAAAATGATTGTCATGATAATGTATGTGCTACCATTGGTTTAAATTCTTTTCCCTCTATTAATTGTGATGATGATGTGTGTAGTATTGATTGCATGTCAGTTGATAGCTCACTTTCCACTTCCAATCCTTTAATTTTTGATTTTTCTAACCTTGGTAGTACTATATCTTCATTTGATAGTTATCATGGTGTTAGGAAAGAATTATTGTGTAGCTTTGCAGAATTTGAGAATGTTAGTGAAGTGGATTCCACTTTTGGAAGTGAAGCAACATCCATTAGCACTGAATCTGCTCCTATGGACACAAGTGGAGTTATTGTTGAAGATGAGGAAAGAAATCAATGTGCTACTGATGGCACGATTACAATTCATGGGTCTAAGCTTCACATTCCTCCATCTTACAAGTTTCAGACTTCTCCTAACCTCAAGGATAATTGTGTGAGTAACCTCACTTCTTTCCAATTATTAGACCGGTTCTATTAAAAACCGGTCTTTAAAGTAACTTTTAAGACCGATTTTCTGAAGAACCAGTCTTAAAAGTAACTTTTAAGACCGGTTTTTAACAGAACCAGCCTTAAAATTAGAACTTTTAAGACCGTTTATCTCTAAAATAGGTCTAAAAATTTGAACTTTTTAGACCGGTTTCTTCGATAACCTGTCTAAAAATAATTATTGTAAGACCGGTTTCATAAATAACCGATCCTAAAATTTTTTCTAAGACCAGTTCTTTAACCAATCTAAAAAGTAGCAGATTATTAAGACCGAATCCGAAACCGGTCTAAAATGTCATTTTTAACCGGTCTTAAAATTGATTTTTCCACTAGTGAAAGGAGGGGAAATAAATATTTGGCGACAAATAATGCCACAAGGAAGTATTTTTGGCCATATGGAAAAAGATGCCATAAAAGTCAATTTTCACATCTGAATATTGGCAATTGTATATTATTATTTAAGGAGGTGCAAGACGATATTTTTGAGATCATCATTCCTCTCCAAGAAGGCCAACATTTTATCGAACAAGAAGGGGGAAGAGAAAATAAATACTTGGCTCAACATTAATCAAGAAGGACAATTTCTAGCCAAATTAAATGAGTTGAAAAGTCAAAAGTAAACACAAGCAAAAATTAGCAATTAAATATTATATTATTAAGGAGGTGGAAATGATATTTTTCAAGACTTCTTATCCTCTCCTAAAGGCTCATATTTCGTTCAAGAAGAGGAAGGGAAGAGGAAAATAAGACTTGGACATAAAACAAGACATGTGGAAGCTTTCTTGGCCAAGTGAAAGAAGAAATAATAAAATAAGAACATGTGATTAATTACAATTAAATATTAATAATTAAGGAGGTGGAATGAGATATTTTTGAGATTTCTTATCCCTTTTAAGAGCCTCATTTTCGTCCAAAACAAGAGCAAAGGAAAGAGAAAGAGTCTTTAAACACAAAACACACAAGAGAGAAGTACCAAGTATTCAAGAAGAAAATCATGGTGAGTTTGGTAGCAAATATCACGTGTTCTTGCATTCAATCTATTGTTCATCTCTTCTAATCTTCATATCCTCCTTGGAAAAACTTGTTGCAAGAAGGAAATCAAGAGAAACAAGGAGGAGAGGGTGGCATTTTAGATAGAGAAAGAAGAGAAGCAAAGGTAATCACACTAAACCTTGTTATCTTATTGATTCAAGGTTGTTTGTTATGGTTATGGTTGATTTTGTAATTTTGGGAATACCAAACCCTAAAGGGAGGTGCTGGCCAAATTTTGATTAATCATGTTTAACATGATGATTATAATGTTAAAAGATGTTTTATGATGGTTTTGGAAGTTCATGTTTAAATCTGCCTGAATTCATTTTCTGGAGGTAGAGAAATTGCAACATGTTTTTGATCGAACAAACTTGCTTCAAATGCTATGAAATTTTATAGAATTAAAGTAGACAACATGGGCTTTAATTTGATATGTAATATAAGCCATTTAGACTAGTGGATTGAAAGTTATGATTTTTCAAAGTTTGACCTTGATTCTAGAGTGAAATCTGTAACAATCTAAGTTTGACAAATTTCTGGGAAATGTGTGGCTGTAATTGGGGCTCTGTGATATTTTTCATTGAAAGATGACTTAAATATATTTTTATAGAACCTAGAACCAACCCATTTGAACTTTTGTAGAATTAATTATGAATTTCCAAAATTTGGTCAACAAAACTAGCAGATTGGGTTAACTTATAAATTTATGGCATTTGTGTTAAATTGTCAAAAATATTGGGCCAAACATAAGAGACATGTCTTAAAGGCCCATGTAGTCTTATTGGTCACTCATTTATCATAACTCTAATGATATGTGTAATATCCTGAATTTTGGGCCTAGAGACTTAAAGATATGCCTATATCAAGTAGACGACTAAGCCAAATTTGGGAAGAGTCCCAAGAATGTCGAGAGATTGAAAGATAAGAGGGGACTATGTGATCCATCCCTACTGGGCAGAAGGCCCAGTATTCGTAGATAATAGGATCAAAGTATCGATGTAAAGGTGCACATAATAAATATACGATGCCATTAGGTTAGTAGAAGACGCCACCCAACTATATCATGAGGTAAGGGATGGATTAGTAGGGTGAAATAGGCCAGTGTAGGTGTGCACATGGCATTTTTAGGGCAAACATATGTACCCTACGTTTTTGAAATAGACACAAATATGCCTCGGTATGAATGCCACGGTCCCAAGTATAATTCCGAGTCTGCATGGATAAAGCAACTTTATTAAAGTAATTCTAATAAAGTACGTAATGATGACTCATGATGGCACACTTTTTTATTGGCTGAAGAAGAGCTTGACATGTGTCTCTTAATGATGACATAGTATAAAGTCACTTTTGTGTTGGCCAAATGAGGAGGTGACAAGTGTCCCTCATCATTACACCACCTTTATGCCTTTTGGTTTGGCATCCCCGAAGCATGCCACCTAGCACCTTAGTCTAGAGAATCCATTGGTCCTCGGTCTTATCAGGTACTTGTCTTTCTCAAACATCAAGTTAAGAGTCTGGGAAATTGTCAGGCCTCTTCCTTCCCCTGACCATTTTGGCGCCACCTAAGAGAGAGAAAGAGAAGATGTGAGGCTTGGATGACATATGGCAATCTAAGGCTCCAATCTTGTGACACTTGGCAAGCTAAGATGAGATCAAATTACAAGATTAAATCTCAACCCTTCCCTCCCCTTTTATTGACATTTCAGCCAGCTCTTAAAGGAAAGAGAAAAGAGAGCAAAAAAAGCACACAAAAAAGTAAGAAGAGAGAAGGAGGAATAGTAACATTTCCTGATACCAGGTCGATTCTGACCCTAGAACGCCGTTATTGTCCAATAAATCCACCAAGAAACTTCCTGAGGTGTTTTGTGTTGGTTTGTCAACCAGAATACAATCAAAGTCGAGAACCGGTTATAGAATAGGATAGAGGTATGTATAAGCTACGATTTAAACCAATTGGTTTGTTGTTGGAATGAGTTTTATAAGAGTTAGAGTACTGTTTATTTTTATCCAAGGGGTATTTTTAGAGGTCTAATTATGGCTTAATCATATGTTTATGGTTAAATGATGATTTATGATGATTTTGGAAGTTTATATTAAAAACTATTGGAATTCATTTTCTGGAGGCAGTCTGTTTGTGATGAGTTTGTGAATGATCAAATCTTGTCCAATGGTCATGAAACTTTTTAGAATTGAAGTAGACATCCTAAGCTTTAATATATAATGTGTCATTTGGGCTTGTAGATTGTGAAATATGAATTTTTGAAGTTAGGCATTGAATCTGGAATGTTTTCTGGATTAGTTGTGTTGTTCGATGATCTAGAAAAATTATCCCTGTAATTAGTAGTGGCTATTATTTTTCCCTTAAAATAGACTTAATAAGGGTCTTATAGGATTTGAATCACTATAATTAGATTTTTCTAGATTTAGTTATGATTTTTCAAAGTTAAGTGAAAAATCTGCCAACTTTCTGGAATAGGGGAAAATAAGAAAGTAAGGGTAATTAGTAATTAATTTGAAGTTCAATGGATAAGTAAAGCCTATAGAGCTAGTATAGGCCCATTAAATACCCATTCGGCCTAATATTTTAACTTAATTGTTAACCAACCATGGTGTCTTTATTATTAAACTTTGAGATATGTATGGGCCCAAAGAATAAAGACAAGTCCTAGTGACTAAAGTAGCTCATTGGACATTCATTTATCATGACTCTAATAATGTGGCTACATATCTAGGCCACGAGGTGACAAAGAAGAAGCAATTTCAATGGTTGGAAGAAAAGGTACAAAAAGGGGACTCGAAGACAAAAGGTCGTGAACTTACTTTCTTACATGTATGTGATGTATATGTTGTGTATTGATTTGATATATTTCTTTTCTTGATTATGTGAAGCATGTATAATGAATAAAGCTTTGTTTTTGTTTTTACTGTGCCAATAAGTATGTTGCACAAAACATTGAGCATGCAAAATATCTTTATGTGAACATGACCCTATATAAGGCAAGCATATCATACACTAGCATTAAGCTTACATGTATTGTCTGTAATGTTTGCTACTAAGATTCCCCCGAATCTCACCCTACCCCCACCAACCATATAGGCAATATAACACATAAGAGGAGTGCTAGACGTTGTTCCAAGAAAGAACTTGTAGGAAGAAGAGAATAAATTAATATATTTGCAATGGATAAATGTATAACCCGGATGATGAATGAATTAATTATCCAAGAATGATAATTGAATTAGAAGTAGGTAATTGCACGGTACAAGCCTATTAGTTAAGAAATCTTTCACACATAAAATTGAACAAAGAATTATGCTAATCAAGATAATAAAGAGAATTAAGAAATGATGAGTTACGATGAAATTACGAACCACTTTATGATAGTTTGTGAAAAGTTTTGAAATATTCAGAAAAACCTACTCAACTGTAGGTTCGAATCCTATTTTTGGAGTTGGGATTTGAAATTATTTGCTAAGAAATATCACTTAGTGGTTCAGATTCACTATGTAAGTCTCATTATAACAATAATGTAACTAGGGTGTTACAATATGATCATATATCTAGGGTCATGAGGTGACAAAGAATAACCATCCTCAATGGTTAGAGAAAAGGTATAAGTGGAAAACTCAAGACAATAAGTAGTTAAACTTTTCGTACTTGCATGTATTTGATATGTGTATGCTTGTGTATTGATGTGTGATATTGCTTTAATGAATTGTGTGGAATATACATGAATGATTGAAGCTCTGTTTATACTTATGTTATAGCCATGAGTGTATTGTAAAGCATTGAGCATGCATATGTCATTATGTTGGCATAAATTTATATAAGCAAGGATATCATACACTAAGCATTATCTTGCATGCATAGTCAGCATTGTTTACTAGTGAGATTTCCCTAAATCTCACCTTCTCCAACCAACCATTTAGACTGGTGAAAGCAGAAAAGAGAACTACACAAGAGGAATATAGTGGTGGAACAAAGAGAGGAAGATGTCTGTGTTTCATTGTAATGGGTTTAGACACCTAAATAGCCCTATACAACTACATTATTTGTAATTATTATGTACATTCCCTTTTGGAATTCATGTCATCAAGAATTTATTATCAGTATTTTTATGCTATTTCTGTGTGCCCGCCAAACTGCGCATTGCTCCTCTAGTTAATATCGGAATAAGATAAGGGCTGATGATATTTTTAATGATCATTATTCCCTTCCCAAAGGCATATCTTGGTCAATTATTAAGAGTAGAGGAACGAGAAAAGAAAATGGACGGTTGAAATTAAACCGAATGGCATCTTGGTAATTTTTACACAAACTAAGGTTAAATTGGTAAATTGATCAATTAACTCTCCTCCCTCTCTATTAATTTGTGCAGCAGCCATAAAAATAAGTGAAAAATAATGAAAAAATGAGAAAAAAGTTAAAGGAAAGAGCCAAAGGTGGAGAATGAAAGGAAGAGCTTAAGAAAGAGCAAGAGGCAAGCAAGAGCATCCTTTTTACCTATGTATTGTGTTGTTCATTGCAAATTTTTTGGGTCTTTTCTTTGGTGCCCTAATTTCAGACAAATAGTGCATTTAGGGTTTCAGGATGCTTATGGTTATATCAGGTTTGGGAAGGATATGAATCAAGTATAGTAAATAAATTGTGAAATAGTGAATTGTTGCCTTGGAAACCTAATTTTTGGTCAGAATAGGGGACATATAAGGATTGGGATCTTGCCAAATTTGACGTTTCCAATAAATTACTTGGGTAAAATTTTGTAGGAATATAATATGGTTGTGATTTTATAAGGGTTGGATAGAAAACCTTGAATTTCGAAAGTAATCAATAGTGCTACCAGATTCGTTTTACAAAAACATATTTATTATGGCATGTTTTTGAATGATTAAACCTAGACCAAACCTTATGATACTTTATAGGATGCAAGTAGAAATCCTCGGCTTTAATTTGATATGTAGTATAAGCCATTTGGACAAGTGGATTGAAAGATATGATTTTTCAAAGTTTGACCATGAATCTGGACAAAATCCTAGACCAGTGTGGTTTTGGTCGTGATTCTAGAATTCTATAGATAGAATTGGACCTGAGTAATATTTTATCTTTAAAATATACTCAAATATCTTTAAGTAGGAATTTGAACCACCCCAATTTGAGTTCTATAGAATTAGTTATGAATTTTCAAAGTTTGGTCAAAATAACGGCAGCTTTTGGCTACCATGAGAATTTAAGAAAGAAAGGGCCAAATGTAATTTCTTTAAACTGTAAGGATTAAGTTGAGTACTTGGGACTAGTGTCACCATACTAGAGGTTCATTGGTCATGGCTCAAATAATGTCATTATTTATCCAGGGACTAGGGCCATGAGGTGACAAAGAAGAAGCAACTTCATTAGTTGGAAGGAAAGGAATAAGAGGAGGACTTAAAGACACAAGGTAGTGAACTTATTTAACT
Source organism: Inga leiocalycina (assembly GCA_963242795.1). Lineage (NCBI taxonomy): Eukaryota > Viridiplantae > Streptophyta > Magnoliopsida > Fabales > Fabaceae > Inga > Inga leiocalycina. The sequence continues at coordinate 31,039,227 of OY725332.1, forward strand.
TGCATGTATTTGATGTGTTTGTTGTGTATTAATTTGCAATATTGTTTTACTTGATTATGTGAAGCATGTATGAATGAATGAAGCTTTGTTTCTATTTATATTGTGGCCGTAGATATGTTGCATCAAATATTGAGCATGTAGAAATGTCAGTATATGAACATGAGCCAATGTAAGGCAAGCAAATCATACACTGGCAGTCATGTAGCATGCATTGTTAATATTATTTGCTACAGAGATTCCCCCAAATCTCACCCTCTCAAACTAACCATTTAGATAGATGAAAATAGGAGGTGTGCTAAGATAAAAGAAGAAAACTGCACGAAAGCAATACAATAGTGGATCCAAGAGGGGAAGATGTCTGCAGTCCATTGTAACGGGTTTAGACACTCTAGTAGCCTTGTGTGGCAACATTATTTGTAATTATTATATACAATTTATGGGGATAATTCTTGTAATCAAGCACTTATTATCAGTATATTTATGCTATCCCTGTATGCCCACCGAATTGCATACAAACACTCTAAAAAATATGGAAATGACATAAAGGTCTGACATCTTTAGTATCAGAGCCCAAGCAATTCTGGTAGAGTAATCGATTCTTGTAACATAATAGTATACTGATATAGTCTTGATTATGCAGTAACATAACATATACACAGAAATGGAATATTTCTGTGAACCAGCCTCAGAGAAACAGTGAATACCCAAGGGCAGCCAGTATTACCATACCTGAGTATGGGTGTTACAACGATGACACAGACACCGAGGGAGCTAGTCCAAGTAAGGTCAAACTATAGGCCTCATCTTAGAACAGAATCACTAGTAGGCTTACCTATGTCAGACAGATAAGATAAAGTCAGATCTGGTTATATATCAGGAGCTATGAGCGAACGTCTGGAGTATATATAGGTCTGTTGTCAGATAGCATGACAACCTTATAGATCAGCATACAAAGTACTCAGACAATCTAATCCCAAAATAGTATGAGAAGGGTTTTCTAGATTTAGACGCCCAGACGATATTTGGATCCGCATAGTGATGTATGTCTTACTAGAACTACATTTTGGGGTCGGGGTAAGAATGAGACTATAGAGCAAGATCTGAATGACAAATTGGTGGACTTCAAGAAGCATATCACAAAGTATGTGTCCTAGTGTATGTGCTGGCACTGATATGCAGTCCATACACAGTATTTTAATGCCCGGAGACAGTGGGCACAATTTTTGAGACAAGGGCAGTCACTGGGTACCAAAGGTCAGAAGCAGTTAGAGCTGGTGCTGCACCCATGTCTTGTGAGTTCTCAAAATAAGATTAGGTTTGAAAATGTAGCGTAGTAGCTCAACCTAGGTTGTTCTTTTAAGGAGATTAATTTTCAAGTTTCTAAATAGTAAAGTGATAAAAAACCTTCAAGTTGTTTGAAATCATTTTGAGAATTTGATTTTAAAACTAACAAAGTAATCTAAGCTAATGCAATATTTTTGTATTTTTTGGTTTTTAAAACAAAGAAGTAAATGGAATTGAAATTAACACTAACAGTAAGGTAAATTTGATAAAATAGAATAATGATGAAATGAGATTTCCTTGAGTTGAGGTTTTAGTCTTCCTTACTTGCTAATGATTTGAATTCTATAATATGAGTCAAGAGGATGGAACTAAGCTACCACTAGCTCCATACTTGTAATAATCATTTAATTCATTCTACCGAAGCAATTAAATGAATACCACCAAATAATTCAGACTCAAGGAGATGAATAATCAACTTCTAATTCTAGTTTGTAATTGCCATTACAAAAGTTTAAAGCATTCAGTTTAGTCATTTACAATCCACTTAACGAAGTTGGAATAAACAACTCAACCTACTCCTAATTTGAATCATACAAAGCTTAATTAATTAACTCTCAGCTCAACCACCATGTTTATTCATTTGGCATAGAACAATCTAGATCATAACTACACACTTAACCAAGTCCTATAATTATGAACTAGAAAGAGAACTTAAAGGAATTCTATTGAAGTTTAGAAGCTCAAACCATTACCCAACTCAAGGAAATCACCAAGACTTTAGCTACTCATGGAGGAAGAAAATGAAGATGAAGCTTGTTGAATAATGAAAAGATTGGCCATGGAAATCAAAGGATCACCGAACAGCTCTTCAATTCTCAATTCGTTCCAGCTGCTTCCAAATCCATTTGGTCAACTCCTATTCAATTTCCTTTCAACCCTTTTTCTCTCCTTTCTCATCGATTCAGCAACTCCCTCCTTTATTCATCTCGTGCTGCCCTTTTCTTTAATTCATTTTGGCTGCTTCCTTTTTTTAATTGTGTCGACCCCCTTTTCACACCAGCCACCTCCTTTTCCTTTCTTCTAATTAATCCAATTACAGTTCAGCTCCTCTCCTCTCATTCAAGTCCAAATCTCTATTCACTCAGTCAACTCTCCTTGATATTAATTTAGCCCAGCCCCTTTAAATTTGTCATTTCAGTTTAGCTCTCCCTTTCTACTACACAGCCGCCACCCTTCCTCAATGGTCCCCACCTCCTTTTCTTCTTCAATTCACTAGGCTAAATAAGTTATGCCATATTTGAATAAGGAGATGAACATGTGTTTTAACATTTGGCATAAAATTGTAACCACCAAACAAGACCCTTACTCATTTAACCTCCTCTTAGAAAAAATGTGAAAATAAATTATGCACTTGTGATGTTTCACTTTTTTCTTTCATTAAGCTCTAAAATAACATCTTTGAACTTAACCACTCAAGTTGTGCCACATTATTATCTACAAAATTAGATTCACAAAGGTAATATGTTTTGCTCATAATTAAAGAATAACGGGAATAACAAATATTAATAAAAAATATAACAATTTAACCACTATAATTTCTAAATTATTCTTTCACTAAAATCTCACATTAATATTTGATTATGCCTAAAATATTTAATTAATTCCCCTAAAAGCCTAAGATTAATTAATAAAAATATATAAATATTGAGTTCTATCAGCTAGTATCATGTTTTTGCAGAGGTACACAAAAGTTAAGCGTGCTCAACCCAGGGAAATCTCGGGATGGGTGACCCCCTGGGAAGTCACACGTATATGTGGTGACATGTGAGGAAAAAGGGCAAGCACATATTGTACAGTAATTTAGAGCTTGCAAGATGTTGCAAGCTTTCCCTGACAATTGTAAACGTCTATAATATGTGATTTCAAAGGTATATGTATACTTAAAATAGTATTAAATGACATATATACCCTTGTGTTTATGTGGAATTTACTTCTTCTTTGTTTCCATATGGTGAAACATAAAGATGGTAAGGTTAAGAAGTACATATGCTAGGTAGGTTCAAGAAGTTAGACCTGACCAAATACAGTAAATTATGAGCATATTAACAAAACATCAAATAATGATCAATGATCAAGGATTATAGTAATGAGCTGCGAGAAGTATAGTAGAAATATAACACAGTTCAGGGAAAGATTAGAAATCTAATATCATCCAGGAAAGACCAATGTAGTGACACTTTCTTTCCTACACTATGCGATTATCTATATGCTTTGTAGGCCATCTTCTATAATATATATAATACACTATGCCTACGGGTACACCGATACATAGTACCATAAGGGTACACCGATATGCCTAGTCAGAGGACTGAGGTACAGACATATCGAGATTCTAACAGTAGTTAGCCTTGAATATGTACCCCATTCGATTGCGATGATACATAGTACCAAGCGGGTACACTACCCAGTCTAAGGATAAGGGTATAGACAAGTAAGGGTTCTAACAGTGATTAGCCGTAAATATGTACACAGTCTGACTGTGATGATTATAGTATTATTATTCTATTACATTATATGGTGCATGCTATATTTATTATCGCATTCTCTATGAATGATTGTGTGTTACTATGGAAGCCAAATGACATCCAACAAAGGTAGTAAAACAAGTATAGGCAAACAGTACAGCTGTAACGCCCCAAATTTCAATTAAGGGCTAATGATGATTATTGAGAATAATCATTAAATTAAAGTGGAATAATTATGTGTTTTGTGGCTATATTAATTAATATGCCATGATTAGTGGAAATTGAAATAATGAAATTGTTGGGCAATTAGTTAGTGATTAATAGATAAATTAATTACTAGCTAAGAGAAAAATGTTATATGTGATTAAATGGCTAATGGAGGGATTAGAGTAGCTAATTGGTGACTCATTTTGGGTGAGCCAATAGCAATCTGACATGTGGCAAGTTGGTGAAGAGAGGGAGGAGTGGAAAAGTCAACTTGGGTTACTTTAATATTTTCTCTCTCCTCTCTCCCCTCCTTTTTCACTGAAGCAATATGGTTTGGGGGGATGTCATCATTCTTCATCTCCTACCTCACTTTCATCTCTTCTCTCTCTTTCCCTTCCCTATTTTTTGGCAACCATGAAAGCTTAGGAGAGAGAAAGAAAAAGATAGAATTTAAGGTAAGTTAAAGACCTCTAATGCCGAAGTTCACTTCATTAATGTTGATCCTTGAGTTGAGAGCTCCAATTTGGTGGATGTAGTTTCTCAGTCGGTGGTGATTTGAGAAGTCACAAAAATCTGGTAGTTGGAGAATCAAGAAGTGTCTTTGAAAAATTTGAGGAAGTAGGTGAAACCAATCCTTCTATCTATGTTTCATGCCATTTGATAAAGCTAGGAATTTTTTGTAATTATAGCCTTAAATTCAAAAATGAGTGTCATTGGGAGTTTGGTATGTTATTGGCATGAAAATGGTATCTTGTGGTGAGTTGTTCATATATATAAAGGGATTTGGGATTAAATGATTAAGTTTTGTAAGTTTAGAATTTGGTGTTTAATATTTCCCTAAACCAAAGCATGTTAATGGAATGGGATTTTGGTAATTCTATTGACTCCATTGAATTCCTTGGATGTTTTCATGTGGGAGTAGCTTTAGTAGAAGTTTTGGGTTCATTTGGATCAATTAGGCAATTGTTAAGAGGTATGGTCAGTTTTTTTGTGTTTTCTAGTTTCTGATATAATCACTCGAGTGATTTGGGGTTTACTCGAGTGTAGGAGAACGTTACTCGAGTGGTGATGAGTTCTACTCGAGTACGGTAGTGCAATTGTCTTTTCTGCTCTCAGTTTCATATTGCACTTCTATGTGTAGAGGCAAGAGTGTTGTCTCACTTGCAAGTGTTGTGAGTTCTCACTTGAGTGAGCCTCCTCTCACTCGAGTGCGGGTGTATTTGACACTATGAACTCTCATCTCAGGTTCTTACTTTCTGTGTTTCACTTCTTGTCACTCCAGTGAGCATTTGGCTATCACTCGAGTGTGGTTTTCTTGACTCTAGTATTGCAGCCTTCTAAGAGTTCTTGTGCTCTTGGGTGTGCACTCACTGTGTTTCACTCTCGAGTACCCAAGTGTTGACCGTACCATCACTCGAGTGAGGTCTCCTTCACTCGAGTGTCTGTACAATATCACTCGAGTGAGACCATCTTCACTCGAGTGTCTCATTGAAAAATATCAGTTTTGAGCTTTCGAAAAGGGGTCTTTGGGGATAATCTTCCAACCCTTTAGAGTAATTGATAGAGATATTCATAGGTATTAAAAGAGCAGTAATGTAACCAACATTAAGTGTTGTGAAAGTAGGAACTTGGAGTGATGAATAATCATATGTCCTTGATTTGGTTATAGGGTTGGATATTCGCCCTGATTATGGATCGATATCCACTCGGATCATGAGTAGCCGATGCTGGAGCATACTTGGAAAGAATAAGGGTAGGGAACTTACCTTTCCTACATGTATTTGATAATTGTGTTAGTGTATTGATGCATGTTATTGCTTTGCTTGATTATGTGAACATACTTGAGTGATTGAAGCTCTGTTTCAACTAATGCTATGGCTATGAGTATATTGTTTGAACATTGAGCATGTTGATATGTCATTGTGTGAACATGAATTATGTATTGCAAGTATGTCATGCATTAAACACTTATCTTGCATGCATATTGGTATTGTTTTCCTACTGAGATTCCATAGAATCTCACCCTCCCCTACCAATAGTATAGACAGGGTAAGTGGATCAAGATGGAGCAAGCAACCAAGGATAGCTAGGTCTCTTTAAGGGCAAGTGCATTGGTAGTTGGTTATCGGTATAAGTTGGTATCATTGTATATGTTTAGATGTATATGCTTAGATGATATATTGGAATGTATTTATGGAATAAGTATTGTGTAATCCCCATTTGAGAAATTATAAAGGACGTATATGCCCTATAATCTTAGTGAAGGTATGAACCCAAGATTGTCGGGATTATTATTGTGTACTCTGATATATTATGAATATGATTTATCTCCGTCTAGTAATTGTATTCAAAATGTGAATGTAAGACCAGATTGATTATATTTTTGAACTGTTTTATGGACTCCCCATCTGGAAGATGAGGGATTATAAATGTTGTTTTTTGTCTTATTGGTCTCTATTTCACTTAAATCTCGTATTTCATATATAATTACGAAAAGGGGGTTACAGTAGCCCCACCTATATTGTATTTGATAGTGAGAAATATCAGAGTGGCCAATAGAAGCATAGTGAATTTATGTGTGACATTTGAGGACAACCAAAGAGGTTAACATTTACACCAATGTTGATCATCCCAAATCCTGATTAGATCCATGTGATCTATAGTAATGTAGCCTGTATAGAATACAATGATTTACCCTGAGTAGCGAGGCAGCCCATCAGAGCATGTTAAAGTTGTGACTAATCAGTTTATCATCAGGTGACTCCTACCCTGACATGGCCAAGCGGCTTACGCTATACTGGTTGATTGCAGTCAAAAGGTGGGTCATAAATCATGTGTTGAGGTGGTGTGACCAACAAAATTACACCCTGTGTGGTGTACGGTGACAAAAACTAATATAGTTTACAGGGTACGACATGTATAGTTGATAGTCACTCAACCTATATGGTTTATGATGACATATATAAACCAAGATTCGCATAAACCCTAGTATAGTAGGGAAAAATGGTAGTGAATCACTCTCAATATTGTAGCCTCCTAGAATCAAATACACACTCATGTTGGCAGTAAGCCCCAATGTGCATGTTTGTATAGGGCAGTAATAATTAATAGGCTATATGTCCTGAGGTTGTTAGTATCATTATGTATTTAGCAAAGATAATGAACTGTATGTGCTTAGGCTATAAGACCTGATAGACATGCATGTCTTTAGGCTGGTAGAATATTATGTTTTAAAGAATGGTTATGAGTAGAGGCTCGAGGCAATAAGTACCGTGGTGATTGTAAGTATAGGGTGATTACCTGGACTATAAGACTCGGCCTGCAAGATTGCATGGGGCAATGTCCTTAAGCTCTAAGATCTTATATTCTAGTTATGTTGTAATGGACCAGTGTGTCCAGAGGCCCTAAGACCTAGTAGACCAGTGTCTTCTTAGGCTAGCAAATTAGTTAAAATATGTGACAGGCAATGACCTGAGGATTGGGGGTAGAGACCCTCAGCTGTACTAGCTTATATGCCAGTTGTTTATATTGCACATTGATTGTTCAATGCGAATATTGAATGAAAAATATGGAATACTATTCGAGATATAAGAATATGATGATTGCGTTGCATGCTCGGTGAACTTGCATAAGAAAGAAATGAATTGAATAATGACTTGTGTCACATACTTATTGAGCTTGTATACTAAAATGATAGATTAATTGTCTAGAAAAATCCGCAAAGTATAGACGTTCAAATTTCGAGGACAAAATTTATTGAACAGGGGGAGAAATGTAACGTTCTAAATTTCAGTCACCAAAATTCCTTATATTCAAGAATAAAAATGGTGAATTATGAAGCACATCAAATGACAAAATAATGCAATTAGTGGTCACACACAACATGATTAAGTTTGTAACACAAATTGTAAAATGTCATTACCTACCAATGTGTTTTACTGCGTGGTAGTTTGGTTGTGTGATGGTTTTGGATAATCAAATGATGTCCAAAAAATATGAACCTTTTCAAAAAAAAAAAGTAGACTTATCAAGCTTTAATTTGATAAGTCATATAAGTCATTTGGAGCTATACACAAAAAGTTATGCATTTTTGAAGTTAGCGAAGTGAAACTGGCAAGTTTATGTGGTAGTGTCCAATAAATGGCAATTCTGGAATGTTGTGAGTCTAGTGGCAAAAGAAAATATGTTTCCCTAAAAATATACTTATTAAGGATCACATATTCTTTAGAACCATTGCAATTGAATATCTATAAATAAATATATGAATTTTCAAAGTTTGATGAAAATTTGGGCAGCTTTTAGGCAAGGTGCGAAACTAACAAGGCAATAGCAAAAATGTATAGGAAAAATAGTCATTTGTCTAATTTAAGTCCACAGCCCATATTTTTACCTTTTTCTTGTGTGTGGGACGTCCAAACAAGGAAGCGAGCAAGCGAATTAAACACTTTGTCTAAATTAATCAAGGAAGAAGCAATATTGGCCAAGTAAATAAAGTTGGAAAAGTCAAAAGTTTAACATGTGTTGAAATGGCAAATTCAATATAATATTTCAAGGAAATGGTTGATGACAATTTTAATGATCATTATTCCCTTCCCAAAGGCATATCTTGGTCAATTATTAAGAGTGGAGGAAAGAGAAAAGAAATTGGATGGTTGAAATTCAACCAAATGGCATCTTGGTAATTGTTTAAACAAACCAAGGGTAAATTAGGAAATTGACCATTTAACTCTCCTCCATCTCTATTAATTTATGTAGAAGCCATAAAAATAAGGGAAAATCATGAAAAAATGGGAGAAAAAAGTTAGAGGAAAGAGCCAAAGGTGGAGAATGAAAGGAAGAGCTTAAGAAAAAGCAAGAGGTAAGCAAGAGCTTCCTTTTAACCTATATATTGTGTTTTTTAATGACCATTATTCCCTTCCCAAAGGCATATCTTGGTCAATTATTAAGAGTGGAGGAAAGAGAAAAGAAATTAAATGGTTAAAATTCAATTGAATGGCATCTTGGTAATTTTTTACACAAACCAAGGGTAAATTAGGAAATTGACCAATTAACTCTCCTCCCTCTCTATTAATTTTTTCAGAAGCCATAAAAATAAGGGCAAATCATGAAAAAATGGGAAGAAAAAGTTAGAGGAAAGAGCCAAGGTTGAGAATGAAAGGAAGAGCTTAAGAAAAAACAAGAGGTAAGCAAGAGTTTCCTTTTGACCTATGTATTATGTTGTTTGCTGAAATTTTTGGGTCTTTTATTTGCTAACCTAATTTTATTCAAATAGTCTATTTAGGGTTTCATGATTCTTTGCTCATATACTTATAGTTATATGAGGTTTTGGGAAGCATATAAACCTAATATAGTAAATAAATTGTGAATGGGTGAATTGTTGCCTTGGAACCCTCTTTTTTTGGTCAGAACACGGCACATATAAGGATTGGGATTTTGCCAAATTTGAGGTTTCCAATGGATTTTTTGGGCAACATTGTGTGGGAATATGATATGGTTGTGATTTTTGAAAGGTTGGATAGAAAGCCTTTAATTTTGGAAAATGATGAATAGTGCTACCAGATTCATTTTTTAGAAATAGATTTATTGTGGTGTGTTTTTCAATGATCAAACCTGGTCGAAACCTTATGATATTTTCCAAGATGAAAGTTAACATCCTAGGTTTTAATTTAATAGGTAATCTAGGCCATTTGGACTAGTGGATTGAAAGATATGATTTTTCAAAGTTTGACCATGAATCTTGACATAATCCTAGACCAATGTGGTTTTGGTTGTGATTTTGGAATTTTATGGATATAATTGGATCTGAGTAATATTTTATCTTTAAAATAGAATCAAAGAGCATTAAGTTGCATTTGAATCACCTAATTGAAGTTTTATAGAATTAGTTATGAATTTTCAAAGTTTGGTCAAAATGCTAGCAGCTTTTAGCTACCATGCGAATTTAAGAAGGAAAGGGCTAAATGTAATTTCTTTGAAATCTAAGGGTTAAGTTGAGCACTTGCAGCTAGTGTAGCCACACTAGAGGTTCATTGGTCATGGCTCTAACAATGTCATTATTTATCTAGGGCCATGAGGTGACAAAGGAGAAGCAATTTGAATGGTTAGAAGAAAAGGAACAAATGGAGGACTTAAAGACATAAAGTAGTGAACTTGCTTTTTTTCTTTGCCAACAAGGTAGTAAACTTACTTAACTTGCATGTATTTGATGTGTTTGTTATGTATTGATTTGCAGTATTGCTTTATTTGATTATGTGAAGCAAGTATGAATGAATGAAGCTCTATTTCTGTTTATATTGTGGCTATAGATACGTTGCATGAAACATTGAGCATGCAAAAATGTCATTATGTCAACATGAGCCTATGTAAGGCAAGCATATCATGCACTAGCACTCATCTTGCATGCATTGTTAATAATGTTTGCTACTGAGATTCCTCCAAATCTCACCCTCCCCATCCAACCATTTAGACAGGTGAAAACAGGAGGTGTGATGAGAAAAAAAGAAGAAAACTGCACGAAGGGAATGCAGTAGTGGATCGAAGAAGGGAAGATGTCTTCGTTCCATTGTAATGTTTTAGACACCCTAGTAGTCCTATGTGACTACATTATTTGTAATAATTATATTCAATCCTTATGACGAATTCCTGTAATCAAGCACTTATTATCAGTATATTTATGTTATTCCTGTGTGCCCACTGAACTACGCGCAAACACTCTTAAAAATGTGGAAATAACATAAAGGTATGACAATACTTCCTTGTGATATTATTTGTGGCCAAATATTTATTTCCCCTCATTGTAATATTTTTGGCCGAAATATATCCCAAGATAAGGAAAAAATAAGTGATTTTTGGTTTATTGGTCAAATGACCATTTTACCCTTATATTTTTGTAATTAAAATTGGGCCTTCTTCCTTTTCTTTGTCTTGGGCCAAAATTCACTATTAATTGAGCAAAAAAATTGTGCTCTTCCAATGTATATATTTTGGCCTTCCATAATGGGCTTTTATGAAGACACAAATCATATTGGGAAAATCCCTCAAAAAGAATTTTTAAATTAGTAAAAGACGCATAGGTGCTCCAAAATGTAATATCCCAGAACAGTGCGAGTGCCTGAACTGGAAAACTAGAATTGAATGTAAAATGATAGATTTAGCCCTCTGATGAAAGAAAAGAAGTTGATGACAAAAGAAGGTGACATGATACAGGGTGAGCATCAGCGAGCGGGAACGTAAGTGGGAGGTAAGACAAAAAGGAGTGAGGTATGTATTTTATTGAGTCGACAATGTTCTTCCCCTGGGTGGTCGAGCTGAAGCATAATCATTCTCATCAATTGGTGAAGTTGTGACACAGTGTTGAGATGTAGGAAATTGTGATTTTATTGTTGTGAGAATGTTATACATACAATTGCGAAGGACTTCAGTGAAGTTGTGAAACAAAACCTATGAAAACCTAAAGATAACCTGCAAAAATCGAATGTTATCCTGTGAAAACATTATCGGAGTTTGTGAAAACCTAATGAAAAGTTGGTAAATATGTGTAGAGGTCAATTTAGGTGAGGAAATTGTGAAATTCATAGAAGAACTTATGAATCCTTATGCAGAACTTGTGAATGATTCTCCATAAGTTGTGAGACCTTATTTAACTATGGGGAGATAGATTTTTTGAATTGTTGTGGTAGTGATGGGAAGGTTGTAAAATGGTATGAGAATGCAACCCACTTGACTTTGCTATCATGACCTTCTAAAACATACTTGACCACAGCAACTATACTACCAAAAAGATCTGTGTTCATGTAACCCAATGTAAGTACACATTAAACTCGAGATTAATGAGGTGGTTATATTTGATCTTCAGCAGAGGATAGTTCTTGGTGATATTCAGATACCCTTTGTGAAGTATGTTGTTTAGTCTAATGATATGGAACGTGTTTCCTTGCTCAGCAAACATGGCATTGGCATCACTAGCAACAAGCTTGTGCATCAATATACCCTGCATGAGACAATCCGTGTAAAAAGTAGAGGCTAGGATGACAATGGTGTTTTTATTTACACAACTTTAAATCACATCAAATATTGTCTTCCAAACGGAGTAATGGCTAATAAAAACACTTGATGTCCCAGTTTATGTCAAAGATTTCTGGAATGCCATGTGTAATAGCTAATATTTTCTTCTTTTTTTCTCATCACACCTCCTGTTTTCATGCACTAGCACTCCAGTACGCTCCTGTGTTCAATCCACATGTGGAGTCGAGTTGGCCCATTAGAAACTCGAGGCTTCCCTATTACTGGAGGGTAACCAGAGAGTTATCCTGTCAATATACACAAAACTCGAGTTGTAAAAATCACACTCCAGTTAAGTGGTTCTGTCAATCCATGGTTAGACTCGAGTTTACCAATTAAAACCCAAGTGAAGATCATCATTAGAGGGTAACTGGAAAGTCAGGAACAAAAAGGGGAAGAAGGACTTGAGTAGATTGATTATAACTCGAGTTAAACAGCCCTCCATGCTTTAAATCCCTCAATCCCTAAACATTTATGTTGACCCCACTCGACCTCAGACTTCCATAGCCCTCTAGTTAACTGAAGAGAAACTTACTATTAGTCCGTTGTTGTCTGTTCTGTCTCATAAGTTATCACTGTTATCCTCTGTTTATCCCTATTTTTTAGCGCATATACAGAGGATCCTACAAAATAAGTAAAGGTTATCATAATAAAGTTGAACTAACTTTCTTTGCTATTCTTTGTTAGCAAAGGTTATCATTTCTTTTCCATCAGGATTAGATTGTGACTGGTAGCTGTTGTTTCTTGTTGGACATTAATTGTTATGAGTTGACTGGTTTGCTAGAAGAGAATGTGCAAGCAAACTCACACAGCTGAGTGATTGGATCATTTTGTTTAGTTTCTTTAGAAGTGCATGCAAGATATATTGAACTGGTTTTTAAGATTTTCACTTTTGGTTAGTCTGTTAATCGATTCAAAGGAAAATGATACAATTGGTTCGTAAAATCTTAGGCACCAATGCTGTACGCTCATGCCTGTACATGAATCTATCTGCAATAACTCTAGATGATTAGATTAAGATAATCGCATGTCAAACTCCTAAAGTTTTGAACGTACTTTGGGAGCCTCCATATCAATATATCCTCTAAGATGATGTCTAACAATGGCAGAGGAAAAGAAAACATCTTGCAGAAGTTGAGTTTTTCTTATTGTGTTTGTATAAGAGTTTTTTTCCAGAGAGTAGTTACATGACATTCTCCTCATGAAACCAGTAAGCTACTTTTCATGTATAAACTGAAAATTTTGACTTTAGTAAAAATACTTGATTATCCATGTTTGAAAATGAAGGAGTAAATTACTAGTTTGGATATCTACCTTTTATATAAGGTGTTATAATTAAGTTTTTGTTCTATTTGATCAAGGTTGAGGAAGTGAAACCTTTCTTTAACTGTTTGTCAGGATCCTCTTAGAAGTGTTGTTGTAGATTCTTGCATACGAGTCACAGACAATGGGAGGGAAAGCATTAACAAAAAAGTATAAGCACAATTTCTTTGTGGTTTAATGTTAATAGTTGTCTCAATTTCTGTTCCAATCAATATGCACCAATGCAATATGCTTAATAGGAATTCCTTACACAAATTACAGGTATTCTTTATATTTACTCTTTACAATACTTCAAATCACTGTGATCAATTAAAGGTGAGATCTCTATTAGGCTATTTTTTTAAAAAATTTTAATGCTAAATCAAGTAATATGAGTGTTATAGTTAGGAGCAAGCCGCCTTAACTATATTAATGCTAAATCAGGTATTCTTTATATTTACTCTTTAGAAAGTTTTGCTATAAATCTATGCAGCATGCTCCTGATCTTAGTGATATTCTTGTAGCTTGCTCTAAGAGGAGATCACAGTCATTTAGGTAAAGTACCTGAATTTTTCATGCAATATGAAAAAAACTTGTATTGCAATGAATTTTCAAGATGTTTGAATCAAAAAACTTTGAATTATTATTCACTTGTGATGTTATCTTGATATTTTTATTGCATAACCCTTAATACCATTGGTGTTTCTATGCTTACAAATTAAGTGGTTTTAGCAGGAAAAGCCACTCAAATTCTTTAGACTGGACTCGTTTTTCTTCTACAAATTTGGATCCTATGACATCTGATGTTGTTGCTCCTTCACCTTGGATAATCTTTGGTTGCCAAAATGGTAAACGTTATAATTCAGATTTTGTTGATTGTGGTAGTTAAAATTATGCATACATATTCACATGGGAAGGTTGGTAAATTTTTTATTCAGTAATTGTTTTACAAAGAAAATTGAATTATTGAATATGGTCTTATCTCCAGAAGTGGGATGATCACCCTGCAATGTTGTGAAAATGGCAAACTGGAGTTGTGAAAGTCTAATAGGATGTTGTGAAAATGTAAGACTGTGTTCATAAACTTGAGTTATCAATAGACAACTCGAGTTCTGCATCCTATAAGCCTAATCACTCGCCGGTTACCCTTCAGTGACGCTATGAACTCGAGTTATGAATGACAAACTCGAGTTGTGAAAGTCTAACGGGATGTCGTGAAAATGTAAGACTGTGTTGGTAAACTCGAGCTATCAATTCATAACTTGAGTTCTACATCCTATAAGCTAATCACTCGCTGGTTACCCTCCAGTAACGATATGAACTCGAGTTGTGAATGGCAAACTCCAGTTGTGAAAGTCTAATGGGATGTCGTGAAAATGTAAGACTATTTTGGTAAACTCGAGTTATCAATTCATAACTCGAGTTCTGCATCCTATAAGCTAATCACTCACCGGTTACCCTCCAGTAACGATATGAACTCGAGTTATGAATGGCAAACTCGAGTTATGAAAGTCTAACAGGATGCCGTGAAAATGTAAGACTATGTTGGTAAACTCGAGTTATCAATTCATAACTCGAGTTATACATCCTATAAGCTAATCACTCGCCGGTTACCCTCCAGTGATGATATGAACTCGAGTTGTGAATGGCAAACTCGAGTTGTGAAAGTCTAACGGAATGTTGTGAAACTGTAAGACTGTTTTGGTAAACTCGAGTTATCAATTCATAACTTGAGTTCTGCATCCTATAAGCTAATCACTCACTGGTTACCCTCTAGTGATGATATGAACTCGAGTTGTGAATGGCAAACTCGAGTTTTGAAAGTCTAACGGGATGTTGTGAAAATGCAAGACTGTGTTGGTAAACTCAAGTTATCAATTCATAACTCGAGTTCTGCATCCTATAAACTAATCACTCGCCGGTTACCCTCTAGTGACTATGTAAGCTCGAGTTGTGAATGGCAAACTCAAGTTGTGAAAGTCTAACGGGATGTCGTGAAAATGTAAGACTGTGTTGGTAAACTCGAGTTATCAATTCATAACTCGAGTTATACATCCAATAAGCTAATCACTCACCGGTTACCCTCCAGTGATGATATGAACTCGAGTTGTGAATGGAAAACTTGAGTTCTGCATCCTATAACATTCAATTTTCACAGGTTATCTTTGGGTTTTCATAGGTTTTGTTTCACAACTTCACTGAAGCCATTCGCAATTGTATGTATAACATTCTCACAACAATAAAATCACAATTTCCTACATCTCAACACCGTCTCACAACTTCACCAATTGACGTGTTCATATGCTGTTTTAACGGTTTAGAAATTTCAAAAGTTGCAATTCAAACTTCCTCACTTAACAACAGAATTTCACAACTTATTTTACAACCTTCCTTATAACGTTTTATCCATATTTCGCAAACTTATCTTAACCCATGTAGATTCTCACAACAAAGTTCATAGGTTTTGTCACTGTTACATTTTATCCATATTTCCCAAACTTAATTTAACCCATGCATATTGAACCGTCATTCTATCAGCTGGAGAAGTTAAAATGAAATACATTTTTTAACACAACCACTTACCGAACTTCAGCATCGAAGCTCAATTTCGCATTCGAACACTGGTACCTCTGCAACTATCCAATGCCTTTCACCACAACCTCTCCTCACCTTCGCTCCTCCTCAAATCTACCCCAAATTTGTTCTACAGTGTCGCTGCTACTATCCTCTCTCAACGCCATGGAACTAGGGTCGACCAATGGCACCGACGACGCCAGAAGAAGATGAAATTTTGCCCTTCTTATCACGGCTCCCTCAATATTTTTCAATTTAAAAACTTTCAAGGTTACGCACATCATTTTGTCTCAAATTCAATATCCCAGTTCAGGCACTCGCAGTTTTTTAGAAATATGCAATTTCGGATCACCTTTTTCTCCTTTACTAATTTAAAAGTTCTTTTTGAGGGATTTTCCCAATCATATTTTATGTCTTATTGTGGCTCAAAATTCATGTGGTCACTAATTGCACTGTTTGGACATTTCAAGTGTGTCAATATTCACCATTCTATTCCCTTTAATACATAAAAGGCGGAAAGGAATTTTGGTGACTGAAATTCAGGATGTTAAATCTTCCATTAAAAAAAATAATGAATAAGCTATTAGACAACTTCATGTTGTATTAATTTATTTTGCCGGCTCAAGTTGTATTCAATTAGTGAAAGGCTTTAACATTCGAAGAGTGTGGTTTGAAGCCAGACTGGACTAGATGGTAGACAGTCGACCAATAAGAGTGACAAGTCATTTTACAATGTTAGGCCACTTTAAGAGTTTGGCTAGAATGAGCCGCTGCAAGCTAAACTTTAAGCTGGAAATGGCTAGCAACCAAAAACTGGGGACAATTTGAGGAGAGTCGGCCGACTCAAAATTTCAAGTACGTCATTATAGAATGGGAGAGGAAAAGGAGGAAGATAAAGAAAAGGAGGAAGAGAAGATGGGAGGAAAAGGAAGAACTTAGTATGCCTAGTCATAGGGACAATTGAAGAATTTCATTAAAGTTATAGAAGTAAAAAGAAAGGGCAGAAATGAGGATGACAATGGACAAAAATTGGGTAAAAAGAGGACGAAGGCACAGTATTAAGCAGAGAAAAAAGTTGCATTAGGAAAAGTTACATATAACTGGATATTTACTTTTAACCAATAAATAAAAGAGTAAAACCATCAATGTTCTTAAACTCGGACTAGACCGGCGAACATGGTACAAAAAGGACTGACTCGGATGAGTCAGCCTAATTTATCTATTTTAAATCGCCAAAGCGGCAGATCCAGATCAAAAACCAAAGAAAAAAGGAAAGAGTAGATCCTAATTGGAGATTGAAGAAGAAGGGAAGAGTAGACCTTAATTGGAGGCTAAAACAAAAACAATAGAGGTTGAAGAAGAAAACAAGTAGATCCAGTCACCCGAGTTGATTTTTTAAGAGCTCACCATATTTCTCCTGTCATTGCCCTCGTCAAGAACGCGAAGAAGAAGATAACGGAGGACTGGAACTATGGAAGTACACAGCAAAGAAAGAAGAGGAAGAGAAGCACGTTGCAAAGAAAGAAAAAGAAGAGAAGTGTACAATGCTGAGAGGATCCAAGACGACGAATTTTCCTTCACACACAAAGTTCAACCTAAAATATCTAATGGGCTATTATTAAAAAATATAATGTCCAAACTACCATTTTATTCCCCAATTCCTACTCACACGGATTTATTTAAGAAGTAAAATAAAAAGTAATTCATTTATGCCCATTGTTTTCTTTTTCTTCATTAATATCTAATTAAACTTTAAAAACATGTTTAAAAAATAAATAATACTTAATAACCACATGTATAAAAATATTAAATAAAAAATTTAATCATATATATCCATGATTTAACCAATTAATTTTTATAAAATACAAATTGACTAATAAAATAAAATATGATTTATTAAATTATATTATTTTAATAGATCAGTTTGAATCCGAGCTAACTCCGGTCTGATCCACTAACCCTTAAACCACTACCCTGACCGGGTTGGTACCCAGTCTGGGTTTTAGAACCTTGGAAACCATAGATGTGCTTTTTGACCGTGGGACTAGATAGTGAATTTCTAAATTATTGAATATTACTTTAATTAATAAAAAAATGGAATCATGTAATTATCCTATGCATATGTTTTTGCTAAGTAACTAACGGACAAAATGAAGGAAATTTTTTATTTCTTATTCTCTTGCAACTTTTTTATATTAAATAATTAATTCACAATTTTATATTTAATTTTAAAAAAGAACTTGTTTAATTTATTTTTAAATAATATTTTTCAATAATTTTTCAAGTAATATATAATATTATTATTTTTTAATTATTATATTTCTGATTCGAACACCAGTCTAACCGATTAGACCACTAGGACCGCGAATCATTGACTTTTCCAGTTTGATATCCAGTCTAACTTTTAAAACATTATGTTTGAATAACAATATGTGATGAGTCGTATGCCTAGCCTTTATAATGACTTTGTTTTGAAATTACTCAAACATTTAGAAAGATATTTTATAACTCAAAAGTCCAATAAAATTTAAGGTGCATATGACAAGTTTCAAGCCAAGAAATAATAATAAGTTTATACTACTTAATTGTTATTGAGACATTTTAGCAATTAGATCATTCTTTTAGAAAGGTAAATGTACACTTAGCACCCTAAACTATTTTAGAGGTGTAATTCGTACATTAAAAAATTTAGGGATGCAATTTTTGCCCCCAATATATAATTAAAATGGAACAATCCCACCCTTAACCTAACACCTTCCTTAATTCCATTTTTTTATACAATACTAGATTTCATTAAGCTTTAAAACTTAATACAAAAAAAGGTACTCAAAAAATTGCCCCTTCATCCTTCATCAACAAACCACCTCTTGAAAAGAAGGTGGTAGTTCATCAAGAAAAACAAAATTTCCCTCAATAGTATGACCCAGCTTAGCAATATAATATGCTAGTACATTCTGTTGTCTAGGAATGTAGCTCAAAAGAACCTGCTAATCCTTAGACAACCATAACCTAACCTGTACAATGATATCACTAAAAGGATGATTTTGATCGCCGCCCCTCATTAATAAATTATGGACTCAATACAATCAGTGAAAATAAGAACATGTTTGAATCCTTTGGTCTTGCATATCTGTAATCCCTAAATAATTGCAATAAACTTCATCATTGATGGACGTCTGCCATGAGTTTACAGCTATAACCACCAGGCCAAACTCCCACCTCATTACGTAGGGCTCCTCCATAGCTACTCTGTCCCAAATCCAAAACCGATCCATCTACTTCAAGGTGCACAAACCCTATTCTTCTTGTCAACGTCACCTCTGCCACATGTGAATGGTAATTATAAAAGTGAGATTGAGAAAGTAAGTCCTGATCCCAACTAGCCCAAAAGAAGCTAGAATGTGCATCCTGGGAACTAGGTTGTATATCTTCGCCAAATAACTTTTTGTATCTACTAGCCTATATGTCCCAACAAACATAACCAAATAGAGTAGACCATTGAACCTTTCTAGTAAAGTCTTTGTCCACTTTATACTTCAGATTTTAATATGTCCACTCCTTATCCTGTAAGGAAGAGAATTTCTCCTATAAGGTCAGGGTGACAATTGAAATCCATTGCTCACAAGCATTGGCACAATCCTGTAACAAGTGCATCGTCTTTTCCACCGGCTCACATCTAAACAAACATCTAACTGAATCTATTAGTCCTCTCTGAAAATGGAGCTGCACTATATGTGTAAGTCCATGTGAAGCTAGCCACATAACGGATTTGATCTTCTCCGGCACTAACATATCCACAGAATCTTCCAGAACGTATCTTTAGAGCTATGAGTACCTGCAAACAAAGAGTGATAGGTAAATTTAATAGTAAAACAACCATTCGAAGAAGGCTTCCAGTAATATTTGTCCTCTCTTCTTGCCTTACAAGGTAGATAGGCACACAAAATCTAATTGATAACTTGAGCATGGAACCACTGTCCCAGTTTATCCCAGTCCTATCTCCCAACTGATTGACATAATCAATCACTCTTGATTCCCTATCCACTAACGCTTCATATTCCGGAATGTGCTCAATTAACAGCCTATTTAACTCAGACCAATTATCATACCAGAATTATGACCACTCACCATTACCAATGTTTACACCCACTCCTCAAATTAACATATCCCATACAGTACATATACCCCTCAAAGTCATCAATAAATTTTTCTTTTTCACAACTCTAGGCATACTCTAAGTACTACATCCATACTTCAATTTAAGAATATGGACCCACAAAGCCTCCTTATTAGTTAGGAGATTCCAACATAATTTCATCAAGAACGCCTCATTTTGCTTCCAAAGATCCCTTATCCCTAGTCCTCCGTCTTTCTTATCTTTAGTTATTTGATCCCAAGAGATTAAATGAAGTTTCTTCTTATCTTCCTCCTCGCCCCATAGAAAAACTCTACTTCTCCTTTCTAAGTCTCTCAACAGACCTTTCGATAATAACATTATCTGCATAAAGCATGAGGTAAGGCCGCCAAAACAGCCTTGATGAGAGTAACCAGAATTGCCAAGTTTAGGAACCCTCTTTTCTATCCTGAAATTTTCTTCTGAGTCTTTTCCAAGATAGGAACAAAAGTAACATTAACGTTTTTTGAAAAACACATCTTAGCCTTATTCCTATTCATCTTCTATCCCGACGCATCACAAAAGCATTGAATACAATCTAATAACCCCTCCACCTGGCATTTTGAAGCCTTACCAAATAAAATAAGATCATCCACAAAAAAGAGGTGGGAAATACAAGGCCCTCCCCTATTCAGCTAGATTGGAGTCCTTCTACCCTTATCAATGGCATCCTGTATTATCTGACTCAAACGTTCCATATAAAGTAAAGATGTACGAAGAGATTAGGTCCCCCTGACGTATGCCCCTAGTAGAGTTGAAAGAAGATGTGGCTTCCCCATTCCATGGAACCTGAAAGGAAGCACTAGTAATACAAGCCATAATAGCCTCACATAACCTCTCCTTAAGCCCATGAGTCTATGGGTATCATAAATAAACGACCACGTTAATCAATCATACACCTTCTCCAGGTCTACCTTAACCTCCATCCATCCATTCCTACCACATTTGGTTTTACGGAGTGGATTACCTCCTAAGTGATTATAATGTTATCACTGATCTGCCGACCTGTTATAAAGTTACATTGATATTTACCTACAACTTTATCCATAATACCCTGAAAATGGGTTATGATTTTGGTAATGATTTTATAACTAACATTACAGAGTGATATCGGCCGAAAATCCATGATAGTCTGAGGACTCTCTATTTTGGGTATAAGAACTATATTAGTATGATTAATATCTCTAACCAAAGTAGGATTCCCAAAGAAACCCCTCACTAAAGTACAAATATAATCACCAATGAGAGACCAATATTCCTAGTAAAAGACCGCTTGGATCCCATCCGGTCTTGGAGCCTTGAAAGCCCCCAAGTCAAAAGTGGCCTTCTTGATCTCCTCATTCTTGACTAAGGATTGAAGTTGTTCCATCTCCTTCTCACTAAAACTCGAAAAGCAAGACTGAGTTTGTAGTTAGGAAGAACATATTCCATTACTACTAAAGAGCTTCATATAGTAATTAAGGGCTAAATTTTTCAGCTCATATTGATCAAATATCCAGTTTCCATCCTCTTTTTTAAGACCCTCTATTATATTCCTTCTCGTTCCAATTATTGTTATGGAATGAAAAAACTTATTATTTCTATCACCCCATTTAAGCCACTAAAATTGAGACTTCTAATACCACATCAATTCTTCCTATTCCATAACCCTGTTGTACTCCTGCCATAGTTCCCTCTCTATTGGGACAAGATGTTGATTATCACGTCAACCCCTTACACTTTCTACCCCCTAAATTCTTCTAAGGATATTCTTCTTTCTCTAACTAAGATTCCCAACTTTCTTCCTATTCTACCTTCAGTCATCCTCACAAACTTATTAACATTGTTGATCTATTGTTCCAAGCTCTAACTCTAATGCATTACATCAGCAAACCCTTTGTCAAGAAACCAAGCTGCTTGACAATGAAATAGAGGTTTTTACTGATATCGAGGCATGTTTGAGTTACTCTAAAGAAGAATACGTCGATGATCTAAACCAAACTTATTTAAATGGTAAAGTTTGGTGTAATGCCCTAAATTTTGATTTAAAGCTAATGACAATTATTAAAAATGATTTGGGGTATTAGAATGGATTTGAGATCTAAATTATTATTGGAAATGCCCAACACTCTATATTTTAGCATAATTATGTGATGAAATAATTATTTGGGCTAAAATAGGGGTAAATGGTGCATGAAGAAAAAGAAAAGAATTTGATTATGTATTATGGGGCAATATTAATTAATATGCCATACTTAGTGAAAAATTGAAAGAATATAAATTATTGGTCAATTAGTTAATGATTAATGGAGAAATTAATTACTAACTAAGGAGAAATGAGATATGTAACTAAATGGCTAATGAAGTGGTTAGAGTAACTAATTAGTTACTTACTTTATGAGAACCAATGGGAGTGGGACAAGTGTCAAGATGTGATGGTGGGAGAGTGGTTGGAAGAGTCAAATGGCAATTGTTTATTGCTTTTCTATCTCTTTCCGCCCTCTTTTTCGGTGCCAGCTATTATAGGTGAGGAAGTGCACTCATTTATTTCATCTTCTCCACTCTCATCTCTCTCTCATTTCCCTCTCTCTATGCGACAGCCATTAGAGGCCAAAGTAAAGGTGAAAAGCTTGTAAAAAAGGTAAGAAAATGACCTTTAATGCCAAAACTCCCTTCTATAAAGCTGTTCCATGACTTGAGAGCTTCACTTTCATGGTTTTAGATTTGTTATTTCGCGGTGTTTAAGCTCTCACAAAATTGTGGACATGGGTAAATCAAGGAACTCCTTTGGGAAAAGTTGTAGAGGTGAGTAAGATAAACCTTTCTATATAGGTTTTATTGTAATATCCCAAAAAGTGATTAAGGGCTAATGACTTCAAAAGTGGATGTAATTATTGTTGAATAAACACTTTTGAAGAATGTGTGATGGGAATTTGGATATTTTAATGATTCCAATGGATTCCTTGTGAAAATTTATGTGAGAATGATGTTTGGTATGAAAATGGAACCAATGGAAGCAAAGATGCAAAATCTAAAATTCTGTCCAGTGAAATTCTATTCTGGGCAGTCCGTTTGTGTGAACGTTTTTAATGACCAAATGGTATTTAAAAATTATGAAATTTTCCAGTCTTATAGTTCACATCTCAAGCTTCAAAATGGACATATAGTTTGTTCCATTTCGTTTTGTGAACCAGGAGATATAACTGTCCAAAGTTTGGGATGGAAACTGAACTCTGTTTTGGGGCAGTTATGAGTTTTATGTAATTCTGGAATTGTGTGGTGATTTTTATTAATGGCCAATATTTTTCCTATGAAGAGGACTTAAATATATTTCATTTGGCTTTGGAATCACCTCATTTCGATTTTTCTAGAATTAGTTATGATTTTTCAAAGTTTGGGCAGAAAATCTGCCAGAAAATCCGAAAATGGGAATTATGACATCATCTCATTAAAAGATGATGTCAGCATGGATTATTAATCAAATTGCTCATCTTCTTCAGCCATTTCACGCCATTTCCAGCTGAAGATAGTGAGAGAAAGTTGAGAGCTCTTAGAGAGAGAAAGAGGAGAAATCTCGCAAGGTAAGCCGATTTCTCCGACGATTTAGCTTCTAACGCGTGTAACTCCGATCCTAAGCTACTCCTCTTTATTCTTTAAGGTTGTGAAGCTCAAAATTTGGTGTTTCAAAGAGGCTAGGGTTCAGCCAAGTTTGGGAAAAGCCAGAGGGAGCTTGAGGTAACTTCCAAACTTTCGTATATTGCTTATTCTGGCTGCTGTGGGCAATTTAATCGGTGAAATTTCGCCGGATTGCCATTGGTTTTAAAGTTTGGAAATTGAGTTTCCTAGGGGTTATGCTGCCCAAATTGGGTCTTAATGTTAGTTGTAACCTAATGTAATGGTTAATAAAGTGGTTAGGAGTAGAAAGGAACGCGTTTACGGAGCCGAAATCGTAAAACCCCGATTTTCCCTGGAGAAGACCATTATTTCGGCCAGCCTTAGAAATGGGTCTTAGAGTTGGATTTTCAATGATTTGATGGTTCCATTGAGTTCAGGGGCGAAAATTAGGTGGGGTTACAGTTGGGCACTTTTTCAAAAAAGGCCGAGAAAGCATAATTACGGAAACACCCCTAAAACCCTAAAAGTAGGGCTGCCAAGGGCAATTTTGTAATTTGATATTGAATTTGATAATTCTGAGTACGGAAATGGATTCCTTGGGCGGAAATATGTTAGGATAGCCCATATTAGAATTTCGAGAAAAGTGCAACCGGTCCGGGTATGGCGGGCCCAGGCCGGGTCCCCGGGGGTATTTTTGTAAATTTTCATTATAGACTCATATAACCCTAAGTAACACTATGGAAGTGTCTAAATAGTGCATTTGGAATTGTAGGATTCGATATTTGCCCCCCTCGTGAGCCAACTACGCCAGCGAACGTCAGAAAGGAACGAGGTAGTGACTTTTCTTTTGTACCATATATGATGCATTGTATGTGTGTTATATCGTTGATTTGTAATGAATTCATATGCTGCGACATCTGTGGATTTGTGTTAGCACTATCATTCCAATAGTCCCTGAGTAGCTAACAACGGTTCGGGTTAGGGCGGTGTGCCTTCCCGGCGGAGAAAGGGGATGAGGATGAGGTGTGATATATGTGATTATGTGAGCCGAAAGGCTATTTGTGGAGGCCGACGGGCCATTTGTGAAAGCCGAATAGCTGTACGGGCTATAAGGCTATATGTATGCACTGCCACGCCAATAGTCCCTGAGTAGCTAACAACGGTTCGGGTTAGGCAGTGTGCCTTCCCGGCGGAGAAAGGGGATGAGGGTGGAGTGTGATTTGTGGTGCTGCTGCTGTATGATGATTTTCTTACATGCTGTGTGCTTATGTGTGGTATAAATGTTTTGTTACTACTGGGATTCTCTTGAATCTCATTCTTTCCTTTAACTAACCTTTCAGACAGGGCGAGTGGCTCTAAGGAGAAGCGTACGACCCGGAGCGGTTAGAATCCTGTAGGGACATCTATTTTGGTTATGTTGGTTAAACCTGTTGGACAGGGTGTCTGTATATTATGTTGGTTGTAAAGAATAGTTGAACGTAGTTGTGTAGTCCCCTATATGGAGGTTGTAAACCCTTTTTGTGTATGAATGGAACCCGGGGGTTGCCGGGATTGCTATTAGATATTCTGATATGAATGAATGTGAATTAACTGCACAGGTGATTATATTCGATAATTGAACTTGAGACCGGAATAGGAAAGAAGTTTTGAAAATTTTATAAAGTCCCTACTTCACAGGGAGTCTAAATGAGTTTTGAACTATTCGACGGTCTCTAAACCAATTTAATTACGTAATATCGAATTATAATTACGCTATTTAAGGCAGGGGGTTACATTTATAGCCATTGATTGGACTTTGAATTTCTGGAAATTTTGCCCTAATTTTCATAATTTAGGGTCAAGGGGGAGTATGGTATGTTGTTGTCATGGAAATGGTGAATTGTTTAGTGTTTTGAATGAACAGAATTGAATTAAAGCTTAAATGTGAAGTTTGACCACTTTGTGTTGGTTTTTGTGCATTAGGCAAAATAGGGCATGTCAATGGGTTGTGATTTTGGTCATTTTGAGGTTACCATTGTGTTCCTTATGGAAAATTGTATGGGAATAGGTTTGGTTAATGATTTTGGAGTCATTGGACACTTTGGTAGAAAAGTTCGAAATCTGTTTTGTGTGAACTCTGTTCTGGGCAGTCAGTTTACACGAACTTTTTGAATGACCAAATGGTGTTGGAAAATTCTGAAACTTCCCAATCTTTAAATTTCACATCCCAAGCTTCAAAATGGAAACATTATTTATGTCATTTCGTTTTGTGAACTGAGAGTTATTCTTTGCCAAAGTTTGGGATCAAAACTGAACTCTGTTTTGGGGCAATGGTGGATTTTGTGTAATTCTAGAATTGTGTGGTGATTTCTAGTATTCGTCCATATTTTTCCAGGAAATAGGACTTAAATAGATTTTATTTGGCTTTGGAATCACCTCATTTTGAGTTTTCTAGAATTCGTTATGATTTTTGGAAGTTCAGCCAAGAAATAGGATTTTTCTTGGCTGCGGCCAGCGGATTATGGGCCGCGGCCCAAATGCTTCAGACCTATTTTTGGCCACGGCCAACCCCCCAAAAATGACATTTTAGACTTCTAAAGATGGTCTTTGGTCAAGTGTTTTCCCAAACATTTAGGTATGTGTTTAGGCTTTGATTAGCCACCTAAAGGTCATGAATGGTAACCAACGATAAGTGTTATTCAAGTAAGGATTTGGAATAGTGAATAACCTTATTTCCTTGTTTCGGTTTATAGGGTTTGATATTCACCCTGATCATGATTCGGTGTTCATCTGATTGTGAGTAAGCTATGCTAGAGTACACGTAGAAGAATAAGTGTAGGGAACTTACCTCTCCTACATGTATTGATATTTGTGTTTGCGTATTGATGCATGTTATTGCTTTGCTTTATTATGTGAAACATATATGAATGATTGAAGCTCTGTTTCTATTTATGCTATGGCCATGAGTATGTTGTTGAAATATTGAGCATGTAGATATGTCATTATGTGAGCACGAGTTATTGTGATGCAAGCATGTCATGTATTAAATACTTATTTTGCATGCATATTGGTATTTGTTTCCTACTGGGATTCTCTAGAATCTCACCCTCCCCTACCAACATTTTAGACAGGGAAGGTAGAACAAGGATGGAGCAAGCATCCAAGGTTGATGAGTACTCCTTCGGGTTGTCATTTTAGTAGTTGGTTATCATGGTAGTTGGGATTATGTATAATTGGATATTGGATGTATATGTGCTTGGATGTATATTGGGTTATTTGGTTGTGTATTGGAGATGGATTTGTGTAATCCCTATTGAGGAATTGTAATGGGCAATTGTGCCCTACGTATCTTTAGTGAAGGTATGACCCCAAAATTGCCGGTATTATTATTGTGCACTCTAATATTTATATGAATGTGATTTATCTTCATGAGGTAATTGTATTCAAAATATGATTGTGAGACCAGGTTAAAGTGTTTGTGAAAAAAATTTGTGAAAACCCTATCTTAAGGATGGGAATGTAAGAGAGTTTTGATTATTATTGGTCTCTATTTCATTTTAATCACGTATTTCGGATATAATTACGGAAGAGGCTTACATTTGGTAAATAGGTACTGCTAGATCCATTGACAGTTTATGAAAGCCTAGTCTAACTATTCCTTGAAAAGATCCTGCTCCCATATATATTTCTCTCCTATAAAATCAGTTTCTATCAATCCTATCCTTGTAAT
Organism: Inga leiocalycina; assembly: GCA_963242795.1. Lineage (NCBI taxonomy): Eukaryota > Viridiplantae > Streptophyta > Magnoliopsida > Fabales > Fabaceae > Inga > Inga leiocalycina. The sequence continues at coordinate 31,066,657 of OY725332.1, forward strand.
AAATTCTCTGAATTGTCTCATGGACCGAAAATTGGGGTTGAACCTCCCTTTTAATCTTCTAGAGCCAGATACGCATTAAAATCATGCATAAGTAGCCACGGCTCAGTAGTAGACTCACTAAAATTGATAATATCACTCCATAAGTTCTGGCATAGTATAATGTTAGGTTCAAAATAGACACAAGAAATGAAGAAATACTCAGAGCTGTTTGTTACAGTCACCTTTAACTAAATAACTTCTGTGGAAGATGAAATATGTTGAATGGTTATCTCTTCCTCATTCTATAAGATCCAAATTCCTCGAGCATACCCAATAGCCTTAAGTCTAAGCCAAGTATTAAAGCCAAGGCGTTTAATAATTTTGTTAGCTTGTTCACCACTAACTCGAGTTTCACAAAGAATAAGAATTTGAACTCTTTTTCCCTTTATCACATCGCTAATTTTTCCCCAAAATTTTTTTGAGGAAGCATCCCTACAATTCCAAGAGAGAATATCCATTTAAAACATAATAAAAAATGGCAGAAAAAATAAAACCTGGAGCTGTTAATTACTACTCTGAATCTGAAAGCTCCCTAGTTGTCTCCTCCTCCTGCAACTTTCTGCAAAACATCTTTATGAGGTTGGATTTGCTTGCCATTAAGATCCCTTTCTTCCTTCCCTTCATCACTATTCGATTGCACAATACTAAGATTAGGTGGTTTGGGGGGCTCCAAAAACTCCTACCCTATAATAATCTACTGAAAAACATGAGTAGGAGTTTCTAATTCCATAAGAGCATATGCCTTCATCATTTTACTATGGCCTATTAGATTATTTAATTTATTAATGTCCAGTGACCCATCAATAGAAGTAGATCCAAAAAACAAAGTGGTAAGCTCTCCCACCTTGTTTCTTTTTAAATAGAGTGATTAATTTTTTTGGGCCTAAAATAATACTCTTTTTTTCTTCTCCGCTAGATTTCGAATTGGGCTTCCTTCTTTTACATTAGTCGGCCCATATTGGTGTACATTAGGAAGATGGGTCCTTCTCTTAGCTTTAATAGCCTTTGACTTTTCCTTCTCTTTCAATAACCTCTCTCCTGCCATGTCAATATCAATTCCCAGATTCTCACTTTTCGTTCTACTTACTTCTCCTTTCTCTATGACAATTTTTACCTTCTCTCTCTCTTGGATTCAACATCTCATCTTTTTGTACAGACGTTGCAATCGGTTCCTTCTATCGCCACTTCGTCGCAACAGTCTTCTTGAAACTAGGAGCTATATGCTTAGTTGATGGCAAATCCAAGATTGGATCTTGCAAGATACCATATCTCGACCCAGAGCCTCTTTCTTCAACATTCTTCCTTATACAGGTATTGAGAGTTCGTTTTGGTAAGTTGTTATTGTCCAAACCAATTTTTTGGAGCTGTTGGCGCACTTTTGATTTGACCTTGATCTACTCACCAAACTCCTCTTCTACTGCTACACTAGGTATAGGTATTAGAATAGGCATATGGTCATCTTTGTGCCCTTCCCTTGCTACCGTTCTATTTTTCGGTGAACCCCTCTCCGGCGCCATCATCTAATTACATTGGTTTAGAGAGCATATTTCCTGGGTGTGGCCATACATTCCACATTTGAAGTAGATAGCATTGTGTAGATTCTATTTCTAACAATGAATCTAGATTGAAGTTGTTTATGTAGATCCACTTCTACACTAACTCTTGCAAACTTGCCTATTTCTACAACATAATTTTTGTTATCCTACTAAGCCAAAGTATTTAGGTCATCTTTATTAGCTCTTCCAATTAAGTTACCAATCTCAAGCATACACTCCTCTGAGTAGGCATGTAATGGAACAGTAAGAACTCTTACCTACATTGCAACCTTTTTTTACCTTATTACAATATGGCTTAAAATTAGGGCTCTACCTCTGAACTATATGGTAGTAACCTTGTATCAACCATGGGCCCACAAACAAGAGTTTAGCACATAGTGAATTCTTTGTTGTTCTAAAAACAAAATAATTATTTAGTAAATCTATAAGCTCAAAATTATCAGAATGTAACATCCACCTTACCCTATCTTTTATCATGCTCAGATTGGATTTTTTTTCCCTAGCACTGTTAGTATAAGGGCATCCTTCTAGGGTCGACATAGTTCCCTGAATCTTTCATCCAGCACGTTTAAGCTTGGTAGCAAGCTCAATAGCTTTCTCTATTCCTTTGACATTGCTTGAGTATTTGCTTGTTCCTCTTGAAGCCATTCCTTGATCTATGCATCAAAGCTTTCATCCAGCTCCTTCTCTTCCTCCCCCATTAGCTTAGCCTTATAAGAAACCAAGCTTCTCGAGGTTAATCTCCCATCCTTCAACTTGAACTATTGTGTAGCTTGTGGTACCTTGTCACTTACCTCCTCCATTGTTATGTCCACCTAATTAATTATTTGTCCTTCCTTGTTTAAAACTCTAGTTGATATTCCATCTGCTTGCATTCTTTTAATATTTCTTCCCTTAAGCTCTTCTTCTTCTTTAGTTGCTTCCTTGGATTCAAAAGGAGTGGTTCATCAGTACTCAGTTGATTTGTGTGCCCACAAGTTCTCTCACTCATCTCTCTGTACATTTCCCTTCACGCTTTCTAACTCCATCTTCCTTATAATAGCTGGGCATTTATTTATTTATTTATTTTAAAAACATGTTAATGTGTTTAATTGCCACACACAAAAACCAAAGGACAAATATTAACACCATATGGATATGGTGTTTGAAAAGGTTTTAATTCTAGAAATCTCCCACAATGGATAGCAACTAAAATAATATTCATAATCCCTCATTCACCATGAATGTTAACAATAATAATCTTGAGAATATGGGTTCTACTTTGGCCAATTACCTTCCCTCTTCAAACCCATATTTCTTCATCTTCGTCTTCAGGTTTCCTCACCAGTGACATGTGTGGCATCAGCTTAGAGTGAGAAGGAGAGGAAGGTGAAGAAGAGCTTGGAGCTATAAAGAAGATGATGTACAAGATCATTGCTCTGTGGCCTGACGACATTGACCCTGCCAACAGGGTTTAGGGCCTCAAATGTGCCTCTCTCTAATGCTCCTTGTGATGCCCTATGTAATACCCCAAATTTTGAGACTCAAGGCTAGAGAATAAGCCTGAGATTAGTGGATTGCTAAGCCCCGGTTTAGCAAGATCCCAAATTATAATTAAGGGTTAATGACTCCAAAAGTGGATGTGGTTAGTGATAAATAACCCTTTTGGAGAATATGATGTGATTTGGCACTCGGATATGATTCGTGTGTGTTGTGAGCAGCACCGAAACCCTGTATTTGAGTTCAATTGTGGATTAACATCCAAATTGACTTAGAATAGAGGGAAGAATTGAATGGGTTATTGTGTTGGAAATGGTGTCATAGTGTGTTTTGATGTCATTGAAATTGGTTTGGAACTTTGGAATGGAAATGTTGCAATGTTAGGTTTTGAAATGTGAATTGTGTTGACATGTTGAGATTGTTGTGAAAACATGTCAATGAGATGTGAATTCTATTGATTTGGTGTTTCCAATGGATTCCTTGGGAAAATTTATGTGGGAATAATGTTTGGTATGAAAATGGAACCATTGGAAGCAAAGATGCAAAATCTAAAATTTTGTCCAGTGAAACTCTATTATGGGCAGTCAGTTTGTGTGAATGTTTTGAATGAAGAAATCGTGTCTTAAAATTCCGAAACTTTCCACTCTTAAATTTCACATCCCAAGCTTGAAAATGGACATATAATTTGTGCCATTTCGTTTTGTGAACTAGGAGATATGACTGTCCAAAGTTTGGGACAGAAACTGAACTCTGTTTTGGGACAGTGATGCATTTTATGTAATTCTGGAATTTTGTGGTGATTTTGGGTAATGTCCCATATTTTTCCTATAAAGAGGACTTAAATATCTTTCATTTGGCTTTCAGATCACTTCATTTAGATTTTTATATAATTAGTTATGATTTTTCAAAGTTAGGGCAGAAAATCTGCCAGAATTTCTGAAAAATCCGAAAATGGGAAATTAAAAATTATGACATCATCATATTGTAAGGTGACATCAGCATGATATTAGAAACCACTTTCCCATTTCTTCTTCAGCCATTTCCGACGGTTTTACACAAAGAAGAGAGGGAGAGAGTGTTTTGAGAGTCTAGAGAGAGAAGGAGCAAGAACTCAAAGGTAAGCTTGATTTCTCCGATGACTTAGCTCATAACCTATGTAATCCTTCCTCTAAGCTTCTCTTCTACATGGATTAAGGTACTTAAAGCTTAATTTTGTTGTTTAAAAGGGGCTAGGGTTCAGCCATATTGAGTAAAAGCTAGAGGGAGTGAAAAAATAAGGCTTTGTCGGCTTTTATGCCTTGGTAACCTCTTCAAAATTTAAACCAAGGATTGCAATATAGGGTACAATCCCGGATCGTCTCTCGAAGAGCCTTTTATTAATTACCTAGAAACTAAATGCAATGATTGACATGGAATGAGTTAAAAATGATCTTTGAGCTTTTTATCTAACAACTAAATTACAATTAAACTAAAATGCTTTTAAAACTAATATTTTTGGATTTCTGGAATAAAATTGATATGGAATGGAAATTGGTTAGAAATGCAAATGATGAAGATGCTCTTGGAAATGGTTTTCAATGACTATCCTTACTCAATTAAGATATTTGGAGAGTTAATTTACTAAGCTTCTAATATACCAAATCTCATTAACCAATGAGTCTAGCATCACAAGAGAGGAACCCCTACCCTTGAAATGTTATTAAGCCCTCTTAGTGTAATGAGTTTCTCTAAGCTTCTAATATACCAAACCTCAATTAGCATTGAGTCTAATGCTTAAACTCATGAATCCATTCAATTAAGCATTATTAAAACCCCTTAGAGAGTGACTATGGAATAAGCAATGCATTTAGGTTCAACTACAATTCCAATTCAATCAAACTATCCAACAATACCATGTTAAATAGATAGAAAGCAATAGAATCATAGGAAACATATATATAACCATATATATTGATGAGTACCAATCCTCATTACAAATTCCAAATCACAACAACTCAATCCATAGAATAAAACATAACTAAAATTATAGTCTCAATATATAAATGAATTCTTAAACCTAAGAAATCAAAAATACAATGAGCTATAGATAAAATAAACTCCCCTTTGAAGCACATATGAGCTCAAGTCATCTCCAATTCATCCCCCAAGAGCTCAAAATTGCCTAACCAATCATGAGAATCACTTCAAGAAACATAACCACATTCTGAATCAAACACCCAGCCATGAAATCACATATTAAAAATGACAAATCAGCATTTAATCAATTAAGCATTGGGGCTGGATTTGAATTCAGAAACAGAACAGAGGATAGACACGGCTGTGTGAGAAACAAAGCCAACCACGGACTGTGATGATGTCGGAACAAAGGAAGCTCTCCGGAGAATCAGAGAGAAGGTACGGTGGCAGTGATTTATAGTGGTAAGGAGAATGAAGAAGGAGGCGATGGTGGTTGGAGACGACGGTGGTGGTTTTGAAGGTCGTGAGTTGCGGCTGTGATCTCTGCTTCTCTCCCCTCTGGTTAAGTCTTCTCCAACTATCAGCTCTCTGATTCCCTCTTAGCTCCCTCTTTAAAATCCTCGTGACTCCAACGCTCAGCCCTCAGCTCCTCGCTCTCAGCTCTGTTCTATCGGGTCTGATCTAAAGGCGATGGAGATTGAGGTTCTCACCGGCAACAATGAAGGTTGTAGGCTTATGCTGCCGGCGAGAGTAGAAGGAGAAAGTGATATGCGATGGTGATCCTTCGCTGATGGTAATTCTTGATGCTCTCCAATGCGGCGCCTCACCACTCTATATCACTCTCAGCTGCGTGTTCGTATCAGTTCCTCAGTCGGGTATATGCATATCCAGATTGCATGGCCACCGGGTTGCCTGTTTCTGTTCCCAGATGACTCTCAGGTCTGATATGTTTCATTGGGCCTATGCTTTCTGTTTTTTTATTTTTTTTTCTTATATCTATTATGGGCTTGGCTTCAGCTCCATGGGCTTGTTCCCTCTTTGTTTTTTTCCTCTTCGGCCTAGCTGCGTTTTTGTCTCTTTCCCTTGTCTTTTGGGCTCTCCCAGCTGCTCCAAGTCCGCAGCTCCCCTCTCTTCTCTTCTTAGGCCTGTGCTTTCCTTGCAGCCCACCTTGCTTCTGTTTCCTTTTTTTTCCTTTCCACTTGGCCCAATAATTTGAACCTCCAAAAATCCTTAATTTATTTCTTTAGTACCTACAGTGCAAAATTAAGCACAAGGTGGTATCAAAAGTTCAAGGGACAATATAAAAGAATAATAATTAATGAGTTTTGACCATTTTGCACCTAATTCCCATTAATTCAAAATAATTGTCCTTAACTAAAATTAGTGCTTAATAATGCAATAATGTCCCAGGAAATATATTAAAATCCCAAATTAATCATGGGAAATTCATATAAAAATATGGTTCAATCAATTCCCCCACACTTAGACCTTTGTACTCCTGAACAAAGGGAATTACGCACAATTTTCTAAATTCCAATCATCAATGCAATTGAAAGACGAGCAATTTCATAATTGGAAAGCAATGTATCAATTAATCAAATTCCTCAAGTCAACACTAATCATAGTCAAGAGATGCAAAGAAATTAGCTAACCACACAATCCAAAATATTAGAATGAAGCACAAGAGAACTCTCAAGGAAATAGTGTTTAACTCATCTCACCTCATTGTGGTCATTTCACTCTAATTCATTTAATCAACACCTTACCATAGGCTTGTAACAACTCTAAGTTCTCCACTACTTATAGCAATAAATGCAATGAATTAAGAGGGCTTAAAAGACTTGTAATGATGGATGAAGGCTAGATGGAATGGATTAATAAAAAAAAAAGAAATAGTTGATATGCAAGTCTAAGTTAATGAATAAATTCATAGTATCTAAATAACTTTAAAACTCTTGCCAATTCTTTTCTAAATTCATGAACAAATGCCTTCTTGATATTTCTTTTGCTTTTCTCTCTTTGTTTTTTTTTTCTAATTCAATCAATTTTTTTTCTTCTCCTTTTTTTTTCAATCCAATTCTCTTTCTTTCATTTTTCTTTTGCAATACTTTTTTTTCAATTCAATTCTTCTTCTTCTTTTTTTTTAATCTTTCAAAATCACACTCACTCTTTTCTTTTTCAATACTCTTTCTTTCTCTTTTTTTTCTAACTATACACACTTTTTTTTTACTTGCTTTCTCTTTTCTAATACATGGCATTCCACTATATACAATGTTCAACTTCCTATTGGCAAACCACTTTGATTTAGAATACTATGAACACTATGAATAACAAGATATGCATACAACATAAGAATGGCTCAAAGGGGTAAACAAATGGTGATGAATGATGGCTTGTGTTTGGGTGAAAGGGTTTAGAATGAATGCCTCTTTCATTTTCATTACACTAATGCAAATGCCATTTTGAAAAAGAGTTGAAACAAGTTCTAGAAGATGAGGAGCTAAGTGAACATGCACACATGGAAAGAATTCAAGGCTTAATTAACCTTCCAATAAGGTTTCTCTCTAATGCTCACTCTAACACAATCAATTGCATAGGAAGCTAACCACAATGCATTCACTTAACTAATTCGAATGCTGACCTTACAAACACAATTAATCAAAACATTGCAATCAATTAACAAAAATGCTCAACTCCCAAAAACATTAATGATGTAGAAACTTCTTTTTTTTTCAAAACAAGGAGTAAGCAAAAATCCAATTGTGGGTTTATTTCTCTCCCTATTTATTTGAAAAGCAAATCATGGTTTCAAAAAGTTGCTAAAACACTAGAAATCATGAAAGCTCAAAGAATTTCTCACAAATCACATTCCAAAGTGACAAATGCGACCCTTTACCACTTAGGACATGCGTCAAAGCAAGTCATTCTTAAAAAAATTTTTGAAAAATTTTCTAGTTTAAAGCATTTTTCATTTAAAAACAACCAATTAAAGGGATTTAAAATGTATTTCCCTCCCCCACACTTAATCAACACATTGTCCTCAATGTGTAAAGCAATTCTAAAGAGAGTACTTAGCAAATGGAATTTCAAGGCACAATGGTAATTAAGTAGGGTAGTGGCCACAGATGCAAAGCATACAAAGGGGATTCTTATTAAGCCTACTAAACTAAGCGACTTCTACCTTTTTCTACTGGATTGTGTCCCTCCCCTACACTTATCTTCCTCATACAACAATTAAACCAAAAGAAACATAAGAATCAGGAAGAAAACAAGTGAGGAAAGAGACAACCTGTGTTAGAGAATCTTGACTCGTTTGAAGGAGAAGTTCTTATCCCTGATGAGAATCATGCATTTGTCTTTAAAAACAACTTCTCCCACATTGGATTTCCTTGGTGGAGGTGGCTCAGGATCAATCAGAAGAGGTCCAAGGATCTAAGGTGGATATTGGTTCCTTCGATGACCTTTCCAAGAATGTGCATGCAAAGGATCCGAGCAAACAGCAGTATCCCATCCAAAAATACAAACATGGAGAGATTTCAAGTGAAGTAAAGGCATATTAAGTTCCAAACTCTCCAAGTAAATATCACATCCAAGGAAATCAATGGTACTCCCATTAGTAGGAGTCAAACAAACAGTTAAATTCTCTTGTGTTTGCAAAGTGGAAGATGCGGAATCCAACTTAGTGTTGGGGTACACCACATCATCATTGCAATCACAAGAGATGGAAGGGAAAAGAGTGGAAGAAGAAAGAGAATTGTTCATATCATTACCACCTGAAACTTTTGAACTTTCAAAAGAATCACTTTCCTTTTCTATGTCGGGTGGTAAATCACAAGAAAGAATCATATGGAAAGATTCATTTTCATTTGTAAAATCATCAATTAAATCATTTGAATCTTTCCGTATGAAGCTATCATGTAATTCATTGGAATCAAGATAAAGATCTTTTTCTAGGCAATAGTCTTTTTCATTCACAACAACCACATTAGCATCCACACAAGATTCAACATTTTCACAAGTGTTATGCTTAGAAACATCAATAGTACAAGGACATGCATCAAGATGAATGATAGAATCAACCACTTTGCTTAATGCTTTCTTTCGAAACTCAACAAGCAAGTGGCATTTTTCATGATAACAATCTACACAAATATGATCTTCAGCACAAGAACATGAAGATATATCATCCAATTGAGTACAATCATCCCTAGTACTATGAAGAGAAGTATTTTCAACAGTTAAAGCATCACACAAAGAAGAATGAGCATAGTCATGAATAAGTACAATCAAATCACTACACTTAAACTAATGGGTGGAGCAATTACATTTTCAAACAGTTGAGGGGATTCAACAATGATTTCCTCATCCACCTTATCATTACTCAAATCATGAATTGCTTCATTAGTTAAGGTAGTAGGAGAGTCTACTTCTATAAGGATATGATCATTACCGAATGGTAAGGAAGACTCTTCAATACTATTTTAAACTTGCTCCACTTCATATGTTTGTGTGGGAATAGGCACCTGAGGTCCGAAATCTTCCACTTGTGAAGTGGCATATGACTCTTGAGCTTGAACTCCTTGTTCCTCCTCCACAGGAAGGGAAGACTCCTCTGGAAGTTGAAATTGCACCTTTTTGACTTTCTTGACTTGAATAGGTGGATTACATGTAGGCAATAGAGGAAGAGTCTCTTGTGGAGTGATGCACTTAGAAATCTTTTGTGACAGCAACTCTATATTTTTCTTAAATTGTTCAACATCTTTCTTCCATCGCTCCGCTTCTTTTGATGGCTGAGTGAGACGCTCAAAGTCCTTGGCCAAACTTGCACGCTCTTTATCTCTTTGCTCCATTGATCTCATTAGAGAGGCCATGAAATTGGAAAAGGTGTCCTTGTGTGACTGCTCCTCATTTATAATACAAGTCATTAGTTTCTGGAATTCTCCAATAACTCCACCAATAGAAGGTTCTTGGAGAGGCACACATGGTTGAGAATGATGTCCATAAGATGGTTGAAATGGTGGGAATAGAGGATCATAAGGTGGATGGCATGGTTGGAAAGTGGAATGGAATAAAGGAGAAGGGTCATGATATGGCATGTGGTTATATGATGGAGGATTAGAGTGAGGCTTATGATATGGGTTGTATGGTGGCGGAGAAGGTTCATGGTATGATCTATAGGGTGGGTAATGAGATTGGAATGAAGGTTGAAATGAAGGTTGTTGGTAGGGTTCATGGTATAGAGGGTAGAATGGACCTTGGCATTCTTGACCAATTGGACTATCTTGATATCCCAACTTGGCTTGAAGAAGCTGCAATGTTTGTTGAATAGCATGGATGCTTTCAGAGATAGATTCTTTCCTTTCAGTCGAATCTGCTACAGAAGAGTGAGATTGAAAGGATAAACCTTGATTACCATTAAACCAAGCCATGAAATCCAATCACAATTAATTCCAATGAATCACAAAGAGGATTATCTAACAAAACACTATAAAAACTAGGGGAAGAAAAAAAAATCTAAGAGAACACAAATGCAAATGAAAAGGGGGAAAAGGATTTCAAAATGACAAAAGATGCAATATGCTTTGAAAAACATGCAAAACTACCTAAACTAACTAAAATACAACCTAAAGGCTCAAGGTACCAATTAATCAAAGATTGACACTTAGCTACTAAGGAACCAATTACTAGGCTCCCTGGCAACGGCGCCACTTGAAGAAATAAGGCTTTGTCGGCTTTTATGCCTTGGTAACCTCTTCAAAATTTAAACCAAGGATTGCAATATAAGGTACAATCCCGAATCATCTCTCGAAGAGCCTTTTATTAATTACCTAGAACTAAGTGCAATCATTGACATGGAATGAGTTAAAAATGATCTTTGAGCTTTTTATCTAACAACTAAATTGCAATTAAACTAAAATGCTTTTAAAACTAATATTTTTGGATTTTTGGAATAAAATTGATGTGGAATGGAAATTGGTTAGAAATGCAAATGATGAAGATGCTCTTGGAAATGGTTTTCAATGACTATCCTTACTCAATTAAGATATTTGGAGAGTTAATTTACTAAGCTTCTAATATACCAAATCTCATTAACCAATGAGTCTAGCATCACAAGAGAGGAACCCCTACCCTTGAAATGTTATTAAGCCCTCTTAGTGTAATGAGTTTCTCTAAGCTTCTAATATACCAAACCTCAATTAGCATTGAGTCTAATGCTTAAACTCATGAATCCATTCAATTAAGCATTATTAAAACCCCTTAGAGAGTGACTATGGAATAAGCAATGCATTTAGGTTCAACTACAATTCCAATTCAATCAAACTATCCAACAATACCATGTTAAATAGATAGAAAGCAATAGAATCATAGGAAACATATATATAACCATATATATTGATGAGTACCAATCCTCATTACAAATTCCAAATCACAACAACTCAATCCATAGAATAAAACATAACTAAAATTATAGTCTCAATATATAAATGAATTCTTAAACCTAAGAAATCAAAAATACAATGAGCTATAGATAAAATAAACTCCCCTTTGAAGCACATATGAGCTCAAGTCATCTCCAATTCATCCCCCAAGAGCTCAAAATTGCCTAACCAATCATGAGAATCACTTCAAGAAACATAACCACATTCTGAATCAAACACCCAGCCATGAAATCACATATTAAAAATGACAAATCAGCATTTAATCAATTAAGCATTGGGGCTGGATTTGAATTCAGAAACAGAACAGAGGATAGACACGGCTGTGTGAGAAACAAAGCCAACCACGGACTGTGATGATGTCGGAACAAAGGAAGCTCTCCGGAGAATCAGAGAGAAGGTACGGTGGCAGTGATTTATAGTGGTAAGGAGAATGAAGAAGGAGGCGATGGTGGTTGGAGACGACGGTGGTGGTTTTGAAGGTCGTGAGTTGCGGCTGTGATCTCTGCTTCTCTCCCCTCTGGTTAAGTCTTCTCCAACTATCAGCTCTCTGATTCCCTCTTAGCTCCCTCTTTAAAATCCTCGTGACTCCAACGCTCAGCCCTCAGCTCCTCGCTCTCAGCTCTGTTATATCGGGTCTGATCTAAAGGCGATGGAGATTGAGGTTCTCGCCGGCAACAATGAAGGTTGTAGGCTTATGCTGCCGGCGAGAGTAGAAGGAGAAAGTGATATGCGATGGTGATCCTTCGCTGATGGTAATTCTTGATGCTCTCCAATGCGGCGCCTCACCACTCTATATCACTCTCAGCTGCGTGTTCGTATCAGTTCCTCAGTCGGGTATATGCATATCCAGATTGCATGGCCACCGGGTTGCCTGTTTCTGTTCCCAGATGACTCTCAGGTCTGATATGTTTCATTGGGCCTATGCTTTCTGTTTTTTTATTTTTTTTTCTTATATCTATTACGGGCTTGGCTTCAGCTCCATAGGCTTGTTCCCTCTTTGTTTTTTTCCTCTTCGGCCCAGCTGCGTTTTTGTCTCTTTCCCTTGTCTTTTGGGCTCTCCCAGCTGCTCCAAGTCCGCAGCTCCCCTCTCTTCTCTTCTTGGGCCTGTGCTTTCCTTGCGGCCCACCTTGCTTCTATTTCCTTTTTTTTATTTCCACTTGGCCCAATAATTTGAACCACTAAAAATCCTTAATTTCTTTCTTTAATACCTACACTGCAAAATTAAGCACAAGGTGGTATCAAAAGTTCCAGGGACAATATAAAAGAATAATAATTAATGAGTTTTGACCATTTTGCACCTAATTCCCATTAATTCAAAATAATTGTCCTTAACTAAAATTAGTGCTTCATAATGCAATAATGTCCCAGAAAATACATTAAAAACCCAAATTAATCATGGGAAATTCATATAAAAATATGGTTCAATCTGGGAGCTTGAGGTAACTTTCGAAACTTCAATCTTTGATTGTTCTCGCTGCTGTGATTGGAAAATGGGTTGGCCTAGGTGTTATGCTGCCCAAATTGATAATAAATGGTAGTTCTAACCCAATGTAATGGTTAATAAAGTGGTCAGGAGTAGAAAGAAACACGTCTGCAGAGCCGAAACCGAAATACCACAATTATTCCCGGGGAATTGACAATTTCGGCCAAGGCTAGTTTGGAGGGGTTAGAGATGGATTTTCAATGATTTGATGATTCCATTGAGTTCCGGAATGAAAATTAGGTAGGGTTACAGATGGTCACTTTTTCAGAAAATGCCGAAAAAGCATAATTACGAAAATGCCCCTACTAAGGGTAAATTTGTAAGTTGACATTGAATTTGATAATTCCGAGTCCGGAAATGGATTCCTTGGGCAAAAGTATGTCAGAATAGCCCATATCAAAATTTCAGGAAAAGTATAGCCAGACCGGGTACCGCGGGGCCAAGCCGGGTCCCCAGGGGTATTTTAGTAAATTTTCAATATAGGCTCATATAACCCCCAGAAACACTATGGAAGTGTCTAAATAGTACATTTGACATTATAGGATCGAATGTGAAGCCCCGAGTTGCTGGCACACAAATCGAGGAGAAAAGACTAGAGGTAGGGGACTTACCTTATTTGCATGTATTTGATATCTGCTTGTGTAATGATGTATATGATTGCTTTACTTGATTGTGTAGAGCATATTTGTATAAATGAAGCTCTGTTTCTGTTTTGCTCTGGCCATAGTTTTGTTACATGAAACAATGACCATGCAGAAATGTCATTATGGGGCATGCATCTAGATAAAGCTAACATGTCATACACATAGCATCTATCATGTATGGATATGGTATCTGTTTCTTACTAAGATTCTCTCGAATCTCACCCTCCCCTACCAACAATTTAGACAGGGCAAGTGGCTCGTGGAGGGAGCGACTAGGGCTCCTTCGAGATGAGAGTTGGTAGTTGGTTACCAATGAGTTGTAAAGACTGTATATGATTCGGTTGACTATATGGTTATGAATTTGAGATGAGATTGTGTAATCCCCATTTGAGGAATTGTAATGGGCATTAGCCCTGTGTATCTTTAGCGAAGGTATGTACCTGGCATTACCGGGATGATTATGTTGTGCACTCTGATATTTATATGAATATGATTTATCTTCGTATAGTAATTGTATTCAAAATGTGAAATGAGACCAAGTTAATTAAATTTTAAAAGGTATATTTGAAAACCCTATATCAAGGATGGGATTTTAAATGAGTTTTAATTATTATTGGTCTTTATTTCATTTTAATCGCATATTTGGGATATAATTACGGAAGGGGTTACATTTTTGGTATCAGAGCTGCAGTTCCTGGCATAGATGGGATTTTGCTAGGATGGGGGCAGTAGTTGCTACCTTAAGTCATAGAGAATGACTTGGTTGTTTGTGGTATATACATTAAAGTCTTTGCTAATTGTGGACATATGAGAATTGTGGACTATGTGTATACATTATTTGGTTATGGTGTAGTGGCGAATCATTATGGAATTGAAGGATATAATGGTTCGCCCAAGAATTTGATGTGTAAACCCAGAGGTGGAGGTAATGAGACCCATCATCTGATTTGAGAATGGCTGAAATGATTTTCAGGTATGTGAAATTAAGGGTCTAAGTCTTAGGATGAGCCTAGATGTTGGGTGTGAAAGCCCAGGTGGTGTGACATCACTGGCCATGTCATACTGGATTTGTGTGTTCAAAGGCCTTAAGACCTAGGGGACCGGTGTGCCCTAGGCTGGTAAAGATATTTGGATTTGTGTTGGAGTTGTGATGCTCTATGGAAATGAGGGAAGTGATTTTCAATTCAACTGAGGTTGAGAAATGAGTTGTGATCCAAAGATCAGACTTAATAGTTGAGCTGATTCTTAGGAATTGGATTTGACCTGGATGGTATGTGGTGCCAGAGCATGGTACTAGGCTTAAATTGAAATATGTATCAAGTATCCTAAGGGTTCTGGTTGTTAATCTAGCGCAGGAAGAAAGTTCTCTACTGAGGATTCAGATCAAAGAACACTACCTACGGGGAGTTTTGATTGGAAAGGGCTACCTACGGTGACACCTGATCGGTTAGGCTATTTGTGAGTCTACTACCTGCGGCTCATCGGTGGTTACGGTGTAAGGACCGTACCTTCGGGCCGTAGCATACGGGGGTGAGACTATGTGACTTTGTGAAAGCTGCTGTGACGATAAGTGCTAGTGTGCAGCCACCGTGATAACGAATCGTAGAGAGCAGTCACCGTGATGTTGAATCATAGAGTAGAACTATGAGAGCCCATATTCTTAATATAGCTCAATGGTACTAGGGGATGTATTGAGGCACTACTTACCCCTAGGTAGTGGCTTCGATCCCTAGGGAGGCAAAAAAAATCCTGCTTGGGGAGCGAGGAACTCTTGTGAGTCCTGGGTGGTGCGTTAGCCTAAGAGGGGTGAGACCAACCAACCCAGCCACCGGCGCGGGGCATCCCCTAAAGGGGGTAAAACTGGGGTGGGCACCACCGACGCGGGGCATCCCCAGAGGGGGCTAAAATCGGGGTGGGTGTGACAATAAAAAGGCGCGATGTATTGGTTATGGCTCTGAATAATTTGAGTTGAATCAGGCCAAAATTGGGCACAGATTGTTAGTGTGGTCAATTGTAGTGGGAGTTTCCTACGAGACTTGTTAGATCCCAAGTTTTGATGATAACAAAAGTCAATTGTGTACAAATCATGTTTTTATAAGTTTAAGAAATATTTATAAAGTTACCAAATGCATATAACAATGTTCTATGGTGTCTGCTGTCAAAATGAACTGGTGTGCTCGAGCATGAGTCTGGCACTCGAGCATGGAACCATTCTGTGCTCGAGCAAGTGCGAGTAATAGCCAGAAAGTGTATACCCGAGAAGCATGCTACTGTCATGTTTACTGATTCACTCAAGCACTGGAGACAGCACTCGAGCAGAGGAGCCTTTCTCACTCGAGCACATGCGAGTGAGAGTCTGCGAGTGCTTGGCCGAGAGCAAGGTTTGTCATTCTCCCTTGATGCACTCGAGCAGAGAAATCAATGTTCGAGCATAAGTGTCTTGTACTCGAGCACTAGCGAGTGAAGGTATGCGAGTGCTTGGCCGAGAGTCATGAAGATCATAAAAGCACAAGTATGCTCGAGCATAGCTTCATATGCTCGAGTGACACATCAGCACTTGCGAGTGAAAAATCTATCCCTCTCAAATCCTAATGCGAGTATTGGTATTAAGGGAATATTACTTGAGAATATTCTTCTCACTCGAGCAGGAGTATGTGTGCTCGAGTGAGGGACCACATCACCTGCGAGTACAAAATCTTACTCTTGCTAGAATGATATGCGAGTGCTGGCCAGAGAAGAAACTCCTTGTGAAAAATGCAAGGCCACTCGAGTAGAAGGAATTGTGCTCAAGTGAGGCCCCTCATCACTCGCAAGTGAGAATTTTGACTCTCTGAAATCCTATGCAAGCACACACTGAAAACTGAAGATCAAGGAGTAAAATTGTGATATCACTCGAGTGATGCTCTGCCAGATCACCAAATACACCAAGTCTCACAACGTTCAATCCGAATATGGTTTAACGTTATTTATTTATCTCATCATTACTTATTATCATTGTTTAACATAATTTTGAATGTATTATCAGTGTGATACAGGAGGATGAATGTTTGAAATAAACTAATACGAAGAAAGTCAAACAACGGCAGACAACATCATTACAAGCACGCACGTACCTACCGCATTCAGAATATTCAAACATGTGTGTGTCATTCCACTGTTGCAAGCCCCGCTCCTCAACGATGATTAACTCAAACGGGCAAAAACTAAACATCTATAAATACAGAGATTCAGAGATCGTCAAGATTAACAAAGCACAAGAATTCACAAGCATATACACGAGTCTCTGTTATTCACAATTTTCTCTGTATACACATTGATCTTTAGTGTTCATTTATTTTCTCTGTAAGAGAGTCTTTATACTATTCAAATTCTATTTTCATTTGATCTCAAGGTATTGGGACCTTGAGAGGGTAGATTTCCTTACGAGAGAAGCAGTTGAGAGAATTCCTTGTTAAACCTTCCACTCATAAGACTTATAAGATACAAGCAAAAGAGAACGTTGCTGCTCGTAAGACTTACAGTGGTGTAAGCAAGAGAGAACGTTGCTGCTCATAAGTCTTGTATACATAAGCAAGTGGGAAAGGTCTTAGGTTGTTTTTCTGCACGTAAGACTTGTCGTAAAGGGGAGAGAAATTTCTTAGTGAGAGAATATTTCTGCTCGTAGTCCTTTTAAGGACAATTGTTGTTTATGGCGTTCTGAGAACCCATTGAATCTTGGAGGTATAGTGAAATTTTCAGTAGGTCTTGATCTCTGAGGACTAGACGTAGGCCTGGTTGTTAGGCCGAACTAGTATAATTCTATGTGTTCTAATCTTCTCAACTCTACTCTATCTACTCTATTTTTCATATCTCCACATCAAGCGAAAAATTTATAACATCACCCAATTCACCCCCTCTTGGGTAAAGCTTGCCTCTTTCAGGACTCCTATTAAATCACCTTGACATTGTTAAAGCATATATGAGGAGAAAGACCTCAGAGTATGTAGCGAAAGCGTGGTGAATATAATGTGTTTGAATACTGCGCTGAGTAGGAGCTCAAGTTTGTAGAAGGTGTGATGTGTTAGTGATTGCTTCGAAGAGTACAACTTTGAAGTCCAAATTATCTTGTGAGAAGGGGTCTTGAAGGATCCCGATTTGGTGAAAAGAATTCTCAATATGAAGGTGAAACTATTAAGATGCCAGTTCTAGCTTGTTGTGATTGTATTGTGAGTCCATCTCCCCGGTTGGGCCATATCGGGTTGGTCTGGTAGGCTGCGTCTGGTAGGCAAAGGCTCAGGATGTGACGGATATTTGTGTGTCTTTCACCTGCGGCCGCATAGGGTGATTCCCATGGCGGAGGACCGTTCTGCTAGGGCGGTAGTTTACGGGGGATTGACTATCTGGAAGCCAGAGTGGCTTTGTGATTGCCAGAGAGGCAATGTGATATGTGTATGCTAGTGAGGCAACATGTATGTGTGACAATTGTGAACAAGCTAGGATTGAGGTGTGGTTGTGGCCACAGAGCAGAGCTAGTTTAGCTGATGGCGAATTCGACTACATGATTGGGGGTTCTCAATTCTGAGGGCACTTACCCTGGTATGGCCAGCATGGCTAGCCACTTGGCTGGTTGCACCGGTGTTGACCCAAGGCCAAAAGGTAGTGCATAAAATTAGAGTCTGCAATGTGTGTTGGTATGAAAGCTATGTGATGTGCTCTGACATTTGCCCTGGTACTGAGTAGCCTCTGTCTGAACATTGTCAGAAAGAACAAGGTAGTGACTCTTTCTCTTATGCTATGTATAAAACATTGTATGTATGTTTGTCATGCATTGAGATCGCAGTGAAAGCTGACGCATAGTGTATACAGCATCGAGATCGCAGTGAAAGCTGACGCATAGTGTTTATCGCAGCGAAAGCTGACGCATAGTGTTTACAGCTATGAGTGCTGTTGTATATGGCGTGAGCCATGTATCATTATGATGCTGTTGAACATGATCTTACATGTTATGTGTTTTATACTGTATGAGTGATTTGTTATTATTGGGATTCTTTTGAATCTCATTATTTCCATTGACTAACTTTCAGATAGAGCAAGCGGCACCAAGGAGAAAGAGGGTAGGATAGTACGTGACCACGCCAATAGTCCTTGAGTACCTAAGAATGGTTCGGGTGTGTGCAGTGTGCCTCCCCGACGGAGAAAGAGGGTGAAGGTGGTGTTGGGAGATTGAGACTCTCGACCAAACGCCTGGATAGAAGAGACTACGATTCTAGGTGGGCCGTTATGGTAGGGTGCTTCAGATAGAAGAGATTGAGATTCTGGAGTGACTTGATGTGATTGTGGTTGAGACCCAAAAGTCCCAGTTACCACTAGCGGAGTCACTGATGGGTGTACGGGTGAGGGTGACACCATAAAAGTTGATACGGTGAAGTAATATTGTGTTGTGAGACCCAAAAGTCTCGGTTACCACTAGCCGAGTCATTGGTGGGTGTATGGGTGAGGGTGACACCGTAAAAGTTGATACGGAGAAGTAATATTGTGTTGTGAGACCCAAAAGTCTCGGTTACCACTAGCGGAGTCACTGGTGGGTGTACGGGTGAGGGTAAGGTTGTGGATGTGAATACAGTGGAAGAGTTTGTGTATACAGCTAAGGCTGTCATTTGATGTATTGAGGTTGTGGAGTTTTGGGGTTACTCCCGGAAGGAGTAACTAGTTTGAGTTAAGCAGAGTGGTGGCCTATGCCGGCCAATTGCCAAGATCTTATGATATGGCTCATAAGTTAGAGCCTCCAGATATCAAGATGCACTAGCCACTTATGAATTAGGGGGCTTGCGATAATTGTGGTTATCTTATGATGGTTTTGTGGCAATCGTATGTGGAAGCGATTGCATCTATTTGGCAAAAAAATATGGTGATTTGGTTTGTGTGGCAATCGTGAAATGGGCCGATTGCAGTTTAGGGCAATTGAGTTGCATTCATTGTTTGAGATTCTTGCGAGAATCGGATTTGTGGAGTATCATCTGTGTGTGTGTGGTCTAGAGGAGACCGTCCCAATATGAAATGAATTGTGAAATGGAAGCTGTCATGAAGAAGCATCCGTAGTTTTTAGATTAAGTGGTATGACAAATTTCGAGGACGAAATTTATTGAATGGGGGGAGAAATGTAATACCCCAAATTTTAAGACTCAAGGCTAGAGAATAAGCCTGAGATTAGTGGATTGCTAAGCCCCGATTTAGCAAGATCCCAAATTGTAATTAAGGGTTAATGACTCCAAAAGTGGATGTGGTTAGTGATAAATAACCCTTTTGGAGAATATGATGTGATTTGGCACTCAAATATGATTCGTGTGTGTTGTGAGTAGCGCCGAAACCCTATATTTGAGTTCAATTGTGGATTAACATCCAAATTGACTTAGAATAGAGGGAAGAATTGAATGGGGTATTGTGTTGGAAATGGTGTCATAGTGTGTTTTGATGTCATTGAAATTGGTTTGGAACTTTGGAATGGAAATGTTGCAATGTTAGGTTTTAAAATGTGAATTGTGTTGACATGTTGAGATTGTTGTGAAAACATGTCAATGAGATGTGAATTCTATTGATTTGGTGTTTCCAATGGATTCCTTGTGAAATTTTATGTGGGAATGATGTTTGGTATGAAAATGGAACCATTGGAAGCAAAGATGCAAAATCTGAAATTTTGTCCAATGAAACTCTATTCTGGGCAGTCAGTTTGTGTGAACGTTCTGAATGACCAAATGATGTCTAAAAATTCTGAAACTTTCCAGTCTTAAATTTCACATCCCAAGCTTCAAAATGGACATATAATTTGTGCCATTTCGTTTTGTGAACTAGGAGATATGACTGTCCAAAGTTTGGGATGGAAATTGAACTCTGTTTTGGGACAGTGATGCATTTTATGTAATTCTGGAATTTTGTGGTGATTTTGGGTAATGTCCCATATTTTTCCTATAAAGAGGACTTAAATATCTTTCATTTGGATTTCGGATCACTTCATTTAGATTTTTCTATAATTAGTTATGATTTTTCAAAGTTAGGGCAGAAAATCTGCCAGAATTTCTGAAAAATCCGAAAATGGGAAATTAAAAATTATGACATCATCATATTGTAAGGTGACATCAGCATGATATTAGAAACCACTTTCCTATTTCTTCTTCAGCCATTTCCGACGGCTTTACACAGAGAAGAGAGGGAGAGAGTGTTTTGAGAGTTTAGAGAGAGAAGGAGTAAGAACTCACAAGTAAGCTTGATTTCTCCGATGACTTAGCTCATAACTTGTGTAATCCTTCCTCTAAGCTTCTCTTCTACATGGATTAAGGTACTTGAAGCTTAATTTTGTTGTTTAAAAGGGGCTAGGGTTCAGCTATATTGAGTAAAAGCCAGAGGGAGCTTGAGGTAATTTCCGAAACTTCAATCTTTGATTGTTCTGCCTGTTGTGATTGATTTAATCAGTGAAATTTCACCGGATTGTCTTTGTTTGTAAATTAGGAAAATGGGTTGGCCTATGTGTTATGCTGCCCAAATTGATACTAAATGGTAGTTCTAACCCAATGTAATGGTTAATAAAGTGGTCAGAAGTAGAAAGAAACACGTCTGCGGAGCCGAAACCGAAAAACCCCAAATTTTCCCGGGGAATTGAGAATTTCGGCCAAGGCTAGTTTGGAGGGCTTAGAGATGGATTTTCAATGATTTGATTATTCCATTGAGTTCAGGAGCGAAAATTAGGTGGGGTTACAGTTGGTCACTTTTTCAGAAAATGCCGAAAAAGCATAATTACGAAAACGCCCCTGAAAATGCCCCTGCCAAGGGTAAATTTGTAAATTGACATTGAATTTAATAATTCTGAGTTCAGAAATGGATTCCTTGGGCAAAAGTATGCCAGAATAGCCCATGTCAAAATTTCAGGAAAAGTATAGCCAAACCGGGTACAGCGGGGCAGGGCCGGGTCCCCGGGGGTATTTTAGTAAATTTTCAATATAGCCTCATATAACCCCCAGAAACACTATGGAAGTGTCTAAATAGTACATTTTGTTAGATATGATTAGTTTTGATGATGTCAAATATAGATATGAAGTAATAAGAGCAAAAAGTTTATATAATGTATTTCTTTGACTAACTACTATATTTAATATTACATATTTTGTAGATTAGTCAAGCAAAGAATGAAGAAGATTGAATTAATGAAAATGAACAAGAGGAAGAAGAAGAAAAGAAATTGAAGATAGTCAAGGAGATGCCTACTCGGATTATGAAGAATGATTATCAAGAGGAAGATAAAAAATAAAGTTATTGAAGAATGAAGAATTTGGTAGATCTATCATGAATATCAAGATTCAAGTTGTTAGATGTGATATTGGAGGTTTCTATAATGTTACCGGAGGTTTCTATGATCAAATAATGGTTGGAATATGTTAATATGAAGCCAAGATGACTTATATATGAGTTTTGGCACTTCTAGAGGAGTTATGCTCGAGCACAAGGTGTTATGCTCGAGCACAGGAAGAACATGCTCGAGCACAGCTGATTTCACTCGAAGCACGGGTGCATACTCTGTTCTACTCTGTTCTACGTTCAGCTTGAGCGAGGTCTGGTATTTTGATCATATCTCTCAAACCACACGTTGGATTGACCCGAAACCGGTGGCATATGAAAGAGGACTCCCAACACGTAAAATTGGCACCAGAATCACATTGAAAGAAGATCAAATGAAGGAGCTATGATTCGTCGAAAATGAAACTGAAATCACCGTCTTTTTCTGACACAGGTTCGGTATTTTGAGTATATCTCACAAACCACAGATCGGATTGAGACGAGACCAGTGCCAAATGAAAGTAGACTCAAAGAGCTTTCCATGGATAGGTAATTTGAATAATTCGAACGTATATTCTAGGAGCTATGCCTTCTGGAAGTTGATGCTTGTGCAGACTTGCGAAATATACACTCTTTCGATCATAACTTGCAGAATACAAGGAGTTTGGAGTTGATTCTTGTTGCATTGGAATGCATATGATAAGAGCATTCTTATGATACATCATTTGAATCAAATGAATCAAATTTTTCTAAAGGGGCCCCACATCACCCGCGAGTGTAAAAACTGACTCTCTGAAAAATGTCGTGCGAGTGATGTCCAGAAGCATATGAAACGTGAAGAAAGTTGCAACACTCGAGCACTAGGATTCATGCTCGAGCATTGGATCATTTCTCACTCGAGCAGATGCAAGAGAAGAGCTGCGAGTGACAACCCGAGAAGAAGCATGCACGTGAAAACAGAAGACGCACTCGAGCAGGAAGTTTTGTGCTCGAGTGATGTTGAGAATTCACTCGAGCAGATACGAGAGAAGAGTTGCGAGTGCTTGCCCGAGAGGAAGTCAGAACGTGGAAATATGAACTGCACTCGAGTGAGCCATATTGCACTCGAAGTGAAGTTCTGACAGAAGCAACGAAGAAACACAGAGCCTCATAGCTATCAATCCAAACATGGTTAAACGTTATACAATCATTATGTTTTCACTTGTTATTGTTTCTAAATATTATCTAACATATATTTCAAGTGTAAAACAGGAGATTAAATATTTGGGTTGTATCTTCAAGAACGGAGGTCACAGCAAATATCTTCACTCAACGTGATGAGTCACAGAAGCCAGAAAATCATCTTTTGACCAATGATCCAACATACCCATGACTAATACTTCATCATATTAGTGATTAAGTATTTTACAGTGTGAAACAGGAAATTTAACGGTGAGCTTACAGATTCAAATGAAAGAGTCAAGAATGGCGGGCGACATCATTACACACCGAGCATTAGCTACCTACCACGACAGAAGTTTGACCCACCATAAGAGATTGTCTGGAAACTCAAACAAATTCAAAACGCTCCACAACGTTACTACAGCTCAAAATGAATCTTCCTGCTGTTCAACAAAACGCTCCACTTTGCAACGGACAGAAGCTCATTTTTCAAATATGCTCAACGGACAAAATGACTCCAACGGACGAATGCTTACAACGGTCATCATCTTCATCAACTATAAATGAGATAGCATTCAACTTTGATGAGGAGCAGAGGAAGAAGAGTGAACTGAGAAAAACGAAAAAAAAAAGGACAGAGAGGAAAACGGAGAAAAACTGACACAGCGAGCAACTACATAGAAATGTGAATCCTCTGCTTCTACCCATACACTCTCTATTTTCAGTTTCCGTATTACTTATCATTGAGAGAGTGATTATTTGTATTGTACTTCAGTGAGCATTATACCCACTCTGTGAGAGAGTTTGTAAACACCTTCAACTATATTTCTGAGTTGATCTCAAGGTAGAGGGACCTTGAGAGGGTTGATTTTCTTACGGGGAAGCAGTAGAGAGAATTGCCGTAAGACATTCTGCTCGTAAGACTTACAAGGTGCAAGCAGTAGAGAACGTTGCTGCTCATAAGACTTACAGGGGTGTAAGCAGGAGAGAACGTTGCTGCTCGTAAGACTTGCATAAGTAAGCAGGAGAGGAAGATCTTCGGAATTGCTCTGCTCGTAAGACTTGCCGTAAGGGGGAGTATTTCAGTGAGAGATTTGTAAAAGGTTTCACAAGTACCCGGCTAAACTTGTGGGATTGTAAAGGCTTTTCTTGTGCCCGGATTAAACAAGAAGATAGTGGATTTGAAAATCTCAGGAGGAGCCTGGGGACTGGACGTAGGCCATCACAGATTGGACCGAACCAGGATAAATCACAGTTTGCATATTCTCTTCCCTAAACTCTTATATTTCCAGTATATATTATTTAATCTAACTGTTGATTTATAAACCTTCATACTTACCACTTTCGTTAAGATACGAAAAGATTTCTAAAGTTCTTAAGTTTTTATTATACACCCAATTCACCCCCCCTCTTGGGTGATAGCCGGTTCTAACATTTGGTATCAGAGCCCGGGCTCTTGTTTAAAGGACTTAACCGTCTCAAGAGTTACAATGGCTAATTTTGGGTGTTTTATACTTTCAGAAGGTTTTGATTATACAATTCCACCTCTTTTGAAAGATATTGATTTTTGGTTTTGGAAAGCTAGAATGACTAGTTTTATAAAAGCTTTTGATTTTGATATGTGGAATGTTTTTACAAATGTTTTTGATTTCAAACCAAGAAAGGATTGGACAGAAAGTGAAAAGAAAATGTTTTTGTTGAACATTAGAGCAATGAAAATTCTATATAGTGCTTTAACCGAAAATGATTTTGAGAAAATTAGATTTTGTTCTAATGCTAAACATATTTGGGACACTCTTGATTCTATGTATGCTTCTAACAATTGTGTTGAAGTTGAAAGTGTTGATAGTTCATGTGAAACTACACGCTACGCATCTAATGTGCATGAACAATTGGAAGTTGATGATAAAGATGAAGAAATCATAGAACATTTCCATACAGTCAACATGGATAGACAAGAAGAAGAGGATTCCCGAAAAGAGTTCAGTATGGACGAACATGAAAAATCACTCTCCAGAGCTCAAGATGAATTTAAGGTAAAAAGTTCCAATTCTTTGTGTGATTTTCATAAAAATGATTTTCAGAGTTTACAAAAGTTTGTTTCTCAACCAATTGTTGATTCTATTGAGAAAAGGAAAAATGTTTTCAAATATGCTGGAAAGTTTGTTGGGAAGAAAGAATATTCAAATCAAATCCATTCGAATTTCTACTCTCATGATCGTCATAATACTTGCATGATATCCTATAATGCATATCTTGATACGATTTGCAATTATTGTGGTAAATCCGGTCATATTTCTCATACATGCTATATTAGAAGAAATTCCCATGTGAGAAATAAGTATATTTGGGTACCGAAGAAACATGTAAGGGTTAATATTAACAATCAAGGACCCAAGTATATGTGGGTACCAAAATGTCCATCTAGTACTTTATGTATACAGGATGATCCGAAAAGAAATGGACATAAGGGTAAAGAAAAGATGAAAAAGAAGCCAAGAGTTTCTCATGCGCCAATAAAGAGGTTCATACCATTTATATCAAAAAGGAGAATTCTCAAGGCACCCATTGCTGGAGTTACAGTGTATAAACAGAGAAAGAAGCAATGGATAAAAGGAGTATGTTCTACCTCAACGAAGGGCTATCATAATGTGCCATTCAACTATCTTGAGAAGAACATGAAGAGGAGGATCTCTCATTCACAAAGAAAAAGATTCTCGAAGTCTACATCACATGAGAAAGCTTTGCATAATCCCAAAGCCAAATATGCAAAAACAGAACTTCAAAGAAAGATGCAGTGGGTATGCAGAAGCAATCCTCCGAATATCTAAGGCAAAGGTACACAATGATAAAACCTCCTATGCTATTGTTTGTAATATTTGTTGAGGTTTTATATTTTGGAACTTTAGGAATGAGCATTGCAAATGATTTTTAAATTATGTTTTCACATTTCTTAAAAATCCATTTAATAGACTTATTTATAAAGGTATTGTAATGCTTAAAAGGTTAATTCTTTATGCATGTATAATGATTTGTAAAGAAAATATTTCTCTTATGCATAAAGACATGTTTTATTCATTATGCTCAATTATTTCAAATTAATTATATTATTAGAGCATGTGAATTATGATTCCTACAAGGTAACCATGAGTGGATCCAAGTAAAATTGGATACCAAAGGAAGAAAAATATCTATAAGGTTTTGTAGGAAAGAAAGAGCTTTATCTCAAGATTATGACTACATAAGATTTCAATCAAATCTTGGTGAAGTTGGACCTTGAGGCTACATCTTAAATATGTAAACAAAAGAAGGCATTACTTGAGGCAACACTGCAAGTGCCTAGCTAGCAATAAAGGAAGAAAAGATGCACAGTGAAGTATTACTCAAGTAACTAATCAAGTAATCATCATCACTACGTGACAACTGGGAGTGAATGTTCAAGTGATAACATCAACTGGAAGATTGGAAGGTAAAAGTCAAGGAATTATGCACAAATGAACTCCAAAGGATAATTTCTCAAGTAATTACGAGATTATTTGAGCTCGGTACTATCTTCTTTATTCTTACCTAATATTATGCTTATATAAATTGTTTATTTGGGTAATGAATAACTTGCTCATTATTGCATATCATTAGCAATCAATCATTTATGGGTTTTTAAATTGTTTTTAGATTGCTAAATGAACTGAAAATGAAATTGTGCATAATCTTTCTATGTATTTGAGTTTCGAAATGCATATTTCAAAAATGTACCTAGATTCCAAACTATGCATAATTTTTCTATGAATTGGAAATTTGAAATGCACATTTCATAAATTTACTTGAATTTCAAATTCATCTTGTTATAAAAATACATACACATTATTTGAAAATTATTCATATTTTGTTCGCATTCAAATCGGTTTCAAAATTGGAAGTTAATATTCTTATACTGAAGTCAGAATGCTTCAAATTCATTTATCAAAGTATTTTCCCATCATTGACACAGAGATCTTAAATGTGCTATCCAATACTTGAACTCTCTTCAGTCTTTATTCCTTAACATGCTAGACCTTATATCTAAACAAGTTAACTATCTATATGAGTGTCAAGTATATTCCCTTGATAAAAATTCAACTTGTGAAAGCCTTGTGCCTAATACATAAATCATTAGTTGGCCACGTTATTCTATGCATTATAAATGTTCATTAGTGCATTAACCATTATTGTGGAATAACTTACCGGGATATTCTAAAACTCTAGTCATTTTGATCAATGAGTATGTGCTTCATCATCCATAAATTCTTATACTCATATTGTTGCTCAAATGCATTACCATTTGTCTTCATCCATTTTTGAGTAACTAGAATCTTGCACTTTAAGTCTTGCTGCCTCAAATGTTTATCCATTTTAAGACGCAACTCTAAGAGGCGAGATTATCTCTTGATCTATACTAAAGTCATCATTCTTATATATGTCAAGATAAACCATTTTGGCTAATTCATTCTTCATATGACTTTTGTTCTTGAGAAAATTCTCCAACATGTTAACTCTTATAATTAATATGTTATCTTAGTTGAATTCCTTAGTGAAGCTTTCTGATATATATTTTATAACTGTTGACTTCCATTGTTTTTGACATAAGCATTGGTATTTAACAAGCTTCATAAATGAGTTTTCATGTATTCAAAATCTTAATGTCATAATGCATATTTATGATTCGAAAGAACATATGAGATTTTGAAATAATTTGCATATTGCATTATCATTCTTGAAAATTTGGTTTCATTCATGATTTATCATTTCATAAAAGTTGGTCATTATGGATAGATTCTCTACTCTCTTTGATCCAACTTACATGGATTGCACGAAAATCTTATCAATGACATATCTTTTAAAGTGTATTTACAAATTGTCATTGATCATCATCATTCTTGGTATCACTTATTCATCATGCTTCATGACTCAATGGATTGAATTTACTAGATAAAATTATATCTTAGTATTTGTTGGTTTATGATACTCTTTGCTCAAATTTCATATGAATAATTGTATAAGAGCATAAGAGTTGTTATATCTAATATCGTACGGACCCAAGAGAAGTTGGGTACCAAAAAGCATATCATTATACGTTTGCAGGAGTTGACCAAAATGCTCTACTTTTAGATACAAAGACCAAAGGCTAACATAAAAGACATGACTGATAGTGTTGCAGCGTGAGTTGAAGCAGAATATGTGATATTACTCAAATGACATCTCACCACTAGCAAATAACTAGCTAGTGATACAATCAGAGAAAGAGAAAGAGAAGGAAGATCTCTTAGTAAGCCCAAAGGAGATTATTTCAAAGCAGCACAGAGTAAAGAATAAGTTATCCAATATGAATCTTTGTTGCCTACCCATTTTCCTTATCATTTCAAGGTGATCACACATTTTCACTATAATATGGAGCCAACAGAGATGTTCAGAGGAAAATGCTGAGATGCACAGAATCATCAAGCTTGATGAGCCTATGAAGATTCTTAACTACTATCCTAGCTTTATGTCTAAATCTTCACTGGATTATCTGCTATACCTATACTAGAGCTATGGTGAACAAGGAGAGACAACACTTTGCTAGAGTTGACCTCCATGATTCTTCATGCTTTGGTCCATTTGTCTAAAGCTTTCTGAGAGAGGAGCTTCAACAATCACACAGAGCTTGCTACAAACATGCTGAGTTCATCACTTTTATGAATGGCAAGATTAGACAACTCTGTGACTTGATCAACTAGAATCCCAAGGCCTTATTCTGAGCTCAACATGGTATGCTAAAGTGCTCACAGAAGACTACACTTCAGAATCCCTCAGTACTAGTCACATCATTCAATATTGACTAGGACATGATGCATCAATGGACTACAGAGGTTTATGACTCGAGTGATTACGATATTACTCGAGTGAGGTATTGTATTCTTGCTTAACTCAAAATCCTTGAGTTGTATCACTTGAGTATACAATCGAGTAACGATTGAGTAGAATCACTCAAGTAACCATTCAGGTGATATTGGGTTATATCTCTTAAAACCTCTTATTAGCATTGCCATTTAATTTCTTTCCAAATATTCATACTTTCAAAATCATTTTCTCTATACAGTTTCTAATGGTTTCTCAAATCTAGGAAAGTTATTAACTGTTTTTCTAAGACAAGTTTTTAAAACCATGCATCAATTAAGGGGGAGCTTCACATTCACATGTGTTTTATATATTAAAAGCTCATCTCCTATTTGAAAGAAAATCCTTTCAACATACTCATCTGTATTCACCATGTCTTGATTAGTTTTGATGATGAGTTATTTTTATATTGTTCTTTTCATGATCTTAATTTTAATATATCATATGGAAAGGAATAGTTTGTTACTTGATTGAACTAACAATTCTCTTTGCAAAGAAAGATTTAAATTTATGACAGGAGAATTTATTTTGTGCAATAGCATTCCTCAACAGACTATAAGAAGACTATCAATCTTGAGGATGTTTCTAACGCTCAGTCAAGGAATATATATTGGCTACAACATTCAAAGCAATATAACTGAGCATTGAATATGCTAAACAGAAGCTCAACTCATTTGGAGAATCCTGGCAACAACATGAATATATATTGAATTGCATAACAAAAGTGTGGTGTACATCATCATGAACTAGCATTGCCAAAGGATAAAGCAACGGACTTCCTGGAGCGCTTCATCAATTTTCAAAAACTACATGAGCATTTCTAAACCTTTTCTCTTTACATTTCAAGAATATGTTTCATATATTTCATTTATCTTGATTATAGAAGTTTTCTTGAAAACCTCTCCAAATTTTTTTGGTTCCATCTCATTTAGAATGAAAGTACTTTCACATAGAGGGAGTGTAAATTGTTTTCTTGGTTCATTCATTGTGATTAAAGTAATTTCTACTCTATTTACTTCTTCACAAGCCTTACTTCTTTATATATCTCAAACTTTTTGCTGATGTCAAATAGGGGGAGAAAAATATAAGAAAAATATGTATGTTGCACGTATGTATGTTGCATTATATATGTATGATGCACGTATGTTGCTCTTCGCATTATATATAATATGTATGTTTGCACTTTGCATTATATATGTATGTTGCATTTCATTCAGACATATTTTTCTTAAAGGATTTGTCATCATCAAAAAGGGGGAGAATGTTAGATATGATTAGTTTTGATGATGTCAAATATAGATATGAAGTAATAAGAGCAAAAAGTTTATATAATGTATTTCTTTGACTAACTACTATATTTAATATTACATATTTTGTAGATTAGTCAAGCAAAGAATGAAGAAGATTGAATTAATGAAAATGAACAAGAGGAAGAAGAAGAAAAGAAATTGAAGATAGTCAAGGAGATGCCTACTCGGATTATGAAGAATGATTATCAAGAGGAAGATAAAAAATAAAGTTATTGAAGAATGAAGAATTTGGTAGATCTATCATGAATATCAAGATTCAAGTTGTTAGATGTGATATTGGAGGTTTCTATAATGTTACCGGAGGTTTCTATGATCAAATAATGGTTGGAATATGTTAATATGAAGCCAAGATGACTTATATATGAGTTTTGGCACTTCTAGAGGAGTTATGCTCGAGCACAAGGTGTTATGCTCGAGCACAGGAAGAACATGCTCGAGCACAGCTGATTTCACTCGAAGCACGGGTGCATACTCTGTTCTACTCTGTTCTACGTTCAGCTTGAGCGAGGTCTGGTATTTTGATCATATCTCTCAAACCACACGTTGGATTGACCCGAAACCGGTGGCATATGAAAGAGGACTCCCAACACGTAAAATTGGCACCAGAATCACATTGAAAGAAGATCAAATGAAGGAGCTATGATTCGTCGAAAATGAAACTGAAATCACCGTCTTTTTCTGACACAGGTTCGGTATTTTGAGTATATCTCACAAACCACAGATCGGATTGAGACGAGACCAGTGCCAAATGAAAGTAGACTCAAAGAGCTTTCCATGGATAGGTAATTTGAATAATTCGAACGTATATTCTAGGAGCTATGCCTTCTGGAAGTTGATGCTTGTGCAGACTTGCGAAATATACACTCTTTCGATCATAACTTGCAGAATACAAGGAGTTTGGAGTTGATTCTTGTTGCATTGGAATGCATATGATAAGAGCATTCTTATGATACATCATTTGAATCAAATGAATCAAATTTTTCTAAAGGGGCCCCACATCACCCGCGAGTGTAAAAACTGACTCTCTGAAAAATGTCGTGCGAGTGATGTCCAGAAGCATATGAAACGTGAAGAAAGTTGCAACACTCGAGCACTAGGATTCATGCTCGAGCATTGGATCATTTCTCACTCGAGCAGATGCAAGAGAAGAGCTGCGAGTGACAACCCGAGAAGAAGCATGCACGTGAAAACAGAAGACGCACTCGAGCAGGAAGTTTTGTGCTCGAGTGATGTTGAGAATTCACTCGAGCAGATACGAGAGAAGAGTTGCGAGTGCTTGCCCGAGAGGAAGTCAGAACGTGGAAATATGAACTGCACTCGAGTGAGCCATATTGCACTCGAAGTGAAGTTCTGACAGAAGCAACGAAGAAACACAGAGCCTCATAGCTATCAATCCAAACATGGTTAAACGTTATACAATCATTATGTTTTCACTTGTTATTGTTTCTAAATATTATCTAACATATATTTCAAGTGTAAAACAGGAGATTAAATATTTGGGTTGTATCTTCAAGAACGGAGGTCACAGCAAATATCTTCACTCAACGTGATGAGTCACAGAAGCCAGAAAATCATCTTTTGACCAATGATCCAACATACCCATGACTAATACTTCATCATATTAGTGATTAAGTATTTTACAGTGTGAAACAGGAAATTTAACGGTGAGCTTACAGATTCAAATGAAAGAGTCAAGAATGGCGGGCGACATCATTACACACCGAGCATTAGCTACCTACCACGACAGAAGTTTGACCCACCATAAGAGATTGTCTGGAAACTCAAACAAATTCAAAACGCTCCACAACGTTACTACAGCTCAAAATGAATCTTCCTGCTGTTCAACAAAACGCTCCACTTTGCAACGGACAGAAGCTCATTTTTCAAATATGCTCAACGGACAAAATGACTCCAACGGACGAATGCTTACAACGGTCATCATCTTCATCAACTATAAATGAGATAGCATTCAACTTTGATGAGGAGCAGAGGAAGAAGAGTGAACTGAGAAAAACGAAAAAAAAAAGGACAGAGAGGAAAACGGAGAAAAACTGACACAGCGAGCAACTACATAGAAATGTGAATCCTCTGCTTCTACCCATACACTCTCTATTTTCAGTTTCCGTATTACTTATCATTGAGAGAGTGATTATTTGTATTGTACTTCAGTGAGCATTATACCCACTCTGTGAGAGAGTTTGTAAACACCTTCAACTATATTTCTGAGTTGATCTCAAGGTAGAGGGACCTTGAGAGGGTTGATTTTCTTACGGGGAAGCAGTAGAGAGAATTGCCGTAAGACATTCTGCTCGTAAGACTTACAAGGTGCAAGCAGTAGAGAACGTTGCTGCTCATAAGACTTACAGGGGTGTAAGCAGGAGAGAACGTTGCTGCTCGTAAGACTTGCATAAGTAAGCAGGAGAGGAAGATCTTCGGAATTGCTCTGCTCGTAAGACTTGCCGTAAGGGGGAGTATTTCAGTGAGAGATTTGTAAAAGGTTTCACAAGTACCCGGCTAAACTTGTGGGATTGTAAAGGCTTTTCTTGTGCCCGGATTAAACAAGAAGATAGTGGATTTGAAAATCTCAGGAGGAGCCTGGGGACTGGACGTAGGCCATCACAGATTGGACCGAACCAGGATAAATCACAGTTTGCATATTCTCTTCCCTAAACTCTTATATTTCCAGTATATATTATTTAATCTAACTGTTGATTTATAAACCTTCATACTTACCACTTTCGTTAAGATACGAAAAGATTTCTAAAGTTCTTAAGTTTTTATTATACACCCAATTCACCCCCCCTCTTGGGTGATAGCCGGTTCTAACACATTTGACATTGTAGGATCAAATGTGAAGCCCCGAGTTGCTGGCACACAAATCGAGGAGAAAAGACTGGAGGTAGGGGACTTACCTTATTTGCATGTATTTGATATTTTTGCTTGTGTAATGATGTATGTGATTGCTTTACTTGATTGTGTAGAGCATATTTGTATAAATGAAGCTCTGTTTCTGTTTTGCTGTGGCCATAGTTTTGTTACATGAAACAAGGAGCATGCAGAAATGTCATTATGGGGCATGTATCTAGATAAAGCTAACATATCATACACATAGCATCTATCATGCATGCATTATGGTATCTATTTCTTACTGAGATTCTCTCGAATCTCACCCTCCCCTACCAATAATTTAGACAGGGCAAGTGGCTCGTGGAGGGAGCGGCTAGGGCTCCTTCGAGATGAGAGTTGGTAGTTGGTTACCAATGAGTTGTGAAGACTGTATATGATTCGGTTGACTATATGGTTATGAATTTGAGATGAGATTGTGTAGTCCCCATTTGAGGAATTGTAATGGGCAATTGGCCCTGTGTATCTTTAGCGAAGGTATGTACCCGGGATTGCCGGGATGATTATGTTGTGCACTCTGATATTTATATGAATATGAATTATCTTCGCATAGTAATTGTATTCGAAATGTGAATATGAGACCAAGTTAATTAAATTTTAAAAGGTATTTTTGAAAACCCTATCTCAAAGATGGGATTTTAAATGAATTTTGATTATTATTGGTTTCTATTTCATTTTAATCGTGTATTTCGGATATAATTACCGAGGGGGTTATACCCTAATCTCCCAAAAGTTTTATTTTTTTTGCCTTAAGATTATTAGATTTTACATATAATAAGTAACATTTTGATATCTTATAGGTATAAATGGTGAAATTTTGAATTTTTTATGATTTTTTTTAAAGAAAAGATACTCTAAAATTGTGCATTATTTATTTATTTTCTTGAAAAATCATAAAAAAAATTAAAAATTCACTATTTCATGCCTTTAAGATATCAAAATTTCACTCATTTTATGTAAAATCTATTGATCATAGGAAATAAGAACAAAACACTTGGGAAGTTATGAAATTTTAAAAGGCATTAGAGAGCATGTTAAAAAAGACATATCATAGGCTCCTTCCACCATCCAGAAACCCAAGCAGCAGAATGTCCTGATCAGTCAAGATCCTTAATACTTGGAACTAAGCTTGACACCCCCTCCTTGCTCAACGAAGCCGTTTGCTACGTTTTCGTCTCCGATGAGCTAAAGAACCGTGCCTCACCTTCTTTTCTCATCGAGAAGCACTCCAACCTCATTTCTCACTTAGCTTTTATTCCCTCAGTCATGCCTCTATTGCTGGTTCAACCAAAGAAGAAGACGATGAAGTGCCCCACCATCAATAGCTTCCTTTGCAGTTTTAAACGTTATGCGTCTTTTTTTTTTTTAAACAATGATCTAGATAAGAGATAACAAAGTTAGGATACTGTTAGGTTAAGGGTGGGATTGCTCTCTTTCAATGATATTGGGAACAAATTGTACCCGTAAATCCTTTAAATTATTGGTTGCATCTCTAAAAGTAGTTTAAGGTACTAGATACATCTTTACTCTTTTTAGAATCACATAGTAATCCTCCCTATTTTTTAATCACCCTTATATTGACATTTATATATCTTTTTTTTTACTAAGAGATTTTTTTTTGTTACGCACATGTATTCTCATATTAAAGATGGAAATAGGCTAAACCCCTAACAGAAGCCTACGACTGAACCTATATAATGCCTAACCTAACCTATTTAGTAAATAGGTCAAACTCAGTTATTGACTATTACCAAATCTTATAAGCCTGACCTATTTAAACTTTTAATTTATGATATTATATAATTGTATATAATATTATCTAAATAATTTTATAAATTATTTATAAATTTATCAACTTGATATTAAATTTCACATTCCATCACCGTTCACACACTTGAACCTTACATTAACATCCCGGGGGCGGCCCGATCTCTGCCTCCTTTTTTTGAATTACAATGACCAGAGAAAACTGGAAGGCAGGCAGCCAATACTAGTCTAAGTTACAAAATAGGGGAACCGAATGATCGGTCATATCAGCCAGCATTTGTGCCGAACAGAAGTCTGGTGGAAAATCCAAAAGAGATAAATCACTGTCCGAGTCAAGGGCCGATTTGGCCAGGTAATCCGCGCATCGAATGGCTTCTCTGTGAGAATGATGAATC
Source organism: Inga leiocalycina (assembly GCA_963242795.1). Classification (NCBI taxonomy): domain Eukaryota; kingdom Viridiplantae; phylum Streptophyta; class Magnoliopsida; order Fabales; family Fabaceae; genus Inga; species Inga leiocalycina. Next base: position 31,102,008 of record OY725332.1, read on the forward strand.
TCTAAATTCCAGTCCCTATAAATGAGCTCCCTAACTTCGTCACTCACCTCATGTAGTGGATGGAAGTGACCAAGTGGTTGCAGTAGCAATTGGAGAGCTTCCGTTGAATCCGAGAATAACTGAATCTTTGCAAAATGAAAAGATTTACAAAGATTTAGACCAACTTGTATAGCTTGAATCTCTGCCGCCGTTGAGCCATACGTGAAACCAATATTCTGCTGGAACCCGCAGATCCAGTGCCCAGTGCTATCACGAATCACTCCTCCTACTGCAGAATTCCTGTGCGTATCGACTGCAGCATCGACATCGATCCTTATGAAACCATCTGGCGGGGCGATCCATCTTTCGAAGATTCTCTCTGGAACTTTGAAGATCTTATGCCTCAATTGACCTTCCACGATTCCTTCATGTAGGAAATGAATGCATCTGTGAAGGATTTGTTGAGGCCGGTCGCTAGAACCTTCAAAGACTCTTTTACACCTGTTTTTCCAGATTAGCCAGCATAGTGAAGCGAAAACTCTTATCCAAGGCCATTTGATCACTGAACGATCGCCAGGTGAATGCTGTATGTTCCATCTGAGCCAAACCTGCAAATCACCAAAGAAAAACGCAGGATAATATAAAGGGTTAATAAAGGAAAGCCACACACTGCTTGCAAACTCACAGTCTCTCAAGAGATGGATTGGTGTTTCCTCACAAGAGCACTCGAAAGGACACATAGAGTTTATTCTCACATCCCTCCTCACTCGAACAGAATTTGAAGGTATTCTCTCTTGAAGCAATTGCTACATAAAGTATTTAACTTTCTCTGGAAGAGGCCACCTCCAAATACGCTGCCAAATAGGATCCGGAGAAGCCGAAAGAGATGAATAGATCATAGAGTAAGCAGATTTAACACTGAAATTCCCGTCCGGCGATTTCCTCCACCAAACTGTATCATTCCCCGAAAGTGACGGCGGATTCGTTTCCCAAATCTTTCCAACTACCCACCTGGGCAGGAACAAACCCCACTTGTTCAAATCCCAACGCCCATCAGGGCTAACAAATTGACTAACCCTTTCATCCGGGTCAAGCAGGTCATGGTTGCGATCAACATAATGCATTAGCGGCTAGTCAAGGGAGGTCCATAGGTCCCACCAAGCATTTGTTGAATTCCCGCTTCGGAGTCTACTACCCACTGCTTTCCTGAAGAAATCCCAAACAGAGGTAATTGCACTCCACACTGAAGATTGGTTCCTTTTCCTTACCACACTTGGAACTATTCCATTCCCACATTTATACTTTGATCTAAGTACTTGCACCCATAAAGCATTGGGCCTGGTACTTAGGGTCCAGCATAATTTCATGATGAGAGCTTTATTATGACTAGTCAAATCTCTAATGCCCAAACCACCCTCTTTCTTGTCTTTTTTAATTTTCTCCCAAGCCACTAAATGCATTTTCCTGCCTTCACGACCGTTGTTCCAGAAGAAATTTCTGTTTGTCTTGTCGAGGTCTTGCAGGACCCCTTTAGGGAGCATTATGGTTTGCATCTGATAGGATGAAAGAGTCGAAAGAACGGATTTAATCAGGATAGATCTACCTGCCATGCTCAAATATTTCCCCTTCCAGCTAGAAAGCTTCTTTTGCACTCTAGAGAGGAGAGGCGCATAAGTACGCTTGGTAATCCGCTTGTGGAGCAAAGGAACACCTAAGTACTTGCCTAAATCTGTAGAGATACCAATCCCCAAGGTCTGACCCAACTCTGTAGCGGTGTGTAAATGGACATTTTTCGAGACAAAGAACTTCGATTTTTGAAGGTTAATTCGATGACCCGACACACTACAGAAATAGGCCATCAAGTCCCTTATCGATTCCATCTAGCTTGAGGAAGCCTCGCTGAAAAGAAGAAGGTTATCAGTAAAGAAGAGATGCGATAGCTTCGGGCCAGATTGGCTAAGCTTGAGCGGCTTCCATCTCCCTACATCCACTTCCCGATTAATCAATTGGCTGAGTCTTTCCATGCATAGGATGAAGAAGTAAGGGCTCAACGGATCACCTTGTCTGACCCCTCTGGATGGAAGAAAGGAATCCGAAGGAGAGCCATTCCAAACGACTCTCATAGAACTAGAGGAGACACACGACATCAGGATAGCCACAAAATGGTCGCTAAAAACCCAGAGAATGAAGGTTAAATTCCAGAAAATCCCAGTCCAGGCGATCAAACGCTTTTTCCATATCCACCTTGATAGCGACAAAGCCTTTCTTCCTACCGGCAGATCTCATGGAGTGAATTGCTTCCTGCGCCAAGATGATATTTTCGCAGCTTTGCCTACCTCTGATGAAGCTACACTGAGTAGGGTGAATCAAGTAATCCATAATCGGACGAAACCTATTTGCAAGCACCTTACTCAGGATTTTGTAACTAACGTTGCAGAGCGAGATAGGACGGAAATCCTTGAGAGAAGAAGGATTCTCCACCTTTGGAATCAGGGATATGTGAGTCTGATTTATATCCTTGATTTTGATTGGGTCTCTGAAGATGGAAACAATGAGATCACATATCTTTAGGCCCACAACCTCCCACTGAGATTGGAAAAAATGAGGTTGTAAACCATCAGGCCCCGGCGCTTTGAACGCGCCCATTTCAAAAGCGGCATTTTTAATTTCAATTGCAGACACCTCTCTTTGCAGGGAAGAAAGTTGCAAGTCATTTAGAACCGGATAATCCATTGGCCAATCAGAGACTCTAGTCACCATTTGATCAGATGAATACAGATCCTTGAAGAAATTAAGAGCAGAATTCTTCAGCATATCCTGATCAGTAATCCAATTCCCATGAGCGTCTTGAAGTGCTTCGACAGTGTTCTTCTTTTTGTTGATAGAAGCCATAGAATGAAAAAAGCTAGAGTTTTTATCTCCAAACTTGAGCTACTTGCATCTAGCTTTTTGATACCACAGCATTTCTTCTTGGTTTACAACTTTGAGGTAGTCCTTCCATAGTTTAGATTCTAGCTTTTGAAGACCAGGATGAGGATTTGAAGCCAATTGCCTATCAACACCCTCAAGACGCTTTATCAATATCCGCTTCTTTTTTGGAATGCTCCCAATCACGGTCGAATTCCACCCTGCTGCTTGCTTTTGGAATTCCTCACAACCCGACTCCCAATCATTTTTAAGCCACGCAGATTTCACCAAATCTGGGAAGTCATCTTCAAGGCACCACGCAGCTTGGTATTTAAACTGATATGGGGAGGGAGTAGCCTGAAAAAAACCAGGAGAGACCACCAGCACTCTGTGATCCGATTTATATATGAGATGATGGAAATTTTTGTGAAGAGGATGGCTCAATTCCCAGCTAAGGTTGGAAAAAGCCCAGTCAAGTCTTTCTTTGGTATCCTTTCTGGCCCAGGTGAATTTATCGCCAACCACTGGAATTTCAAGCAACTCACAATCTTGAACACAGGAGCGGAATGGGGACAGAGAACGGTCATGGACCGAGGCACCACCCACCTTATCAGAAGGGCTAAGGAAAGAATTGAAATCACCTAAAACTAGCCATTCAGAAGATGAATTGTCCACTAAATTCCGGAGAGATGGCCACAAATCATGCCTTTAACTCCAACTAGGATCCCCATAAACAAAAGTGGCACAGAAACGATCACTCGATTTCCTGTCCGAGAGCCGGCAGTAAAGAAATTGGGTGGTAGAGGAAAGATATTCAACCGAAACCTCGCTATCATTCCATAAGACCCAAATTCCCCGGCAAAACCAGTGGACTCAACCCTTATCCAATTATTAAAACCAAGCTTCCTGACCACATAATCCGCCTTAGACCCACTAACTTTAGTCTCGAAAAGACCCATAACAGAAATATGAAATTTAGCAACAATGTCACGGAGAATACGGGGAAAAGATTTACTACAAACCCCCCTACAATTCCAGCTAGAAATAATCATAGATATATAAAAACAAGAACCAGGGAAAAAAAACTACTTATCTGGCGGCTTGCGTCCAGATGCAGATCTGCTCCTGTTCTTAACAACCCTAAGGTTCTTGGTATGACTGGAATGAGCAACATGATTCCCATCCATCATCTGAGAGACAGGCTCATCACTTGAGCCAGAGGCCGGGATCAAGACACAAGAATTTGGAATTATGGGATTGTTCAGTTGGGATGAGGACATGCCTGAGATGGCCAGCTCATTCACTTGTGAAACACCGGAAAATGGGACCATCTGCGCCTCATTGTCCACAGGTGTGGAAAGGTCTGCATCTTTCCCAGCTATCGCGGATGACTCACCACCCCCAAGATGTTTTAACTCAAGAGATTTTGGGGAAATAAGTTCCAGAGCGTCCGAGAGATCATTTACTGACAGATCCCTTTGAGAGACCGTAGACTGAGATACAGAATCCAAAGTTTTTGATTGGGAAACTTCCATTGAGCCCGAAACAACAATATGCACATGTCCTTTAGTTTTCGGATTTTCCTGACTGGTGTGCGTAGAGGAAGAGGAAACCGCACGGCCCACGTTCACGTTTAACTTATTTAGGGTGGGGAGAGACTTGCTGACATCATCGCTGGCACCACTAGGCTGAAACTCGACTGGGCCCACCTCAATAACCTCAGTGAGTTCCTTATTCTTTATGCGATAAACATGTTTGTCTTCCTGTATACTTTTTGCATTCGCAGGACCTTTGGGGATAAAACGTTGACTGCGCCCTTTCTGAGTAGCATTCGATTTTTTCGAGAAGCTCTTGCTAACTCCAACCACAGCCCCTAAGTCACGTGATAATCTACTTTCCTTTCCATCGAACTCGAGATCTTCCTCAAGATTACCTTCTTCGTCCACGTCATGGAGCATTTGAAATCTAGAAGAGTGGAGCTTCAGCGCCTTACCTTTGTCAGAGACCAACCCATACCCACGCCCCTCAGAGCCGCCGTTTCTAGACTCCCACCTTGGGATACGTGCCTTCCTTTGTCCTCCCACCAACATCCATGGACCATAGGTGTCACCATTCACCGGAGATGGCTTTGCCGATGGCCCAGCTTGCTGCATATTGACCGTCTCAACCCCCTGATCTTTGGAAGTATTAGAATCTGACGGTTTAGCCTTCCAGGTGCATGCATCCTTCTTGTGCCCATATCTCCCACAGGAGAAACAAATATGATTCAGGCCCTCATACTCGACATTGAAGATCATAGAAGCAAGAATGACTCTCGGGATAAGGCACTTCTGAAGATCCAGTTCAACGCAGATTCTCGCATACCTGCCTCTTGTAACTACACCCGATGAAAGTCCACAATCATTCAAGGTATGTAGATCCACCTTTAGTGTCTTCCCAATCATGTTTCCAAGCCTAGAAATGAATTTATGCGTATAGAAGATAAGGGGAATGTTTGGTATTCTGATCCACGAGGCAATTTTTCCCAACGGATTAAGGTAAGGATCAAAGTAAGGAGACCACTTTTGAACCAAAACAGGGTGCTGCGCAACAACCCAGGGACCTTCTAAGAGAATGCGTTTGTAATGGGTGCACCAGGTATCTGCATTGGAGAACCTCACAACATAGTAGTTGTTAGGTAGATCAACAAGCTCAAATTCATTAAATCTCCAAATTCTGCAGAGCATGTCTTTTAGCTTCTGAAGGTAAAAGTGTGCGCCCAGAACAGTGATTATCAGGGAGTTATTCCATGGCTGACAGGCTTCATTAAACTCCTCCTGAGATATTTCCATAGAAGGATACACATTCATAAGCTCAAGGTTTCCTGGGAGGGCTCGGGAAGTTTCCAAGATTGACTCTGCAAATCCTCGGTTATATTGTCTTCCCCAGAAGCGGAAAGCCCATGCGAAAAACCGTTAGGAACAAATGAACTACCACCCACCAGAGAATCCTTATAAGAGGTCTTATACGGGGACGCTTGAGTGATCAGCAGCGGCCCCTGTTCAGAACAGGGGAAATCCGGCGAAGGAGAATCCTTAGAGTGAGGATCTGGAATCGTCATCGGGACGGAACTAACCCCGTCAACCTTCTTCTCTTTAGGGGGTTGTAATGAGATAGAAAGTTTAGTTGAAATCACCGGCGAACTATTCATCAAATTTGAATCTTCCGATGGCCTATCCGGCGGAATCTTCAGAGTGTCGACATCAACCATAGAGAAACAAATACCGGCAGCACAGGTTTCAAGAGAGAGAAAAAAGAAGCGGCTTTTTTTAGTTATGGCATTAAGTTTACATTCTTCTCTTTAACAAAACCTCTGTGATCTCTGCCTCCTTTAAATACTGAATACCACAACCTTCTCCATCCCTCACCTTATACACACAACGGTGCCGCCCCCAACATAAAAGTTCTCTTCGTTCATGTGCGCACGTTGGCGTCGGAATTCATCGATCCCTCCCCCAATTCCTCACTATTCTCTTCAATCCTCCAAATCATTCTCTCTCACTCCACCGCCTTCTCAATCATCCACTCCCTCACGCAATATTCGCCGCGAAGCTCAGCCTCTGCCCACGGCAGCGATGTCCTTCCCAACCTCTTTCCTTCCAACTCTTTCTCGGCGAAGCTATGTTGTTAAAGGGGGCTTTAATCGAACAAGACCAAAATCGCTGGACGTTGGACTGTAAATCCCAACTTCATCTTCTTCAGCCTCATTATTTCCAGCCAATTTCAGAGGTTCAGCTTTGTTTTGCTTTCGATGATGGAAACCTCACCGCCACAAACAGGGTGAGGCCTGTGAATCCCAAGGAGAGAGTAAAAAATTGTGTTAATTTTGGTCACTTGGAGCGGATTCCGGAAGAAATGGAGCTTCCATCAGAGGATTCTCACGAGGTCGTGGACTTGGAACGGCTCAAACGGACCGTCGATTTGAGAATTTGGGTTCTGTGCTTGGGTCTCGAAGTTGGATACTTGGTTTCTAGAGCTTCTGTCCGAAAGTTCCGTCCATATTTGACATTTTAGATCAATTTTCATTTTAACCCCAAAAAAATTCAATTTTTGCAATATAGTGCTAAACTGACCAACATCAAGCCTGGTATATATAATAGTCTTTCATGTTCTTATATATATATATATATATATATATGACATAATTGATTTTTTTTGAAGAAATTAAGGAAGTTAAATAAATGATTTAATTATAATATATATTATGCATCGTTGGATTATATATTAATTTATAAGTTATATAAATTAGTTTGAAGAAAAAATGATAAATATAAATACTCTCAAGAAATTTATTAACTTCCTTAATATTTACAAAAAAAAATTAACTATGTCTTATATTTAAAACCGATATAGTAAGTTAAAATTTAAAATCATCAATTTGATGATTGCATGACGTGTAAAGCTCTTGGTTTGCTTATCAGGAAGAAGCTAATCTAATTTTTGATCATGTTTGAACTTTGAACATCTTCATGGGATGTGTAAAAAGGACAGAGTGATAGATATAGATAACCTAATGAGTTGCTTCTTGTAAGAAATTCAAGCTTATCTATGTGTTTAAATTTAAGATCACAAGTTGCTTACATTTCATGGAAAGCTAAATTTCATGGAAATTATAATTTCTCAAAGAAGCTACTCTTTATAATACCTTATACTTTATAAGACAGATGAGTGTAAAAGCGTAGTGAATTGAACTGTTGAACCAGGAATGTAGTCCTGGAACAAATATACTTTATAAAACAGTTATAAATTATAGCTTCAAATCAGGGTTCGAACCTGTAATTGAATGAGTTTTTCTGAAACGAATTAAAATTTTCAAAATATTTTCGCAAAGGTTCATTGCTTCGCTAAGTCTCATTAGCTCTTAATTCTTTTCATCAGAGTTTGCGAGCATTTCTTTGCTTAAGTGTTACGTTTCATAGGTTGGTTAATGATCCCTTACTATAGGAAGCGTCATTCAACTAAGTTATCCAATTATTCGTTATTGCTAGCTCTGCTGTTGTACTATCATTATGTCTTCCAAGTTATATACAGTACCAAAATAGACAACCAACGAGAAATAAAATCTCTTAGCTTTCTCTTCTAGTTGTCCAGGTTTACCTCATGACCCCTGAGCTGCTAGCCTGTACTATTGTTGTTATAGGAAAAGAGTGAGATTCAAAAAGAATCTCATTAGTAATAAGAATTCAATTATATATATACAAGAACACAGAGCATGCCAAACAATCATCATATAACATGGCAATAGCAATAAGCATTCAGAACAAATCATGTAGCATATCACATTACCATAGGGCTAGGTATATAAATCACTTGGCCCCATGAGTGTTCACCCGCGCAATAGGCCTCAGGATTCCAATCGTGCATAACAGTAATTTTCATAGCCTAGGCGTCCACCCGCGCAATAGACCCCGGCTGACCACCTCGCAAACTATGAATGCTTCCAACATTCATGATGAAACCACAAACATGCAATGTATCTTATAACATATGAAAGAAAGAGTTACTACCTGGTCGTTTCCTATGAGCAATATCCAACCATTTCTCTGAGTTCGAGCAAGTCTTAAGCTCTAGATAGCTGTTATGTCCTATAATTAAAATTTACGGAAGACAAGTTATTATTTCGTCCAATACTTACATAATCCAATTAGTCAAGTTGGTTATCATTAATTCTAATACACTAAGCCAAAAGTAAAGTCAAAGTAGTTCAACTATCCCAAGTTGGTTAACTTCACTCTTAAAGTTTCACTTAATTACCTAGTACCATTACATTTTTCAATTTTCGCACTTGTACTCAAATCTGCTAGAATTTTCTTTAATCTTTGAAAATTCACAACTAATTGTATAGATGTCCAGTTGTGATGGTTCTGTTAAAGCAAGCGTTTCACCCAAGAGGGGGGGTGAATTGGGTGATACTAAAATTTCATTGCAAATATAAAAACTTGACGGTGAATACAAAGCAATAGAGAGTAAGGAGAAATATCACCGAAGTGTACACCGGAAGTTATGCTGGTTCGGCCACAACCACTTTGACCTACGTCCAGTCCTCAGAGCTTCTCTGAGAGTTTCACTATAACTTCCAAGATTCAATGGGTTCTTGGCACCACAGTACAAGCAAGTTCCTTCGCCTGGACACTCGCTCCCCCTTACAAGTTGTAATCCAATCCCAACTCAAGGTTCCATAACCTTAAGTTACCTCAATAACAAATATTGAGTTTGAATGAAATATCTCTCTTACAGAGTGAATAAGAATCACTGAAGTATAGAATTACAAATATAATGTAAAACAGAGTAGTGAACTTGATGATACGTTCGAGTGTGATCTTGTTGTTATTATCTGTTTGGATGTTCCCATATTTATAGATACATTGGTAATGATTGTTGGACCGTTTTTCTTCATGTCCGTTGGAGCGTGCGCAGCCACTATTGACTTTTCCAGTATTTGAAAAACATCCATTTGTGGTAGGTGGCGGTCGGTGACATTTGAACGTTGCATTTGACTTTCCATATTTGGTAAGATCTCTTCATTGTTTATCTGTGGATATGCTCAGAATACTAATACAATAAAAGGTTAATCATATAGGAAGCAAATCAATGAACGTTGGAATGATTTATAAGTTTTTGGACTTGCATACTCGAGTAGTTACTCGAGTATTCATTTAAGTTTACTCGAGTACATACTCGAGTATCATCAGGAAAACTTTGATGGACTGCAAGTCAACACACAAGAATAAGATTACTCGGGTAGTGCATGGAATAAACTAAATTTCAAACCTTTAGGAATAGTTGTTTACTCGGGTACCTACTCGAGTAATGCACTCATAACTTCATAGGTTACTCGAGTACCTACTCGAGTGATCCTCAAATAAACTTTGGGTTACTCGATGCTTTACTCCAGTAAAGTTGGCAGGATTTCAAGGCCGAGAGCACTTCAAGTTTGATTACCTTGTTACTCAAGTACATACTCGAGTATACTTACTTTTTGTGCATCAGTTACTCGGGTAATGTCTTGAGGTTTTCCTTCAATCATAACATTGCATACTCGAGTACATACTTGAGTAATCCACTTAAAAAGAATCATTAAATACTTGCATACTAGAGTAATGACTCAAGGAAAATGAAATAAAATTAGATCAAGTTATTCGAATACTACCTTCAGGTTTTTGCTTACCTCAGTGAGTTACTCGAGTAACATTGGCAGGGTACAAAATGTCGAGAGCAACACATTTTCTGAAACAGAGTAACTCGAGTACATACTAGAGTATCATTGGCAGGCCGAGAGGAACTTGAAAACTTTTACCAGGTTACTTGAGTACCTACTCCAGTAACATTGGCAAGCCGAAAGCAACTCCAAGTACTTACCTGGTTACTCGAGTGGCTACTCGAGTAACATTGGCAGGCCGAGAGCAGCTTGAAAACATTTACACTATTACTCGAGTAACGTTGGCAGGTTACTGGAAGGTGCCTCTGGTTACTTCAAGTTTTGTCTCATTACTCGAGTACCTACTCGAGTAATGCCTTAGAAAAATTGCTTCTGATCAAGTTTCTCAGCTTTTTCTCTTGGCCTTTCTTCATTACTCCAATGCTAACTTCAAGTAATGCTTTTCCCTGTTATTACTTTGTTCAAACTTATTTATTACTCAATTCCTTTTCATACCATTCTTTGTTATCATCAAAACATGAGATCTAACAGGTTCCAAAGGCTATTTCACCCCTAATTAGTCTAGGTTCAGAGAAAAATATAGCCATTACACTTATAAACACATATCAATACAGTATCTCACTTAATTGATCACTGCCCCTAGAATTCGCCAGTTTTCCAGACCAAATTTTGCAAATGCAGAACTTTCAGCACACACATCCAAATGACACAAATGACATATCAAATTAAAGCTTGACATGTATACTTTCATAATTTTTGAATATCATTTACTTATTTAAAAACATCATGCAAATAATCTGCCCTGCACAGGACACCCACTGGCAGCATTTCAACTTTGTAGTATATATTTTCAATGGTTCAGAATTTACAACTAAGGTTATTCCCACACATTTTTGCATTCTAAACACAATGGGAATATCAAAATCACAAAGCTTCAGCCCCTAATCATACTGACCAAACAGACCCCTTTCAAGCCAAAATTACCAAAATTGAATTTTTTCCAACAACTTGGTTCAATATCATCATAAATCACTATCTAACCATAAATACACAATTAAACCATGATCAACCCTTAATAATATCCTTTGGATGAAAAATAAATAGTACCCCAACCTTATAAAAACTCATCCAAACAACAAACCAATCAGTTCAAAATGAAGCCTACTCTTACCTCCACACATTTCAGCAACCGGTTTGGAAATTTGGCAATACTCCGGCTAGCAAGATGGCACCAAACACCTACAAACGAAATTCCAAAATCATAAAAATGAAGCTTACGATGAGGACAAGAAGAAGGGTTTTTCAAACGAAGACGTCGATTTGGTAGTGATTTTTGAGATTGAACTCAAGAGAAATCACTATTTAAACTTTGTCTTCCCTTTTTCAATTTCATGTTAATTTTCTGATTTTTCCCCTTGGTTTAATGAGCTTTGATGAATTTTTGAAAGGGGAGAGGGAGCATAATAAGTTTCAATATTCACTTATGCCTTCTTGAAATTTACTTGGCCAAAAATTGCCAAGAGAACATGTAAATTTGACATTTCTTCTTCCTTTTTCACTTGGCCATAATTGCTTCTTCTTTACTTAATTTCAGATCAGGTGTTTTGTTTCCCTCTTCTTTTCTCTTGTTTGGATGAAATTGCTGCCCCTTTAGAGAGGAACTGTTGACCAAAAAGTCTCTTATTGCTTCATTGTGTCTTAACTACAATTTTTGACCAAGTTTTCTTATAAATTATGTTGACTAATCTCTTTTTCTCTTAGTATGCCTTTGTGGACGTTTTTAACCATATGAGAGCAGGGAGTTGATTTGCTTTTCAACCCTCATAATCACTCTTGCTTCTCAAGAGCCAATCTTGACCCTTCATTTTAATTTCCAATCTTAACCTCAAGATCAAGTGGCAATTGTCTCTTTTGCCCTTGATTATAGAAATATTATTTCTTGTGCCATTAATTCTTTTCTTTCATTAAATTTCTTTTTGTTTCTTCTTCCTAGACATCATTTCCCTTTTCCTTTGGATCTGAGTTAGGTTTTATGTCATTTTGGCACATCCAAAAGGAATCGGGTATTTTCTTTCTTCTAAACCACACCAAAATTCATACTTTATTTCGGGTGTGGTTTCTACAAGCCATTCTGTTTCTTATGCATTCATGGGACACTAGCCAAATGAAGGCTTAATAGCCTACTCAATTCGGGCTTATTCTCAATCCTTTAGTCACAAAATTAGGGATATTACACTCTTCCGGTCTTTTAATCTTTAATATAAGGTCTAACAGAAGAGTTGGTCTTAGTCTTACTCATATGTAGGATATAAAACATATCTTCCTTATTTATGATTTTTTTTCAAATTATCTTCATTGATACGTTCTCAAAAAAAATTTAAATACTACAATACTATAATAATGAACATATGTATCCTATAAAAGGAATAATATATAATGTGAGTAATACTTACTACTATAAAGATATTCATTAATACGATTCACAAAAATTCTATTGTTATTTCATAAATAATTTAAAGCATATTTTCAAGAAAGTTGATGTGGGTACCATTTGAAGTGATTGATTTCTTTCCTCTAAAAAACTAGTCCAATAAAATGCAGTAGTTAGATATTAGGAATAGCGATTGGAGCCTTCAAAAACAATTTATTTATGTTATGTTAACCTACTAGATGTTTATACAATTCATATAGCTAAGTCAAATTCTTTGAGTTGGTTTGACTTTACTCTCTCTAAAAAAGGCACCTGCTTCACTTGTTCCTTTATAGGTGATCATCACCACTGAAACTTCCGTTGGACCGGCCTTTTGATCTACCTGCCTTGGTTAACAAAGGTGACATTTTCCCCCATTTAAGAAAGTTCATAGCTAGTTTTACACTTAAATAATGTATATGGTGTCAAGTGCTTTAGAAAAAGTCTATAGGTATTTTTACACTTTAACCCCTAATTTAAAATTTTATAAGACCATTATGTTGATTGCATGGCTTGCAAAGTTTTTGGTTTGCTTATTACAAAGAACTTTATTTTTGAACATGGATGGTTTGAACTTAGAACGTCTTCATGGAACATGTGAAGAGGACAGAGTGATAGATATAGATAACCTAAGGAGTTGCTTGGTATAAAAAGTTCATGCTGAACCTCTATGTTTAAGATTAAGTTGTTTACATTTTTTTAGGGAAAGGTAAACCTCATGGAAATTATAGACCTGGTTTTTTTTTAATTTTAAAAAAGTTTTATAAAATTTTTTTTAAAATAACTTTTAGGAAAAAACATAAATAATTTATTTGGGAAAATAAACATAGAGAGTGAAGTTTGGATAAGAACTCAAGTCCTCATAGAGCAGAAGAGGTTTTACAATTTTTCCAAACAAAAAACAAGAAATGCAAAACAAGAAAAGAAAATATCTAAAAAAATATTTTTTTGGTTTTTCAATTTTTAAAGACATATCTATGTTTTTTCATATTTTTTTAAAAAAAATTTTAAAATAAGAAACCAAAAAAAGGCTGATCCGAAACATATATGGCCCGTTTGGTTCACGGAATCAAAGGGATTTAATGTAATGTAATGTAATGATGATTATATGAATTTCATTATTTTAGAAATCGCGATATATGATGGTTATTAACTACTGTACATCACAGTTTTAAACTATCATATATGCAGGTGCAATAAAAGCTTGGCTCAAATACATTACAATACTAAATTGTTATTTATTCCAAACCTATTATAAGGTTATAATATAACACTTGTTATGTATTGAGATTTGGTGAGGCCATGATCTGACCATTGCTGTGATAATAATTACCAATCGTCATAATATATTGTAATGCTTGCATGAAACATAACGGTCTCATTTTAAAACCGTTATTTACTCAGTAACATACATAACGATTTGTATATAAGAACTGTGACTGTTAATAAATTTTAAAAACGGTGTCATGTAGACAACCATTGTGTATTAAGTACATAAATAACAATTTATAAATAAGAATCGTGAACAGTTATAATACATTACTGTTTTTATATAATAAATGTGATGTATGGATTTAAGACTCTTCAAGTGAGAGTTTCTAAGCTAGTTGACTTCCTTTATATTTAAAATAGAACATTACTAACATCCCAAATTTCAATCACCAAAAATCGCATGTATATTTATTATGATAAATGGAATAAATGGTGAATTTTGGTGCACTTGGAATGACAAAAATACCCCTACAAGAGGATACAAGAAATTGTGGGCAAAACAAAACATAAAATCCAATTTTTGTCTTCCAAAAATCCTCTTCTTGAAGCCCAAAATAATGAATGGGAGAACACAAGTCTTAGGCCCAATTAATTGTAATTTTTGCCCAAGAAGAAGAAAAAGGAGAAGGCCCAAAATTAAATGCAAAAATATATGGACAAAATGGTCATTTTCCTAAATAAAAATTAAAAGGCAATATTTTCTTCTTTTCATATGGCCTTGGACGCCCAAAGAGAAGCAAGAAAGGGATTAAATACTTAGTTCATACTATGCTGAAATATGGAGGAATTGTGGCCAAGGAAAAAGATGTTGAAAAGTCAAAAATTGTAGGTAAATATTTTATTATTTGAAGAGATGAAATTAGGATATTTCAATTGCTCATTTATCCTCTTCCAAGGCCCTCATTTTCATCCAAGTTAAATGGAGAGGGAGAGAGAAAATATGTTTGGTCAAAAAATAAAAAGTTAAAGCATTTTAAACCAAGTAAATGAAGGTGGAAAAGTCAAAAAACAAAATATATGGTAAATGGTCATTAAATATTAGTTCCAAGGAGGTGGATGAAACTAATTCAAGAAACTCTTTTGGTTCCTTCAAAGGCCCATTTACGTCAAGTTGGAGAGATGAAAAGAAAGGCATTTATGGCCAAGTTAAAAAGGGATAAAGCTTTAAGCAAATTAACATATGCAAAAGGAAATAAAATATTATAAACTAAGGAGGTGGAGATGATATTTTTGGAGTTCATTAAATCTCCCAAAAGCCCTCATATTTTTGGCCAACTCAAGAAAATAGAGAGAGAAAGAGTGTTCAAGAGTATAAGGAGCAAGTTCAAGAAGACAAAATCAAGGTAAGTGGTGGTGAAATTCAAGTGATCTTGCTTCAAATTCATGCAAGACGTTCTCTAATCTCTATTCCTTCATGAATCCTACTTGTAGCAAGAAAAATTCAAGGGAGAGAAGGAGAGAGAGAGGACAAAATTTGGAGCAAGAGAGGAAGACAAGAGTTGAGCCAAGAAACCTTGTCTTTCATGTTGATTTGTAGTTGTTGGTGTTGTTGTTGATTGCTTGGCTTGTATTGGTTGGTTTTTATGATTTGGGGTGTTAAAACCTTAAGGGGTTATGCTGCCTAATTTTCCATTAATCATGTTCAACAAGTGTTTAAGTGATTACACAAGTAATTAGAAGTAGAAAGGAGGTGTTTTGTTGAATAGAATTGAAAATTCATTTTTCCCAAATTATTCTAGATTTCGTCCAAACCTATTTTGCCTGGGTTTGGACTAGATTTTGGGTTTTTTGATGATTTCATTATGTTTAGAATGGATAATTGTGTAGGTTACATGTGAATTATGAAGTGTGAAGGCATTAGGGTATGAAATGACAATTTTATCCCTAAAACCCCAAGTTAAAGGCTGCCAAGGGCATTTTCATCTTTTGACAGTGAATTCAGTAAATCTGAGGTCCAAAATGGATTCTACAAGTGAAATTGTGCAAGAATAGCTCGAGTCATAATTTTTGAAAAAGTACAGTTATATAAGGTACAAAGGGACTTGGACTGGGTCTCCTGGGGTATTTTTGTCATTTTACAGTTTTAAGCTAAGATAGCCAATAAAATGAGTTTAGAGCAATACATGAATGAGTGATAACTCAATTCTTGTAAACTTGGAGTTTTAGGACTGGACAGTTTGCCAAGCTGGATCAGGGTTAAGGAGTTGTTAGCGAGCCAAAATGGAACTTAAGGTAGTAACTCTATCTTTTATAAACTATGTGATTATTTGTATGCTTTGTGTATTCCATATTCTGTGGGTGAACAAAGTGCCTGGGGCATAGTGATATGAAAAGTTCCTGGGCCACAATACCTAGTTGTAGTCAGGGACTCAGCTAAGGTACCCGGACAAGTAGGGGAGTGGACCTTGAATTGTATGCATATACCGGATGTGGGTTGAATTTTTCATTTACATTATGTGGTGGATGGCATATTTATTTATCACATTTTATATAATTGATTACATATTTCTTTTGAGATTCTTTTGAATCTCAACCTTTTCCTAAAATTTAAAACATTCTAGCAGAAGGTAGCAGCTTTAGGGGCAAAAACATAAATACAGGCAATTGATGGTTCCAGTCCAAAATAAAGTTGTTGTTGGTGATCATTAGTTTAATTTTGTATATTTTGGGGTCTGTATATATTTTTCAAACTTTGTGGGGAATTCCTGTAATATAATCATGTACTTTATATCATTATTTTCATGTTATTTTTGTGTGCCTTGCGTGCAAGCACTCTGAAATAATTTAGGGTATTGACAACATCAATACTTTCCACATCGAATTTACATGTAATTTGGGTTGTATCAAGACATTTTGGGCTTTGTGGGGAGAATCAATAGCAACTGTTAACATATATTAGTGATAATGTAACTGTTGACCTACATATAATTTTGTCTCTTAACAAGAATTAACCTTGGAAAGCAAAGAACGCTAGGAAAAATGCATATACCCCTATTAAAAAGGGTGGAGGAGGGGATATGCAAATACTTGAGTTCAAGGGTTTGCACAACCCCGGCGCCCTTTCTAAAAGTGATATTCATTTTTCCCCATCTTGCTTTGCTTTTCAGGCTTAATTGCTTAAGAGACATAAGGTATAGGTGAACACTTACATTGTTATATATATAAATCAAGAGTGTGATCAATTCTATCCACAAAGCCCAAAAAATCATGATCCATCCAAATTGTATCGCTACAGAATGTGGGAAGTACTACTCTATTATATATATAGAGACAAGACCAAGTAGCTCAAAAACTCTCACATTGAAGAGTCTAAGACTAATCATAATAATGAATTTCAAAGTGTTAAATTTGGTACCACCTGCTCAACAGAAAGGCAGGAGATAAACCTTCAGTCAAAGAAATAATGAGATGTCCAAAAAAGACACAAGTTCACAACAATAAATTCATAAAGTCACCTGAACTAGTTTATTCATAGAGCTCATTCGTGTAACACGAAATTCATTATGTCACCTGAACTAGTTTATTCACAAAGCTTATTGGTATATAACTCTCAGTACCCCTAAACTAGTTAATTCACAGAGCTTGTTCATGTATGACTCTTATTAGTACACATGAACTAGTTTATTCATCATACCTATTGAACTTTTTGAAGTAATTTTTGGAGATATAAATACTTCCAAAAATGGAGATGTATTTTCCTTAGGGATCATATCTCTAGAAGTTACTTCAAAAAATATCAATAAAGTAGGAACCTTTAGTCAAAGCAATGGGTTGACAACTTACTGTAATAGGAAATGAACTTTTGATCTAAGAAATAATAGGTTTTCAAAAAAAAAATATAATTTCACAAAAGCAAATTAGTGTTACCTTGAATGCTTTATTGTATCATGACTTCACAAAGGCACATTAATTAAACAAGGAAAATAGAGCACCAAAGTAATGCGACCTAGCTAGGGCTCACGAACGACAACAATACAAGTAAGGGCAAGTGAAAACAACTCACTTGGTAATTGCTAAAACAAGTGTGAAGGTATTGACTAACGCAGTTGCCGCTGAGAAGTAAGACAAAGGCTTTTATGGTGGGGCTTGATTGAAAATGACTCTCAACGGCTAGAAAAGACAACAAGAGTACTAGGGTTATGATGTTGGAGGGTTTTGTTTGAACATACTAAGTGTCAAGTGTATTCTATTTTTGACGCCTAAACAGAAGAGGAATGGTAGGGTTTTTTGAGTTATAATGCCGAAGAATTTACATCACAATTGTATCAATAGAAATGTTATTTACTTGTTTATATTTATTACAGTTCTTTGTTAATAATCATGAGTTATGTTATTGTTTTAATACATACATATATCATGGTTATTAGTTAATAACCATAAGGTATGTTATTATTTTTTCTAATTTTTTGGGTAGATATTGCCCATATATTTTATAAAAATAAATGTAAAAAAAATCAACCAATGGTAACTAGTTGCATGATATATGATCTAAGGTCTACTACAAATTTAAGAACTTTTCTTTAATTCAATTTGAATGAATTAAAAGTTTCATAAATTCGCAGCAAACGACACATCATCACACTACTCGTCACCAGAAGAGTGGCCTGAATCATCTATGAGTATGTTAGGATCATGGTGGCCAATCCTATACTCATCAAGAATGAGATTGGCCTTCCTATTCTTTCTCGACAAATATCCATCTAGCTTTTTCACTACATGGTCAATGCATTCTGCATGCTGCTTCATTGTTTCCACTTGAGGAGGAGGCAAACGTTGTGGAGGAGAATAAGGGGGAGAAGGAGGTGGTGGTGGTTGTAGAGGAGGGGAAGGAGGTGGAGGAGGATGATGACACCATGGATTTGCTAGCAAGTTTTCACCATGACATTTCATCTTGGCAATTGAAAGAACAAAGGAGGTTGAAAAACATAATGAAATTAGGAGTTTATATAGGTTGGAAGTGATGGGTTCGGACCATCATTGCACATGTTAAAAGTTGAAGAGGAGTACTCACGCACATTGGTGGGTACTGAATGTAATATCCCAAAAAGCGATTAAGGGCTAATGACTTCAAAAAGTGACTGTAATTATTGTTGAATAAACACTTTTGGAGAATGGGTGATGGGAATTTGGATGTTTTAATGATTCCAATTGCTTTCTTGTGAAAATTCGTGTGGGGAGAGTGTTTATTGTGAAATTGGAACCATTGGGAACAATTGTGCAAAAGTTGGAAACTTGTCCATTGAAACTCTGTACAAGGCAGTCGATTTTTATGGACATTTTTAAATAGGCAAATGGTGTCTAAAAATTCTGAAATTTTCCAGTCTTAAATTTCACATGCCAAGCTACAAAATGGACATATAATTTGTGTCATTTCAATTTTTGAGCTAAGAGTTATGATTTTCCAAAGTTTGGGATGGAAACTGGAATCTGTTTTGGAGCAGTATGGACTTTTGTGCAATTCTGTATTTTTGAGGTTATTAAATGCAGTGATCCATATTTTTCCAATAACTAGGACTTAAATATCTTTCCATTGGCTTTGGGATCACCTCATTTTGATTTTTCTAGAATTAGTTATGATTTTTCAAAATTTGGGCAGAAATCTGCCAAAATTTTGTAAAAATCCGAAATTGATGGAAATTTAGTAAATAATTAGAAAATAATATTATATTATATTAAATCATCATCCACCTCCTCCATCAGTCCAAAACCGTGATATTCAGCTGCAACAAGAGAGAGAAGGTGTGAGAAATTCTAGAGAGAGAAGGAGAAGAGAACTTGTACGGTAAGTCGATTTCTTCGGTAAATCCTTACCTAACTCGTATAACTCCGCTCCTAAGCTATTCTTCTATATTCTTCAAGGTTTGTGGAGCACAAATTTGGGTGTTCTAAGGCTAGGGTTTTCAGTCACCTTGAGGAAAAACTAGTGGGAGCTTGAGGTAACTTCCAAACTTTCGTATATTGCTTATTCTGGCAGCTGTGGGCAATTTAATTGGTGAAATTTTGCCGGATTGCCATTGGTTTTAAAGTTTGGAAATGATAAGGCCTAGGGGTTATGCTGCCCAAATTGGGTCTTAATGTTAGTTGTAACCTAATGTAATGATTAATAAAGTGATTAGGAGTATAAAGGAACATGTTTACGGAGCCGAAACCAAAAAACACCGATTCTTCCCAAAGTATGCCAAGATATTGGCCAGGGCTAGATCTGAGGGTTAGAGTTGGATTTTCAATGATTTGATGGTTTCATTGAGTTCAGGAACGAAAATTAGGTGGGGTTACAGTTGGTCACTTTTTCGGAAAAGGCTGAAAAAAGCATAATTACGAAAACGCCCCTAAAACCCTTAAAGTGGGGCTGCCAAGGGTAATGTTGTAATTTGACATTGAATTTGATAATTTCGAGTTCAGAAATGGATTCCTTGGGGGAAATTATGTTAGAATAGCCCATGTCAAAATTTCAGGAAAAGTACAGTCGGACCGGGTATGGCCGGGCCGGGTCCCTGGGGGCATTTTTGTAAATTTTCATAATATGCTCATATAACCCCTAGAAACACTATGGCAGTGTCTAAATTGTATTTTGGAATTGTAGGACCATGTTGTGAGCCCAGTGGTTAGCACGTTTTACAATGCACACTAAAAGGTGGTCTTTAAGATAGTACTCCTTAACCCTTTAGCCATATGTCTAGGCTTCTAGTAGCCACCTAAAGAGTCCAAGTGATAACTAACTTTAAGTGTTTTGAAGGTGAGAATTTGGAATAGAGAATAACCTGTCGTCCTTGACTTTGGTTTATAAGGTTTGACATTTGTCCTAATCGCAAGCAACCTGTGCCGGCGCACGTCAGGAAAGAACAAGGTAGTGACTCTTTTCCCTTATACTATATGTGATACATGGTATGTTTGTTTGATCATTGTTTGTGAGTCTATCACCTGCGGCCCATCGGTGTTGACGGTAGGAGGATCGTACCTTCGGGGCGGTGGAATTCTGGGGATGAGACTATGTGAAAGCCGTAAGGCTATATGTGAAAGCCAAAAGGCTATTTGTGAAACCTTCACCCGCGGCCCATCGGTGTTGACGGTGGGAGGATTGTGCCTTCAGGGCGGTGGAATATGGGGGATGAGATTATGTGATTATGTGCATATGTGTCAGCCTGCGTGCTGTGCTTTATGTTGTGATACTGCTTGATGATTTTCTTGCATGCTTTGTAATTACATGTGGTATGAGTGATTTGTTACTACTGGGATTCTTTTGAATCTCATTATTTCCATTGACAAACCTTCAGACAAGG
This sequence comes from Inga leiocalycina, assembly GCA_963242795.1. Taxonomy (NCBI): domain Eukaryota; kingdom Viridiplantae; phylum Streptophyta; class Magnoliopsida; order Fabales; family Fabaceae; genus Inga; species Inga leiocalycina. Next base: position 31,123,114 of record OY725332.1, read on the forward strand.
CAAGTGGCTCCAAGGGAAAGGAGACGACCAAGGGCGGATAAGGCTCCTTAGGGAGATTTATATTTTGGTGTTGGATATCATGTTTTGTTGGGAGATCACCGTATATCTTATAAATGTTGTTTTGGAGACAGTGGTGTAATCCCCTAATGGGAATTTATAAACCTTTAGTTTATGTATGAAACCCGGGGGTTACCGTGATTTTGTTGTACACTCTGATATGTAAATGTGATGTAACTGCATATGGTAATTATATTCGAGTTGTGGAATTTGAGACCAGGGTAAGGCAGAAACTTTGAAAATATTTGTGAAAACCCTTCCATAAGGCAGGGATTGTAAATGAGTTTGATTATTATTGGTCTCTATTTCATTTTAAAATACGTATTTCGAATCATAATTACGAAGGGGGTTACACTGAAAAGGTACTTGGTTCTCGTGCTAATCATCAAAGAATGAAGAAGCACAGAGTATTTTTATCATAGCATGGAGAAGGGGAAATGTTTGGACAGTTTAGTTTATGGTTATGTAAAAGACACCATCATGTTGTTTTTCTTATATGAAGTTGGAAGACAAATTGTTTGTTTGTTCATCTAATGTTTCATAATGGTTTTACCATAAAAAACATCATGTTTTGTGAGACAATATATGACGATTACAAAGTACAATATTATGTATTTGCATGGTATTCTAATTAGTAACTGTTGTTATTTAATAACCAAAATGTATATACCTTTTCTTTTTTGAAATTTTGGTGGTTGATTATGCAGCCTCCATTTTACAACAAAAAAAAAAGACAAAGTAAATAAGCAAACTAAAAATAAAAAGTTATGGAGATGTTTGAAGAATATGATGCATTATCAAATTCTTCATTCTCTAGTAACTTGTCCACCTTCTGGTTTAAAGAGCGAATGAGAGAGGTTAGTTCCTTCATGGACTGGTTCATGCATCCTTGCTCTCGCAAGTAAACTTGGACTATATGATGGAGCTCATAGGTTACGTAGACGAGACCTTCAGTGCTTTTGGCAGAGGGAGTTCAATTTTTGGTTTTTTACCAGATAATGAATTAGAATTTCTCTTATGTTTGTCCATGATGTTTTGTTGAATAAGAAGTTGGCTTTGAGAAGTTGAAATTGAAGTATAGAGAAGTGGAGTTCAGTTTTTAGATGTTTATATAGAGAGAATATCGTTGATTATCAAGCCATCGCATCTTTTAGTATTGAAATAAATTGATAAATTATGCAGTAACTCTATATTTTTATTCATTGATCATGTAGAATACCTAATAGAATATCTCCTATAATCAAGGAGTATTCAAAATTCAAATTAGTATTTGAATTTTGAATAAAAACAACATAACAGAATAATCTAATAATCCTAATAATAATAAATAAGTAGGATAATTAACCTAACTCTAATTAGAATTAAGGTTTCAACCATCATGGGCCGAATAGAGTCTAACTTCCAACACTCCCCTTCAAGCTGGGAAATAGATGTTGATCATTCAAAACTTGCTTCCAAGTTCTTTGAATTTCTCTTGGGTGAGTGACTTTGTTATAATATCTGCAATTTGCTTTCCTGATAGAATGTAAGATAGATCAATGATCTTAGCTTCCAATTTTTCTCGAATGAAGTGTCTATCAATCTCTACATGCTTCATTTTTTCGTCTTGAATAGGATTGCTGGCAATTTTAATTGTTGGCATGTTATCACACCACACTTTAAGAGGTCCATTGGTCTCTAATTTAATTTCATTTAGGAGTCATAAGATCCACTTCCCTTCACATACACCTAAAGACAAAGCTCTATATTCTATTTCTACTGAATTGCATGAGACAACTGATTGTTTCTTGCTTCATCTGTGACAAGATTTCACCATACATATGTGTAATAACCTATAGTAGAATGTCGGTCAACCTTGGAACCACCCCAGTTAGCATTAGTATATAACTCTACACCTCTGTTACTTCCTTTAGTAAAGAATAAATCAATTCATAGAGTCCTTTTGAGATATCTGAGGATTCTATAAATTGTTGTCATATACTCCTTCGCAAGTTGCTTGGGAATTGACTCACAACACTAATAGGGAACCATATATCAAGTCGTGTGTGAGAAACATAGATTAACTTCTCTATTAACTTCTAAATCTTTCTTTGTTAATAGTTCTACCATCTAGTCTAATGGTTAATTTTTGGTTTAGCTTTATTAGAGTATAGGCTGGCCTAGCACCTAGTATGGATGTTTGTTTTAGCAAATTCAGTGTGTACTTCCTTTGTGATACATCGATCCCTAGTGGAGTTCTTACTACTTCCATTCCTACCAAATATCTCAAGGATCCAAGGTTTTTGATTTCAAATTCAATGACCAAATTCTATTTCAATCTGATAATTTCTTTTGCATTATCAGTGGTTACAACAATATCATATACATAAACAATTAAGGTTGTTACCTTATTACGATAGTATTTGATAAATAAGGTATCATCGATTGAGATTGGGCATAACCCTAAGACTTAATTTATCGAGTAAATCTTTCAAACCAGGCACTTGGTGACTGTTTTAACAAATAAAGATATTTCTATAGTCTGTAGACTTGATGTAAGTTTTTAGAAGTTCTCACCCCTAAAGGAATCTCCATATATACTTCCTTTTCAAGATCTCCATTACGAAATGCATATTTCATATCCATTTGATGTAGAGGCCAATCCAAGTTTATAGCTAATAAAAGTAACACTAATAGTGCTAAGTTTTGCTACTAGGGAAAACTTTTTTTGGTAATCAAAGCCATATGTTTGTATAAACCCACGAGCCACTAAACGAGCATTATATTTGTTCATACTTCAATCAAGGTTACACTTAATAGCAAATACCCACTTACTACTTACTACAGATTTATCTTTTGGTAGATTTGTAATTTTCCAGGTTCTATTTTTATGTAGAGCTCTTATCTCTTCATTTATAGCTTGCTTCCATCTTAGATCCAAAATAGCCTCTTTAAACCCTATAGGAAGAGTTTTTTTTAAATCAGTAGTCATAAAAGTCTTCATATGAGGTGAAAGCTTTTGATAAGAGACATACCTGGCTATTGGGTGATGAGTGCAGCTTCTTTTTACCTTCCTCAAGGCTATTAGCAAGGGTAAATCCACAAGACTTGGTTCAGGTACCAAGTCATAGGTTTTCCTCAATATAGAATTGCAAGCTACTTGATTTGTAGTGCCACAACTTTCTGCCATCCTAATCTCATTTTCACTTGTATCAGAAATCTGCTTTAGTGGTTCAAATAGGTTATTATGTACAATTATTGGATTTGAACTGGGTAGTTCAAATCTATTCCTTGAAGAGGAATTGTGAGATGCAGACCTTGGAGAGGAATTATAGTGGCTATTTTTGATAGGATTAGGATTGGAAATGTTTGGATTTGGTCTTTTCCTAGAAGAGGAGTTATAAGGTATGGAATTTGTGTTGAGATTATGTGTTATTCAAATGGATAGCAGTAAGTAGAATGTTCAGTAATGTTTGAGATTCATCAAAATTGTCACAAACTTGCTGGTTAGTGGTTTCAATATTTACTTGATCATAGTTAACATCACAAATAAGTCATTCCCTTTCTTCCTCTTTTCCACTTAACTCCCCTTAAATGGTTGATTTGGGAGAATAAGGCTGGTGTTCAGGAAATTTAGCATTCATCGTAATATAGACCTTATGGGTAGAGATAAGTATCATTTATATCCTTCTTAAGTATACGAGTATCCCAAGAAAATACATTTGAAAGCCTGAGAATCCAATTTCTCCCCCTTCGTTATACACAAAAGCTGTACAGCCAAAAATTTTATTGGGAATTGGAGTTATAAGATGTAACGCATTATTCTCGTAATCGATTGGATAAGCTTATACATAATAAGTCCGAACCACTTTCATAAAATTGTTTTAAATTCTCAATATCAAGACAAGATTCAAACCTATAGTTGAGTAGATTTTTCAGGATATTTCAAAATCTTGTACAAGCGTCTTATAGAGGTTTGCATATTCATTGTTACTCATCAATTCTCATCTTTATTCAGTTTAATCAGAGTGATTTGCTACTCATTTCTCTGCCCATTCTTAAATACATTCTTTTTCAAGAATACAGAAATCTAATCAAAGTACATAAATAGTGCCTTGCACTTAAACCTTCGATTCTCCTTCGTGATTCCCCATTGCATGTCTTCATGCATTCTTCTCATGTATATATGGCTGGTTAGGGGGAGTCAAGTTTAAGAGAATCCCAGTAGAGAACAATGCTAACAAATGCATACAAGAAATGCTTAGTGCATGACATGCTTGCTTACATAAATTCATGCCAACATAATGACATATATGCATGCTCAATGTTTAATACATTACACTAATGGCCATAGCATAAATAAAGCAAAGCTTCACTTAATCACATATGCTTCATACAATTCATCAAAGCAATTAACACATCAATACACAAGCTCACATATCAAGTTATGCAAGTTAGGAAAGTTCCCTACCTCTTGTCTTTGAGTTCCCTCCTTGTACCTTTTCTTTTCCAACCATTGAAAATGCTTCTTGGAAATTCTTCCATTCCCTTTTCCTTGACCTCTCATGGCACTAGATACCCAATCACATCATTAAAGGCATGATAGAGAGTCATTGAAAGTGTATATTATTGTTCAAGAAGTTAGGGAAGCTTAACACTTCATATTGGTTATCTTTTGAGCTACTTAGGTAGCCATTGGAAGTCCAAACAAGTGCCTATGGGGTTAGGAAAGTTAAACCAATAAAAAATATGAAAAAACTTAAATAAGGGTCTTGGCCCTGGCCAACAATCCTTGTCCGCGGCCAAGCAATTCTTCCGGCTGCAGCTAAGAAATCACCTGTTCTTGGCTCAAATTCAAAAAATCATAACTAAATAAAAAAAATCAAAAATAGAGTGGTTCAAAGTTCTATTGAAAGCTCTTTAAGTCCTCTATACAAGAAAAATATAAACCACTACCATCTACAACCACAAATTACAGAATTCTATAAATCCCCATACTGTTCCAGAATCAAGTTTAGAAATAGGGCACAACTTTCAAAAATTCATAACTTTCAATCCACTAGTCCAAATTAATTTCAAGACCTATCAAATTAAAGCTTAGGATGTCTACTTTAATCTTGGAAAGTTTCATAACATATGGACTAGGTTTGGCGAATCAAAGTTGCACCACTAATAGACTGCCTCCCAGAAACTTCAATTCAGCAATAAACAGTTTTGTAATTCCAGTATCAAATATGCCTAATATCATCCCTAATCCCCATAAATCATAATCTTCATGCTTAAAACAACATATAATCCTAAAATCATATTTGGGATGAAATCATAGGGCATCATCACAAAATCCATAAAACTCCACCAAACAACACAATACTTGGTTCAAATCGAAGCTTATACGTACCTCCACTCGATTCCACAACCGATTCTTGATTTTGGTAGCACTTCCTCTAGGTAGAAGGCTCCAAACACTTTTGTTCAAGATTTCAAAACCATAGAAAAAAAGCTCTTGTCAAGTAGAACAACATTAGAGAAGACTTCGGAAGCTGGAAACACAGAATCAAAGGTGAAATCGGCTCCAGAACTCATGAATTTTCACTATTTGCTCTCTATCTTTCTTCTTTCTTTTTTTCTAGCTATTTCTCTCACTCTCTTCCATAGGTTGTACAAAAATTATGAAGAGGGAAGGGAGTTTTTCATCTTTATCCAACTTCAATTAGCTTCGCCCACAATGTGCCACTTGTAACAATCTTGTGACTCCTTGAAAAGCAGGTGGTTAATTACTCAACAATGGTTGGTTTACTTGGGTTAAAATTTTTTGCTCCCTACTTCAGTAAAGATATATCCAAATTAAAGGGAAAAATAAATGACTTCTTGCTTTATTAGTGAAATGACCATTTTGCCCTTACATTTATTTCCATTTTCGCACTAGCTGGAAAACTGGGCAAAATTTTCATCAAACTTTGAAAATTCATATCTTTATCTATAGAGATTCAATTGGTGTGATTCTAAAGGCTATGTGACCCTTATTAAGTCTATTTTACAAGTAAAGATATAGCCTTTAGGCAACTGGAAGCTCACAATTCTCAGAATTTCCATTTTTGGTTATTGTCACAGAAGCTGGCTAGTTTCACCAAGCTAACTTCAAAAATTCATATCTCTTTATGTACAGCTCCAAATGACCTATATAACCTGTCAAATTAAAGCTTGATAAGTCTACTTTCATACTAGAAAATATTATAGGCATTGAACATCATTTGCCTATATTAGATATGATTAGTTGTGATGATGTCAAATATAGATATCAAACATTAAGAGTACATAATATTCTACATTGACTAACTACTATATTTAATGTTGAATATCTTGTAGAATAGTCAAGTAAGAGCAAGAAGAAGATTGAAGATACTCAAGAATATATCTAGTTAAGTTATGAAGAAAGATCACCAAGAGGAAGATATTCAAGAAGATGATATTAGTTAAGCAAAGAAAGAAGAAGATTGAAAATATTCAAGAAGATATCTAATTGGGTTATGAAGAATGATCAGCAATTCAAGAAGATATCTGGTTGGGTGATGAAGAATGATCATCAAGAGGAAAAAAGAGAAGAGAGGGATTGAAGAAAGAATAAGGTGTAAGATCCAATGAGAATATCAAGATCTAAGCTATTAGAAGTGATACCAGAGGTTTCTTTGATCATATGGAGGTTGGAATGGGTCAATTTGTAGCCAAGATAACTTATATGGAAGTAATGGAACTTTCACAAGGTGTTCCTTTGAGTTTTGGCTCTCTGCCATGTTTTCGAAGGCATCACTCGAGTGATTACTTGAGTGATAAACATGATCACTCGAGTGACTACTCGAGTGATATGCAATTTTATTGTTGGATTGAGCTAAAACTGGTGGCATATGAAAATAGACTCCCAAAAACAAATATGGCACTAAGATCACATTAAAAGGAGTTCATATGAGAGAGATATGATTGTTGAAGTTGACACATGAATCACCGTCATATTCCAGGACAGCTTTGGTATTTTGGACATAACTCTCAAACTATATTGGATTGTGATGAAACTAATGCCATATGAAAGTAGACTCAAAGAGCTTTCTATGGATATATAATATGTCACATTTGAAGCTATATACTAAGAATTATGTCTTCTAGAAGTTACTGCTCATGATTTTAGAGATTGTCTAAGAATAGTATATACTCTTTAGAGCATAATTTTCTGTATACAATGAATTTGGAGCTGATTCTTGTTGCATTGAAATGTAGATGATGAGAGCTTTCTGATGATATATAATTTGCCACGTATTGAATCAAATTGAAGAAATCACTTGAAGGGCTTACTCGAGTAATATGCAAAGTTATTTGAAACTTGAGGGACCACTCGACTAATGTGTGAGAAAATGTTCCATTAAGCTCTCTGTCAAGAATTGCAAGGGATTACTCAAAGGGATCACACGAGTAATCTGTAGAGTTATTTGAGACATTACTTGAGTGACCACTCGAGTAATCAGAGAAGAAATCATCCAATAGCTCTCGCCCAATATTTGAGTGACACTACTCGAGGGAGCACTCGAGTAACATGAAATAAAAAGAAAGCATTACTGGAGGGATCACTTGAGTAATGAAGTTGGAAATACTCTTAGCCAAATGTGATTACTCGAGGATTATTCGAGTAATAAACCAAGTTTACTCGAGTGACCACTTGAGTAATACTTCCCAAGAGAACAAAACAACATATTGAAGCTTTAAAAAATCATTGGATTAATTATAAAACTCACTCTTCTTGTTTCCAATCACTCTTTCACTTCATTGTATTAGTATTTAATATGTTTCTCAGAAATACAATAAAGAGATTATGCGAAAAGACAAAAGTTGAATTTACGGAAGTGGAGTGTCAATGTTCGTAACGGCTAGTTTTCAAATTCAAGCAACGGACGAACGAAGGAACAGGACTCAACGGATAACTTGAAATACTCACAATGATCATATCCTACTACTCTATAAATATAGGAGATTCAAGTAAAGCAACAACAACAACAATGAGAATACAACAACACAAACATGCTCATATCATAAGCTATCCATCTTAACCCAAACACTCTCTGTTCTTATCTATTTTCTATATTATATGTATTTGATTGTATCATGCTTCAGTATTCATTTATTCACTTCTGAGAGAGAAGATTGATTGTAATCTTTCATCATCAAAGTTGTATCCTTACGGGGTGTGTAAGGGGGAGTAACTCAATTGTAACCTTCTGGTGTGTATGGGGGAGTAACTCTGTGAGAGATTTGTAAAAGGCTTCACAAGTGTCCGGCTAAACTTGTGAGTTGTAAAGGCTATTCTTGTGCCCAGATTAAACAAGAAGATAGTGGATTTGAAAATTCAGGAGGAGCCTGAGGGCTGGACATAGGCCATCGTATATTGGACCGAACCAGGATAAATCACAGTTTGCATACTCTCTTCCTTAAACTCTTATATGCCTAGCATATATTAACTATTGATTTATGATTCATTACTTTCATATTTATTGCTTCCACTAAGATATTAAAAGATTTTCAAAGTTCATAATTTTTTATCTTACAACCAATTCACCCCATCTTGGGTGTCAGTCGGTTCTAACATTTGGTATCATAGATGGACTCTTGTTTAAAGGACTTAACCATCTCAAGACCTTATAATGGCTGATTTTGGATGTTATATGCTTTTCAAAGGTTTTAACTATACAATTCCACCTATTTTGAAAGATATTGATATTTGGTTTTGGAAAGCTATAATGACATCTTTTATAAAATGCTTTGATTATGATTGTTAGTATCGGCAGGCATAGCGGAAGAATTTAAAAAAAATTTCACCGATCCTAATCGAGGATCTATCAACGGCGTTTAAACCAAGTTGGAAGGATTCATACCTTTTATGATTAAGAGTTTTCACGATCTTTAGGAGCCAACACGTCAGGTCCACTCCCTCTACTGGTATCCACACGAATGCTCTCCAACCGAGACTATGTGCTAGCACCTCTAATGTCTTCTGGGGTTTCCCTTGCGGCTCTCAATTCTAATGTGTATCTCAGTATATTTGCTCTATCACGTTTATAACCTATAAGGGCTACTTTCAAATTTCAAAATTAATCATCATTAATTTTGAAATTAATTAACTATTAATTATCTTGATGAGCTAATTAAATAAATTTAGTTTAAATTAAATATATCCAACAGTTTTAATTTAACCTATTTATTTAATCCAAATAAAGGGCCATTAGATTTAAGTTATCTTCATAAATTAAATCTGAGATACCATATCTCTATCATGTTAGTTATTAGATTTAATTTATCTTAATAAATTAAATTTAAAACTAACACAATATAATAATATCATATAATATATATACATATATATATAATATGTATTTCGAAAATACATATCTATATAATATTATTAACGAATTTTTATATTACATATATACATATGTATATATATATATATATATAAATATAAAATTCGTCCACCCTAATTAAACATTATCTCATGTTAGGCCATTCTTGTGTGCGACCCTGTAGGCCCATATGAAGTTGGCAGTGGGCCAATAACTGTACTAACCCATAAGTCGCAAGTGGCCTCTAGCAAGACATCATGACTACCTAATTCATATGAGGATCATTAGCACGATGCAACTTGTCATACAACCATGTCACGTCCCTTATGTCACACAATATATCAGTCAAGGATGAGGCATGGATAATGTCATCTTCTTATTCCTGACTATTACTTTCTCGATTCCTGAGTAGTCTGACAATAGAAATGGAAACTCCATTCCATTGTAGTATGGCCATACATTTCTCAGACTTACTCATCGAGGGGCCCAGTAATATCTCTCTACTAATGTGAGGGACAAATTCCATCTTGATTATTCATATTCCTCTGCATGAAAATGTTGGAAATTGTGCCCTAAGGGCCAATCATTATACTTTGAACATTATTATTTTAATGAAATTTCTCCATTCTGTTATCATATTATTTACATGTTAATTGTGATAATTGTATCCTTGGATAATTCATAAAGATTGTCCTAAAATGTCCTTGGTCGGTCATCTATACAGGAGCAGAGATGAAACAAGATCAGTATGACTTTAATAAGATATGGAGATACGAATCAAAGTCTTAGGCACTTGTAAGAGTACAAGGTGCTGGATCGACCCACTATGAGAAAGCTATATGGATCAAGTCATAAGCTTTTCTCATGTATAACCACGTCACAATGCCCTTAGACCTGAGGTCATCATGGATTCCTACATGAGAGTTGCTAAGCTTTGAACTAGTCAAAAGTCACTTTTGACCGAGTGATGAAAAAGGCTACGATCGGGTTTGGTGTTTTTTCATGCAGAGGAATATGAATGATCAAGATGGAATTTGCCCCTCACATTAGTAGAGAGATATTACTAGGCCCCTCGATGAGTGAGTTTGAGAAATGTATGGCCATACTATGATGAAAGGAGTTTTTGTCTCTGTTATCAGGCTACTCAGGAATCGAGAAAGTAATGGTCAGGAACAAGAGGATGACATTATCCATGCCTTATCCTTGATCGATATATCGTGTGACAAAAGGGACGTGACATGGTTGTATGACAGGTTGCATCGTGTTAACGATCCTCATATGAATTGGGTAGTCATAATGTCTTGCTAGAGGCCGCTTGCGACTTTTGGGTTAGTATAGTTATTGGCCCACTGCCAACTTCATATGGGCCTACAGGGTCGCACACAAGAATGGCCCAACACGAGATAATGTTTAATTTAGGGTGGACAAATTTTATATTTATATATATATAATATAATATTCATTAATAATATTATATAGATATATATATTTTTGAAATATGTATCTTATATATATATTATATGATATTATTATATTGTGTTAGTTTTAAATTTAATTTATTAAGATATATTAAATTTAATAACTAACATGATAGAGATATAGTATCTCAGATTTAATTTATGAAGATAAATTAAATCTAAAGGCTCTTTATTTGGATTAAATAAATAGGTTGAATTAAAACTGTTGGACATATTTAATTTAAAACTGAATTTATTTAATTAGCTCATCAAGATAATTAATATTTAATTAATTTCAAAATTAATGATGATTAATTTTGAAATTTGAAAATAGCCCTCATAGGTTATAAACTTGATAGAGCAGATATAATGATATGCACATGAGAATTGAGAGCCGTAAGTGAAACCCTAGGAGACATTAGAGGCGCTAGCATGCAGTCTCAGTTGGAGAGCATTTGTGTGGATACCAGTAAAGGGAGCAGACCTGACGTGTTGGCTCCTAGAGATCGTGAAAACTCTGAATCATCAAAAGGTATGAATCCTTCCAACTTGGTTTAAACGCCGTTGATAGATCCTCGATTAGGATCGGTGAAAATTTTTAAAATTCTTCTGTTGTGCCTACCGATTCTAACAGAAAAACCACCAAGCCCGATTATAGCCTTTATCATCACCCGGTCAAAAGTGACTTTTGACTAGTTCAAAGCTTAGCAACTCTCATGTAGGAATCCATGATGACCTCAGGTCAAAGGGCATTGTGATGTGGTTATACATGAGAAAAGCTTATGACTTGATCCATATAGCTTTCTCATAATGGGTCGGTCCAGCACCTTGTACTCTTACAAGTGCTTAAGACTTTGAATCCTATTTACATATCTTATCAAAGTCATACTGATCTTGTTTCATCTCTGCTCCCACATAGATGACCGACCAAGGACATTTTAGGACAATCTTTATGAATTATCCAAGGATACAATTATCACAATTAACATGAAAATAATATGATAACAGAATGGAGAAATTTCATTAAATTAATAATGTTCAAAGTACAATGATTGGCCCTTTGGGCATAATTTCTAACAATGATATGTGGAATATTTTTACAAATGTCTTTGATTTTAAATCGAGAAAGGATTGGACAGAAGAAGAAAAGAAAATGTTTTCGTTAAACATTAGAGCAATAAATATTTTGTATAGTGCTTTAACTGAAAATGATTTTGAGAAAATTAGATTTTGCTCTACTACAAGAGATATTTAGGATACTCTTGATTTTATGTATACTTCTATCAAGTATGTTGAAGTTGAAAGTGTTGACAATTCATGTGAAACTATAAGCTATAGATCTACAGTGCATGAACAATTGGAAGCTGATGATAAAGAAGAAGAAATCATAGAACACTTCCTTACAGTCAACAAGGATAGACAAGAAGAAGAGGATTCCCGAGATGAGCTCATTACGGATAAATTTGATGGATCATCCTCGAGAGCTGAAGATGCACATATGGTAAACAATTCCAATTCTTCTATAGTTATTCTAAAAACAAATTTGAAAGTTTGCATAAAATTGTTTTTCAACCAATTATTGATTCTATTGAGAAAAGAAAAAAGGTTTTCAATCATGCTAGAAATTCATGTGGGAAGAAAGAACTTAGGCAAACTGATTATTTGAGATCTCTTTTCTTGATCGACACAATACTTGCATAGAATCTCATAATGCATATCATCATATTATTTGCTATTATTGTGGTAAATCAGGTCATATTTCTGACACATGCTATATTAGGAGAAATTCTAATTTGAGAAATAAATTTGTTTGGATTCCTAAAAGGCAAGTGAGTTTAAATACTAACGTTTAAGGGCCCAAAGCAAAGTGGGTACCAAAATGTCCATCTGGTGTTTCATGTGTACAGATTGATTCTAGAAAGAATAGATGAAAGGGTACTGAGAAAATGAAGAAGATTCAAAGAGTTCCTAATGCACCTAAATGGAGATTCACATCAATTAGGAGAACTCTCGGATCACCCATTGCTGGAACTGCAAATTTTAACCACAAAAAAAGTAAATGGAGAAAAGGAGTACGTTCCACCTCAAGAATAGACTACAATAGAGCACTGTTCAACCATTTCGAGACAATCCCATTATAAATATTACAATGGGCCCAAAGTAAAAGACTCTTGGAGTCTATATACTTTGAGAGAAGGTTGCCAACACCCAAAGCAATGGATTAAAAGTATCAATATCACAAAAAGATGCAGTAGGTAAGCAAAAACAATCCTCCAAGTATCTAAGGCAAAGGTACACAATGATAAAACCTCCTATGCTATTGTGTGTAATATTTATTGAGGTTTTATATTTTGGAACCTTAGGAATGAGCATTGCAAATGATTTTGAAATTATGTTTTCGCATCCCTTAAAAAGCCACTTAATAGATTTTTTTATAAAGGGATTGCAATGCTCAACAGGTTAATTCTTTATGCATATATAATGATTTGAAAAGAAAATATTTATTTTATTCATAAACACATGTTTAATTCATTATTCTCAATTGTCTCGAATTAATTATATTCTTATAGCATGTGAATTTTATCTTGATTCCTATAAGCTAACAATAAATGGATCCAGGAAAGGTTGGATACCATGAAGAAAAAGAAATTTATACAGTCTTGCAAGATAAGACAAAAAACTTCTCAAGACTATAGCCACATGAAAACAAGTTCATATCTTGATGATGTTGAATTATGGAGTTTGGATTCTGGTACTGTGTGTGCAAAAGAGAAGAATTAATATTATTCCATCAAAACCAAGAAAGCTATCGCAAGGACAAGGAGAATTACGGTGATATCTAATCATTATTCTATATCTTTTCATATCTCGTGCTTATATGAACTAAATTGGGTAATGAATACTTGCTCATTATTGCATACTATTAGCAATCAATCATTTATGGCTTTCAAATTGTTTTCAAATTGCTAAATTGACTAATAATGAAATTGTGCATAATCTTTCTATGTATTTGAGTTTTGAAATGCACATTTCAAAAATGTATTTAGATTTCAAATTCATCTTGTTTATAAAAATGCATACACATTATTTGAAAATTATTCCTATCTTGTTTGAATTCAAATTCGTTTCAGAATTAGAAGTTAGTATTTTTATAATGAATATCAGAAATGCTTCAAATTTATCCACTAGATGTTTCCCATCATTGACCTATTGATCATTGATCTTAAATGATCTATCCAATGCTTGAACTCCTTAACCATCATTAGACCTTATATCTAACAAGTTAACTATCTATATGAGTTTCAAGTCAATTTCCTATAAAAGAGTTCATTTTGTGAAAGGCTTACGTCTAATGTATAAATCCTTGGTTGGCCATGTTATTCCAAGTATTATGAATGTTCATTAATGTATTGAATCTTAATGAATTAACCATTATAGTGGAATAACTTACTAGGCTTGAACTCTAGTCATTTGGACTAATGAGTATGTGCTTCATTATTCATAAAATCTTGTACTCATTTTGTTAACCATTGCCATCATATATCTCTAAGTAACTAGTGTCTTGAATTCAAATGTTTAAGTTGATTCTTCCTATTCTTCAAGTCACAAGAGTCAATGTTTTCTCTTGGTCAATAGCAAAGTCATCATGCTTATATATTCAAGCTAAGCCTTTTTGGCAAAATTCTTTATCCATATGACTTTTGCTCTTAGGAAAATTCTCAAACATGTTAAACTCTAATGTCTAACATCTTATCTTAGTTGTTCTCTAAAAGAGAAGCTTTTTGGTATATGTATATTTAAACTGTTGACTTCCACCATTTTCAACATGAACATTGATTATAAACATATTTTAAAAATGAGTTTTGCATGTATTCAAATCTCAATTTCATAATGCATTGTTATGATTTGAAATTACATATGAGATTTGAAACAATTTGCATATCTCATTATTATTCTTGGAAAACTTGATTTCATTCATAATTTATCATTTCATAATAGTTGGTCATTATAGATAGATTTTCAACTCTCTTTGATCTGACTTACATCGATTGCATGAAAATCTTATTAATGACATATTTTTCTATACACAGCATATTTGCATACTGTTATTGTGAAAACATCATTCTTGGTATCAATTGTTTGCTATTCTTTATGGCATTAATTAATTGGATGACATTATAATTTTAATCTTTGGTGATTTAATACACTCTTTGCTCAAATATCATATTATTCAATTGTATAAGAGCATCAGAGTTATAATGTCTAATACTCTATAGACCTAAGAGAAAGTTGGGTACCAAAGAGCATATATTTATACTTTTGCAGTAGTTGATCAAAATGCTCTACTTTTGGATACAAAGATCAGAGGCTAACAAAGGAGGCGTTACTGGCAATGTTGTAGTGTGAGCAGAAGCTAAATCTATGATATCACTCAAGTAATCAATCCAGTGACACCTCACCATTAGCAAGTAACTATCTAGCAAAATTCAATTCAAAGAAGCTCAAGCCGAGACACCAAGGATACTCATGAGTTGGACTCATACTTGCAATACTATAAGCCTTCGCCATCCAGCCATCCAGCCATCTTCCCTACTGCCAAAAGGAGTTACACTTCTCTATTACAACATGAAGCATGATGAGTTATGAGGAAGGCACAATAATTCAAGAGACACTGTGCAACGCCCCAAATTTCTATTAAGGGCTAATGATAATTATTGTGAATGATTTTGTAAATCAAAATGGATTTGAGATCCGAATTATTATTGGAAATGCCCAATACTCTGTGTTTTAGCATAATTATGTGATGAAATAATTATTTGGGCTAAAATAGGGGTAATTGGGGCATAAAGAAGAGAAAAAGAATTTAATTATGTGTTATGTGGCAATTTAAGTAAATGTGCCAAAATCAGTGGAAGAATGGAAAATTATCGGTTAATTAGTTAGTGATTAATAGAGAATTAATTGCTGACTAAGAGAAATGAGATGTATAACTAAATGGTTAATGGAATGGTTAGAGTAACTAATTAGTTACTTGCCTTATGAGAGCCAATAAGGTGGAAACATGTGGCAAAAGGTGAGGATGAAGAGAGAGGAGTAGAAAAGTCAAATGCTACATTTTTAAATCATTTTCACTTCTCTCTTTCCTCTCTATGCGGCTGTCACAAGTATGGGAGGGATGGGAGTAGTTCATTTCATCATCATTTCATCTCTTTCCACTCTCTTCATATCTCTCATTCCTTTTTCTTTCGTGTTGCCATGGGAGCTCAAGAAGGAGGAAGTGTTTTTGCTTAAGGTAAGCCATTTGACCCTCTAAATGGCTTCTAATGGAAAAACTCTCTTCTATAAACTTGTTCCTTGTATTGAGAGCTTCAATTTAGTGGTTTTAGATTTTTCATTTGGTGTTGTTTGAGCTCTCAAGAAATTTTGAAGTTGGGAGAATCACAGAACTACTTTGGGGGAAGTTATAGAGGTGAGTAAGACAAACCTTTTCATATAGGTTTTGTAGCCATTGGTTGAGTTTGGATTTTCTAGTAATTTTGCCTTGAATTTCAAAAATAAGGGTCATTGTGTTGTTGGCATGTTGTTTTCATGGAATTAGTGCCTTGTTTAGTGTTTTGAATGAATTGAATTGAACTGAAGCTTAAAGGTGAAGTTTGGCAACTTTGTGTTTGGTTTTATGTATTGGTCAAAATAGGGCATGGTGATGGGTTGTGATTTTGGTCATTTTGAGGTTTCCATTGTGTTCCTTGTGAGAAATTGTATGGGAATAGGTTTGGTTATTGATTTTAGAGTCATTGGACACTTTAGTAGAAAATTGGAAATCTGTCAAGTGTGAACTCTATTCTGGGCAGTCAGTTTACACAAAATGTTTAAATGTCCAAATGGTGTTGAAAAATTATGAAAATTTCCATTCTTAAATCTCACATCCCAAGCTTCAAAATGGACATATAATTTATGTCATGTCATTTTGTGAACTGAGAGTTATGCTTTGCCAAAGTTTGGGACTAAAACTAGACTCTGTTTTGGAGCAATATTGAGTTTTGTGCAATTCTGGAATTGTGTGGTGATTTCTAGTAATGGTCCATATTTTCTAGTACATAGGACTTAAATATCTTTCATTTGGCTTTGGAATCACCTCATTTCAATTTTTCTAGAATTAGTTATGATTTTTGGAAGTTCAGCCAAGAAACATGATTTTTTTTTGCCGCAGCCCAAATGTTACAGACTTGTTTTTTTCCGTGACCAACCCCCAAACATAAACATTTTGCACTTCTGAAAAGTGGTTTTCAACCCAATGTTTCTCAACCCTTAGGCATATGTTTGAGCTTTTAGTAGCCACCTAAAGGACATATATGATAACCAAATCTAAGTGTTGTGAAGTCAACTGAGTCTTGGAATAGAGAATAACTCTTCGTCTTTAATTATGATTCTAGGATTTGACATTGCCCTATCCAAGAGAGATCGATGCCAAAATATGCCCGGAAGGACCAAGGTAGTGACTCTTCGCTCATGTTGTGTATGATGTTTTGGTATGCATAACTTGTCATTGAGTTTTGTGAATTGTATGTGCCATGGTCCATTATAGCGTGAGCACTTCAGCATGAGCCGTTTAGGGATTGACGCTGGTCATCTCTAGCTCGGCTATTAAACTTCCATTGTAATCGCCATGGATCTTTGTGAATCCGACCCGTGAGGCGGCGTGTCGTAAATCCAGCTGTAGGCTGTGTTATATATCTTGCCTGTATGACTTGCATATGAAATGCTTTATACGAATCCCAGTAGTGGTGAAATATATTGTTGTGAACTGTGTTGTGGTGCAATACAATGTGAGCACTTTAGCGTGAGCAAATGTAAGGGTGGCGCAAGTCATACCTGCCCTTACTACTGTAACTACCATTATAGTTGCTATGTGTGGGTTATGATTTGCTTTCATGCCTTATTGTTATGCATACTATGAGTAATTTGACACTATGGGGATTCTTTAGAATCTTACTCTCCCAAAAACAAATTTTCAGACAGGGCTGGTAGTTCAAAGGGAAAGCAGGTGATGAAGGGCGGTTGAAGCTCCGAGCTAGGAGTCTATTTTGGTTTGGTTATCGTATTATATTTTGGATTATTTTATTGGGAAACCATTATATATATTGGAATTATGGTATAATTTGTGTAATCCCCTGGATAAGGGAAATGGAATATAGGCATTGTGCCTTGTAGAACCCTTATTTATTAAATGGAACCCGAGTGTGTTGGGAGTTTACATTGCACTCTGATATGTATAAATGGAATTGAATTGTACAGGCCATTTATATGTTGATTGTTTGTGTGAGACCATTGTTGAATATAATTTAGAAACGTTTTTGCAAGCCCGGTTTTGGGAAAATGAATACTTTATTAAGTCCCAAACCGTATTATGAACATAAATCTTGGCCTATGTCGTGAGGGTAGTTACACATTGGAGACAACAATCAGAGATTAGAGGGTCATCATCTCAGCCTTAAAGATCAATAAGTGGTTGGAATTCTTCAACACTCTCCCACTAGACCTTTCAAGGAGTTCAATGAGCTAGAGAAGTATAGAATAATCAAACCATGAGAACTAATGAGGATTCTCAACTACCATCCTAGCTCTATGTCTAATCTTCACAAAATTATATGGTACATCTAAACTAGAGCTATGATAAACAAGGCTAACAACTTCACTCACTCCATCAAGAAGAATTACCACATAATGGCCTATATTATACGCAAGGAGGAAAGGAATATTGGAAAGATCATGTCTGTCAGGGAACAAGAAGTGTATATATACTTTTATAAGACTTACTCTAAGTAATCTAAAATTACTTTATGTAGACCTTCAAGTAATTGGAAATTACTTCAAGTAGACCTTCAAGTAATATGTAATTACATCAAGTAGACCTTCAAGTAATTCACAATTACTCCAAGTAAGTATGAATCTCACTCCTAGTTAACACAAGAGACGTAGAGGATGGGAGCTAATACTTCAAGGATATATGAGATACAATACTTTGCTAAAGTTGGTTTCCTGGTCTTTCATTTTTTGTTCCATCTATCCAAGGCTATCTGAGAGAGGAACTTCAACAATCACACAGAACTTGCAACAAACAAGCTGAGTTCATCACTTTTGTGAATGAGACTACATTTCAAAATCCCTTAGTACTAATCACATAATCAGATAGCCAACAATGCATCAATAGGCTGCAAAGGATTATGACTCAAGTGATTACGAGATTACGCGAGTAAGATATTGTATTCTTACTTAATTAAAATTCACTTATACAAGAATTACTCTAAGTCATATGAAATTTCTTCATGTAGACCTTCAAGTAATTCGCAATTACTCCAAGTAAGTATGAATCTCACTCCTAGTTAAAACAAGAGACGTAGAGGATGGGAGCTAATACTTCAAGGATAGATAAGATACAATACTTTGCTAAAGTTGGTCTTCCTGGTCTTTCATTCTTTAGTCCATCTATCCAAGGCTATCTGAGAGAGGAACTTCAACAATCACACAGAACTTGCAACAATCAAGCTGAGTTCATCACTTTTGTGAATGAGACTATATTTCATAATCCCTTAGTACTAATCACATTATCATATAGCCAACAATGCATTAATAGGCTGCAAAGGATTATGACTCAAGTGATTACGAGAATACGCGAGTGAGGTATTGTATTCTTAATTAAAATTCTTTCAGTTTCATCACTCGAGTGAGCACTCAAGTTGAGTGGAATTACTTGAGTAACTACTCGACGGATACTGGGTTACAGCCTTAAAACCCTAAATAACATTGTCATTTTCAAAACTTGATTTCTCTCAAAATCTTCAGATTTTCATTCTCAAAATTTTCATTGGTTTTACAAATGTAGGAGAGTTATCAACTATATTCCTCATAATGTTTTTCTTTTAAACCATGCATTTATTAAGGGGGAGATTCACATTCACATGTGTTTTATATCTTAAAAGCTTGCCTCCTTTATTTGAAGAAAATCATTCTAGCATACTCATCTACATTCCTTATCTCTTGATTAGTTTTGATGACAAGCTACTCTTATATTTTCTTTTCATGATCTTAATTTTAACATATTACATAGAAAAGATAACTTTGATTTGTGCAATAAATTTGATAACTTGATAGCACTAATCATTCTTTGTGGAAGAAAGATTTATACTTATGGCAGGACAATTTATTTTGTGCAATAACATTCTTCAATGTACTACAAGAAGAGGAATAATGATTTAATGCTTAAACAAAGGAAATATATTGGCTACAACATTCAAAGCAATGAATACATATGCCAATACACATGAGCAATAAGCATGCGGAACATAAGCTTAACTCAGTAAAAGCATGCTAGAGACACCATGAATATACATCAAAGTTGCACAGCGAAAGCAGAGAGAACTAGACTCGGGGATCTATCATCAGCTTGCCAAATCCAAATGAGCATTTCTAAATTCTCTCTTTATATTTCAAGAATACTTTTTATATCTTTGACTTTAATTTTCCTTGATTATGAAAGTTTTCTTGAAAACCTCTCCAAATTGTTTCAAATTTGTTTGCATGAACATTATTTTCATTTGCATTAAATTATAAAAGAAATTATCTTTAAAACGGGGGAGAGAAACTTGTTTTCCTGATTCATTTATTTTGCTTAATGGGGAGAATGACATTTCTCATTTGATTTCATAATTACTTCTCTACAAGCATCCCTTCCTTATACTTCAACATTTTTGCTAATGTCAAATAGGGGGAGAGAAATGCAAGAAAAATATGTTGTTTTAAATTTACTTTCATAACTCTTACATATTTTTCTTAAAAGATTTGTCATTATCAAAAAGGGGGAGGATGTTAGATATGATTAGTTTTGATGATGTCAAATATAGATGTCAAGCATTAAGAGTACATAATCTTCTACATTGACTAACTACTATATTTAATGTTGTATATCTTGTAGAATAGTCAAGCAAGAGCAAGAAGAAGATTGAAGATACTCAATAATATATCTAGTTAAGTTATGAAGAGAGTTCACCAAGAGGACGATATTCAAGAAGATGATATTAGTCAAGCAAAGAAAGAAGAAGATTGAAGATATTCAAGAAGACATCTAATTGGGTTTTGAAGAATGATCATCAATTCAAGAAGATATCTAGTTGGGTGATGAAGAATGATCATCAAGAGGTAAAAAGAGAAGAAAGAGATTGAAGAAAGAATAAGGTGTAAGATCCAATGAGAATATCAAGATCCAAGCTATTAGAAGTGATATCGGAGGTTTCTTTGATCATATGGAGGTTCGAATAGGTCAATTCGAAGCCAAGATAACTTATATGGAAGTTATGGAACTTTCCTAAGGAGTTCCTTTGAGTTTTGGCTCTCTGCCATGTTTTGGTAGGCATCACTCAAGTGGGTACTTGAGTAAAGGACATGATCACTCGAGTGATGTGCATTTTTATTGTGCTCTGTTTTCATGTGATAGGATAGAGGTTTGGTATTTTAAGTATATTTCTCAAACCACAGGTTAGATTAAGCTAAAACTGGTGGCATATGAAACTAGACTCCTAACATAAAATATGGACACCAAGAACACATTAAAAGGACTTCATATGAGAGATATATGATATGTTGAAGTTGATACATGAATAACCATCATATTCCAAGATAGATTTAGTGTTTTGGACATAATTCTCAAACTACATATTGGATTGTGACGAAAATAGTTCCATATGAAAGTAGACTCAAATAGCTTTCCATGGATATATAATATGTCACATTTGAAGCTATATACTAAGAATTATGTCTTCTAGAATTTGCTGCTCGTGATTTCAGATATTGTCTAAGAATAGTAGATACTCTTTGGAGCATAACTTTGTGTATACAACGAGTTTGGATTCAATTCTTGTTGAATTGAAATGTAGACGATGAGAGCTTTCCAATGATATATAATTTTCCATGTATTGAATCAAAATGAAGAGATCACTTGAAGGGCTTACTCGAGTAATATGCAAAGTTATTTGAAACTTTACTCGAGAGACCACTCGAGTAATGTGTGAGAAAATATTCCAGTAAGCTCTTTGTCAAGAATTTCATGGGATTACTCGAAGGGATAACTCAAGTAATCTGCAGAGTTATTTGAGACATTACTTAAGTGACTACTCGAGTAATCAGAGAAGAAATCATTCGGTACCTCTTTGCCAAGATTTAAGTGACATTACTCGAGGGCGCACTCGAGTAACATGAAATGAAAAGAAAGCATTACTTGAGGGATTACTCGAGTAATGAAGTTGGAAATGCTCTCGGCCAGAATTTGAACGTGATTACTCGAGGGATCACTCGAGTAAGGAAACAGGTTTACTCGAGTGACTACTTGAGTAATGCTTCCCAGGAGAACAGAACAATGTACTAAAGCTTTCAAAAATCATGGGATTAATTATAAAACTCACTCTTCTTGATTCCAATCACTATTTCGCTTTATTGTATTAGTATTTAATATGTTTCTCAGGAATACAATGAAGAGATGATGCGAAAAGATAGAAGTTGAATTTACGGAAGCAGAGCGTCAATGTTTGTAAGGGCTAGTTTTCAAATTCAAGCAATGGACGAATTATGGAATAGGACTGAACGGAGAAGTTGAAATACTCACAACAGTCATATCCTACTACTCTATAAATATAGGAGATTCAAGCAGAGCAGCAACAACAACAACAAGAGAAACAACAGCACAAACATGCTCATATCATAAGCTATCTATCTTGACCCAAACACTTAATGTTCATATCTGTTTTCTATATTATGTGTATTTGATTGTATTGTGCTTCAGTATTCATTTATTCACTTCTGAGAGAGAAGATTGATTGTAATATTTCATTATCAAAGTTGCATCCTTACGGGGTGTGTAAGGTGAAGTAACTCTATGAGACATTTGTAAAAGGCTTCACAAGTTTCCGGCTAAACTTGTGAGTTGTAAGGCTGTTCTTGTGCCCGGATTAAACAAGAAGATAGTGGATTTGAAAATTCAAGAGGAGCCTGAGGACTGGATATAGGTAATCGCAGATTGTAATGAACCAGGATAAATCATAGTTTTCATACTCTCTTTCTTAAACTCTTATATTTCCAACATTTATTAACTGTTGATTTATGATTCATTTCTTTCATATTTATTGCTTCCACTAAGATGCGAAAATATTTTCAAAGTTCTTAAGTTTTTATCTTATACCCAATTCACCCCCCTCTTGGGTGTCAGCCGATTCCTATAGCCTATTCAAAAATTGTCACACAACTAGACTGCCACGCAAGAAAAATTTATTGGCAACAAATTATCATTCCTAGGGCTCTTACTAAACTAGGGCTTAATAGTTTACTTGATTTAGGCTTATTCTCAAGCTTCTAATCCCAAAATTTGGGACATTACATACGAGGTGAGTTAGGGTAAGTTTCAGTAAATTTTTGAAGTGGCGTACAAAAATTTAGGATTTTAGAAAGTAAACAATTGATTAGAAAAGCAAATGTAAGAATTGCATCCCCCCGAAATTTATGTGGTACATTACTTTTAAATATAAGCGACCTAGCCACTTCTAGGAAATGACAATTTTTCCTTTCAGCCACCCCATTTTGTTGAGGGGTATGAACACATGAGGCTTGATGATGAATCTCATTTTAAAGTAAAAATTATTTGAAAGCTAAATTGACATATTCTTTACTTTTATCGCTACGAAGAATCTAAATTGATCTTTGGTTTTTAATGAATATGTAAAAAATTTTGAAAATAGTGAAGACCTTTGATTGGTCTTTTAAAAAAGTGACCTATGTGAGTCTAATGTGATCATCAATAAAAGTTACAAACCATTTATCCTTTGAGTTAGTTTCAATTTTTGAAGGACCCTAAACATCACTATGAACCAAAGAGAATGGAGAGGCTGGTGTATAAGAATGAGAAGGGTAGCAATTTTGAATTTGTTTAGCAAATTGGCAAATTGGCAATAGTCATAATGAACACTTAACATAGAATTATTGGCAATATTTGGAAATAAAAATTTCATGTAATTGAGACTAGGGTGGCTTAACCTAGAGTGCCACAACTTTAGATCATCAGATAATATTGTTAAACTCAATGCACCAGCTTTATTTGGAGATGATCCTATTAGAACTAACTGACACCCAAGAGGGGGTGAATTAGATGTAAGATAAAAACTTAATAACTTTAAAAATCTTTTTGCATCTTATGGAATCAATAAGTATGGAAGCATGAGACCATAAGAAAGCATCTAAAACATATATGCTGGAATATAAGAGCTTAGGGAAGAGAAGATGCAAACTATGATTTATCCTGGTTCGGCCCAATCCATAATGACCTACGTCCAGTCCCCAGGCTCCTCCTGAGATTTTCAATCTACTATCTTCCTCAAGTTTAACCAGGTACTTAAGAACCACTACAATCTCACAAGTTTAATACGGGGACTTGTGAAGCCTTTACAATTCTCGTACTGAGTTATTCCCCCTTACACATCGTAAGGTTATAACCAAGTTGCTCCCCCTTACACACCATAAGGATACAACTTTGATGATGAAAGATTACAATCAATCTTCTCTCTCAGAAGTGAATAAGATGAACACTGAAGTACAATATAAATAATCGCTCTCTCAAATATACATGATATAGAAAATAGATCAGAACAGAGAGTAGTTGGGTTGGAGTAGATGATTTATGATCTTTTCATGTTTCTCATTTATGTTGCTCTTCGTTGATTGTTCCCAAATTTATAGATGAGTTGTGATAGCTGTTGGAAGTATTTCAACCTATCTGTTAGAGTGGCATAACTTTGTGTGACCATTCTTTTATTTTGAAAACTAGCCGTTGTGTTGCTGAACGCTCCTCTTCTGTAAAGTCAACTTTTGTCTCTTCTCATCATCTCTTCATTGTATTCCTGGAGAAATGCATTAAACACTAATATAATAAAGTTTTAGAGTGATTGGAAACAAGAAGAGCAAGTTTCATAATCATTTCCATGATTTTCAAAAACTTCAGTAGGTTGTTTTGTTCTCCTGGGAAGCAGTACTCGAGCGGTCACTCAAGTAAGCCTGGGTTATTACTCAAGTGATCCTTCGAGTAATCTCCTTTAAAATATGGCTGAGAGTAAATTCTCCTTTGCTTTCTTGATTACTTGAGTGATCCCCGAGTAATGCTTTCTTTTCATTTCATGTTACTCGAGTGCTCCCTTGAGTAATGTCACTAATTTCTTACCGAGAGCTACTGGATGATTTCTTCTCTGATTACTCGAGTGATCCCTTAAGTAATGTCTTAACTAACTTTATAGATTACTCGAGTAATCCCTTCAAGTAATCTTAAGCAATTTTTAACAGAAAGCTTTCTAGAACAATTTCTCACACATTACTCGAGTGGTCTCTCAAGTAATGTTTCAAATAACTTTTCATATTACTCTAGTGATCCCTTCAAGTATGCTTTCATTTTAACTCTAAACATGGTGAATAATATATCATCAAAAAGATCTTGCTGTATACATTCCAATGCAACAAGAATCAGCTCCAAACTCTTTGTATACAGAAAGTTATGATTCAAAGAGTATCTACTGTTGTTAGACAATCTCTTAAATCATGAGCAGCAAATTCTAGAAGGCATAGCTCTTAGGATATAACTTCAAAATGCTAAATTACCTATCATGGAATTCTCTTTGAGTCTACTTTCATATGGCACTAGTTTCGTCATAATCCGATACGTAGTTTAAGAGTTATATCCAAAATACCAAAACTATTTTGGTAAAAGACGCTGATTCATGTGTCAAATTCAACAAATCATATATCCCTCATTTGAACTCCTTTGAATGTGATCTTGGTCTATATTTTTTGTGTTGGGAGTCTATTTTCATATGCAACTGGTTTGAGTTCAATATGATGTGGCGTTAGAGAGATATAACCAAAATACCAAACCTTTATCCTGACGTGTGAAAATAGAGCATATCAGAAATTTGATTACTCGAGGGAGCCCTCGAGTAATCATGGGTCATTTCTCGAGTAAGCCCTCGAGTAATCACCTCCAAAATAAGGGAGTGCCATAATATTTGAGTGATTACTCGAGTAATCATCTATGGAGGTGCCATAACTTTCGTATATGTCATTTTAACTTTATATTGACCCATTCCAACCTTCGGTATCACTTCTAAGAACTTGAATTTTGATATTCTCATTTAATCTTGCAAGTTCTCCTTTCTTCAATCTTTTTTCTTATTTCTTCAATCTCTTTCTTCTTGTTTTTCCTCTTGATGATCATTCTTCATCACCCAACTAGATATCTTCTTGAATTGATGATCATTCTTCATAACCCAATTAGATGTCTTCTTGAATATCTTCAATCTTCTTCTTTCTTTGCTTGACTTATATCATCTTCTTGAATATCTTCCTCTTGATGATCTTTCTTCATAACTTAATTAGATATCTTCTTGAATATCTTCAATCTTCTTCTTGCTCTTGCTTGACTAATCTACAAGATATACAACATTAAATATAGTAGTTAGTTAATATAGAAGATTATGTACTCTTAATGCTTGACATCTATATTTGACATCTTCAAAACTAATCATATCTAACTTTCTCCTCCTTTTTTATGATGGCAAATCCTTTAAGAAAAATATGTATGAGTTATAAAAGTAAAACAACATATTTTTCTTGCCTTTCTCTCCCCCTATTTGATATTAACAAAAAGTTTGAAGTATAAGGAAGGAATGCTAGTAGAGAAGTAAATATGAAATCAAATGAAAAATGTAATTCTCCCCATTAATCAAAATAAATGCATTAGGAAAGCAAGTTTCTCTCCCCCTTTTTGAAAGTAGTTTCATTTATAATTTGATGCAAATGAAAAAAAAAGGTTTTCATGAAAACAAATTTGAAACAATTTGGAGAGGTTTTCAAGAAAACTTTCATAATCAAGGAAATGCAAAGTAAGCTCAAAATATAAAGAGAGTGTTTAGAAATGCTCATGTAGTTTTTGGAAAATGATGAAGCACTCCATGAAGTCCATTGCTTTATTCTTTGGCAATACTGGTTCATGATGTTGTGTTCACCACACTTTTATTGTCCAACTCTAATGTATATTCATGTTATTGCTAGGATTATTTAACTAAGTTAAACTTCTATTCAACATGCTTAATGCTCATTTGTATTGTTGTATGTATTTGTTTCTTTGAATGTTGTTGCCAATATATCTCCCTTGATCGATTGTTAAAGCATATGTCCTCATAGTTGATATATGCTCCTTTTAGTGTGTTGAGGAATGATCTAGCATAGAGCAAATTCTTCTGCTATAAGTAAAAATACTATTAGAAGGAGAATGGTTAGTGCAATCAAATATTAAAAGTTTCCTTTCTATAAAATATATGCAAATTAAGATCATGGAAAGAAGAATATAAAAGTAGCTTATCATCAAAAACTAATCAAGACTTAGGGAATACATATGAGTATGCTAGAATGATTTTCTGCAAATAAAGGAGATGAGCTTTTTAAGATATAGAACACATATAAATGTGAAGCTCCCCCTTAATGAATGCATGGCTTAAAAGAAAATTGTCATGAGAAATACAATTAATAACTCTCTTGGATTAGTAAAATCAATGGAAATTTTGTAGAGAGAATGATTGTGAAAGTATGAATATTTGGAGAGAAATTAAGTTTTGAAAATAATGATGCTATTCAGGGTTTGAAGGCTATAACCCTGTATTACTTGAGTCATTACTCAAGTGTTCACTTTGAGTAATGCAACTCAGAGAATTTGAATTAAAGAATACAATACCTCACTCGAGTCATAATCCTCTGCAGCCCATTGATGCATCATTTCCTAGTCAATATTGGATTATGTGATTGGTACTGAGGGATTCTGAAGCATAATCTCTGTAAGCACTTTAGGATACCAAGATGAGCTTGGAATAAGGCCTTGAAGTTCTAGTTGATCAAGCTACAGAGTTTCCTAATCTTGCCATTCACATAAGTTATGAACTTAGCTTGTTTGTTGCAAGTTCTGTTTGATTGTTGAATTCCTCTCTTAGATAGCCTTGGACAGGTGGACCAAAGAATGAAAGACTAGGGAGACCAACTCTAGCAAAGTGTTGTATCTTATCTATCCTTGAAGTATTAGCTCCCATCCTCTACGCCTCTTGTGTTAAATTGGAGTGAGATTCAGACTTACTTGAAGTAATTGTGAATTAATTGAAGGTCTACTTGAAGTAATTGCAAATTACTTGAAGTTCCAATCTTACGTAAACAATATTTGGAAGTTTTTGATATAGCACATAACTTACTAACTTCACAACCTTGATGAGCTTTTCATTGGTAACATCAAGTAAAGTTTAGTATGTTTGAATGGTTGATCCAATGAAAGAGTCTCCAGGTGATCTAGCTCCTTAACCATAGTAGTCCACATAAGGGGCTTATTTGGCTCTAGGTACCATATCTTGTTGCCCTTAAGGAATAGAGATACCAAGTGAGGGTATGTCGTTGGAATATACCTTGTAAAAGTATATATGCACCTCTTGTTCTTTGAAACATATGATCTCTCCAACGTTCCTCTCCTTCTCGCTAATAATATAGGCCATTGTGTGATAATCATTTGATGAAGCGATTGAATTGGCTTTGCTCACCATAGCTCTGGTGTAAGTATATCAAATAATCCTGTGAAGATCACACATAGAGTTTAGGATTGAAGTTTAGAATCCTCATTAGTTCTCATGGTTTGATGATTCTATACTTCTCAGGCTTTGTTGAACTCCTTGAAAGGTCTAGTAGGAGGGTTGTTAAATCCCAATCACGTATTGATCTTTAAGGCTCAGATGATGACCCTCTAATGTCTCTTCAATTATTGTGCTTTCCTCAGAGAATAACTCAGCAGGCCCTATGTTACAGTTGAGTTGTCTAACTACCTTTGGCAGTAGTGAAGATGGCTAGATAGTGAAGGCTTATAGTGTTGGAAGTATGAATCTAACTCATGAGTATCCTTGGTCTCTTGACTTGAGCTTTATTGAGATGAATTATACTAGGCCCACTAAGAGGTCCTCTTCCTCTTTCTCTTTCTCTAACTGCATCACTAGCTAGTTACTTGCTAATGATGGGGTGTCACTCGATTGATACAATAGATTTAGCTTCTGCTCACACTGCAACACTGCCAGTCATGCCTCCTCTATTAGCCTCTAATCTTTGTATCCAAAAGTAGAGCATTTTGATCAATTCCTGTAAAAGTATAAGTATATGCTCTTTGGTACCCAACTTTCTCTTGGGTCCATATAGTATTAGACATTATAACTCTTATGCTTTTATACAATTAAATCATATGATATTTGAGCAAAGAGTATAATAATCAACAAGGACTAGAATATAATTTTACCCAAATATAATTGAATCATAAAGGGTAACAAACAAATAATACCAAGAATGATGATTTTCAAAGATCAATGACAATTTGTAAATACACTTTATGTAGAAAATAAGTCATTAATAAAATTTTCATGCAAGGCATGTAAGTGGGATCGAAAGAGAGTAGTAGATATATCCATAAAAGTTTTCAACAACTTTTTGTGAAATGATAAATCATGAATGAAATCAAGTTTTCCAAGAATGATAATAGATATGCAAATTATTTCAAATCTTATATGTAATTTCAAATCATAACAAGGCATTGTAAAATTGAAATTTTGAATATATGCAAAACTCATCTTTGAAAATATTTATAATCAATGTTCATGTAGAAAATGGTGGAAGTCAATAGTTATAAAATATATATCAGAAAGCTTCACTTAGGAATTCAATTAAGATAACATGTTAATCATAAGAGTGAACATGTTGGAGAATTTTCTCAAGTGCTAAAGTCATATCAATAAAAAGTATAAGCTCAATATATAAATATGAGCATCATGACTTTGCTATTGATTCATAAACTATCTTGACACTTAGAGTTGTATAATGAAAGATATGAATATTCAGTTCAAGGATTCAGATACATGACATTGGTTACTTAAAGATAGATCACATCAATGATTAATGTATTTGAGCAACAAAATGAGTTCAAATAAATGATGAATGATTAAGCACATACTCATTGGTCCAAATGACTAGAGTACTGTAATATTATCCTAGTAAGTTATTCCACTATAATGGTTAATGAATAAAGATTCAATGCACTAACGAACATTCATAATGCTTGGAATAACATAGCCAACTAATGATTTATGCATTAGGCAAAAGGCTTTCACATATAGAATTCTTTTTCTAGGGAATACACTTGAAACTCATATAGATAGTTAACTTGTTAGATATAAGGTCTAACTTGTTAGAAAATAAAGGTTGAGGAGTTCAAGTAGTAACAGGTTTAAGATCAAGAAATAATATGTGAATGATGGGGAAAACTCTAGTAGATGGATTTGAAGCATTTCTGACTATCAGTATATATATAAATATTAACTTCCAATTTTGAAACTTATTTAAATGCAAACAAGATATGAATAATTTTCAAATAATGTGTATGCTTTTTTATAAACAAGATGAATTGGAATCTAAGTACATTTTTGAAATGTGTATTTCAAAACATAAACCAATAGAAAAACTATGCACAGTTTCCCTTTTTGTTTGTTTAGCAATCTATAAACAATTTAACATTCATCAAGGATTGATTGCTAAATGAATGCAATAATGGACAAATATTCATTACCCAAAATAAATAATTCATATAAGCATAGAGTAAAGATTAGATATCACCGTAATTCTTCTTGTCCTTGCGATAGCTTGCTTGGTTTTGGAGGAATTGATTTTCCTCCTTTGCACACTCAGCACCAAAATCCAAACTCCACAACTCAGCATCATCAAGATATAAATTTGTTTTCATGCGGCAATAGTCTTGAGAAGCTTTTTCTTATCCTGTAAAACTATATAAATTTCTTTTTCTTTATGGTATCCAACCTTGCTTGGATCCATTTCTTGTTAACTTGTAGGAAACAAGATAAAATTCTCATGCTCTAAGAATATAATCAATTTAAGGCAATTGAGCATAATGAATTAAACATGTCTTTATGCATAAAAGAAATATTTTCTTTTAAAATCATTATATATACATAAAGAATTAACTTGTTGAGCATTGCAATCCCTTTATAAATAAATCTATTAAGTGGTTTTTTAAGGGATCCAAAAACATAATTTCAAAATTTTTTGCAATACTCATTCTAAAGGTTCCAAAATATAAAACCTCAATAAATATTATAGACAATAGCATAGGAGATTTTATCATTGTATAACTTTGGTTTAGATATTTAGAGGATTGCTTTTGCTTACCCTCTGCATCTTTCTATGATGTTGATACTTTGAATATCTTGCTTTGGGTGTTGGCAACCTTCTCTCAAAGTATGTAAACTCTAGGAGTCTTTTACTTGATGCTTGAGAGATCCTCCTTTTCTTATTCTCCTCAAAATAGTTGAACGGTACTCTATGGTAGTCCATTCTTGAGGTAGAACATACTCCTTTTCTCCATTGCCTCTCTTTGTGATTATACTTTGTAGTTTTAGCAATGGGTGCTCTGAGAGTTTTCCTTTTCGATATAGAAGATATGAACATCTTTCTTGGTACATGAGAAACTCTTGGCTTCTTTTTCATCATCTTTGTATCCTTATGTCCGTTCTTCTTAGATTCAATCTGCATACATAAAGTATTAAATGGACATTTTGGTACCCACTTTGTAATACCCCGAATTCTGAGACTTGAGCTTAGAGAATTAGCCTGAGATAAGTGGACTGCTAAGCCCTGGTTTAGCAAGATCCTAAATTATGATTAAGAGATAATGACTCCAAAAGTGGATGTGGTTAGTGATAAATAAACCCTTTTGGAGATTATGGTGTGATTTGGCACCCGGTGTGATTCGTATGTGTTCTGAGCAGCGCCGAAACCCTATATTTAAGTTCAATTATGGATTAACCTCTAAATTCACTTAAAATAGAGGGGAGGGCGCATTGTGAAACAAAATGAATGAGAAAATGTATTTGATGGTGATTCAAGAGAGATTACCATAATCAGGGGTAAAACGGTAAAGTTACCGACCGATTGATCAGTTACCGAAGAGGAAACTCATTGGTAACTTCAAGATCAATGGTTAGGATTGATTTGTGTTGAGATCAAAAGGTGGAATCCCATGTGGTGATGCTCATGTGAGCTCATGGTAGAAGGAACAAGATTGTGACAAATGTTACAATGTGAACCATAGGATCTTGGTCAAAGGTTCAAACTCTTTCCTCTCTCCTCTCCTCCCTTATGTGGACATTTTGGCATCCCAAAATCTGCATTCACTTTATCTCTTCATCTTCATCTTCATCTTCACTCCTTTCTCTCTCTCAACTCCATTGTCGTCCATGAAAGGGAAGAAAGAGAAATCAAAAGGTGAGTTTTCGGTTGGCTTAATGTCTTCTAATGCTTAAACACCTTTCTATAAAGTTGTTCATAGTGATGAGAGCTTCATTGCTATGGTTTTAGATTGTTGATTGAAGGTGTTTGAGAGCTTGAGCAAAAGTGGAAATATGGAGAATCAAGAAATTGGTTTGGGAAAGAGGAAGAGGTGAGAATTTGCTTCCTTTTGATCTAAGTTTTGTGATTTGTGGTTGAGTATTGTGAATTTTGGTTTTTGCCTTGATTTTGTGTGATTTTTGAAATGTATGAATTGCCTTGTGTTTTGAGTGGCAATTGGTGTTTTGATGTGTTATAGAGCCATTGGAATTAGTTTGAGAACTTGGAATGAAAAGAATGGCAATGTGGTGTTTGTGTTGTGATTTGTGATGGCATGTTGTGATTGTTGGTAAAACATGTCCATATAATGTGAATTTGGTTTTTTGGTGTTTCCAATGGATTCCTTGTGCAAATTTAAGTGGAAATGGTATTTGTTGTGAATTTGGGAACCATTGGAATCATTGGAGCAAAACTGGAAATTCTGTCCAGTGTGAATTCTGTCAGGGCAGTCTGCTTGTGTGGACTTTTTGACTGGGCAAATGATGTCAGAAAATTATGAAACTTTCCATTCTTAAAGTTCACATCCCAAGCTTCAAAATGAACATATAATTTGTGCCATTTCGTTTTGTCTTCTGTGAGTTATAGCTGTCCAAAGTTTGAGGTCGAAAATGGATTCTGTTTTGGGACAGTCTTGAATGTTTGGGAATTCTGTATTTATGTGGTGATTTCCAGTATTGGCCAATATTTTTCCTGTGTAGAGGACTTGAATAGATTTCATTTGGCTTTGGGATCACCTCATTTCAATTTTTGTGGAATTAGTTATGATTTTTGGAAGTTCAGCCAAGAAACTGGATTTTCTTGGCCGCGACCAGCGGATTCTGGGCCGCAGCCCAAATGTTTCTGAGCGTTTCTGGGCAGTTTTGGGCCGTAGCCAGTGGATTTTTGGGCCGCGGCCCACCCCCAAAAATCAGTATTTACACTTTTAAAGGTGGTTCTTGGTATAGCCTTTCCCAAGCCTTTAGGCAGATGTTTAGGCTTTGATTAGCCACCTAAAGGTCGTGAATGATAGCCAACTTAAGTGTTTGAGAGTTAAGGAATCAGAAAAAAGGGTTAACCCTATGTCATTGTTTGGTTATAGGATTTGGTGTTTACCCTGATCGTGAGCAGCTGGAGCTGGAGCATACGTGGAAAGAGTGTAGGGAACTTACCTCTTTTGCCTGTATATGATATTGTGTTAATGTGTTGATGCATGTTATTGCTTTGCTTGATTATGTGGAACATATATGATGTTTGAAGCTCTGTTTCTATTTATGCTATGGCCATGAGTGTGTTGTTGAAACATTGAGCATGCAGATGTGTCATGGTATGGACATGTGATATGTATTGCAAGCATGTCATGCATTATACACTTATCATACATGCATTTTGGTATTTGTTTCGTACTGAGATTCTCTCGAATCTCACCCTCCCCTATCAACATTTTAGACAGGGTAGGTGGATCGAGGTTGGAGCAAACAGGCAAAGGCGATGAGGACTACTTCGGGTTATAGATTTTGGTAGTTGGTTATCATAGTTGGGATGTATATTTGGATATTCGTATTTGGATTTGGATGTGTATGTATGGATGTATATTTGATTATGTATGGAGATGAGATTTGTGTAATCCCCGTTTGAGGAATTGTAATGGGCAAATGTGCCCTATAAAGCTTAAGTTAATAAATGGAAACCGGGATTGCCGGGATTATTATATCGCGTACTCTGATATATTTAAATGTGATTTATCTTTGTGTAGTAATTGTATTCGGAATGTGAATGTGAGACTAGGTTATGAATAATTTTGAAAGGTATTTATGAAAACCCCGTCTGGTATATGGGTTTGTAAAATGTAGTTTTGTTTCTTATTGATCTCTATTTCACTTTAATTGTGTAATCCGAATATTAATTACGGCAGGGGGTTACACACTTATACTTGGGTCCTTTATTGTTAGCATTAGACATTACTTGTCTTTTCAGAATCCAAACATATTTATTTCTCACATTAGAATTTCCTCTAATATAGCATGTGTGAGAAATGTGACCTGATTTACTACAATAGTTGCAAATAATAGAATGATATGCATTATGAGATTCTATACAAGTATTGTGTTGGTCATGAGGGTAAAAACCTGAATAAATTTCATTTAAACATTCTTTCTTTCCAATAAATTTTCCACTATATTTGAAAACATTTTTTCTTTTCTTAATAGAATCAACAATTGGTTGAAAAACAATCTTATGTAGACTTTTAAAATCAATTTTATGAAAGTCACAAGAAGAATTAGAACTTTTTACCTTAAGTTCAGCTTGAGCTCCAGAGAGTGATTTTTCATGTCTCTCCATAATGAGCTCCTTTCGGGAATCCTCTTCTTCTTGTCTATCCATGTTGACTGTAAGGAAGTGTTCTATGATTTCTTCTTCTTCATCATCAGCTTCCAATTGTTCATGCACTGTAGATGCGCAGCTTATAGTTTCACATGAACTATCAACACTTTCAACTTCAACATACTTGTTAGAAGTATATATAGAATCAAGAGTATCTCAAATATCTCTAGCAGTAGAGCAAAATCTAATTGTCTCAAAATTGTTTTTGGTTAAAGCACCACAAAAAAATTTTCATACTCTAATGTTCAACGAAAACATTTTCCTTTATCTTTCTGTCAAATCCTTTCTCGGTTTGAAATCAAAGACATTTGTAAAAACATTCCACATATCAAAATCAGATGCTTTAAAAAAACTAGTTATTTTTGCTTTCCAAAACCAAAAATCAATATCTTTTAAAATAGGTGGAATTATATAGTCAAAACCTTTAGAAAGAATATAATACCCAAATTTTGCCATTATTAGCTCTTGAGATGATTAAGTCCTATAAACAAGAGTCCAGCTCTGATACCAAATGTTAGAACTGGCCGACATCCAAGAGGGGGTGAATTGGGTGTAAGATAAAGACTTAATAACTTTAAAAATCTTTTCACATCTTATGAAATCAATAAGTATGGAAGCATGAGACCATAAGTAAGTATCTAAAACATATATGCTAGAAATATAAGAGCTTAGGAAAGAGAAGATGCAAACTATGATTTATTTTGGTTCAGCCCAATCCATAATGACCTATGTCCAGTCCCCAGGCTCCTCCTGAGATTTTCAATCTACTATCTTCCTCAAATTTAACTGGGTACTTGAGAACCACTACAATCTCTCAAGTTTAATTTGGGCACTTGTGAAGCCTTTACAATTCTCATGCTGAGTTACTCCCCCTTACACACCGTAAGGATACAACTTTGATGATGAAAGATTACAATCAATTTTCTCTCTTAGAAGTGAGTAACATGAACACTGAAGTATAATACAAATAATCACTCTCTTAAATATACATGATATAGAAAATAGATAAGAACAGAGAGTAGTTGGGTTGGAGTAGATGATTCATGATCATTTCATGTTTCTCGTTTGTGTTGCTCTTCGTTGAATGTTCCCATATTTATAGATGAGTTGTGATAGCCGTTGGAAGCATTTCAACCAGTCCGTTAGAGTGCCATAGCTTTGTGTGACCGTTCTTCGATTTTGAAAACTAGCCATTATGGTTGGTGAACGCTCCACTTTCGTAAAGTCAACTTTTGTCTCTTCTCATCATCTCTTCATTGTATTCCTGGAGAAATGCATTAAACACTAACATAATAAAGTGTTAGAGTGATTGGAAACAAGAAGAGTAAGTTTAATAATCATTCCTATGATTTTTGAAAACTTCAATAGGTTGTCCTGTTCTCTTGGGAAGCATTACTCGAGTGGTCACTCGAGTAAGCTTGGGTTATTACTCGAGTGATCCCTCGAGTAATCTCCTTCAAAATCTGGCCGAGAGTAACTTCTCCTTTGCTTTCCTGATTACTTGAGTGATACCTCAAGTAATGCTTTCTTTTCATTTCATGTTACTCGAGTGCTCCCTTGAGTAATGTTACTCATTTCTTGGCCGAGAGCTACTAGATGATTTTTTTTCTGATTACTCAAGTGATCCCTCGAGTAATGTCTCAAATAACTTTGCAAATTACTTGTGTAATCCCTTCAAGTAATCTTATACACTTTTTGACAAAGAGCTTTCTGGAACAATTTCTCACATATTACTCGGTGGTCCCTCGAGTAATGTTTCAAATAACTTTGCATATTACTCGAGTGATCCCTTCGAGTAATGTTTTCATTTTAACTCTAAACATGGCAAATAATATATCATCAGAAAGGTCTTGCTGTATACACTCCAATGAAATAAGAATCAGCTCCAAAATCTTTGTAAACAAAAAGTTATGATTCAAAGAGTATCTATTGTTGTTAGACAATCTCTAAAATCACGAGCAACAAATTCCATAAGGCATAGCTCTTAGGAAATAACTTCAAATATGCCAAATTACCTATCCATAGAAAGATATTTGAGTATACTTTTATATGGAACTAGTTTTTTCATAATCCGATGAGTAGTTAGAGAGTTATGTGCAAAATACCGAAACTGTTCTGGTAAAAGACGCTGAATCATGTGTCAAATTCAACAGATCATATCTCCCTCATCTGAACTCCATTAAATGTGATCTTGGTGTGTAGTTTTCATGTTAAGAGTCTATTTTCATATGCAACTTGTTTCAATTCAAACCGACACGTGGTTAGAGAGATAACACCAAAATACCAAACCTCTATCCTGACGCACGAAAATAGAGTACATCAGAAATCTCATTACTCGAGGGAACCCTCAATTAATCATGGGTCATTACTCGAGTAAGCCCTTGAGTAATTACCTTCAAAATGAGGCAGTGCCATATTACTTAAGTAATCATCTCTGGAGGTGCCATAACTTCCGTATATGTCATTTTAACTTCGTATTGACTCATTCCAACCTCTGGTATCACTTCTAAGAACTTGAATCGTGATATTCTCATTTAATCTTACAAGTTCTTCTTTCTTTAATCTCTTTCTTCTTGTTTTCCCTATTGATGATCATTCTTCATAACCCAATTAGATGTCTTCTTGAATATCTTCAATCTTCTTTCTTTGCTTAACTAATATCAACTTCTTGTATATTTTCGTCTTGATGATCTTTCTTCATAACTTAATTAGATATCTTCTTGAATATCTTCAATCTTCTTCTTGCTCTTGCTTGAATAATCTATAAGATATACAATATTAAATATAGTAGTTAGTCAATGTAGAAGATTATGTACTCTTAATGTTTGACATCTATATTTGACATCATCAAAATTAATCATATCTAACAAATTCTTGGATAGAGTAAAGTCCAGTCCATACTTTAGCATTCTGAATTCTTTTTCCTAATTCCAAGTCCTGAAATCATAACAAGATTTGTCAAAGTCATAAGACAATTGAATTGTTCTGCCACATAACGGACAAAAAGCAAACTGCACTTTACATCCAACACACAAAGAATACTTTTCAACACAATATTTTAAGAAATACACACAGAACCATATCCTAAAACCTTTGTAAATTGGCCATTTACAACTTCTATGGTTACATGTTTAGAGTGCCAAGTAAATTCAGAGAATGGTGCTTTAAAACTTGTTATATGATCTATTGCACTAGAATCTACAATCCAAATATTTTGAATTGTAGAACCAAGAGTGTTCATGAGAGGAATACTTGCTTGGGCCAAAGTCACAGAAGGGGAATGAGTCTCACATAATTTCAAAGAAGAGGATGAATCATAATGCTTTTCTAGAAGATTTTTTAGTACTGAAAGTTCTTCACTGCTCAACAAGTCCTTGTTAGAGTCAGCGTTGCCAATCAATAGCCTCTTTTTTATCAACTTACCTCTATTTTTAGTGTTGGAAGGTCTGTCATAAAGTTTCCAACACTCATCTCTATTGTGACCACTCCTACTATAATGATCACACCATTTTCTGCTTTTCTTATTCTTCATATCACAGGCAACAAAGGCTAAGGCATCAATGTTGCTAGAGGAAGGTTCATATGTTGCTTTAGGCAAGGAGTGACAACTTTCCCCATTCTTGACTATGTAGAAGGCATCTTCTAGAGAGGGTAGCAGTTTTAGATACATTATTTGAGCTCAGATTGGCTCAAATGAGTCACAAAGGCCAAGAAGGAAGTATATACAGTGATCTCGATCTGTAATTTTCTAAAAGTAAGCAGCTAATACATGGCAAGGCCATTCATGAACTTTGTATAAGTCTATATGCTGCCATAGTTTCATTAAGGAACTATAATAAAAAGTAACTAACTTTTTCATCGTGAATTAAGTCATGAGGAGAACACTTAACCTATATAATAACAACAATATTATCTTTTTTTGAATATAGATGGCGAGCTAAGTCCCAAATCACCTTTACGGACATGACCATATTATTCTTAGCTAACCGTGTCTCGACTGTAGGATCCTCTGGTGAAGCCGCTGCAGGTGTTCTAGTGAGGTATTTTTCCTTATTCTTACGATGAATGAGCATTAACATGTTTCAAGACCATTGTAAGTAGTTGTTGCCATGGAAACAGTGTATAACCATAACTTGTTAAAGGGACTCTAGCACCATGCCACACATCCCTAAAGGTAGAGACGAGTTAGCACCAGTCGAACCCCCAGAAATTGATGCGTCTAGCCTTTTTGAGCCATCACTAGTTGATATGCCTTGTTGTTCTCCACAATCGGTAGTAAAAGCTCACAGCTGGCCATTTAGAGCTACACGGTCGACATATGGAACCATGCTCTGATACCATGAAATAAATTGTTAAATTATTCAGCAACTCTATATCATTATTCATTGATTATGTAGAATAGTATAAGGTGATACAAAGAAGGGTTTAATCTAACTATACCTATTAGAATATCTCCTATAATCAAAGAGTATTTAAAATTCAAATAAAAACAACATAATAGCATAATTTAATAATCCTAATAATAATAATAAATAGGATAATTAACCTAACTTTAATCAGGGTCAAGGTTTCGGCCATCATGGGCCAAATAGGGTCCAACTTCCAACAAGTATTAAAGATCGTTATATTTGAAAGATGGCGATGGTTAATTCTTAATAACCATTATGTATTTGACACCTTTTTTTTTTAAATTCATTGGTGTTATTGTTAATTGCATAATCAACTACAATATTAACTTAGAAACGTTAAGTATACAAGTAAAAATAATTTATGATTCTTAATTAATAACCGTAAACTATTAATTTTTAACTTCATTTGCCTCATTCGATGATGAGGATGAGGATGAGGACGTTCCATCCCCATCATCATGTTCATCCTCCTCTTCCTCATCCTCATTCCCATTATCAGAGTGGGAAAATGGAGGCCAGGTCAAAGTATTATATCAGCATATGAAAAGGGAAAGGTTTTGAACCATACGACATTTGTTGTTTCAGGACAGCTTTTGCTTAACAACCGTTGTTCTTATGAGACAAAATATAACGGTTACTAATTACCACCGTTATTTATTTGCCTAGACTTCTATTAAGTGACGTGTTTTACTTAATAAATATTATGTATCTCAAGGACTAAGGATCCTAACCACGCTGCTCCCCTCACTGTAGTTGGTGCCTCCACCCCCTCCTCCAATCCATCTATTGTGTCAAATGACGAGATGATATAAGAGAAAAGAGCACCGGGGAAGGGTTTTGTTGTCATGAAAGAGGTTTAGAAAGAAAATTACGAGAGAGGGGAGGAAACTTATTGTGAGGTGAAACAAAAAGGGACAAATTGTGAAATCTAACAAATTGTCATATTTAAAAATTTGACCTTTCTTTAGAGGATTCTCATGATGGTCACTTAGAGCAGATTCGGGAGGACATGGAGCTTCCTTCGGAGGATTCTCATGATTAGGTCGTGGACTTGGAGCAGCTCAGACAGACCATCGATTTGGGAATTTAAGTTATGTGCTTGTGATGTAGACCTAAAAGGCAATTCTGTCAATTTGTAAAAGTTTAGTCGAGAAGCTAGAGTTTCTAGGATAGGTTCCTATTGGGTACACATTAGCTTGGGTCTTGGAGTTAGGTACTTGGTGTCTAGAGCTTCTGTCGAAAAGTTCTGTCCTTATTTGAATCTTTAGACCAATTTTCATTTTGACACCAAAAAATTCAATTTTTGCTTTGTAGAGCCAAACTGACAAATATCAAATCTTGTACGTATAGTAATTTTAAATTTTAAATAACCATTTTGATTATTGCATGGCCTGCAAAGATTTGGTTTGATAATTACGAAGAACCTAATTTATTTTTGAACATGTATGGGTTGAACTTTGAATGTCTTTCATGTGACATGTGAAGACGACAGGGTGATAGATAAAAAGCATGTTTGGTATAGCTTAAAAAAACTTATAAGTTACTTTTTACGTAAATCGAGACACAACTCCTCTCACATACTTACTTCGTATACCGTGAATCACTATTAAAAAGCAACTTATAAGCAATCGAATCGCTCAAACAAACATACCCAAAGATGGCCTAAGAGTTGCTTAATTGTGGTAAGAAATTCATGCTGAACCTCAATTTGTTTAGGAACCAGTTGTTTCTATTTTCATTTTTTTTTATTTTTAAACATTTTTTTGAAATTGTTTTTAAAATAAGTTTTGAAAAAAAATCGATTTGGATAATTGCTTTTAAAATCACAATGCAAAATAAACATACTAAGACTAGATGGTGAAATTTCGATGAGAGCTGAAATCTTTGTAGAGAAGCAAGGCCTTCTCAATTTTTCCCAACAAAAAAAAAAAAGAGATGCAAAAAAAACAAAGAAAAGAAAATATCTACGAAATTGTTTGGTTTTTTTTTTTTAGTTTTTAAAAGGGAAAATCCTAATTAAGCCCATATGAAACTATCAAATCCAAAATTAGGCTTGTACTTTCAACAAATTTTTAATCAGGCCCCA
The DNA here is from genome assembly GCA_963242795.1 of Inga leiocalycina. NCBI lineage: Eukaryota > Viridiplantae > Streptophyta > Magnoliopsida > Fabales > Fabaceae > Inga > Inga leiocalycina. The sequence continues at coordinate 31,164,395 of OY725332.1, forward strand.
AGAGGCCTACTTAAGAAATTCTAAACGTGGTTAAAAGACTAAATGCCCGGATGTTTTTGAAAAATAAAAATTGAAGATAGCGAAAAAGAAAAAAGAGATTTCTAAATTAGGCCTCATGTAATTCAAATTAATTAATAAATATTCAATATAATTAGTATGATTTGTTATTTTAATTACGGACTGACAGATACTTTTTGAAAAATATGATCTTGTTATGTATATAAACTTCAAGTTTAATTATTGATTATGTATTCTGCATATTATTTCTGGGTCCGGTTTGCTAGCAATGAAGCAAAGGATTCTAAATTAATTGTTGAATTACTTATTTTATGCCAAGAAAACCGTAATTAAGTTTGGTTAAAGGGCAGAAGCTATGGTGGATATTCTATGTGAAATCCTCAAATTTTTAATATATTTAAGGGAATTTTTTCTCATAGAAGTTGCACAAATTATTTAAGTATATCATCATATATATTAGATATAAATATATGAATAACTGATAATATTTTTTTAAAAAAATATGTTAATCGTTAGAAATTTGGTGATGCCTAATTTAGAAATAGTTTTTTCCTTTTTAACTACCTTTAATTTTTCTTTTAAACAACAGAGAAGCATTATACTCTTTTAACAATATTCGGAAGCATTTTGGTTTTGACCATTTCAATTGGTTTAAATTAGGATTTTCCCTTTCTAAAAGCATATTTCTGTTTTTTTAAATTACCAAACAAGTTAATTTATTTTGTATTTTAAAAAATCAAAAATAATTTTAAAACAGGAAATTTATATTCAAAAGCTATCCCCAAACATAGTGTTATGGGAAAATCCTTTTTAAAGCCACTTGAAACACAAAACCAAAATCAATTATTTAAATCCAACAAATTCTTACTTAGGTCATGCAACTCAATTTAGGATTTTAAAATATTATATATTTTCCTTACTACCGCCCTTCCTTCCCTCCTCAACCACAAATGCCTCTTTCTCGATGGTGGCTCACGCCTTGGATTCTCTCTTCTCTGTTGTATGTTCTCTCCCCTGTCCCTCCTCCACCCTCATATCATGTCGTTTTTCACTCTAAAATATACTTAACTAATCCAATAACCTTAAGCTTTTTATCAAAGTGTAAAAATAATCATAAACTATTTTTTGTTATAAGTGAATCAAAACGTTAAGGGCAAAAAAATTAATGTTTTCCATTGTAATTGATGGAAGTTAGTTGGATTTAACAATTTTACCTCAATTTTGAAAGTTTATAGTTACTTTTGCTCCAAAAAATAGTTTATGGTTACTTTTATACTTTTAATGAAAGTTGAAGGTTATTTTAGCACCTTAACCCTTTTTTTTAATCTTTCATCAATCTTCATCTTGTTTTAAAGAGGCGGTGACCAATGAAAGGTTCAGAGTAAAAAAATCAAAGAAGTTTGTTTTCAATTGAAGATCTCTTTCTTTCTTTCTTTTTTCCTAAGCATAGGTATCCTCTTATTGAAGGTAATCCTATTCGAAACACTGTTGAACGCTAAATGCAGATACCTCTCTCAGCGGAGATTCAAATCTTAGCTTGCCACGTTGTGAGCGACTAACTCCATATGCTAAACCTAACCCTATTGTTAAAGGATCCTTTTTAAATGAAAAAGCTTCAATGATGAAGAGTAAAAAAATTATGAGAATTTTAACTAAGGCTCGGATACCCGCTAAGAGAGGTGTCCTAGATTTAGTGGGAGAATACCTTTGCCCATAAAAAAGAATAGAGGTGTGGGCAGAAACAAGAGATTCAGTGAAGTTAGTGAAGTTGGGCTGAAATTGGTTTTGGTAAGAGAATTGTGGAATTGTTACATAGCTATAAATCTTCAACTTCGGCTCCACGTCCTTTTCTGGCTAGTAACACTTTCAGTAATGCTGAATCACTTTGGGCCTAGGTGGAGAGTTGCAAACTGATAATGGCCTTCTGGATTGAAGGACCATTAAAGCAATTTTGGAACTTTTATGTCCGTTAATTTTGTCTTCAAATCCCATTGATACGTGAGAATAAGGAATAACGGGTCATTTATAAAAATTACTGTAAAGGGGTAGTTTGGGTATATATTCAATAAATCTATTAATAAGATCCTAACACAATCACCATTTTTTACTTTCTTAGTATATGTTTGGAATAGCTATTTAAGTCTTCTAAAATAACTTTTCAATTATGATTTACAATATACTAAATAAATGTGATAAGATTATTGCCTCAATTTAAATGCATAAACACTTTCAGGATCCTCAATCATTATCCCAAACATACTTTTTATTTCTACTTTTACGTCTATTCTCCTTGTAAGCGCATCAAGCTGGATCACCAACTCAACAATTAGTTACTTCTAGTACTTGCTCACAAAGAAGCGGCTGCGAATGCGAAGAAACAAAGTTGGAGGAAAATTAGAAATGCTATGACTACAACGTCCACAAAATCCTTTAAACACTTCTCATAGTCATTAATGGCTACATGTTACAACAAACATTTATTTTACATGTAACCCTTTTAATAAACAACTAACCTGCAGTCTCCACAAGGAGGAAAGAGATGGAGACCAAATTCTAAAACTGACTAAAAAAAGATAAAACAGAAAAAGCTGTTTCCTTTCAAATTTACCATGCAACCCCACTAATCATGATTGACTCAGAAGTTGGCTGATTTCAACATCCACATTCATTGACTTCTCTTCAGAAGGATAAGCAGTTTCTGGAGCCACCGGCTCACCAAACTCTGTCGTGGTGGACTTGGGTTCTGTAGCTGTGAAAGGACTTCTCATTTGAGCAGTAGCACTAGAGTCTACCTCCATAGCAGAAGCTCTCGGAGGTGATGGGGGCTGCACTTCCACATCTGGGTAAGCAGCCTTAAACCTTGCCCGCAGCCCCTCGTCAACCAACCTTACTCCATGTAATTGATTACCAAGTGACATCCATCTGAAACAAAATTAGGGAAGGCAGTCAATAATGAATGCTTCCACAATACGCCCGAGATCTGTTTCCACAAACATAACTTTCCGCCCCAAAACCCACAAAATGCATAACCAGAAAAGTTTTCAATCATTGAGACCTTTCTATATACAACCAGGCGGTCTGGTCTAAGAAACCGAATTCATATTAGATGAATTACTAATTTATTAAAAGAATTCAGTTAAAATGAAAAGAAGAAAAGGTGAAACAAACACCAATCTAGAAAACCAACCCTGCATGAGTGTTGTGCATGCGAGCAAACAATTCCAGCTTTCTTGTTCTCGGACTTATCCTCTCCAGCATGGGGTACATCTGTAGGAATATATTGATAACTTCAAAATTGCTATGCATCAAATTTCAAATTCAATAGCTACACATATACTAGTTGAGAGTGGTAGGGAGAGGGAGGGTGTAAGAGAGAGTTTCTTTCTCTTGCATTGAAGAGATTTCAGTTCAGTTGAAGGGCGTTGAAAGGAAAAGGTTGAAAACATTTTATAAATATCTATTAATCTTCTCCTTTAACCTGGCCGTGGCAAATAATATTATCAATGGCCTAGAACCACCTTCCTTAGGGTTAATGTCAATCAAGGGAGTGGATATCAGCAGCCAAGAAAATAAGTCATACAAACCTCATCCGGCTTGCGACTTGTTTCCCGAACCTCAGCAACAATAACATCAGTGTCAATATTCCTGTTTACTTCTGGATTTCCCTTTATTCCAACAAGGCAATGTTCCTTACTGTGATTAAGCCAGTGGCCTGTACGCCCGGTTCTAATTATTCGTTGAAGTTGATTTGTTTTCACCCAAATGATCTCCTCAACACGCTTGTATCCCCAGAGTTCTAAACTGCATGGGCAATTCAGCACATCATGACATGCAAACCAAACCAAATACAGGATATTAGAATTTGTCTTTAAAGAAATAATACATAGGACCAGTGGCAGGAATTTACCATTCACGTCCAAGCTCCATCGCACGACCAGTGACCCATAGAAAAATCAGACCATCAGTTTGAAGAGCAGGAACATTAAGATTGCGCATTTCATCATCAGCCATTGTTCCATAAGGCAGTTCCATGTGAATGTCCCACGGAGGATCTGCCATAATTACTCCAAATTGCCCTAATATGTCCATTCTAAAGTTGCGTATATCACAGTTGATCCACTGTGGCTCACCAAGTTCCACTTCAGAACAATATTCAGCTCGCTGAGGTTTTAACGACTTGGGGGGAGGAGGAGCACCCATCATCATTGGAGGTACATCTGGCGTAGGATCATACTCATAATGAACATACTTGCATGTCTATCAAGGGATAAAATAATAAATAATATAAGTCCAGCTAATAATAAATATAACTCAAATGAAGGCCCACTTAAAGAATGATCTCATCATAAATTGAAGGCATACCTTCATGTGTCGGCAAGTATCAAGAAAGGAACAATCTCCTAAATTAATGTCAGTATGAGGAGCAATGATCCGCCTGAAATGGACCTGTCGATATAAGATGAATAAATGCAGAGTTGAACATGAAAAATAAAGGTTAAAAGACACTGACAAGATTATCTCTTCTTATTCATAAAGGAGTTCAGTCAAAAGAGTCTACTTGGCCAAACAAACAGGTTTCACATAGATGGCCTTTTTTTTTTTTTTTCAAAATCACTTGGCGCCAAGGTTTGTACTCATTTCTGTGAGTGCAACTTAAGTGCAAAAATTGCCAAAAAAAAAAAAAAGGAAAAATTGAGTGCAAGAGTTTTCTCCTTAAGCATGGAAACAAGATAAACCCTGAAGCCACAAATAACAGCAAGAGATGAAATGGACACACATTTTGCTGAACTCATGCAAGGAATTAACTTGCTAGCAGCCACTGCATACAAAGACAGGATGTTAGGCCCACTAAAATCACCACGGGAGAACACCATTAAACTCCATATCCCAATGGGCATGTTACAATTACACTGGTCAACTGCTTCACATGAGGAGAAGAGGTGTATTTAATGGTATGTCTATGCACGCCTACTCTATCCAATTTGTGGTACAATGCTGATTGATCTAAACCTCAGAACATCACTTTTTATTTAAGCACCAGTTAAAAATTACATGATTGAGTCCTAGTGGTCAACATATTTTCTTTTTGTTTCTTTTTTGGTCAGCACAGAACAACAATTTAGGATCAGAATCCATATCTTATGATTAAATTCACTAGAAGAATCAATTATCAGCAAAATTCAGCTTCCCACCATGAAATTTTGTTGAGTATTATTACCATGTGTTTACAAAAAGATAATATTTGGTCATACATATAAGCAGTCTGAATTATAAAACAAAGAGTTGATCCAAATGGAGTTTATTAGGCCCATATACAATCTGCAAGAATGTTTGAAAGGACCACCAGAAGAAACGTAGTGCCCATATAAGCTTATAGAGGAAATTCTGCGGTTCAGGATTTTTTGGATATGAAGAGCTGTAGCCAGAATCAGTGTTAACGAAAAGATTGTTCTAGACCCAATATCACCAAAAACTTTGAAAACACACACACACACAGAAGGTTAAGAGGATTCTTCTGTCAGAGGAAAGTGACCGCACAAACATGACAAAACAGTGAAACAGAAACATGAGCCCTAAAAATTTTATGACAACAGTTTCATGTGTACATAATTTCAAGTATCACACTGTAAAACGAGTTTCGACTTGTTATAGATGCTGATACAGCTCCTCTTTTTGAAAAGTTCTTCCTTTCATAAGACAAAGTACTTCAGCTATAGCTATTTTAAATTTTCAAATAATGAAAAATGCACAAAACAATTCTTCAACTTTTGAGATGAAGTGACTTAGTGACATGGTATCAAATAGGACAGTAATTGTAAGAGATCAATGCATATCATACGTTGCCAGTGTCTCAACTGCTGGTGCATCGGAATCACGACATTTGGTATTTACTCTATGATGAGATAATGGAAGAGATCTGAATTGATGTTAAAGTGTCTTATGATATCAACACCTCAAGCCTAAAGAGCTTTTGAGAAAAGGGTGTTAGAGATATTAATGGAAATTAATTATTTAACAAAATAGCTTCCTAGTTAAATTTGTCTTTAACCTTAGAGGCTCTAACTGATTGATCAAGCATTCAGTGGTTGCCATCTTCATCCTCCTACTTAAAAGTTAATTTTAAGCACAATATAGGGTGTAACCTTATGTGCTTTGCCCACAATACGAGCCTAGAGGCTTCAAGAGCACATTAGAATTATAAATATTTATATAACAAAACTTTGTTGACCCTAAAAAAAGTATATTAAAACTTTATTTAACAGCATAAACTTATGGGTAAAATAGACTTTGAACAATTAGAATGATATCTCACTTGAATCTGAAGGATTATTTTTATTAAAGGCATATTTATAGCATTGAAATGGCCTTATCCATGGAAAATTAAATAGTTTCTTTGGCTTGTGACTTTCTGATAGGAAACCAGTGAACTTTTCTAGTATATTATAAGAAGTTATTTGTGTTTTATGTTTTATTATGTGTCCTAGATTAATAGTGACAAGTATCCATTGTTGGTTATTGCAAGTTACTGGCAGTTTTATGTATTTTGGGGTTGGTAGTTACTTTCAATTATGTTTTCAGAACTATAAATATCATGTTATGAACTTTGTCAAAGATATGGATGAATGAATGAAGTTATTATAGAGATAATTCTCCTTTTTCCTAGAACTAGATTATAGTTCTAGTCTCTCCCTTTTCTTCTCTTTTCTCTTCTTTGCTCTCTAGGATTATAGATTCTGGTTCTAGAGTTCCTCTTCCCTCTACTCTTCCTTCTCTTCCCTAGGCCCTGTTTCTACTTCTATTTTATAGGTTCTAACATTTTGGTATCAGAGCAATTCTTTCCAAACCTGTTCGGTACAAGGGTTACCACATGCAACTCTAGTTATGATAAAGATCTCCTCCTTCCAAACCCCAACCCAGAATCTTCCCATAATTCTCCTCTACCCAATAATTCTTCAAACCCTTTGTCCACCAGACTTTTATCTCAGTAACTATGAGATTATACAATCTCATTCTCAATTCATATATCAAATGATCAGAGGATTACAATATATAGGCAAAAAGAAAAACAGAATAGACAATAATCAATGAGACAAAACAGTAGGTGCACATGTGTGAGTGTCAATAATCTCATGCTAACCACAGATATTCGGTGCTGACATTTAACACTCCCCCTCAAGCTGGAGAGTATATGTCAATCATACCCAGCTTGCACATAAACTTTTCAAATGTAGTTTTGCTTAGTGGTTTTGCCAGTACATCTGCAATTTGGTCTTCAAATCTAATATAAGACAGATTTATGATGCCTGCTTCAATTTTCTCTTCAATAAAATGCATGTCTATCTCAACATGTTTTGTTCTATCATAATAGACTGGGTTTTTGACCATTTCAATGCCGGCTTTATTGTCACACCAAATTTCCATTGGTCCCTCATGGAATTCCCATCTCCTTCAGTAATCTGATGACCCAAAGTCCTTCACGTACTCCATGATTAACAGCTCTCAGTTCGGCTTCCACACTACTTGGTGACACCACAGTTTGTTTCTTGCTTCTCCATGTAACAAGATTTCCCCACACATATGTGCAATATCTTGAGACTGATCTTCTAGTCTCTCTATCCCTTGCATGGTCTGAATCAATGTATATTTCAATATCTCTGGTAGTGCATTTCTTAAAGTAGATTCCTCTTCCAGGATTAATCTATAAATAGCTTAGGATTCTATATACAGCTGCCATGTGTTCTACTTGTGGCTGGTGCATGAACTGACACGTTATTTCGACTGCATAGTTAATGTTTGGACGTGTATGGGTCAAGTATGAGTTTTCCGACAAGTCTTCTATACTGTTCTGTGTTGACTGGAACACCATTTGGTTTGATTTCTAAGTGACAACCTTCTTCCATTGATGTTCCTTCAGGTTGTACCCCTAGCATTCCAGTTTCATGCAACAGATCTAGGGTATATTTCCGTTAGGATACATTAATGCCCTTTTTAGTTCTTGCCACCTTCATGCCTAGGAAATACCTCATTTGTCCAAGGTCTTTCACCTGGAACTCAGTTGACAAGTCCTATTTTAAACGGGCAATAAATTCTTCATCGTTTCCTGTAATGACCAGGTCATCAATATAGACGATCAAGATGGTGACTTTGCCGTTAACACGTTTAATGAACAATGTGTCATCTGCTTGTCCCTGAATATATCCAAAGTCTTTTCATTGTCTTGGTCAATCTACCAAGCCATGCCCGAGGAGATTGCTCAAGTCCGTACAATGACATGTTGAGTTTACACAGAGTTGTTAGGAGCTAAAATTCCATCTGGAATCTCCACGTAAACTTCTTACAGGTTTCCATTTAGAAAGGCATTCTTCACGTCTAATTGGTACAATAACCAATCCAAGTTAGCTGCGATTGATAATAGCACTTGAATGGTATTAAGCTTGGCTATTGGAGCAAATGCCTCCTGATAATCAATTTTATATGTCTAGATGTATCCTTTAGCAACAAGTTTTGCCTTGTATTTGTTGATACTACCATCAGGATTATATTTTGCGTTGAAGATCCACCTGCATCCTACTGGTTTCTTTCCTTTGGGAAGAGTTGTAATCTCCCACGTTTTATTTTCCTTGACTCCTCTTCTACAACTCGTTTCCAATTCGGATAAGCTATAACTTGTTGAAACGTATTTGGGATTTTAATCTGTGCACTATTCACAACAAAGCTTTGCATTTTTGTAGATAGGTTACTATATGAGACAAAACATTGAATTGGATGCTGAGTTCAAGATCTTACCCTTTTTCTCAATGCAATAGGCCAACCGAGTTCTTCAGGATTTAATCCCGAATTGGAGTTATGGTCGTTCCTTTGAATGGGAGAGATAGTTCTACCAATGTCTGGTTCATCTCGAATTTGTAGTCTGGACTCTTCCTCTCTTTGCGATTCGGTATCCATCCCTGAATTAATCTCAACATTTGTTTCCAGTTCATTAGGTGTTGGTTCAAGTTGAGGTGGAAGATCTTCTGATTCATGATCAAGTTGGGTAGGACTACGTTGGCTTGTGGAAGGTAGTGAGTAAATGATGGGTATAGGATTAGGTTGTGGTGGTGATGGTTCAGGTTTATTCAGGATTAGCCATTCAATATCAGTATACTCCCATTGAATGGGTAATTTGGGGTAAAATGCTTCATCTTCTAAGAAGACTCTGTATCGCAGGAGACAATAAGTTTCTTGGAAGTAGGACAATAACATTTGTACCCTTTTTGAGTCAGAGAATAGCCAAGAAATAGGCATTTGTTAGCTCGAACAGCAAATTTGTTACCATCATTTTTGTGAACAAAGACAACAATACCAAACACCTTAGGAAGCAATGAAGTGATTATAAAGCAATTTTGAAAGTGTTCTAGTAGTTTTAGGATAGGGGTGTCGAATTTGAGGACTTTAGATGGCATGCGGTTAATGAGGTAAGCTGCAGTGAGTAGGGCATCACCCCAAAAAATTGGAGGAACATTTCGTTCTATTAGTAAAGTTCAGGTTGCTTCCAAGAAGTGACGGTTCTTTCGCTCAGCGACTCCATTTTGTTGAGGTGTGTATGGGCAGGAAGTTTGGTGATGAATTCCTTGTTGATCAAGAAATTCGGTAAAGGTGTTGCTCATGTCCTCCTTGCATTATCACTTCAAAGTACCTTAATAGAAACATTAAATTGGATTCGCACAAAGGTATAGAAGGTTTGGAATACCTTGGCTACCTCAGATTTATCTTTCATTAAATAAACCCATGTGGTTCTAGTGTGATCATCTATGAACGTGACGAACCATCTAGCATTGGTGAGAGTTTTTATTCTTGCAGGATCCCAAATGTCGCTATAGATTAGTGTGAATAGTGAGGAAGGTTTGTATGGTTATTTAGGATAAGAAGATCTATTTTGTTTTGCAATATGGCAAGTTTCACAATGAAAAGGACCAAACTTTTTATTGAATAAATCTGGAAACAAATACTTCATATAATCAAAACTAGAGTGGCCTAATCGACAGTGCCACAAGTGTACAATATTATGCTGAGAATTGGAGCTAACCAGTGCCCGTTTCGCCTTCCTTGCATCTTTTGATTTCAAGTGTGATCCTTCAAGAAAGAACAATCCATTCCATTCTCTAGAAGTTACAATCGTCCTCCTCGAATTTAAATCCTAAATAACACAAACATCATTATCAAAAATGATTCGGCACAGTCGATCTTTAATTAATTTACTCACAGATATAAGATTGACCGTGAGTGCGGGAACAAATAGAACATTGTGAATTTTCAGGGAATTAGAGAGTATGACTGTGCCAATTCCTTCAACAATAGTGTACAAGCCATTTGCAACTTTGACCCAAGATTCTCATGAATCAGTTTAAGAGTTGGAAATAATGTGCGATTACCAGTCATGAGATCTGTTGCTCCTGAATTAATAATCCAAGCATTTTCACTAGCACGTACAGTATTTAGAGCTATAATTGAGTTACCTGATTGTACAAGGTTGATATCAGGCATAGTTAGACTTATTTTGTGTGTCTAGCATCCTTCGAAACATTTTCAGTTCCTCTTTACTCAAGGAATCATTGTCTTCAGTCTCTGGCTCAGTGGCAGTGATATGACTTTGTTTGTTAATTGTTGGCCTTCCATGCAGTTTCCAACATTCTTCTTTGATGTGACCCTTCTTACAATAATTACACCACTTATTTCATCGTTCGTCTGGCAGTCTTTTTGTTGCCAAGGCCGATCTTTCAATTGGACTTGGGTTGCCTTGATTCAAGAGTTTTCTACTTTCTTCGAATTGCACATGGTTGACTGCTTCAAACAGACATGACATGGGTTTTAGTCCCATGATTCGGCCTCTTATTTCCTCAAATGAATCATTGAGACCCAGGAGGAATTCACACACTCGTTCTTCTTCTACGATCTTCTTATGCAGCTGAGCATCTTTGACAGTATCCCATGAATGTGAATTGAAGAAATCTTGCTATTGCCACAGTTTATGTAAGACATTGTAGTAATCAGTAATTGTTGAGTTACCTTGTCTCAGGTCTTGTAGTTGTCGCTTCAGGTGGATTAGCGCAGTGGTGTTATCAAGGGAAGAATATGTTTGTTTTGCTTCATCCCAGATTTCTTTTACAGTGTTTGTTAGAAGATAACCTTCACTGATTTCATCAGTCATTGAATTGCACAACCAAGTCATAACTTGATTGTTTTCGGCAAACCATGTATCAAAATTGGGGTCATTTGGAGGAGGCTAAGGAGCTGCGCCATTGATATATTTCTCCATTCTCTTACCACGAATATATCTTAGCACAGTTTGAGACCATTGAAGATAGTTTCTTCTATTAAACCTATGATTAATGGCCATAATCTGACTATTGGAGAGTCTTGATTTAGTTACTGTGCTACTAGTAGCAGAAGAATGAGAGGAAGAGGATGAGTCTTGACTTTCAGCATTTGTTCCGGACATGAGTGTCATTGGTGTGGCCCCGGTTATGGGTGGATTTCTAGGAAGAGAGCCAAAAAGAGGAGGAAATTTGTAAGGATCCATGTATTTTCTAGGAAGAAATTGTGGCTGGAAAAATAGCAGGCTGTTTTCTAGGGAAAAAACGCTGTTCACTGTTCACACGCCGATACACAGGTGGCGCGGGATGCCATGAGCTGCTCAGATCGACGTCGGACTTCAGGGTTCCGCTGATCGGCGGCTTGTAGTCATCCTTGGCCCGGCAGTGTATGCTCACTCGCCGGTGTGAGTCAGATCTCAGACTTCCGACGCTCCCCTGTTGTTTCTCCGTCGGTTCTCTCTCTCCGTCGCTGGTCGCCAAGCATTTAGGGCCAGCTCTGATACCATATGAGATTATACAATCTCATTCTCAATTCATATATCAAATGATAAGAGGATTACAATATATAGGCAAACAGAAAAACAGAATAGACAATAATCAGAGAGACAAAACGGTAGGTGCTATGAGTGATTAACGGAGGCACATGTGAGTGTCAATAATCTCATGCTAACCACAAATATTCGGTGCTAACATTGCTGAAATTTAACAGTAACTAACAGCAATCATAACCAAATTAAATAATTTGGATGCTGAGATGAACTACTGGTAACAGGTAGCAATATGATAGAATTGAAGAAGAATGGAGTACAACCTTCTTCTGCACATTTTTTAAGGAAAATGCGCTGACAACACCTACAATTTCATGGAAAAGAAAGCAATTTTCTGAAGCAATTATTACAGTCAGTTATTAGTCAAATTTAGGCAATTACCACTTCACAAATTTCTGAAATTGACAAGCAACAATTACATGGAGATAAAGAGTTATGTTTCAGATGAGGGGATAAATTTAATTCTGGTCATAAATGCAAAACTGCCTCCTTATTTCTTTCTTATTGCCTTGAGGACAAGGCTCTTTCCTTGGGGAGGGTATTGATAGGAAACCAGTGACCTTTACAAGTGTATTCTTGGAAGTTATTTGTGTTTTATGTTTTATTATGTGTCCTAGGTTAATAGTGACAAGTGTCCATTGTTGGTTATTGCAAGTTACTGGCAGTTTTATGTATTTTGGGGTTGGTAGTTAATTTCAGTTATGTTGTTAGAACTATAAATATTAAGTTATGAACTTTGTCAAGGATATGGATGAATGAATGAAGTTATTATAGAGATAATTCTCTCATCTTTTTCCTAGAACTTGATTCTAGTTCTAGTCTCTCCCTCTTCTTCTCTTTTCTCTTCTTTGCTCTCTAGGATTACAGATTCTGGTTCTAGAATTCCTCTTCCCTCTACTCTTCCTTCTCTTTCCTAGGCCTTGTTTCTACTTCTATTTTATAGGTTCTAACACTTTCATGAGAGGCTCCCTACTAAATACTTTCTTTGGATTACTTAGAAGGATTATTGCTATTCAAGGGACATCTCATGAGTTCAACGGAAACTGGGGTTGCAGCCATTAAATGAGGTCTCCAAATCTCTTTTGAACAAGGATATAAGAAGATTCAACTTTACTCAGACTTCATGGAAGCTATTAACTTAATTTTCAGATCCATTATCCAGTACCAACCTTGGGACAAGAATACTCAGACACTACTAGAGACCTTGTAACTGAAGATTGGAATGCTGAAATCATTCACTCACATCATTGAGCACTCAAATGTACAGACACTTGGGCAACTACAGCCAATAGGAATTTGCAAAGATGTACTTTAATCACTCCCCCCAAGTAGACTAGAAGCTTTGTTATCTTTAGACAAAGTTCCCCGAGCTTAATGTCCAGGACCAGACCCCTTCACGGTGTACTCTAGCCCTTTAATTAACAATTCGTGCTTCAAGTTTTGAAGCAAAGCATGACTTTAACAAAATACTGGTCAAGGTCATGCAGCACATAGATTGGCTGATTTAAAAACCTATTGGGTTCATTGAATTAAAATGAAAGAAAAAATTATAATCAACAGCAGAAGAACATTTATGGAAATACTCAGTCTATAAATGTATAAAGGGGGGGATGTAAGATATGCGACAGATTCCTGAAAGATAAGCAATGAATAGAAGTTATGTAAAGCAATGAACTTCAGCACTAGCAATACCCTTCTCCTCATTTCAGCTCTTTCTTTTTATCGTCCACTCAACTCTCAATAGTATTATATTAAGAGTGCTAGCATGCTGGCAGAGGACATTTAACAACTACAATTCACTCAGTTTTTTCATGATGCCATACAAAAGTTGCATAGAACTCGCAAGTAAAAATAAATCTAATAAAGTGGCATTATTGACATTGTAACATACTGTCATTGTTACTGACCTTATCACATGCTATAAAAGTTCCTGACTGCCGTCTGCAATCCTCTTTTGTCAGAGATGAACAGTAAACCTTCAATTGAGAGCCACCTTTTGTTTTGAACTGAAACATGATATCAGCAACAAGCAGGATGGGAAGAACAAATTAGCTACAGACAATGTGGAGTGAACTATAAGCACACAGCAAGCATAAGGAAGACAGAGCAAGGAAAGTGCTTTTTGGTGTAGAGAAAGTAATGGCCATAGATTGAAGTACTATCCTGACCTGTTTATACAAAGTCACAGGCAACATCAATATGTACGTTAAGCAAGGTGTGAATAGCTGTAGGTCATTGAATAGATATAAAAAATATCCTAATCAGATTATAACCACATCCTCAGTTGTTAGGGAAATTTTTAAATTATTTTGGGTGCTCTTCATGAGTAATGGTCAAATGGTTATGGATAGAAATGATCATGGGTATGGTACTATTGTCTCAAACCCTGAGCAAGAAGATATTTTCATCATTTCCTAATTATATCCTGTTGGAGAACAAAACTAAACAAAATAAGTGTGTTTGTGTAAATCCCAAACCTAGGTTTACGCAACCCGAGACAAAACTCCTCTCACATACTTACCTCGTAAATTGTAAAAGCTATTTTCAAAAACTAATTCAAACACACACTAAATGTCCCCTTCTTCGTTTGGTTCTTAAATCCCCAAAGCTGGAATTATTCTTGTTTATATGAAATCTATTCAAACAAAATTACAACAAAAATAAACAACAACAAGAAGCCTTATGCCACAAGGAGGGATCAGCTACATTAAAATATAACCTTAGCCCAAAGTCAGGTAACCCAGATAGGAAGAAAATTCCTTTCAATCCTCTCAGTATAATGTCCTCTTCTAATCATTTGTCACCGTTTTTTTTTTTAAATTTCAGAAGTACGGATAAAGATGTCATCTTTAATCCCTAAAATTATTTTTATTCCATTTCATGACACTTTGCGTACCAAAGTGGCCCTATCAACTTCAGATATACATGTGCAAATTTGTTTTAGCCCTTTAGTTCACCCACTCTTTAACTTCTTAAACTCATTTCATTATGTATATATATCAAGACTAAGGCACCAGAACATGGAATTCAAGAAAATGTAACTTCTTTTTTTTTTTTTTTTTGCCAACCAAGAAAATGTAACTTCTGCGACTAAGGGGGAATCGATTTGAGGAACGGTGAATGGATGCAACTTAGTCATAGGTGAAGATAACCCTTACTGAAGTAGTTGCATACTCTTATTACGATGGAAATATTAATTAAAGCATTGTGTTAAAGTAGGAAATAATTTTACCAACCTTAGCAGCTACAGCAGTTTCCTTAGCAGTTGGCCGGTGAATAAGGTCCAAAAGTTCCTCACCTGTTTTAGATTTCTGCATCTCTCTAAATGATTTCTTATTCAACAAAGCCTCAAGATCCTTCATATCATCCTCTTCAGTTCTTGGCTTATGTGACATTACATTAGGACCACTGGCAGGTGAATTCGGTCCAATTGGGGGCCTATGCATGGGAGAAATACCTATCCCTCTAGGCATGCCCATTATTCCCATTACTCTGGGTGCCCCCCTTGGTCCCATCATTGAAGCAGGCCCTCCACCCCCAGGAAATATAGGAGGCAACCCCATATGGGGCTCCCCAGGAGGCATCCACATATCCGACATTGGCCTTGGAACTTGCCCTGCCATTCCAAACATTCCATTGTTCATATCAGAGCCAGTGGTGGCAATTTGTTGGCCTTGATTTTGATTTAGATTCCCATCTCCGGAACTCGACTCTAGCTGCTGATATTGCGCGCTCTCTGGCAATTCTCTGACAAGACGAGTTCTGTCTATATTCAAAACCATAATTCTAGACTTGCCACTTACCACAAACTCCTCCAATTCAATGCCGCCATTGTCCTCTGCCATTGACTTCAAAGCCAACTCCACAGCAAGTGTCGGCCCTGAATCCCCTCCAAGATCGAGGAGGGCAGCCTTCTCTACAGGGGTCACAGTCCGATCATTTTCCAACTTCCTCAGCACTGTGGAAGAATCAATAGGCGAAAATGGCACTCGTCCCAAAAGGCAAATGGCAACCATTGATCGCACCACAGCTAACGGACTTCCGCTTTCAGCTTCTGAATGGCGAGCTGGGTTGGAGTCCGGAGATGCTTTGGCGTTTTGGGTCTCAGAATTTGTCTGGTCCGCCGAGACAGAACGATCATTTTGTGACTTCGCATGGACATGGTGAGACTTTTTGGACTTAGGGTCAGGAAGTGGAAGAGGCAAGGATGGTGTGGGAGCAAACGGGCGATCGTTAAAAGAAGAGACGACCTTGAGAGAAAGATCGAGGGAGGTGACGATATTAGGGATAATAGCTTGTATAGAAGCAAGCAATTCAAGGTGGGTCTTGTGCTGGGACTCTATGCGTGCTTCGAGCTGTTGACGGACGTTTCTAATGTTGGATATGGTGTCTTCGTTGCCATCTGATTGCGTCTCCATTGCTTTCTTCCTAAGACCCGAAAGAGCTCATCTCAGAAACTCACCGAGTACAGGCTGTGTTCCACTAAAATACCTCTACTGCCTCTCTGGATTACCTTGCCTCCAAATGTTGGCACATGAAACTAGGCCGATGTCGGAAGAGGGGTTTTAATTCGGGCCCGTTAGGGAAATTCCAAACAAATAACCCTAAAAATTGAAAACGTGATTGCCAATTCAGTACCAGGTGACCACATGATATTAGGATTTAGAGAGAGAGGATTATTGCGGGGGGTAACATCCAATTTTATTCGTTAGATTTAAATAATATTAAGAAGACGTTATCTCAAATTTAATAAGTTTTACGGGGTAATCATTATAATAGATAAATTATTTCCCAGTTTAAAATATTTTAATGGGAAAACTAATTTTTTAGTCATAATAGCTTGACTATGTATACAACCCGGTTTTCACTAGTGCAGAACAGGGTTTTTAGATCGGAACATTTAGACCAGTTATAGCGGATAAAGTCTTAAAAATATGATTGGTGGCATTTTTATAATTATGATGAAATATTAAGACTGGTTATATTTAAAACTGGTCTTACAAATAATTTTAAGACCGGTTGTAATAAAAACCAATCTTAAAATATATACAATTAAAAAAATAAATACATGTAATATATTTTCTAGACCGGTTAGAAATATCACCGGTCTAGAAAATGTTATCTGAATTAAAGACAATTAAAAAAATGAAATCGTTATTATTTTTAAGACCGGGTGTATATAAAAACTGGTCTTAAATATTAAAAATTTAATACCCGTTATTATTTAATAACCGGTCTTAAGAAGTTTCTATTTTTAAGATCAGTTATCTATTAATAACCGGTCTTAAATATCTATTTTAAGACCGGTTTCTAATTAAAATTGGTCTTAAATATTTATTTTAAGACCGGTTGTTAATTACAACCGGTCTTAAAACTGACCTGAATTTCAAAACGTGTCTAATATTAGCTTTGAAATTTCATTTCAAGACTCAAGCACATCAGTGAAACCCCTGCGTCTGTTCGCGGCAACTCCTCCTTTTCCCTTCTCTCCTCTGTCCTTAACTTCACCGCTGTCAACCGAGATTTACGGTTGAATACATTGTCGTAAGGCTATCATCATTTATTCCCTCTGATTGGTTTCGTTCTCAACCTCGTTTTTATTGTCAGTTTTGTATTTCAGTTGCCAGGCGTTCAATTAAATAAATGGTTTCGTTTTTGGGTATTTCATTGAAATCTCCATTTTCTTTGTTTGATTCTTGCAGCAAGTTGTCAACCCGCTTTTCAGAAGCGTCCATTGCCTCCTAAGAGAGACCTTACTCGATTCACAAAGTGGCCAAAGACAGTTCAAATCCAGAGAAAGAAGAGGATCCTCAAGCAAAGGTTGAAGGTACCGTTAATTATTCTGATGAGTTTTATATAATGCATGTATGTCTGAGGTTAATGTCCTTATGCTTCTGTGGACCTGGGTTTTTTTGGTGGTGTATGAGAAGGGTTCAATTTTGGTTATGTATTGTTGCACGTTCAATATAGTAAAACTCTGGATAAGGTAGTGCTGATATTGCTTGATATGAACTTTGGTGTTGCTTCTGAGTCTACCTCCTAATGCATTTATGTTCAACTTTGTTCAACTTGTGCTGACATTGTTATGGAATGTATAAGGGTAGCTTGATAGGGACTTAAGTGAATAAACTAGATTAGTTTAAATAAGGACTTAAGTGCAAACTCATAATTGTATCAGTTTTGACCTGATAAGAAATCAGAAAGAGAGAAAGAGAGAAGAACAGAAAGTGAGGGAAACTGAGGAGAGTAGATAAGAGAGAGGTTCTTTTAGAATCACTTAATGAACAACTCAAGTCAAAACTGATACAATGGAGAGTGCATTGCAATTAATTATTTGTTCATGTTAGCATAACTTGGGAATTGCTTTTGAACGATGCCTTAATTTGTAGATAGTGCCGTGTAGCAAAAGTTCATTAAACCATTACTAGCTATCCTTAAATAGTGTCCTTAAAGTGTTTTTAGACAATGAGTCGTCCTAGTGAGGGTACTCTCGAACCAACTAATCCAAATCAAAGAAAGCCTAGCAATGCTCCTAGCAAGGAACACAGTGAGCCAAGTAACTGGCCTAGATGAAGGGGTAGGAAAGCCACCCGATTGAGAGACATTCCTCTCAATTGGAATACCAGGGAAAAGATTTCGATTGAGTTTGATAGTTAATGGAAACCAATCAGGCCTAATGCCCAACGTTATAGGAGTTTTGTCGGCCTCCTAGCACGCAACAAGCCTAGCATCTTAATAGAGTAGTGGAGAAATGTCAATAAAGGTGTGAAGCGACATATTTGAGAAACTATCCAGCTCAGTTACGACATTCCTGAGAGTGAAGTCTTGTATGACAAGACAATGGCGTATTGTGATGAACGTTGGAGGAAGTTTAAGACAAATATAGCCAACAATTACGTGCATATCGACATTGAAGAAGGTCAGCCTCTTCCTAATCCATGCAATCAGTATCTTTTATTGGCGAACAGACTTGGCAAGAATTTAGACGGCTTCAGACTACTCCAGAAGCATTGGTGAGTTGACTTAATTTGTAATTAATTTGCTTATGAATTATGAATTGTCTTTATTGATTTACAATAACTTAATTTTGATTTCTTATTCGCAGGAAAAAAGGAAAAAGGCCTAAGAGAGTGGTAGAAAGAATGATTGCCCCCATACAATGTCTCGTGGGGGGTATGCGAAGGCTGAAAAAGACTTGTTGGAGGCCAAACGGAAGAGATTGGAAGAAGCAGCTCAATCCAATCCTTCTGTTCTTCTTTCTCCACCATCTCCAATACGTTGCGAACAGAAGTGGTTGTTCGCTCACCAAAAGAGGAGCGGGTCTTATACGAGTGAATAATCTCGTATAGTCGGTGAGAAAATTGTAAGTATTATTGTTGACTTGTTGTTATTAATTATTTAGTAAACAAATTTCATTACTAACATTTGTTATCTGTGTCTTATAGGAGGAGCTTTAAAAAAACAAGTCGAGGGATCGTTTAGGTCGGATGGGAGGAATGACATCTTGACCGTAGCTACAGGAAAACCTGAGCATCCCAGCCTTGTCAGGGGGATTGGAGGAGGGGTAGGCATAAGGGATTACTTTGGAGCACCTCCACGCCGTTCCTTAAGTAGTATGGTGACTAAGGAGGAGATGGAGCGTATATTGGCCACTATGAGGGCAAAAGCTAGGGCCGAGGTAGAAGCATCATTTGATGCACAATTTGAAGAAAGGTTCAGCAAGATAAAGAAGGAATGGATGATCATGACGAGCACAAGACAAGCAGATGCTAGTGCTCCTCAAACTCATTCCCAGAACCCTAAACAGAGCACTAAAGGGAGTTGCATTGGTCAGTCATCAGAAGGTCCTGGAAAAGAAATTGGTGAGCCTTATGGCTTGTTTATGGAGGATCCTCTAAGACAATTGGTTGCACGGGGAAGCGTGCACAACTTGGGATCAACTGTCCACCACCAAGAAATAAAGAATGATCAAGTCAGAGTGGTAGTTGAAGAGGTGATCGTTATAGATGCACCTCTCCCTATCCCTGTTGATGACTTCAAGGTTGTGGGCGATGTCATCAACTCTTTCATCTTGTAGCCAAAAAACCTTGTTTCTGATCGAGCTAAGGAATCCCCGCCACCTCCACCTCCCTCCACTCAAGATGTTTCACGGCTTCTATTGAATGTCATGGAGCAAGTGATTCTAATGGCATATAATACGTCCTTTCGAACAAGAGATTGGCCTACTGAGTCAGCTATTGGCAAGTTAAGGGCACAATGCTATCTTGAGAGGGATGATTTAATGTCCCTGGTAGCTCCTCTACAACAGCTTACAATTTTTATTGTCCAGCTCTTTTTGATGTAAGTATCTTCTCAAATTGGAAGTTAATAATTTACAAATTATATCGTTAAATTTTGATTTAATGTCCCTGCTTGAATTATTGTAGGTGCATGTATTGTAGGTTGGTTGACTATGGCAAAATCGATAAATTTGGACTCCTATGCCCAGTTCAACTCTATGACAAAGGGACCACTGCTACTATCAGACACACATACTTATCGCATAGGCTTAGTGAAACTTCAATTGAGTGTTTCTTGGCTCCATATTTGCATGGGTAAGACACAAATTTATATTTCATACTATACATAATATTTTATATTTGCTTAAAAGTTTTCCCTTTTTTCAGTGATCATTGGCAATTGGCTATTTTGTGCATGAAGAGTTATTTTGTCATCTTCTTATGCTCCCTCCACCTCAGCAAGCCAACTAGTGAATTGATGAAGAGCTTGAACTCGTAAGTTTTCTTGCATTATTAATTACCTTTCATGTGCAAAATTTATGGAATTTATGTAAAATAAGTAACCTTTGTGATTTTGATGATATAGGGCTATGCAGACATTCCAACACACTGCTTGTGGTAGGCCTATACGTGAGGTAAAAGACCCTACATGGATCTTGCCAAAGGTTAGTTACATATTGGTTTGTTTTAAGAATGTATTCAATAATAAGTCATGCTTTAATTTTATACTTGTTTTAACGATATAATGTTATTTTTCAGACCCGTAAGCAGCCACCGGGTTCCAACTTGTGTGGGTTGTATATTCTGAGGCACATGTATAATATTATTACCCTAGGCACAACAGAACTTACTAAAGAGGTAAATGTATATATATTTCAAAAGTTTTGTATTACTTTTAATTTTTTAAGCGAATTTAATGTTTTGCTTGACTTTGGTGTTTCAAATGTTTGAATTTGCTGACCCCTTTCCAGAAGACGATTTTGAGCATATTCGTAATTGTTGTGCTAAATTCATTTATGAACTTTTACAACAGTGTGTTTTTGTAAAGCTGAGGAATTTTTTTTGTATATATTCATTTATGAATTGACATGTTGGTTGGTTGAATTCATTTATAATGTTAGTTGCATGATTTGACATGTTTGTTGGCTTTAACATAGTTTTTGTATATTTTGATGAATTGACTTATTGGTTGCATGATATGTCATGGTTGAATCCATTTATTCATATATATATATATATATGATGGTTTTAAACAAAACATTATACATAAGGATATATGACATGTTACAAGTTCCCAATTCAATGAGAAGGTTAAAGCAAAAGGAAATGGTAAGTGGAAGCAAACTAAACACCATATGGCACTTAATAAGTATGGCATTATAGGTAGCAATTCAAGGATGCGTTCTGGTAACTAACCTAATCACAAACAATTAATATATATATATATATATATAACACTTTTAAGATCGGTTATAATGATAACCGGTCTTAAAAGTTATTCAAGGACTGGTTATATTTATAACCGGTCTTAAAATTAAAATATTTAAGACCGGTTGTATGTAAAACCGGTCTTAAAATAACTTTTAAGACCGGTTATAATCATAACGGGTCTTAAAAATGTTACATAAAGCGTCTTGCAAAAGAGTTCTTTTAAGACTAGTGCTCATAAAAACCAGTATTAAAATTGTTAATTTTAGACCGGTTATAAATAGAACCGGTCTTAAAAGTGAGACTTTTAAGATCGGTTACCAAACGGTCTTAAAAGTGACATACTTTTAAGACCAACTGTATCAAGATCGGATCCAGAACCGGCCTAAAACGTCAATTTTAACCGGTCTAAAAAGCCCTTTTTCCATTGGTGTTTTATAGTTTGACTAGTTGCCATTCAGTCTTTTGAAGCTTCATAATGTTTAATAAATATTCCAAGTCTATGGTAACTCATCCTATGTGGTGCAAACTGTTGCTTATTCGACATTATTGTCAGTACGACATTAGCAGAAATGTGGCTCCTCCCTCCCCCCCTTTGTCTAGCTGTTCACTTTCTTCATCCTTTATATCCTCCCTTTTTCCTCTTTTAAACTAAAATCTCTTAGGAGTAGGAAAAATCCTTTCTACAGCAGCGACAAAAATCGGCTTTGAATAAGAAAGAAGAGTATAGAAAGAAGCACTTCTTTCTTGCTTTCAAGCTTTAGATCAAGTAGCTGATTCACAATTCTTATCATAATCTTGCTTTGGCGAACTCTATCAAACTCAAAGATTTTCTTTCAGCTTGTCATAGTGGTCACCATCAGACACAAAGAGTCTCTTTTGGTAGGAGGCTGAAGGGAAGATAAAAGTAGACGAAGTAACTAAGTTGGGATTAGCATTAGAGGTTGAAGACAAGTCAATAATGCGAGAGGATTGCATGAAGAAGTTCATGGAACTTGCAGGCTCAGAAGAAGGAGAAGAAGAATATGCAAAAGAGAAACAAGGAACAGAGTGGGTAGTAAGGAGAGAAACATGATTGATGTCTTTCCAAAATTCTTTCATGGTGCTCTATTGGATCCTAGGGAGGAAGAAGATGGTAATAACTAAAGCTGGGAATCAGGGCTTGCCCTTGACAGGCTAGGGCCTAAAGGGCTGGCCCTTTTAGGCTTAGGGTAAGAAAATTATAGTTTTTCAAAGCCTGGACCGAGAGCATACGGGGCAGAGCCAGGAAGTCCTTTTCACAATATTTATCTAATGCATAATCAAAGATAAAATAGTGTCTATAAATAACTCACGATAAGGCCAAAGCAAAAGAAGGCAAGAAGCTAAACACTCTAAGCAACATGAGTATGACGACTATCATTTTCATCTTCTTCGCCACTATCATCAATTTCAAGGACATTTAATTGTACTTCACTTTGAGTAGTAGGCTCTACTTGAGGAGTAAAAATATCAAGAATTTCTTCTTCTGCATCATGAATACATCCATAATATTTATCTACAACAAATAATAAACACATATGGAAATATTTAATATACTATAAAATATACAATGAAAACAGTTATGGCACTACACAATAACTTGTAAGACCGGTTACAATGAAAACAGTTATTTAATATTCAAATTTTAAGACCGGTTATATATGAAACCGGTCTTAAAATAACTTGTAAGACCGGTTATAATTATAACCGTCTTAAAAATGTTCTATAATTGCCTTATAAAAGTGGTCTTTTAAGACTGGTGCTTATGACAACTGGTCTTAAAATTGTTTACTTTAAGACCGGTTATCAGTACAACCGGTCATAAAAGTGAGACTTTTTAAGACCGGTTACCAAACCGGTCTTAAAAGTGACATTTTTAAGACCGGCTATATCAAGACCAGATTCAAAATCTGTCTAAAAAGTCAATTTTAACCAGTCTAAAAATCTATTTTTTTTACTAGTGAAGGTAAAACAAAATTTTTGAAATATACATTTACCTCTTGCGTAAATTTTGTCATGCCTAGAGTGATAATATTATAAATGTGTCGCAAAACATATAACCTATATAAGTTGGACCTTGGTGGTTGACTATGGCTCTGAAAAAGAACATGGCATCATTAAAACATGTTTGAAGCTAACTATAGTTTATTGAACACATTGTTACAGCAAACAAATATGTACTAACCTTTGGGATGATCCATTTAGGGTCTTTGACCTCATGAACATCTCATGAACATGATTACCACAAGCAGTATGTTGGAATGTCCTCATAGCCCTATCATCAAAATCACAAAGGTTACGTATTTCGCACATATTCCATGAATTGCCAACAATAAGTAATGCAAGAAAACTTACGATGTTCATGGTCTTTTTTAATTCACTCACTAGTTTGTAGTAGAGGGAGTACAAGAGGATGACAGTATAACTCTTCTTGTATAGAAGAACCAATTGCCAACGATCCTTGAAAAAAAAGGATGACTATATATTAAGCAAATATATAGAATTATATATATTATGAAATATATATGTTTCTTATCCATGCACATATAAAGCCAATAAACACTCAGTTGCGGTTTCACTAGGCCTCTCTAATAAGTATTTATGTCTTATAGCAGCAGTGGTCTCTTTGTCATGGATTTGAACTAGGCATAGGAATACAAACTTTTCACTTTTTCCAAAGGAAACCAACCTATGATTCATACACCAACAGTAATACAAGCATACAAATAAAAGTTTAGCTGGATAATTTGTAAGATATTTACTTCCAATTGAAGAAGATACTTATATTAAAAATAGTTGGACAATTAAAACTTTAAGTTGTTGACTAGGACTACTAGAGACATTAAATCATCCCTCTTAAGATAGCATTACACCCTTAACTTGCCAACAGCTGAATCCATAGGCAAGTCTCTTATTTCAAAGGATGAATCATATGCTATCAAAATCACTTGTTGTATGACATTCAATAGAGGCTGTGAAACTTCTTGAGTGGAAGGAGGTGAAGTTAGGGTTGTGATTGAGGTTTCCTTAGCTTGATCAGAAATAGGGTTCTTTGGCCACAAGATACAAGAATTAAGAATATCACTCAAAATCTTGAAGTTATCAGCAGGGATAGGGAGAGATACATCTATAACGATCACCTCTTCAACTGCCACTCTGACTTGATAATTTTTTATTTTTTGGTGGTGGATAGTTTTTCTTAAGTTGTTCACACACCCTTATACAACTAATCATCTTGGAGGATCCTTTACAAATCGGTCATAAGGCTGACCAATTTCTTTTCCAGGACCCTATGATGACTAACCAATATTGTAGCAACTCCCTTTAGTGCACTGCTTAGGTGCAGGTGAATGTGCCTGTGAAGTACTGGTATCTTGTCTTGTGCATACAATGATAATCATTTCCCCTTTCATCTTGCTCAACCTTTCTACTAGTCGTGTATTAAATGTTGCTTTTGCCTCAGCCCTTGCTTCTGCCCACATAGTAGAAGTATATGTGAGGGATGGCGTGAGGGTGTTTCAAAGTAATCCCTTATGCCTACCCCTCCTCAATTTCCCCTGACACGGCCGGGATCCTCATGTTTTCCTGTAGCAACAGTTAGGATATCATTCCTCCTATCCGACCTAAACGATCCCTCGACTTGTTTTTTTAAGTTCTTACTATAAGACTCATATGACAAATATAAGTAATAAAATTTGCTTACTAAATAATTAATAACAACAATAATGCTTACAATTTTTTCACAAACTATATGAGATTGTTCACTCGTATAAGACCCACTCCTCTTTTGGTGAGCGAACTTCCCCATTTCTTTGCGACATATCAGAGCTGGTGGAAAAAGAAGAATAGAAGGATAGGATTGAGCTGCTTCTTCTAATCTCTTCCATTTGGCCACCAACAAGTCTTTTTCATTCTTCGCATAACCCCCACGAGACATTATATAAGGGCAATCATTCTTTCTACCACTTTCTTATGCCTTTTGCCCTTTTTCTTGTGAATAAGAAATGAAAAATAAGGTTACAATCAATAAAGACAATTCATAAATAAAAAGCAAAATAAGTCAACTTACCAAAGCTTCTGGAGTAGTCTGAAGCCGTCTAAATTCTTGTCAAGTGTGTTCATCAATATAAGAATACTTGTCGCATGGATTAGGATAAGGCTTACCATCTTTCACCATGATATGCATGTAATTGTTGACTATACTTGTCTTAAACATCCTTAAGTGTTCATCACAATATGTCAATGTCTTCTTATATAAGATGTCACTCTGAGAAACATCGTAAGTGAGCTGTAATGCATGCATTGGATAGTTAGTGACAAATTTGATAATTCAACCATACAAATCTGATAGTTAGTGAGGGCAATCATTTTATACCTGAATAGTTTCCTCAATATGTTCCTTCACACATTCAACCAAATTTTTCCACTCCTTTATCAAGATGTTAGGCTTGTTGCATCTAAGAGGCCGACAAAACTCCTATACCAGCTTGCATTTGGCTCGATTGGTTTCCAATATCTATCAAACTCAATCAGAATCTTTTCCCCGGTATTCTGATTAAGGGGAATGTCTCTCAATCAGGTTCCTCTTCTACCCTTTCGTATGGACTGGTTATGGAACTTACTTTGATTCTAGATTAGAGCATTGCTAGGCTTACTCTCATTAACACTAGTTGGCTCTGAAGTATCCTCACCAGGATGCCTCTTTATCCTCACTTAATATTCAAGCACTATATTAACATTCTAGACTTTGCTATATCCTTGTTGGCATTTAAGTATTGTACATCGCATCAAAATGCCCAATTCTAAATAAATTTCCAACTTTTTATAATTCACTCAATCACTCCAAACAATTCCTATTTAAAATCTGGAATTTTCCAGCAACTACATATAATTTAATTGTCTCTAACTTTGCTCTTGAAACTTTCATTTTAACTTACTTGGAAATTTCTTCCTTATGCCCTCCCTATACAATTCCACCTACTAAATTCATTGGAGCCAGAAAATAGAATAAAATCTAACTCTGTCTAGCTAAAATAAAGTACCTCAAATGACAAAAACTAACTATCTAGCTAAAATAAAACAAAGAACAAAGAGAAGTCAAGTGCATAAAGGGATAAAGAACACATAATTCAATAATACAGAGTTACAGAATCAAGGCTGAGACACATAGAAGCAGCTATGAGAAAGGAAAGAGAGGTTTTGTATCCACATATAATATTCTACATTAATGCTCACAAGTTAAAATAATTCAAAAGGGAGAATAATGCCTCAAAGCAAGCAATGGAAAAGGCCAAATGTATCTCATAATTACTTAGAGTTTGAACTTCAGGAAGAAAACTAGGGAAGGCAAGCAATGGTGAAGTAGGAATACAATCCAATGTACCCTTGCATCCACTGGGGAAGTTGGTAAAGAACAAAGGAGAGACGTGAGAAGAAGGAACTTGTGCAAGAAACCCAGGGGAGGCAAGAAACTGATCTTGAGGAAGAAACCAATTAGGGGGAACAAACGCTGAGTCTTACAATAATGTATTCAACCAATCCTCTATGTCAACGATAGTGAAGGTTAATAATGGAGGAGCGATGTGGGAAGGAGGAGCTGCCATGAACCGATGGAGGGGTTTACAAGAAGCTTGAGTATCATATTTCAAAGTTAAAATTAAATACAAGCTGAAGTAGCTCTAAGATATTTAGGGCACTTTCAAGATTAGTTATTTTGTAAAACCGGTCTTTAAAGTATCTTTGAGACCGGTTATTCAAAATAACCAGTCTTAAAAATAATGAATTTTTTTTGTTCTCTTTTTTGATAGGTTCCTAATAACAACTGATCTTAAAATTTTAATATTTGAGACCTATTGTCCTTGACATTCAGTCTCAAAAATAATAAACATATCATATTTTTAATTGCCTTTAATTCAGAAAATATATTAGACCTGTTATATTTAGAACCTTTCTAGAAAATATATTACATATATTTATATTTTTTAATTATCTATGTTTTAAGACCGGTTTTTTTACCAATCTAGAAAATATATTACATATATTTATATTTTTTAATTATTTATGTTTTAAGACAAGTTTTATAAAAAAACGGTCTAAATAATATATTTAAGACCTTATTTTAATGGAACCAGTCTTAGAAGTTGATCATAATTACAAAAATGACAGCGGTCATATTTTTTGGACCTCATCCGCTATAACCAGACTAAATGTGCCAATCTTAAACACCATTTTTGTGTTATTGAAAGTGTAAGAGGATATTTTAAGTAATCATAATCCTCTTCCAAGACCTCATTTTCAGTTAAGTTAAGAACAAAGGAGAGAGAAAGAGTTGGAGAAAACACAAGAACAAAGAAGAGAGCTCAAGAGAGACAAGGAGCAAGACGAAGGTAAGTTAGTAGGAAATTCTTGTGTTTAAGCCTTCTAATTCATGGCAAACTCTCCCTAACCTCTATGCCTTCTTGAAATACATGTTTAGCAAGCTCAAAATCAAGAGGAAGAGAGAGAGAGGAAGTGGGATGGTTTAGAGAGGGAAAGAGGAGAATCAAGAGGTAATCCAACAAACCTTGCTTCTGTTGTTGATTCTTGGTGGTTGTTGTTGAGTTTGGCTTGATTTGCTTTGTTTTGTAAATTTGGGAAGATAAAACCCTAAGGAGAGTTACTGCCCAAATTTTCATTTAACATGTGGGAGGTGTGTTTAAGTGGTTAAACAAGTCATTAGAGGTGAAAAAAAAGTGTTAAGTGGATTTGATACAATAACATGATTTTCCTAAAATTCGTCCAGCTACTGTTCACAGGGGTCAGAGTTGGAATTTTATGAATTTGATGATTCCCTTGGATTTAAAAGGGAAAATTGTGTAGGAATACATGTGTTCATAATTTTTGGAAATTTGTATGCAAATATGGAATTTATTGAAGTTGAAAGTAAATGTTGTTTGATTGTTTCACTGGAGGTAGTGTTATTGTACAATGAATTTTGTAAGGCAAACCTAATCCAAATATTATAAGCATGTTTGTTTCAACTTATAAAAACTTATAAGTTACTTTTTACGTAAATCGAGACACAACTCCTCTCACATACTTACTTCGTATACCGTAAATCACTATTAAAAAGTAACTTATAAGCAATCTAATCGCTCAACCAAACATACCCTATGAAATTTGGCAAGATTAAAGTAGAGATGTATAGTTTAAATTTGATAGGTGGATCATAATTGTTTGACTAGTATACTAAAAGATGTGATTTTTCAAAGTTGTGCCCTGTTTTTAGAGTGCAATCTGGAATAGGGGAAGTTTGACAAATTTATGGGATAAATGTGATAATAGTGACTAGCCATGGGTATTTTTCCCTAAAAATACACTTATAAAGATATACATAGGCTTTGGAATAAGTGAAATTGGATTTTTCTAGAATTAATTATGATTTTCCAAAGTTGACTATAAATCTGCCAGTTTTCTGGAGAAATGTGAAAATGTTCTATGCAGAATTGTACTGTGTAGAAATTGCTAAAACTATGATAGATAACCAACAAATTGTGATAAAAAGTAGTAATAGTTCAAGTAAAAACTAGTTATTTGTAACTTTAATTTATAGGAATTTGCAATAGCTCGAGCTGGAACCAAGATTTTGAACAGACAAGTAGAGCAGGAAAGGGCAATTCAGGTAGTAACTCTTTCTTTCATACACTATATGAATATTGTTATGTTGCATTACATGATGTATGGCATATTTATCTGTCACATTTTATATGACTAATTGCATGTCACTACTGGGATTCTTTCGAATCTCACCCTTTCCATAAATATATAAAGTTTTCAGTACCAAACAGTAGCTCAAGTAGTAAAGGCATACTTATCGGCAACTCATGGTTCAGGTGTGGATCAAGCAAGACTATTGGTTATCGAGGACCCTTTTAATTATTTTAGGGTTTGTAAGTATTATGTATAAGACCCTGTGAGGAAAACTTGTAATGTAATCAAGTACCTTGTATCATTATATCAGAATATTTATATTATTCCTGTATGCCTATCGAACTGCGAAGTTGCTACTCTGATTAACATCGATGATAAGTGACTTGTAAGGAGGGGTATTACATTTTTAGTATCAGAGGTATTTATTAAGATAGCTTCATTCATCACAGTGATTGGGGGTTCTTACAGTGTGATATGTTGGTGCGAACCCACAAGGGAAGATCCCACGAACCCACAACCAATTCTGAAATATACACACCCCAAGAAAGCTAAACACAGATCGACGATCCACTTGAACCCTTGAACTCGAAAGAACAAGGACCCGAAGTGTTGGAAAAACGCCAAAAGGTTGATCAAGCCTTGATAAGTTTGGTAGTTCTAAAAAGAACCCTTAGAGAGAATCTATTCTCAAGAAACAAAGTGCAGAAGTGCAACTTTTATTTATGATTAAAATCTGAATTGTGTGTTACAAATGAAGAAGCACTAACTATTTATAGGAAAATATGACCTAATTGCAATAAGTGCAACTTTGAAAACAACCAATACAAATTGTAAAACCATGTGCTAGGAAACCTAAAAGTCATTACAATAAACACAAAAGTCTAATACAATTTAGAAGAAAGTTGAAAAATCAAATACAACATACTAAAGAAAACAAAAGTCAAATTTGCTACTAACTACTTGTTGATTTTCGCACACCTAACTTCAAGAAAATGTAGTCAGCAAATTAAGGCTCAAAATGTGCTTATTTAAGCCCAAATGAGTTCTCCCATGTGTAGTACTTGGTCCAAGCTCTTTAGTTTCAAGTTTGTAAGCCCAAAACTTGATCAATATCTCCATTTGTAGCCCATATGAAGTTAGTGATGGTTTCAGCATTTTTGTCCAGCTTTGATCCAATTACCACTTGCTTTGTCCAAGTACCTTGCACTAGCCTATTTAATGCTTCCTTAATTTGTTTGGCTCTTACTCTTGTGATTGGTCCACTTGGTATTTGCAAAGGATCGCTTGAATTTGACACAACTTGCTGGATCGCATCATATGTGGTGAAGCAATAGGGGACAGCCAACCTATTATTGCCTTGGCTAGAGGGACTAACTAGGTATAGGGGCACTTGTGTGAAGCGCCAGTCCTTGGTCAAGAGGCAGGGCATTGAACTAGCTGCCGAGGTTGCCTTAGATGGCCACCAGAAAGGGCTACCAGGTTAGTGCCTGTGTGGAGCCACCGTCTGACATTTTTGGTATTAGTGCAAGCAGTTCTAGCAACATGATATTATAATGATATGGTCCTGATTATATAGTGATAGGACATATGTATGGACAGGGGTACAAAAGGAGTGAATCCTCTCAATCTCTGAACTATTCCTAAGAGATCAACGAATATCTGAAGGGTTGCAAGTAGTGTAGTACTAAACTGAGGAAAGTCTAAGGAAATTGTGAGACTCGAGGAAGTGGGTACGGCCAAAGCCAATGTGTAGACTATGTACTATATTTTGATGCCCGGTGACAGTAGGCATGATATTTGAGACAAGGGTAGTCTCAGGGTACCGATGGTCAGGGCACACAAAAGTTAAGCATGCTTAGCTTAGGGAAATCTCAGAATGGGTGACCCCCTGGGAAGATAAGTTGGTAAGGTCATGGAGACTTGAGAAACTAGGTATTTTCTTTCAACTAATTCGCACCAAAGTTCTTACTTTATTCTGAT
This sequence comes from Inga leiocalycina, assembly GCA_963242795.1. NCBI lineage: Eukaryota > Viridiplantae > Streptophyta > Magnoliopsida > Fabales > Fabaceae > Inga > Inga leiocalycina. Next base: position 31,195,712 of record OY725332.1, read on the forward strand.
AGCGATTTCTATAAGCCAACCTGCTTCTTATGCATTCTTGGGACACTTGCTAAACTAGAGCTTAGCAATCCACTCAATTCAGGCTTATTCTCAAGTCTCTAGTCCCAAAATTTGGGATATTACAATTATCCCCCAGTTCAATAAATTTCATCCTTGAAATTTTGAAAATTTATACGTCGGAGAATCATTCTAGACACTATGTCTATCCATCTTATAGACAGCTCAATAAGCATTACACACAAGTCATATTTAATCTATCTCTTTCATATGCAATGCTCTTAGAGTATGCAACACAAATCATCCATCAACAATCAATTAGTCAGCATTCAACAACCACAGGACATACAGTCCCTCAGGCAATTACAATCTAACTTTCTGGCAAACGAGCTCTGATATCCATACTATCAAGTTCTTTGGCGGCTCCATGCTATGAGTTTCCTATTCAGACCTCCCGCAGGTAGCCCTTTCTATAAAAGCAACACAAAATACCGATGGCTTCATAGTACGGGTATCGCCTGCAGGTAGCCTTTTTCGTGGAAGAAACACATAATACCGGCGGCTCCACACTATGGGTTTTATATCTAGTATAGCCCGTAGGTAGCCCTTTCTGTTGAACAGCCACAAAATATTGGCAGCTCTATACTTTTGGTTTCTTATCCAATACCACCTGCCAGTAGCCCTTTATATAGAAGCAACATAAAATACCGGCGGCTTAACCTTACGAGTTTCCTATCTATTACCGCCTACAGGTAGCCCTTTTTGTAGAAACAAAAGAAATCATTTGATGCACATTCAGCAACCATCCTTACACATTCTCTGGACTCACTAGTCTAATACCACAGTGCTAAACAACAACCACAATGTTAGGTACACAGGTCTTACAACCCAGGGACACTACCCTATGCAAACTTGCATACCAGGTCTTACCGCCTTGAGCCTCAACTCGTCACAATTCTTAAACACATAACATTCGCCCCCCTAAGGACTTATTAGTTCATCAGGTCTTATGGCCTTAGGACATTTAGTCCATCATCTTTGCTGAATACCCATCGAGACTAACTACCTCAGGACACATAGTCTATTAGGTATTTAGAATACCTCCTGGGTTTTAACTCTTGCTACCCAAGCCATTCATATACTTTTATAACATTTCCAAAGCATGCTAAATAAACTATTATCACAAAAAGCATCACAAGAGCATTCATCACATTAGCATATAGCATAACGACAACCACTAAACTATTGGTCCCACAAGTCACATGGCCCCCAAGTGTCCACCAGGCTCAAGAGAAGTCATATGGCCTCTGATCGTATCCGATGTAAGACAATCCATATGGCTCCTGAGTGTCCTTAGTGTATAAAGAGTTTCTATGGCCCCAAGCCTCTACCTGTGCAATAGGCCCGATGCTTCCACCTGTACATAAAAGAAATTTCCATGGCCCCAAGTGTTCACCCGTGCAATAGGCCTCGAGATTCTACTTATACATAACAGGAATTTTCTATAGCTGAGCATTTACAGATGAAATAGGCCCCGAGCAACCACCTTGCATATTCTAAGTAATTATTAGGTCTTACTATCCACCATATATTCATAATAAGAATATATCTGATGGTAGAATCATTATATAAGATACGTGAGCAAGAGTTGCTTTCCTTTAAACTGTCGAGCCTGTTATTCATTAATTTACTTTCTCACCTTTCTTTTTACATAAGGCACTGGAGAACCCTATAGTGATTAACTGGGTCACACAAACCCTCCTTTAAAGGTAACCTATTCGATATAGGACTCATTATAATGCACCACAATTGAGAGTCAATGTTCCCATAGCTCTACTCTACGATTCAACGTCATGGCAACTTTACTCTATGGTTTGATGTCATAACAGTTGCATACTATGGTTCTATGTCACTGTGTCTCCATGCCATGGTACTATACTCGATGCTTCACTCAGTCACCTAACTAGTCAGCCTCTCTAGTCTGAACTTTCCGTAGGTAGCTCTCTTTAATCAGAACTCTCCGTAGGTAGCCCTCTCAGATCAGAACTCTCTGTAGGTAGCTATTTCTAGTTGGTCGTCTCTGATACAAGGTACTATTATAACAGGAATCCAGATCTTATAAGGTCACTCTTCTCTAGTAGTTTGTAATATGATTTCTGCCATCTCATTTAGGGTCATTTTATATGAAATTTTAATAACGTCTAGCTCTAAGCTCAATCACAACTCTAAAGGAATGTAATATTATTAAGATTTTTTCCTATACGAGATTAGCAACTAGCAGCCACAAAAAACCTCACACATTTCTGTACCATATTCTAGTACCTCACATCATTTTTATATCATTTGGGCATTCATACTTAAATACCTTGACCCACTATAGGCCATCTCAAATTTTTAAGGAATTAGAACTTGATAGTTGATTCTTGGGTTACGGTTTACTTGGTAACTCTTCTCTGGATGTTAGGTAGACATCCAACTTTTATGTTCATCACTAAGGCCAAACCTTGACCTTATACAAATCGGAAATCTTTTTTCTCAATTATACCCAATAGGTACACTAAGAATCATGATCAATAACGCCTATTCTAACCTTCCCAGTATTCAGATAATATCCTTAAAACTTACTAAGTTCAACACTATCCACAAGGTTCAAACTTCCATCATGAAATAGAACTATAGTGTAACCTTATTCACATTTAGACCTAAGTACTATTTCAGCTTAGATCTGATTCAAACTTATCCTCATCTTTCAGTACTATTAGATCAAATTCTCTAGGATTGATATACGATATAATGACCACTAATTATACATCACTATATATCATACCTATATACATGTAATACCATGGTGCTACTAAGGATCATTACTTAGCACAGAGAAAGCTCAAAACAATCACTATGCCTCGAGTTTCCATAACCCCATCAAATGAACTTTTCTTGGCAGTACTTATTGCAACAGAAATGGTTTGGATTAAAGATTAATACTTACTTCATCATCTCCATTCTAATCATTCTTTATGTCATCTAAGATCTTCTGATCAAAATTCTAAACCTTTAATCAAACGTTTCAAATTTCTAAGGTGCTTCCCAAGGGGCCACCTATCCTGTGATTTCTCGCGCATGAGTATGATTAACCAGGATTTGTATCATATATGAGTCATCATTGCTAGAACAATGCCATTTGTTATTAGGAATTAGTAGCCCATACATACCTCAAACTTAGTATGACATGTCAGCCTCCCTAGATATGCTAGGTACATCCCTACAGGGAAATATAAACAGTACCAACTTCTTGGTACAACTCCTATATCTATTCCTACAACATAGGGTGGGGATCTAAATCACATTCTATCCGAATATCAGGGGCTCTTGAGTTAGCAATAGAATCTGAATCCTATGCTACCTCATCTATCTCTGGAGCCTCAATCCTACTGGTGGTGGATTCTTTCGCCGTTAAGCTTATCGTTAACAGAGCTCATACCCCTTTTCTCTTAGGATATTCATCATCATAGCTCTTCTTCTTCCTCTATAAACTGATTTATAAACAAGGGTAGTCTAACTCTTTAGTTTCCTCTTCTATCTGTAACTCCCAGATACAGTAGCACTAACAGAGGATCACCATAATGTTCACATGAGCAGACAATATAACCTATAGTTAGAACCCCTTGTTCTAACTATACCTTTACGTCTGAGCAAACATTTCTATTGATAGAATCACTACTCTAGTACCATAAATGTAACACCTTATTTTTGAAATCGATCAGATGAGTTTTACGAAATGAATTTGAACAACTAAATGATATTCTTTTTCACAACTCTTTCATTCCCAACCTCAAGACAAGATTCATACCTATAATTGAGTGGGTTTTTCAGAAAATTTCAAATCTTTCAGAAGCATCTTTTAACAGTTCCCAACTTCATTATTACTTGTCTATTCTTCTCTTCATTTAATTTAATCAGAGTGATTGTTGCTCATTTTTCGCTGATTCTTAAATCATTCATTTACATCTCCCTCAAGACTATTCAACTAGGCATATTCATACAAGTATTCTCATACAGTGATACTTTACACATGACAAATTATCACATACTAATCTTTAATTCGCCATTGAATTTTCTTCTTACACATCTTCCTACATTTCTCTTATGAGCTTACCTACCTATATGGTTGATGAGGGAGAGTAAGATTCATGAGAATCCCAGTAGCGAACAGTGTTAACAAATGCATACAAGAAATGCTTTGTGCAAGACATGCTTGCTTATATAAATTTATGCCCACATAATCACATATAGGCATGCTCAATGTTTAACACATTATACTAATGGCCATAGTATAAGTAAAATAGTGCTTCACTCGTTAATATATCCTTCATACAATTCATCAAAGCAACTAACACATCAACACACAAGCACACATATCAAGTTATATAAGTTAGGAAAGTTCCCTACCTTCTGTCTTCAAGTTCCCTTCTTGTACCTTTTCTTCTAACCATTAAAGTTGTTTAGAAATTCTCCCATTTTTCTTCCTTGTCATCTTATGGCCCTAGGTACATAACTATACAATAGAGCCATGATAAATGAATGTCCAATGTGGCTACATAGGCCTTTAGGACATGGCTCTTATATTTGGGCCCATATTGGCCCAAATTACTTTATATGACATAATTTCGTAGGTTTGACCCAATCTGCCAATTTTACTAACCAAATTTGAAAAATTGTAAATAATTCTAGAACGTTCAAATAAGGTGGTTCAAAGCCGCGTGTGACCCTTATTAAGTCTACTTTAAAGAAAAAATATCTATCTCTGCTAGTGTCATGAAAAAAAACCATACTTCTCAATTAACCATCACTACCATAAATGTCTTTCTAGAATTAATGCTTAACTTCATCAAATCATAAATTTTTGTGTACTTGTTCAATTGCCACAAATTACCTATCAAATTAAAGCTCAATGTATCTAATTTAATTATGGAAAATATCATGGCCATTGGATAAAGTTTGGTCCTTTACAAAAATGTCAAATTATTGACTGCTACATGACAATTTCCAAATTCAATGCCCAACTTTCAAAAATCATAACTCACTTCCTACTTATCCAAATTTTTCATTCTTTCTATCAAATTAAATCTTGGGATGTCTACTTTGAATTTGGAAATTCTCATGAGCATTGGACTTCATTTGGTCAGTAAAAATACATCACAACCTTACTACTTCAAATCTGGCAGTGTTGACCTTGGTGTCTTGAAGTTCTAATTTTAAGGTTTTTAATCCGGGCCTTCTAAATTTTGGACCAAAGGCTATTTCCACACGACTTCTCATGCAGAATCCACTAGAACCCTCAAAAATACCAAAATCAAACATCTAACTTCAATTCTGCCTTCAAGACGAAAATAGTCTCTTATGACCAAAAATCACAAGTTTCATGTTTTGATTACTTATCTTCCTTTAAATAATCATTTGGCACTAAGTAAAATCATTTACAAGACAAATCATTAAGAACCCTAAAAATACCCTTTTCAACTAACAAAATAGGGAAGCAACAACCAACCACAAAACTCAACCAAATCACACAATACATAGCTCAAAATGAAGGTAAAGCTAACCTCTTTGCCTTTCCCAAGCTCTTTCTCTAATTATCAAACTTTGGCTCTTGTAAAATGACTCAAAACACCTCCCTTTAAGAGCAAGAGAGGTGATTGGAAGGTAAAAAAAGAAGTAAAATACCTTACTTTTGTTCTTGTCTTCTCTTTTCTTTATTTTGGCCTTGCTTGGCTGACTTATATGTATGAGGAAGAGAGAGAAATAATCTGATTTTTCTCTTCCTTGGCCACTTAAAGGCTTGGCCGAAAATGGCCTAAGGAAATAAGGGAAAAGCAAATAACATGTGGCTATCATTTACTCTTTTTGTACGAGCCAAATGAATTTACCATACCATGTGTGGTAAATTCTTCTTTAATTGTGTTGACTTTTCCTATTCTCTCCTCTTTTTGGATGAAATTGGGTTGTCAAATGGAAGAGAAATTGTTGACTAATTGCCTCAATTTCCCTTGCCACTGGTCCATAATTTTCTAAGTTGTAAAATTTGACTTTTTGACTAAACTCTTCTTTTCTTTATTTGCCTATTTATTTGGACATTTTTGTGGCCTTAAGGGAGAATAAATTTAATTTTCTATTCTCATAATTACTTCTTACTTTTGAAGAGCCAATCCTAGCCCTTTAATTTACATTCCAATTTTGACCTCAAGATCAAGTGACAATTGTCTCTTTTGCCCTTGATTATGACAATATTAATTGTTTCAATTCCCTTTCTTAATTCTTTCTAGACATTACTTCCCTTTTCCTTTGGATTCGGATTAGGTTTTATGTCATACTAACATATCCAAATCGAATCGGGTACTTTCTTTTGACTAATTCATACTGAAATTCTTATTCTATTACGAGTACAATTTCTATAAGCCATTTTACTTCTTATGCATTCCTAGGACACTTGCTAAACTAGGGCTCAATAGTCTACTCAATCTGAGCTTATTCTCAAGCCTATAGTCCAAAAAGTCAGCATATTACATCCTTTGTATTCGGTTTGTTTCTCAAATACAATGACAATTGATATCATCTATCTCTGAGTAACTAGTATCTTGTACTTGAATCCTTGAGTTGAATGCTCTTATTCTTCAAAGAAACAACTCTAAGAGTTAAGATTATCTCTTGGTCAATAGTGAAGTCATTGTGTTCTATTATGCTAAACCTATTTAGATAACGCTTCACCCTTATGACTTTTGCTCTTAGAAAAACTCTTCAAAATGTTAACTTTATTGTTCAACATGTTCTCCACAGCTGAAGCACTCTAATATATATATATATTAACCTATTGACTTCCACCATGTTTAGTATGAATATCAATTTTAAACAAGTTTTAAAATAAGTTTTGCATATATTCAAACTCTGAATTTTACAATGCATTGTAATAATCCCTTAATATATTAAATCTGCATGACAAGTAGCTGAGCCAAGCCAGTGTTTTCGGTAGCTTCTCTCTTATTTCATTGTTCATATGAACAGTGCCAGCTTGCCTCTGGCTTCGTGTCATGTAGTTGAATGGCAATGTGGCTCCGATAGTGCTTTATTTAGTTGCTTTTCAGACTATTAGCAATGTGGCTCCGTCCAGGTGGTTACTCTTCATTTGTACATGTAGTTGAAGCTTTACCTGGTCCATATTTATTTGCAAGGTTGGAGATCCAGCAGATAAAGTCATGTTTTATCAACTTAAACAGTGCAAATGAAATGAAGAAGATAAATATACTAATATACTAAATGTAGTAAAAAAAGGAGCATGTGGTTTGTGTTGTATGCAACCTATGTAAAAATAACAACATGTTGTTGGGGTTCATTAAAGGCGGTTCATTATAAATACATGGGTTCTCATTCTCAGACACTCACCCCCAATATCTATTTTCCTGACGTTGACGCCATAGCTGAACCATACAGTCATCTTGATAGCATCTCATCTGGTTCAACTGCTTGGAGAATATTTGTTAAGTAGATCATTCATTCCCGCGTACTGATTATGACTTGTATGACTTGGATTTTTGCTACCCGAAGATGGTTTTATCAGCTGATATTGTTGTGTTTGATGAGAAGGTGTGTTCTTAATTAATGTGTTCTAGTGGCTTTTTATTTTTTCGGTTTTATAATATTTGAATTGTTTGGAAAAATACAGGGATCAAGGATGTTAGTTTGCTTGGGTACTGATAAGGTAATTGATCGTTTAGCCAACGTTTTGAAGCCAGGCAAAGTTTTTTACTTCAAGGACTTCATGGTGGCAGAGGGTGGTCAAGGGTTTCACCAAAAATACCATATTGTGGCCCTCACAAATATAGAAGTTGATGAGTATATTGTTGAAACCCCTGAGCATGGGTTCAAGATGGTAGACATTGCTGACATCCGAAGGGGTTTGATGTATTCATCGTGTGCAACTGGTAAAGAATAATTTTTTTTATATTAACATGGGTGACAGTGTTTGTGGGGTTTTCATTTATATAATTAGTGTGTACTTATATATTTGGTTGCTGTCATTCCAGATATTTATGGGATTCTGTCTCTTACTGTCATACATTCGTGGAAGTTAAATAGTAGTAGTACTAATAACATTTCTTTCTGCTCAAATCAAATAGGTTCAATGTGCGGTTGCAAGGTGACAGTACGGTTTACTCATGGTTAGAATATCAGCATTTTAATGCAATGCAGCAACTGGTGTTGGTTGTCCAATATGGTCTTATCAAGAATGAAGGAGGTATGTATAATGCACACAGTAATTTTGTTGTTGCAATCATGAGTATAGTAAGGAATTAATGGCTTATACTTTTAATCCTTTGTGCAGATGAGTTTTCGATTGTAAGCTACAACTATGCAACAAGGATTTTTTGGAACCCTACCTTTGATGAAATCATTCCTCTGAGGAGGGAGTTGTTTGGAAAAACAAGTATGATTTGAAGATCATTCCATATAGGGTGTGTGGTCATTTTGATAAAATGAAGTGGTTTTAAAAATCCATAAGGTTTCAAATATACACAGTATAGTAGTTGGTTATGTACTGTGTAACTCCATGTATGGTGCAGTATATTTCATACGTACATGTATGTTAGTAAACCATTATGTTATTTGGTAGTAGCAAATTTAGTTCCTATTTTTTGTAGTTTAAGGAAATGGTATGCTTATGTGGTGTAGCAGCATGTAATGGAGATCATTTTTGTTAGATGTTCTAAAGCAACAGGGTGATTATTAATGACAATGTATTAAGACCATTACTTACTGTGACATGTTCTGTGTTTTAGTGTAAGTAAATTTTCCTGGTAAGGAATTGTGTGTTACATTGTCATTTAAATACCTACATCAGTTCTGTTAGATTCATTCAGCAGTAAGCCATTCTTATACGCTAAATACAGAAGTGAATAACCACAGTTGCAAGCGACTATCATACTCTAAATGCAGAAGTGAACTTGAAGATTCACATATAGCCAATGTTTTTATCATAAGTTTGCATAGTTTAAATAACTAAAAAAGCTTAGGGGTACGTGGACCTTTTAACTAACTCTTATGTTTAATTAGGATTCGAGATAGTTGTAAAAAAACAGCTTGCAAGATAAGTTTTATTGTATATCATAAGTAAATTATTATTAAGAGTTGATAGTCATTAATGAATTGTGTGCTTCATGGAACGTTGTAAACAAAGTGAAAAGTAATGGGAAAGTTGATGGGCGGTTTGGGCGTGGACTTAATAAGTTGCAATCCTAAGTATTTATCAGTGATACCTATCACTTGGACATTTAAGGATGATATGGAAAGGTTATGCGGCTATTGATGGCTGTTTCAGAATGTAGACTGTGATTTATATACTCATATACAGTATACTGCTTTATCTTCTGCCACATGTCAGACATAAAGTTTTGATTTGGTTGTGTTGTCACTCTAATGATTTTATCAGTCATAAGATCCTGTAGTAGATTGCCCCCGTTTATAGTAAAAAGTAGAACCTCATAATGACTAAATGTTTAACTTTCCAACCAAAAAAGGAGTATTAGCCCCTAGGCTTGAGTAAAAGTATAGTACAGATCTTAAGTTACATGTATCTTTACATAACTTTAGTTGTATCTATGAAGGTTGTGATGATTTACAAATCAAGGTGTGTTCTGATCCTTCCACCTTATATTTTTACCTTGTGGTTTTTGAGTTTCATCAATAGACAAATATGTTGAAGAGGAGTGTTGTGTCACAGGGTTGTACTGTGAAAGACATAAGGTAAAAAGTATTGTGTCAATGCATTAATTGTTAAGATTTGGTGGCTTAGCATGTCAGGGTGGTGTATAATGTGGGGAAAGATCTGAAGTTACCTGTTTCTCTAGATAACTTTAGTTGTATATGTGAAGATTGTGATTATTTACAACTCGATGTGTGTGCTGATCCTTCCACCTTATATTTTTATCTTGTGGTTTTTGAGTTTTATCAATGTACAAATGTGTTGAAGATAAATTGTTGTTTTTATCTTTCTATTTACTAAGAGAGAGTTTATAGTGAGATGTATGCATCCAAGACTGGTTTATTCTTTCAATTTCATATTAATGTCTGTGATAAGAGGACAGGTAGTCTAGGTCCGAGATATGAAAATATTGTAGGGCTCTATGGAACGCTCGATTCATTCACAAGTAGGTAGACTGAAAAGCAAAGGGAAAGGTCTCCTACCATCACATATTGAGCCTCATATACAGTATATTGTAAGATATTCTGCCATATGGGAGACATTAAGTTTTGATTTGTTTGTAGTGTCACTCTGATTGTTCTGTAAGTCATAAGATCCTCTAATCCTGAGGCCCCGTTTATAGGTAAAAACAAAACCTCATATTGAATAAACAGTTACTTTTTATTCCTAAAATGGAATAGTAGCCCTTAGGATTGAGTAACAATGTTGTGTCACTGTGTCAGGTGTAATTATTTGGATGCTGACCATGTCAGGGTAGTCATTTAAAATGGCTATAAATATTTGGAGGCTGATAATGTCAGGGTAGTCATGTAAAATGTGTGGAAAGATCTTAACCTACGTGCCTCAGATTTGTCACGAAGTTTTAAAGTTGTATGGCCTGCTGCGTATTCCATTTTAATTCTTTCGATGTTAATTAAAATAGATGCCAGTTTTGTCACTGTTGCTAAGTAGGCAGATATGTGGGGGTTTTTTCATTTTGTTTCCTAGGGTTATATTTGGATTAGGTTGCTAAATTTCACTGTTGCTCAATTGATGACAAATACGATACCCGGAGATGCCAGACTGTAATGTGAAAGTATTTATCACTAACTATGATTATTATGATTTTTTTCCAAGTATTTCTTTATCATCGTGACGTTTGTAACCTGTTAGTTGATGTGTACCTGTTCCAAGGATTATTATCTTTCACATGCTGGCAGATAGTTTTTTATCCTACTTGTTTTGGTTTTAATCAATAGAGCATTGCTTTGTATAAATATATGTGTTATTGCTAAGCGTGTCAGGTTGAAAAGATAGATTGGAGGCTGCTTATATTGATGGATGTGTGCTTACTCAATGAAGATTTTAACTGATCTTTTCAAGGTGGTTCACGTTGATAACCGGTGGGTTTTCAACGGCTATACTGAATATGTTATATTTGGGGATGCATGCACTACCATTTTAGTTTATTGAGGCATTTTTAGGGATAATTTTAGGGATAATTGCATATCCCGTCGGTCTAAGGTGTGAAGCTTCTATGTTTTGTGAAAGGAAGGGAATAAGGTTGTATGCTTTCATGTTGGGACTTATAAATACTAAAGCAGATGTGGTTGAGTATTATGCATTATCGCTCACTCTTCTTATTATACCCACTTCTATACTTCTGATACAGAGAGCAATGGCCCTATGCAAGATGTCAATACTCAAGGACATTGATGACTCAACAGATAGGTGGCAGGTTGTGGTTAGGGTAATTAGGAGATGGAATGTGTACAAGAAAGACCATCCCAATGATCCTTTCTACATCTCAATCCTGCTGGTAGATGCGGAAGGTTCAAGAATCCAGGCTGCCATACACAACAAGGGTCTGTTTGAGCAATTTGATGACAAGCTTTATGAAGGAAGTATGTATTTTATGGCAAACTTTGTGGTGGCTGAGAATAATAAGGAGTATAAGGCTACTAACCACCCATTCAAAATTACTGTGGGTGGTCAGACATACGTAGTTGGTTCAAAAGCACCAATCCCTGAGTACTCCTACATGTTTTTCCCAATTGCTGATATTGTTGAGATTTATCAAAAGAATACTGTTGATTACCTAATTGGTAGTACTTTATAAAATTTTAAATGTAGTTGATAGTACAACTGTGTTTTAAAAACACAAAGTGTACAGAAAATGACCATGGAATTTTTTGTTGTTGTTTTGCAGATGTCATTGGCTTTGTGACATCAATTGGTCTGCTTGAGGAATATCGTGTCAACAATGAAATTAAGAACAAGATGTGGCTAATTATAACTGATGAGATGTGTGTCATATATTCATGCTCATTCCAGAAGGACACTTGATACCTGATCTATTTGTTTTCATGCGTTTTACTAACACTTTATGTGGTTTTCTTTTGGTATTACAGTGGGATCAGTGTGGCTTGTGTTTTATATGATGAATGTGCTGTTAATGTATGCATGCATGACTTTATGAGGATGGAGGTGTTAGAATCGGCTGACACCTAAGAGGGGGGTGAATTGGGTGTAAGATAAAAACTTAAGAACTTTGAAAATCTTTTCGCATCTTAGTAAAAGCAATAAGTATGAAGGAAATGAATCATAAATCAACAGTTAGATTAAATAATATATGCTGGAAATATAAGAGCTTAGGGAAGAGAGTATGCAAACTGTGATTTATCCTGGTTCGGTCTAATCTGAGATGGCCTACGTCCAGTCCCCAGGCTCCTCCTGAGATTTTCAAATCCACTATCTTCTTGTTTAATCTGGGCATAAGAAAAGCCTTTACAATCTCACAAGTTTAACTGGGTACTTGTGAAACCTTTTACAAATCTCTCACCAAGATACTCCCCCTTACAACAAGTCTAACGTGCAGAGCAATCCTGAAGATCTTCCTCTCTTGCTTACTCGTACAAGTCTTATGAGCAGCAACGTTCTCTCCTACTTACACCCCTGTAAGTCTTATGAGCAGCAACGTTCTCTACTACTTGCACCTTGTAAGTCTTACGAGCAGAATGTCTTACTAGCAATTCTCTCTACAGCTTCCCCCGTAAGGAAATCAACCCTCTCAAGGTCCCTCTACCTTGAGATCAACTCAGAAATATAGTTGAAAGTATTTACAAACTCTCTCACAGAGTGGATATAATGCTCACTGAAGTACAATACAAATAATCACTCTCTCAATGATAAGTAATATAGAAACTGCATAATAGAGAGTGTTTGGGTAGAAGCAGAGGATTCATGTTATTCATATGTTGGTGTCGTTGCTCTATTTTCTCTCTCTCCCATCAACTTTGAGTGCTCTCTTATTTATAGTTGATGAAGATCATGACCGTTGTAAGCATTCATCCGTTGGAGTCCCATTGCTTTGTTTGACCGTTGTGTACATTTGAATAACGAGCCACTATGATATGTCCATTACAGAGTGGAGCGTCTCGTTGAACAGCAGGATGATTCATTTTAAGCTATACATCACGTTGTGGAGCGTTTATGTTTCAGAAATTTATTCATGGTGGGTCAATCTTTTATCGTAGTAGGTAGCCGATACTCAGTGTGTAATGATGCCGCCCACCACAATTGACTCTTTCATTTGAATCTGTAATCTCACCGTTAAATTTCCTATTTCACACTGCAAAATGCTTAATCACTAATATGATGAAGTATTAGTTATGGGTATGTTGGATCATTGGTCAAAAGATGAATTTCTGGCTTTTGTGACTCATCACGTTGAGTGAAGATATTTGCCATACGTGACCTTCGTTCTTGAAGATGCAATCCAAATATTTAATCTCCTATTTTACACTTGAAATATATGTTAGTTAATGTTTAGGAATAATAACAAGTGAAAACATAATGACTGTATAACATTTAACCACATTTGAGGTGATTGCTATGAGGCTCTATTTCGTTTCTAGATTCTACCAAGTTCTCACTCGAGTGCAGTATGGCTCACTTGAGTACATTTGATATTTTCATGTTCTAGCTTCCTCTTGGGCAAACACTTACTGCTCTTCACTCGCTAGTGCTCGAGTGTAATTCTGGACATCACTCGAGTGTAACACGTCCTGCTCGAGTGTGCTTCTTGTTTTCACGTACATGCTTCTTCTCGGGTTAACACTTTCATGTCAAAACTTATATGTGCTCAAGTGTAAAATAGTCTAATGCTGGAGTGTGGATCCTAGTGCTCGAGTGTTGTAAATTTCTTCATGATTCAGCTGCTTCTGGACATCACTCGCACGACATTTTTCAAGAGTGCATTTTTGCACTCGTGAGTGATGTGGGGCCACATTAGAAAATATTTATTTATTTGATTCTAATGATGTATCATAAGAAAGCTCTTGCCATATGCATCCCAATACAAAAAGAATCAGCTCCAAACTCCTTGTATTCTACAAGTTATGATCGAAAGAATGTCTATCACACTAGACTGCACAAGCGTTAACTTCCAAAAGGCATAGCTCCTAGAATAGACATTCCAATTAGGCAAATTACCTATCCATGGAAAGCTCTTTGAGTCTACTTTCATTTGGCACTGATCTTGTCTCAATTTGATATGTGGTTTGTGAGTTATGTGCAAAATACCGAACCTCTCTTGAAAAGTAACGGTGATTTCAGTGTCATCTTCCACGGATCATATCTCCTTCATTTAAGCTTCTTTAAATATGATCTTGGTGTTTACGTGTTGTGAGTCTTCTTTCATATGCCACCAGTTTCGGGTCAATCCGACGTGTGGTTTGAGAGATATGGCCAAAATACCAGACTTCTGTCATGCTGAACGTAAAACAAAGTAGAACAGAGTGTCCATCCCGTGCTCGAGTGCAATACCTATGGCACTCGAGTGTTGAGCTCACACTTGAGTAAAACTCCTCTAGAAGTGCTATAACTCACATATAAATCATCTTAGCTTCGTATTAACCTATTCCAACCATCATTTGATCATAGAAGCCTCCGGTACCATTATAGAAACCTCCAATATCACTTCGAACAACTTGAACCTTGATATTCTCACTAGATCTTATAATTTCTTCTTTCTTCCATATCTTTCTTCTTGATAATAATTCTCCATAACCTAAGTAAGCATCTCCTTGACTATCTTCAATTTCTTTCTTCTTTCTCCCTCTTGTTCATTTTCATTAATTCAATCTTCTTCATTCTTTGCTTGACTAATCTACAAGATATGTAACATTAAATATAGTAGTTAGTCAAAGAAATACATTATATAAACTTTTGGCTCTTATCATTTCATATATATATTTGACATCATCAAAACTAATCATATCTAACAGGAGGCACCAGTTGTGATTATCATACAACTATGTAGGGTTGGTTTTGCTGAAGATGGTAAGGATTTGGTTTATATTTTGTATGATAGAGTAAGAGAATATGAGTGGTTTGACTAAGTGTTTATGGTCGATTAATTTTTTATTGAATGTTGTTGTTTTTTTGTTCAGGGACTACTGAGGTTTGTAGTTCATTCAATGCCACTAAAGTGGCGTTTAACATGAAGTTCCCTGAAGTAAAGAGCTTAATTGGGAGGTTTGTTTTAATTCTATGATGATTTTGTTTAGTTAGTCTACTTGTGTTTCTTGATGAGTATCTGTTCCCATGTTTCTGTTAGTGCTAGAATGCTACCATCACCCACTATTAGTACCATATCAGGAAGTGGTTCAAGTCAATATTCAAATGTTTAAGCAGGCAGTCTAATTCACACCCATCCTGTGATCAACATTTCTGAGATAGCTGATAAAGCAAGGGTAGGTATTCTTGTGTTATACAGTATATATAAGCTATTCAGGGACATGTCTAATTAGTTGCTTTGTAATTTTCAGGAGGACTACTTTCTAATTGAATGTTAGTCATCAAAGTTGACACTAGGCATGGCTGGTACTATGATGGGTGTGATAGGTGTAGTAGCAAGGCAAAAGTTATAGGAGGGAAGGTCTCTTGTGGTAGCAATATGTGCAAGGGGAAGATGATTGTTGTGGACACCAAGTGTGTTTACCATATTTTTTTGTTGAATTACTATGTTTTTTAATATGTGTATGATAATTATAACCTACCTATTGTATTCCATATAGGATGAAAGTGCACTACATAGTTGAAGATGCTACTGGCAGAGCTACGGTTGTTTTTTTTGACAAACTGGCTGTTCAGTTCTTGGGGAATAAGGGTGTAGAACTAAAATTGAAGCTTGAAATGGTTGGTACATGATTGTTGTTATCTATGCATCTTTTCTGTCTGTTGTATTGACATCTAACCATTGAGTTATGTGTATTAGGAGGGTCATGGTTATCATTTCCCTGATGAGCTTGACATATTGGTTGGGAAGAGGCTGATACTGAAGTTAAAGCTTAACAAGTACAATAAGGACTACCCTAATTCAAGCATCACAGTGGCCTTATACACTGAGATGGCTGACCTGATGAATGACTTTGATGATGTAAACACTATAATCTCTAAATTTTCTTGGTTATTTAATTTACCATGCAAATATTAAGTATGATTTAGCTATTGTATGCAATTTTTCCTTATTTCATGATAACTAACTTGTCTTAATATAAGTAAAGGTTGCTACACCGGATGATGATGTTATAGAGGTGGTAATTTTTTCTAAACAAAATGTTAAAATGATTCAATATTTAAAACTTTAATATAGTATTGGTTAACTTAATGAGTTCTATGTTGTCCATTATATAGCAATACCAAGTAGTCTTGATGCTTCCTGCTAGCCATGTTGAGGACACTACCCAGATTGATTCATCTGCTATAATGTCAGAGGACAATTAGCTGATAGCAGTGGTTTAGAAGATTTGCCAATATCTAGCCTGATGAGCACTGGTCCTTCTAAAGGGAAAAGGAAGGTTTGTGGCAAGAAGCCTGCTGGTGCAAAGGACAAATCAGTGACTAGTGTTAGCAACCCATCTATCAAGAATTCTGTGAAGACTCTGAAGGTCGTAAAGCAGGAGAAGAATTAAGGGAGTTTGTTTAGTGTTGTGGTGTGTCTGTCAGTGGGATTGCTTTAAGGTCTTGGTAGCTTTTGTGGTCATTATGTATGACTTAGTTCTAATGATTGTGGGGGTACTACTTAGTTGCCACTTGAGTGTTGTTGTTTAGTTTTATGGATTTTATGGATGCTATGCTAGGTGATGGGTTTACATGTTGTGTATCGTTTTGTGTTAGCTGCCTTTGATGGGGTGGTTTCATATAGATCAATTGCCTGTAGTGTGTTGTATGCTTTAGTAATGTGATAATGTTATGTCTTTCAAGTACTCACATGGATTAAACAAAAAGCAGTAGAAGATATAGTTTCAAAGCATCATACAATTGAATGCGTACAGAAAAAGCAATACAGTTGTTAAAGGAAGGAAGGTATAAATGTTTGAAAAGTCTTTGTGACACACATACACAAAGTAGCACAAAGGTGTTTCCGGATATTTTAAGAAGAGTGAGCTAACAGCTTCACAAGTCCAAATCAGGGAAGACATGATTTTTTGGAATATTGAATTGCCAATTTTAAAAATTTATAAAATTAAAAAACATGACTACTTAATAGATAATAATTTAATTTTGAGAACAAACCTTGAATTATCTTCATTGTGACGTATATAAGTATTGTCATAAATTCAATGAAATTTTTTCTATTACTATATTTTTGGTTGAGAGCCACTCAAAAAATAAAATGAATGAGTTTTTAGGCATTTTAAATTAACATTGTCATATATTGGGTTTAGGGTGTAAGTGTGTATTTTCGAAGTATGTGGGAGGACTCAAGTTTGAACATTGCTCGTCTCTCAAGGTAGTAGAGGTTGTTTACTCAAGAAGGAAAATATTGCATCGTCCAAAATACAAATAGGCTTAAAAGAATAGGTATTCAGATCCTCATGTTTGTCTAACAACACAAAGCTGTAGCATGCCTTTGGCAAACTAAAGGATCAAAAATGACAAAAATGATGATATAGCCACAAAAATTTTCTATTGCAAGCAAAAATAACAACTTAAATAGAAACAGTACCATTCCAGAGTAGCTAAGATCATAAAGGTCCTCATCACCCACCTAATCATCCATGCTAAATTTTGGATATACTGGCCTTTCTCAATCTTCCGATAGTTAGGACATTGCATAGCCCTTTTTATGTTAAATGCTGAACCAATGCAATCTGAATTATTTAAAGAAAATAATCATCATAATAAGAATAAGACATTGCACATGAGAGTTAAAAAGTTAATTATAGTAGAACATGAAGGCAATATTGTTTAGATTTGAAGTGCGACGCCTAAGTGCCTTCAGTTCCAAGTGGGTATTATATTAAATCTGTTCCTCAAATGGTGAGGAAGTCCAAGTGCTATGCTTAAGTGACAACTTTTGAACCCTTTTTTTTTTGTTAAAATACAAACTGAAGGCACTTAGAAGATTTGTTTATTTTGAAGTAAGTTAGGTTATGTGAGTTGACAACATTGGACCAACTTGTATGACAGCATTTTTTCCATTCCCAATATGTCAAATATCTGTTGTGTAATGATGTGTATGTCTTGGCTTCGGGATTAGTCATTATATTCATAAGTACTCTAGGAATTGGGAATCCTAATCAAATTACAAGTATCTTGGTTTGTGAAGAGAAAATTGGGGATTCATAATTACACAGCAGATATTTCACACATTAGTTTGAAGTAACCTAGGTTTTGTGATTTGACAACCTTGGAATCACAATGTATTACACCATTTTTTCCATTCTGTATATGTGAAATATCTGCTGTGTAATAATGTTTTTTAACTGGCTTTGGGATTACTCATTATCTTCATAATTTACAGGTCAAATTGAACAATTATACAGTTTGAGGTTCTGATGGACCGTGAGGCTTTTAGTTTCATAGGAAAAGGCAGTAAATAGTGGTGGTATTTGGAGTTATTTCTTTGGTGCTACCATTAATGAGATGAAGAGGAAATCGAATGATTCCCATTCATTGTGTCAAGCTAGTCAGTCATGTCCTGCATTTTTTTAATAAAGGATCGTTGTCATCTTGTGGTGTGAAAGGTAAGTTTTTTAAGTGTTTTAATATAGTATGCTCATGAAATTGAAGAACCTCGTGTTAGATGTAATACCCCGAATTCTGAGACTTGAGGCTAGAGAATAAGCCTGAGATTAGTGGATTGCTAAGCCCCGGTTTAGCAAGATCCCAAATTGAGATTAAGAGATAATGACTCCAAAAGTTGATGTCATTAGTGATAAATGAACCCTTTTGGAGATTATGGTGTGATTTGGCACCCGATGTGATTCGTATGCGTTGTCAGCAGCGCCGAAACCCTGTATTTAAGTTCAATTATGGATTAACATCTAAATTGACTTAAAATAGTGGGGAGGGCGCATTGTGAAAGAAAATGAATGGGAAAAAGAATTTGGTGGTGATTCCTTGAGAATTACCGTAATCAGGGGCAAAACGGTAAAGTTACCGACCGATTGATCGGTTACCGAAGAGGAAACTCATTGGTAACTTCAAGATCAATGGTTGAGATTGAATTGTGTAATAGATCAAGGGGTGGAATCCCATGTGGTGTACTCATGTGAGCTCATGGGAGGTGTGTTGAGATGTTGACACTTGCAAGTTTTGGACCCTTGGATGAGATCAAAGTGTCAAAGCTCACTTCCCCTCTCTCCCTCTCTATTTGGTCGGTTTGGCATCCCCAAAATCTGATCACTATCTTCATCATTTTCATCTCTCCAAAGCCTCCATTTTCGCCTAGTTCAAGGAAGAAAGAGAAAACTAGAGGTGAGATTTTGCTTGGCTTGTAGTCCTCTAATGCTCTAATGTCCTTCTATAAAGTTGTTCATAGTGATGGGAGCTTCATCTCTATGGTTTTAGATTCTTGATTGGAGGTGTTTGAGAGCTTGAGCAAAAGTGGAAAGATGGAGAATCAAGAAATTGGTTTGGGAAAGAGGAAGAGGTGAGCATTTGCTTCCTTTTGATCTAAGTTTTGTAAGTTTTGGTTGAGTTTAGTGAATTTCGAATTTTGCCCTGATTTTCTTGTGATTTTGGATTGGATGAATTGGATGTTGTTTTATGTTGAAAATGGTGTCATGTTGTGGTATTTAATCATTGGAATTGATTTGAATTGGATTGGATACATTGTGTGCAAAACTGGAAATTCTGTCCAGTGTAAATTCTGTCTGGGCAGTCTTGTTGTGTGGATGTTTTGACTGGGCAAATGAAGTCAGAAAATTATGAAACTTTCCAGTCTTCAAGTTCACATCCCAAGCTTCAAATGGACATATAATTTGTGCCATTTCGTTTTGGAAACTGGGAGTTATAGCTGTCCAAAGTTTGAGGTCGAAAATGGATTCTGTTTTGGGACAGTCTTGAATGTTTGGGAATTTTGTATTTGTGTGGTGATTTCTAGTAAAAGCTAATATTTTTCCTGTGTAGAGGACTTGAATAGCTTTAATTTGGCTTTGAGATCACCTCATTTTGATTTTTGTGGAATTAGTTATGATTTTTTGAAGTTCAGCCAAGAAATTAGATTTTCTTGGCTGCGGCCAGCGGATTCTGGGCTGCGGCCCAAATGTTTCTGAGCGTTTCTGAGCAGTTTTGGGCTGCAGCCCAAATGTTTCTAAGCGTTTCTGGGCAGTTTTGGGCCGTAGCCAGTGGATTTTTGGGCCGCGGCCCACCCTTAAAAATCAGTATTTTACACTTTTAAAGTTGGTTCTTGGTATAGCCTTTCCCAAGCCTTTGGGCATATGTTTAGGCTTTGATTCGCCACCTAAAGGTCGTGAATGATAACCAACTTAAGTGTTTGAGAGTTAAAGAATTGGAAAAGGGATTAACCCTATGTCCTTGTTTGGTTATAGGATTTGGTATACGCCTTGATCGCGAGTAAGCGGAGCTGGAGCATACGTGGAAAGAGTGTAGGGAACATATCTCTTCTGCTTGTATTTGATATATGTGTTAGTGTGTTGGTGTATGTCTTAGCTTTCCATAATTGTGGGTAATTTGAAGCAATGTTTTAATTTATGCTATGGCCATAGGTATATTGTTCGAAGCATTGAGCTTGCAAATTGTCATTGTGTTATCATGAGTTGTGTGATGCAAGCATGTCATGCATTAAACATTTATCGTACGTGCATATTGATATTGTTATCCTACTGAGATTCTCTAAAATCTCACCCTCCCCTACTAACCTTTCAGACAGGGTAGTAGATCAAGGATATTGCGAGCAGCTAAGGGCAATGAAGACTCCTTCAGGATTGAAGTTGGTAGTTGGTTATCTTAGTTGGGATGTATATTTGGATAATTGTATTTGGTTATTTGGATGAGTATATGTGGATGAGGATTTGATTATTTATATTGAGAATTGTTGTGTAATTCCCTATTTGTGAAGTTGTATGGGCTAATGTACCCTATGATTGTTAGCGAAGATATATATTCTGGGATTGCCGAGAATTTATATTGCGTACTCTGATATATGAATGTGATTTATCTTCGTGTAGTAATTGTATTCAGAAGATGAATGCGAGACCAGGTCTAAATGATTTCGAACTGTATTATGAAATCCCCGTCGGGTAGATGGGTTTATAAATGTTATTTGATTGTTATTGGTCTCTATTTCACTTCAATTGAGTATTTTGGATATAATTACGGCAGGGGGTTACATTAGTTGCTTTTTTTCAACTTAATGAAGAAGCATCATGGTTAATGTGTGACAAATTTCTCTTTATATGTTTTGTTTAACTTATAAGTTCAACCAAGTCATCAAACTCAAGGGAGGAATGAAGTAAAAAGCAGTAGACCTCCCTCAGCTAGCGAATTGCACAAATGCACAATGCATTCTGGTGCAACATCTTCAGTTGTGTCTGATGTTTTTCCAAACCATAAGAGGAAAGGGAGATGTTGTGTGTTAAAGGATATAAGTAACCTTGCCACGAATCTGGAATCAAAGTTTTCTTCATACTTGTCATCTGGTAACTTACAGAAATAATATAATATATTGATGTTTTAAAGCTGTTTGGAATTAATATTGTGGTGAAGGAAAGTTTTGAGCTAAAGACAGTATTTAATTCATGCAGGTGAGATGGAGTTTAGAAATAGTGTTATTAAAGGGCGTAGCTCCCGTTATTGTGCAGTTGAGAATAATAAAGAAAACATAGTACCTATGTCAAGTCATTCTCAATGTGTTACAAAACATAACTGTGTTGATGTACAAGGTTCTATGTAAACACATGATGAGAGGGCAGTCGGTTCTATGGGTATTGATATGGAATCTAGCAGTGTCCTTTCTGATTATTCAAAAGGTTGGAACAAATATTTTTTATGCAATTAGCATATTATAAGATGTAATTGCTTCCATTACACATGTGATTTATGTCAGTTGTGATTCTAATTATAATTAAGTTGTTTATCTGTTTACCACTAACATTATAGCATGGGTTGGTCAAAATTTAGGGTGTGGACCATTACAAAGTTCGAGTATGAACCCAAGGAAAGGAAGGCATTACCCATATGGAGATGGAAACTGGGATGGTGAATTGACTGAGACACAACCATTGTCATCACAAGAATATTATGGTGGTAATGTTTTTTAGTTTGGTCATTATGTAAATTATTTTTCAGAGTTTGGTTGGTACAATTTTAGTTGACCCGTATTGACAAATACTCAGTTTATTGGGCACTAGGCATTTATTTGGTTGAGTTGTCCAATGATATTAAACTTGGTCGTTATGCATGCATAATACAAAAACTATATGAAGTTCATGTCCTATATATGTCACGAAGCAGATATTGTCGAATCATAATAACCTTGAATCGTTTAGTGATTATAACCACGATCCTCAAGGTTGGAATTGTGTAGTGATTGTTTTAATAAATGGTCCAGACCTTGGATTTTGAGTAGACCCTTGGCCATTATGCATCCCCATGTTTAGATAGGTCAATGTGAAAAACAATTTTTCTTTATTAGGTTGTTTAATATAATTAGTATAATATAATGAGGAGTGGCAACATTTTATGAAGTTATCCCCTTGATATAAGGAGCAAAGGAACTCAATACTAATAAGGCACTTAAATGAAATGCCAAGTTATATCCAAACCGAACCATTTCTAAATTGACAGAGTGTGTCATTTAGACAGATTTAGATAGATCACTTTTACTTATTTTAATCAAGTATATGAATGTTCAATGGCATATATAGTTTAAGTTATCTTAATAACTTCATAGGTTTGTAATTGTGTATTTTATATTGAATTACCCTCAAGCGTATATAGAAGCTACTAAATAATAGTAATTAGGAATGTCATATTAGCAATGACATAGGGCTATCATATGTCATTGCTAATAGTCAAGGGTAGATGTTGGAAAAACACCATACCAGCAGAGAATTGAATCAAAACTACTGGTCTGAACAAAGTGGTTAGTGAAGGTATTACCTTTTTCGTACACATGCTTTTATGCCCATCAGGAGCATTTTGTTCATCATATTTGAGGTTCAAAAGTCTCTGTGCCAACCGTATTCTGTTATGATGTTATCAAACTAAGCTATTTATCTGAAGGGACAGATGCTTGATTTTGTTCCTGCTAAGAGTAAATGATGATATTCAGCTAGATTTTTTTTTCTTTATCAAGTGAAGAATGTGGTACTTACTTGACAGTTAGCATACTTGACAGGTAGTATGTTAAATATTTAATATCTGAAAAAATATATGTGTCTCCTATAGGCAATCAGTTTAATCGGGAATACTATCCTATATAGCTTTCTATTTGCTATCCTATATGGTATTGCTATCAAAGAACCAAATATGCAACACTATTTGTGTCAGATGAAATCCCTAGGTATAAAAACAGTTAATAATTGCAAAATATAGATAGAAACAGACCTTAGTCAGCTTTATTTGGTATTTGATATCAAGCAACAATCGACTCAATGGGTTAAATCCTCTTGTTCGTCACTCTTCAAAATCCTGCATTTTGGGTTTTGCTCCACACACTGTTACCCAATTTAAAGCATCGACGACGGGATAACAATAGGATAGCTAGGGATTTGGCCATGTTGACAGTCGGATAGGTAGGGATTTGGTCATGCTGACAATGGGATAGCTAGGGTTTTGGTCATGTTTAATGTATTGTTCTTAATGAACTGCTTTTTTACCACACTAGAAGCTAGCCTTTTCCATTTGTCACCCTCTTTTTGTCGTCCTATCAGGTTAGATTTCTTCAACACTCCCAAAAAATTTAAAGCCCACCAAAAAGGTCCTTTGTTCCTAATGTTAGGTTAGTGCATTTCTTTTATTTATTGTAATGTAATTAATATGGGTAAAAAGATACATAATGCATTTACTATCATAAAATTGAATCATTTTATATAGGGCCTAATTTTTTGATCATAAATGACTTATATATAGGACCAGAGTGGCGGTAATTTATTTTGTTCTTTTTTTTATGAGGGTAAATTGTTGTGTATTTATTTCAACAAAATGAATATTTAGTTGTCTTAATAAAGGATATGATGTCATACATAGTGTATTCATCATTAAAATGTGTGTGTGTATTTATTTTATGTGTTAAGGATTTGTAGTATATGACTCTTATTATTGTTTATGATTGTAGTACCAGTAGAGGTTCATTTCAAAGATAAATATTTTGAGTATAACGCCAATCCAAATATTGAGAATGAAGATAGTGATGAAGAGGATGAACATCTAGAAGGTCTGTTTTCAATGTTTAGTTATTTCTAGAGTATTTAGTCTTCAGTGTGTGACATGTATATACAAACAGATGTGGGCATTGGTAGCTTGGACTCATCAAATGATAGATTGGAAGCAATGTTTGTAAACGTTCAAAAGTTAGATGGTGAGTGACAGGGTAACAACATGTCTTTTGTTATGATGTTGTGTTGTTGTTTCAAATTATTATTATATTTTTTATTTTGTAGAATACATTGATGAAGGAGATGCAATGAATCGTTGCCAAATCATATGGTGCTAGGTTGTGGTTCAATGAAAAAGTTGGAAATTCAAGTTTGTTGAATACTCCATTATTTTCAATATGTTGCCTTAAAGGCAAAGTATAGTTGCCACTAATGACAGCTCCGCCAAGTGAACTACATAGCTTATTCTTCTACAAAGGAACAAGTTCATCAAAAAACTTCTATGCGAACATAAGGTCATATAGCAATATGTTCTCATTTACTTATATGGGTGAGAATATCGATTACTCTAAGAATAGAGGTGGTGGTCCGTACATTTTTGTCCTTTCAGGGATGAATTACCACGAGATTAGTAGTCTGCTACCTCTTGAAGGACATAGGCTAGTTTATTCTCAACTCTATATATATGACCTGGACAATGAAGTCCCCAACCGTATAGATGCAGTGAGGTATGGGGATGTTCATAAGGGTATCTTATGTTTTCATACTTTTTATTTAGTTTGATATGCTTGCATCATCGTTTGATTTAATTATTAAATTTTGTCCATTTTTTTGTTCGTGGTAAACAACAAGCATTTGAAGGAGTCAAGTATTGATAAAGAGATAGTTTCCCGGATTAAAAATGTTCTTGACGAGGTCAACCCTTTTGTCAAACAGTTTCGTGTTGCCTCATCTATGATACGAGAGGCTCAACATCCTGATGTTAAGATCTGCTTTATTAGTAGTAGGCAGCAAGATAGTCACGTGTATAACTTGCCAACTATTTCTGAGGTTGCAGCACTTATTGTTGGTGATATTGACATGAATTTGGGTAGATGAGATGTCATTGTTCATGAATTGTCGGGGTTACCACAGCGTATTGATGAACTGCATCCATCATATTTACCACTACAGTATCCAATTTTGTTCCCTAAGGTGAAGATGGATATAGGGATGACATTCAGCACTGCGAGGAGACATTGAGTTCCACAAAGAAGAAGAAAAGTCTTAGTTTAAGGGAATATTTTGCGTATAGACTAATGTCAAGAGACAATGAGGTATCAACCATTATGAGGGCAGATAAATTGTTGCAACAATTCATATTTGATGGGTATACAATGATTGAATCTCAACGGCTCTTATGGGTTAGGACATACCAGAAGGAATTGAGGGCAAATTTATATCAAGGGTTGCCTGATGCTTTCATGAGTGGGGAAAGGATGCGTTTTCAGTTGGGAAGCATATTGTGTTTCCATCTTCATTTACAGGTGGTGCACGTTATATGATGCAAAATTACATGGATGTCATGGCAATTTGTGGCCATTTTGGATACCCTAGTATATTCCTTACATTCACATGCAATCCTGCTTGGCCTGAAATTGTTCGTGAGTGTGAAGCAGATACTTCTTCTGCAGCTAATAGGCCGGAGGTTTTGTTTAGGGTGTTTCAGATGAAACTTAAATCTTTAATGAGAATGATTAAGAAGAAACAAATTTTTGGCAAGGTTTTAGCAGGTATTGGTGTCATTTTTATTGGTTTACTTTATATGCACATTTATCTTTTTAGTGAAAGTGTGCTTTTAACAACCTTTTTTTATTTAATTGCAGATGTTTAGATGATTGATTTCCAGAAAAGGGGGCTTCCACATGCACATATTCTTTTGTGGGTTGACGGTCGCGAGTGTTTGAAAGATGCTTATGAGCTTGATAAGATCATTTCTGCTGAAATCCCTAATGAATCATCATCTCCTAAATTGTATGATTTGGTGCAGAGATTTATGATTCATGGTCCCTGTGGTCACTTGAAGCCAAAGGCACCTTGTATGAAAGAAAAGAGGTGTAGTAAGCATTTTCCAAGGAAATTTGTGGAGCATACAACTGTTGATCGGGATGGTTACCCAACATATCGAAGGAGGGATGATGGTAGAACTATCAAAGTGAATGGCGTCCCATTAGACAATAGATTTGTTGTCCCTTACAACCCTGTGTTGTTGTTAATGTATCAAGCTCATATAAATGTTGAGAAATACAATCAATTATCAGCAATTAAATACTTATTCAAGTATATTAGCAAGGGAAATGATAGGGTTGTTGCTTCATTGTTTGATAATGCAAAAGGTGGGAGATGTGAAAAGCCAGTTGATGAGATTGTACAATATTATAACTTCAGGAATATTTCTGTGTATGAAGCTGCATGGCGTATATTTTCATTTGATATTCATCAACGGTACCCTGTTGTTGAGCGCTTGAGTTTTCATCTTTCGAATCAACAATATGTTGTTTATGGTCGCAATGAAGATGTAGAGGATTTGCTAGAGAAGCCGAGGGTATGTGAGTTAATGTTTCTTGCATAGATACAGATGAATGATGGTGATGATGATTTTGTGAGGACGCTAACATACAATGGGTTCCCTCAGCACTATGTATACTAGCGTAGTAAACGAGCTTGGAAACGTAGGGAGAAGGGATTTGTTATTGGCAGGATAACTCACACGGCACCATCGTCTAGGGAGTTTTATTTCATTTTCATTCTTCTTAATAAGGTTAGGGGCCCCAGATCTTTTTGAGATATCAAGACAGTCAATGGGGTGGTTTACTAGACTTTTAAGGAGGCATGTTACGCAATAGGCTTACTAGATGATGATAATGAGTTTGTTTCTGCCATAAAGGAGGCTTCAGTTTGGGTGTCTGGAGTGGCATTACGAAAGATGTTTGTCAACATGCTTTTGTGTTCTTGCTTGAGTTGTCCAGAATTTGTGTGGGAAGAAACATAAAAAATTTTGTCTGAAGACCTCTTCTACATTCACCGAAACAATCCTTTATCAGGAAGTAAGTATGTCATATGCTTTGTTGTTTTAAATTTAGATGTGTTGTGCCGATAATTTTACAAATTTTGTACTTATAAGATCTTATATGTTGATTCGTACATGATTTATAGGTGTCTTAATAACTGATACAGAAAGGGAGCATGTTGCCTTGAGGGAGATACAACTGTTGCTTGAAGAAAATGGGAAGAGTTTGCAAGACTATCCATCACTTCCGTGTCCATATTTACATTCTTCATTTGATGTATCAAACAATCTAATTCTATAAGAGTTAAGTTATGATCGATGTTATTTGTTAGAAGAGTCAAGGAGGCTAGTGTCTGCACTTAATGTAGAGCAAAAGTGGATTTTTGAATTAGTTCTAGATTCATTGTCATATGCATTTAGAGCTTTTTTCTTTGTTTATGGTTATGGAGGTACAGGCAAGACATTGTTGTGGAATGCATTAATATCAACTGTTCGTGCTAGAGGAGACATAGTCCTTCCTGTAGCGTTCAGTGGGATTACTGCTACATTATTACCTTCTGGTCGAACAGCTCACTCGAGGTTTGCAATCCCTATTCAGGTAACTAAGGAATCTATTTGCAACATCAAGCAAAATTCACCGTTGGCAAACTTATTACAACAAACCAAACTTATCATTTGGGATGAAGCACCTATAGTCCAACGACATTGCATTGAGGCATTTGACAGAAGCTTGAGGGATGTTATGCAATACAACTTTCCATTTGGTGGAAAGTGTATTTTGTTTGGTGGTGAGTTTCGTCAAATCCTTCCAGTGATATCTAAAGGTACACGTGCAAACATTGTCAATGCATATATTAGTTCTTCATTACTATGGGAGCATTGTAAAATATTCCAGTTGACAACAAATATGCGTTTGTCTTCATCGTCAAATGTAGAGCATCCTGATGAATTGAGAAGGTTTTCCCAGTGGTTGTTAGATGTTGGTGATGGGAATTTGGGTTTGCCAAATGATGGTGTTGTGGAAATTAAGATACCTGAGCAATTGTTGATTTATGATTACTTAGATCCAATTCACGCCATTGCATCGGCGACTTATCCAGATTTGTTGGATAATATAGGCAACATTGATTATTTCAATGATAGGGCCATATTAGCTCCCACAATTGAGGTTGTTAATCAGGTAAATAAGTACATGTGTTCGTTATTGCCTAGTTTATCTGTTGACTTTCTTAGTTGTGATTCTGTTTGTAAAACATGCAAAGACCATGAAGGAGTTGAAGATCTGTATACGCCGGAGCTGTTGAATAACATTAATTGCTCAGGGTTACCGATGCATAATATATCTTTGAAGGTTGGGACACCAATAATGTTGCTAAGGAACATTGTCCAGGCTGTAGGATTATGCAATGGCACCCGTTTACGTGTGACACAAATAGACCAATCTGTGTTAGAGGCAGTGACTTTGAATGGGTCGAAACCTAATGAAAAGGTCTTGATTCATAGGATGGATATGAACCTTTCAGACAGTCATTTGCCTGTTAGAATGAGAAGGAGGCAATTCCCTATATCGATTTCATTTGCCATAATAATCAACAAAAACCAGGGGCAGTCATTATGATGTGTGGGTATATATTTACCGAAGCTTGTGTTCACACATGGCCAACTATATGTGGCACTTTCAAGGGTTAGAACCATGGGGGGTTTGAAGATTTTATTGCATGGTGATGGCAGGACCTCTAAAAATGCAACCACAAATGTTGTTTATAATGAAGTGTTTAGGAATTTGACAAACCTCAGCTAATTTTTACGCATTCAATATTAAGGTAGAAGTTAATTGCTTTTTGGAC
The DNA here is from genome assembly GCA_963242795.1 of Inga leiocalycina. Classification (NCBI taxonomy): domain Eukaryota; kingdom Viridiplantae; phylum Streptophyta; class Magnoliopsida; order Fabales; family Fabaceae; genus Inga; species Inga leiocalycina. Next base: position 31,224,971 of record OY725332.1, read on the forward strand.
CAAACAGTAGCAGACCCCCAATTGCACATTATGTACCTTTTTCAATGTTAGCATATTCTGATGAACATTTTTATCTTTGTTATTCTCGAAGCCTTTGCATCCTGCGCATTGTGCGGGGGAGTAAATGCTAGTTTGAAATAACATTTGAGTTTGAAATAATTTACAAACTTGATTCATTTCATGATTTATCATTTCATACAAGTTGGTTATTATGGATGGATTCTCTACTCTCTTTGATCCAACTTACATGGATTGCATGAAAATATTTTCGATGAGAAATTTTCCATATAAAGTGTATTTACATATTGTCATTAATCATTGAAAAACATCATTCTGGTATCATTTGTTTGTTACCCTTTATGATAAATAACTATAATTAATTGGCCAAAATTATCTTTCATAGTTTATTACACCCTTTGCTCAAATATCATATGGTTTAATTATATAATAGCAAAAGAGTTGTTATGTCTAATATTGAGTGGACCCAAGAGAAGTTGGGTACTAAAGAAGATATATTTATACTTTTGCATTATTGCCCATAAAAAGAATGCTATGAGAAAAGAAGTCTTATTCGAATTCTAATACCCAGAGAAGTTTCTAAAAGGATTTTATTCAAATAAACAACAAAAATATTCGAATAGTAGAAAGTTTTTAGAAAACTATTTGAATAACTTATTCAATATTTGAATACAAAAGATAGTTTATGCAAGAACACTATTCGAATAAACAAGCCTATTCAAATAACATAATGGTTTCACAAAATATTCAAATAGAGAAATACGTTTTACAAAGGAAAGTATTCAAATAGCAAACAAACTATTTGAATATATATTTTTTTAAGAAACCTATTCAAATAACCAAGACACTATTCAAATAAAGAAATGAGTTTTACAAAGGAAAGTATTTGAATATGAATTTCTTTTAATAAACCTATTCGAATAACATTCAACTATTAGAATAACAAAAGCTTCTAACAAGGTTTCAAAATTTCTTTCTTGAAAATGTCATTCAAATACATTGAAAATTATCCGAATAGAAATAATGCTTTTCTGAGATAAACTATTCGAATACATTAAGAACTATTCAAATAATAGTTGTCTCAAGGGATGTATTCAAATGTAGAAACCTATATTTGAATAAACTCAATTAACATTTCAAGAAGTCTATTCGAATAATCAGTAAACTATTCGAATAAATATTTTTCCAAAGAAAAAGTTACAAAGGTTGAATTCGAATAAAGAAATCCCTATTCGAATAGATTATACTATTTTGATACTTCACTTATGTAACCCCCTCACCGTAATTACATCCGAAATATGAAATTAAAGTAAAATAGTGACCAATAATTACCAATTATCATTTAGAATCACCTATCTTGGAGATAGGGTGTTCACAAAAACAGTTTAAAACACAGGTAACCTGGTCTCTCAGTCACAACCGAATATAATTACCTGAGCAGTTCAATCACATTCATACGTATCAGGGTGCAGAAATTAAAATCCCGATAACTTCTGGGTTACATATATATAAGGTGCAACATTTCACAAAAATGGGGATTACAAAATCAAAACAATATTTATGACCCCAAATATATATACAGTAATCCTGTTCCAAAAATAGATAACCAATAGTCTTGATCAAATATGTCTAAGAAGTCCTATCCGCTCTTGGTTATCTGCTTCTCTCTGGAGTCTCTTGCCCTGTCTGAAAGGTTAGTCATAGGAAAGAGTGAGATTCAAAAGAATCCCAGTAGTAACAAATCATTCATACCACACATAAACACATAGCATGTAAACAAATTATCATACATCAGCAACATAAATCACACTCCTCCCTCATCCCCTTTTTCCACCAGGAAGGCACACCGCCCTACTCGAACCGTTGTTAGCTACTCAGGGACTATTGACGTGGCAGTGCATACACATAGCCTTATAGCTCACATAGCTAACCGGCTTTCGCAATTGGCCCATCGGCCTTCACAATTAGGCTTTCACATAATCACAAAGTCACACCTCATCCTCATCCCCTTTCTCTGCCAGGAAGGCACACAACCATTACCCAATCCGTTGTTAGCTATTCAGGGACTATTAGTATGACGACGCTTACACATATCCACAAACGTTGCATCATACGAATTCTATCACAAATCAATGATATAACACACATACAATGCATCACATATGGTATAAAGAAAAAGTCACTACCTTGTACTTTCCTGACGTCCTCTGGCACAGTCGGCTCACGGGTACAGCCAATATCAAAGCCTAAAACCAAGAGTAAGGACATTGAATTAATTCCTTTTCCAAGTTCTTAATTTTATCTTACTTGATGTTGGTTATCATTTAAACTTCTTTAGGTGCTTACTAGAAACCTAACATATACCTAAAAGGTTGGGTGACACTACCCCAAAGTTCTCTCTTTTGAAAAGAAAAATGCTAAATCTTGGTCACTTCACTCAAGTGAAGATGGCCTCACTTGAGTGATGGAGCACTCGTGCCAGAGTGAGAAGCGTCCTCACTCGCGAGTATTTGGCCGAGAGCAACATATTTGACTAAGAAGTGCTCGTTGCACTCAAGCACCAGGAAGTGCAACACCAAGAGTGTTTGCCTAAGAGTATAGACCACTTCCAAGGGAAAACCTCACTCGAGCATACTCATGCTCACTCGAGTGGGATCATATCGCACTCGCAAGTCAGGAAGTGCACTCTTGCATTTCCACTCAAAAATACCACTGAGAAATCCATAGAAAACATAAATTTATTGCAGCACTCGGTGAGCTCATCCTTTACTCGAGTGATGCGCATCAGAAGCTAGAATCGCAGCAACTGATAAGGTTTTCCAAAGTGACCAAAATTGATCCCAATAGGTCCTTGATGAACCTATGTCGTGTGAATTCACAAAATAAAACTAGGTTTGAAAATGTAGCGTAGTAGCTCAACCTAGGTCGTTCTTGTGAGGAGATTAATTTCCAAGTTTCTAAGTAGTAAAGTGATAAAAAGCCTTAAAGTTGTGAGAAATCATTTTTGAGAATTTGAGTTTAAAACTATGAAGTAATCTAAGCTAAAACAATATTTTTGTATTTTTCAGTTTTTAAAACAAAGAAGCAAATGGAATTGAATTTAACACTAATAACAAAGTAAATTTAATAAACTAGAATAATGATGAAATGGGATTCCCTTGAGTTGAGGTTTTAGTCTTCCTTGCTTGCTAATAATATGAATTCCATAATGAGTCAAGAGGATGGAGCTAAGATACCACTAGCTCCATACTTGCAATAATTATTTAATTCATTCAACCGAAGCAATTAAATGAATACTACCAATTAATAGTGACCCAAGGAGATGAATAACTAACTTCCAATTCTAGCTTGTAATTACCATTACAACAATTCAAAACATTCAGTTTAATCATTTAAATCCACTTAACCAAGTTAGAATAAACAATTCAACCTACTCATAATATGAATCATGCAAAGCTTAATTAATCAACTCCTAGCTCAACCACCAAGTTTATTCACTTGGCATAACAATCTAGATCACAATTACATACTTAACCAAGCTACATAATCATAAACTAAAAAGAGAGCTTAAAGGAATTCCATTGAAGTTTAGAAGCTCAAACCATTACCCAACTCAAGGAAATCACCAACACTTTAGCTACTCATGGAAGAAGAGAAGGATGAAGCTTGATGAAGGAAGAAAGAATAAGCCATGGATGCAGCAACAGCCTTCACGTCTTCTTCCTTTTCTTTAGTTCAGCATTCATTCTTTTTGGTGCTATGCTTCGGCTATTCCTTGCCTTTCCACAGCCGCAACCATTCTCCTCTTTTATTTCATTGTGTGCTCTCCTCCTTCTCAAGTCCAGCCACCAAACCCTTTCTTATCTCATTAGGTGCTTGGTCTTTATTCATGTGGTCCCGCTTTGGTTCAGCCTTTTCTCTTCTTTTCTTTCAATTCTCCAACTTGGTCTAGCTCTCCCATTCGTCCGTCAACTTCTTTCTCATTTCCATCCTCAATCTCGGTTCATTCCTCCTTTTTAATTCATGGGTTCAGCAAGTCAACCATTTCGGTTCTTCCTTTTAAATTTAATCATTTGGTCCAGCTGCTCCCTTTTCTCTAATTACACAAATCGGTCCAGCTTGCTTCCTTCATCCATTTCAATTCTCATTTTCGATTGCTTCAGCTCGGTCAACAATGTCGGCCAGCTCCTTTATTCTTCCTTCAACCATTCAACTCGGTCCATAGCCCTTTTCTCATTCGGTTCATCCTCTCCCATTCAGTCAAGCTGCTTGCTTTTTTTCTTCATTAATCCCTCACGGTCCAGTAGCTATTTCTTTCATTTCGGTTCAAAAGCACCCCAAATAATTCAGCCGCCTCTTGCCTCTTTCTCTTTGCAATTCAATTGTCTTTTTAGGTTAAAAGTAAGTTGTGCCTTGTTTGGATAAAAGATAAAAATCTGTTTTGGCATTGGACACAAAATTGTAACCACCAAACAAGTCCCTTACTCGTTTAACCTCTTCTTAGAAAAAATGTAAAAATAAATTCTGCACTTGTGATGTTCCGCTTTTGTCCTTCATTAAGCTCCAAAATATCATCTTTGACCTTAACCACTCAAGTTGTGCCACATCATCACTTACAAAATTAAATTCACAAAGGTAATACCTTTTGCTCACAATTAAATAACAATGGGAATAACAAATATTAATTAAAAATATAACAATTTAACCACTTTAATTCCAAAATTATTCTTTCACTAAAGTCTCACTTTAACACTTGATTATGCCCAAAATATTCAATTAAGTCCCACAAAAGTCTAAGATTAATTAATAAAAATATATCAATATTGAGCTCTATCAGTCCTAAACTTGTACCAAAGCTTATTCTCACCTAGAATTCCATAAGGAACCTATTGATAACCTCAAAATACCAAAAATCACACCCCAAATCCAATTTATCCTTAGATCTTCACATTCCACTCAACAACTCAATCATCAACACTTTCATTTCCTACTTCTAAATCAATCCCAATCAACTCAAAATACCATAAGCTACCAATTCAACAGTGACACTCTCTCTAATTCCTACTTTCATTTAACACTAAATTCAGGGCAAAATTCTAGAATTTCCAAAACTTAGCCAACATTCAAAACATAACCATCAAAATGCATCAAATCATTACCTCTTTCACTTGCCACAACCAAATCTCTATTTTTCCAACTTTCAAATATGCTCAAGCACCAATTCACCACCTTTCAAAATTCTACAACCATAGAAAGAAAGCTCCCAACCTCATAAACAACATTAATGAAGAACATTTGAGCATATGAAAGCAATCACTTACCCAAAATTAAGCTTTTCTCTCTCTTTCTTGGTTTAGCGAAAATGGAGAATGGAGAGAGAAGAAAAACTCAGATTTTCTCTTACCCACACACACTTAACCGACTTGAAGGAAAGAAGGAAGAGAAAATGAGTTTGAAATATTGACTTTAATCTAAGGGTCCTCATAATAACACTTGGCACCATCTTATTCCTTCCCCTTAATTTCACATGATTTCATTTACATAGGATTCCACCCCATGGTTAAATCCTAGCCATTGATTCCTTTAACTTTTAATCTCAACCATTGATCTTCAAGTTACCAATGAGTTTCCTCTTCGGTAACCGACTAATTGGTAAGTAAATTTCCAATTTCGCCCTTGATTATCATAACCTTTGCCAAATCATCATTAGATTCCAATATAAGCTTAAACATTGCTTACACCATATTTACAACAATATTAATAATAGTTACATCATAAGATCATAATTAACCCTTAATCACAAGTTGGGACATTACAACTTATATATATTATGAGAGGAAGTCTATTTGAATACAAGACCAGCTATTCAAATAGCATGGAGAGCCAAAGGCAAGACACTATTTGAATAATGGTATCATTATTCAAATAGAAAAAGTAGCTATACAAGCAAACTAAAAAAAACTATTCGAATACAGGAACTTGTATTCGAACAACAACGCCGTTAAATCAAAGAAGATCATTTTAATACACTATCAACTATTTAAATACATGAGGAAACATGGAACAAAACTATTCAAATACATTGGAGCCTTTCCTAATATAGAATCCTTCAGTCTTGATCATATCACTAGATAGTGAGTAGCCATCGATGCCTTAGTAGACTTCAGAGGATTATGACTCAAGTAATTATGACATTACTTGAGTGAAGTATTGTATTCTTGCATAATTCAAATTCTCTGAGTTGCATTACTTGAGTGAACACACGAGTGATGGTTGACTAAGGTCACTAAATTGACCACTCGAATGGTATTTGTCAAACCCCTTAACATTTCAATATTTGCTAGAGTAATAAAGGCATAGTTCTACATGTATACAAAAATAGCATAAATATACTGAAAATAAGTATTTGTTTACAATACATGAAATTCCCATAGGGTTTGAAAAAAATATACAATCCTCCAAAACTAACAAATAAACTAACGATAACCAAAACTACACTTTCTTGATCCGGAATCCTCAAACGCTGATATTTACAGTTTTGTCCTTGAAGCTGCTAGCTTCGACTGAATTATTTTTAAATATTGAAAAGTCTGAGATTTAAACGAATGTTAGTAGTAACATACAATCAGTCATATAAAGTGCGACAAATAAATATGTCAAGCATCATATAATGCAACAGAATAATAACACTGTAATTATCACAATCGATATGTGCACATATATGGGGCTAACCATTGTTAGAACCCCTACTTATTTGTACTTATCCGTACCTTAACTAAGCTCAAGACTACAAACATGCAATGTACCATTTTGGCATTGTGTATCATAACTAGATCCCCTTTGGGCCGTGGGGTACTTGGGCTTTTCCCCCCGGACGGTACTTGTACTTTTCCCACACTAGTTAGATATCGTGTGTGCATTATACATATCACAAAAGATAGCACACACAAAACTTATATGAGTTCACATAGTGTATAAAGGATAGAGTTACTACCCTAAATCCCTTTTCGGTTTACAAATTGTTTTAAACCCTGTCCCAGCTTAGGCACAACTGTCTGGTCCTAAAATTCCAAATTTAAATGAATTGAGTTATTACTCATTCATGTACTTTTCCAAACTCCCTTTGTTTCTTATCTTTGTTTAAGAATACAAAATGACCAAAATATCCCTAACGACCCAGCTCAACTCCCTTTATACCCCGTCCAGCTGTGCTTTTCCAAAAAATATGACCTAGGCTAATCATACACAATTTTGAGTGTAGAATCCATTTTTGACCTCAGTTTACCAAATTCACTGCCAAAAGATGAAAATGCCCTTGGTTGCCCCTAACTTAGGGTTGTATGGATAATCTTGTCATTTTCACATTCTAATACTCTTCACACTTTACACTTAACATATAACCTACACAATTTGCTCTTCTAAACACAATGGAGCTATCAAATTGATGAAATTCTAGCTCCTTTCCTCAAAATTAGGTCTAGCCGAAACTTTAAAATAAAAAGGGAAAATGTGATTTTCTTAATTTAGCTTTTTAAACACATTCTTTTTTACTCCTAATCACATGTTTAACCATTTAAACACTTTTTAATCATGAGTTGTAGAAATTTGGGTAGTATAAACCCTTAAGGTTTCATCATCCCAAAATCATAAAACCTAACAAAACAACCACAAATCAAGCTAATCAACAACCACAACAACATCATAATCAACAAGAGACAACAAGTATTCATGCTCACCTTGTTTCCCTTTATTTTCTCTCTCTAAAACTATGGCATACTCTCCTTTTCCTCTTGAATTTTTGGTTGCTACACATGTATTTCAAGATGTAATAGAGATTAGAGAGGATTTTCCATGAATTAGTAAGTAAGATCACATGAAATTTCATCTACACCTTGAACTTGAACTTGATCTCATAAGCTCTCTTGTTCTTTCTCTCCTATGTCATATCCCAAATTTTGGGCTTAGAATTTTGAGGATAAGCTTATATCAGGAAAACTACTAAGCCTAGTTCAGGAAGAGCCCCAAGAATGCTAAGAGATATAAAGACTCTAGGGGACTATGTGATCCAACCCTACTGGGTAGAGGGTCCAGTATACGTAGGCAGTAGGATTAAAGTGTCAGTACAGATGTACACAGAACACATATACAGTGTCATTGGGTTAGTAGAAGATGACACCTAGCTATGTCATGAGGTATGGGACTAATTGGTCAAGCATAATATGCCAGAATAGGTGTGCACAAGGCATTTTCAGGGCAGACATGTGTACCCTACATTTTATGAAGTAGACACTGGTATGTGCTGCCATATGGGGACCACACATATACTCTGACCTAACATCATTTGGTAGGCTTCGATATACATGTCGTATTTTTGAGCAAAACTTGAGTAATGTCCCAAATGAGAACCAATAAATTAAGTTTATTGAAGTAACTTTAATAAAGTAAGCAATCATTACTAGCTTTTATATTGGCTAAGTAAGAGGATGACAAGTGTTCACTAATCATTACAAAGGACAATGACACTTTTTGTGTTGGAAGAGCAAGGAGGTGACAAGTATCCCTCATCATTACCATCACTTTTATGCCTTTTGATTTGTCATCACCGGGGGGTAACGCCTCACCTCAAGCTGGGGAAATCCACCTTTCTCTAGTTCGGTCACTCAACTAACTTTGTAGAACATCGAACTAGGGAGCTGAGGGAAAACCATCAGACCCTCACTATCCCTGACAAATTAAATTGTTAAAGGCCAGAGAAAAGAGGTAGTACCCACTTTATTAAAGTAAGTGACACTTGTCACTTAATCACTAGATCACCAGACAAGTGGCACCATAAGGTTTCGACATGTGGCGGACAAATATCAAGACTTCCAAGGGGGCATTAAATTTCATCAAGCACTGGGAAAATGAGGAAAAATTAGATTTAAATCAAGAAAATAAAAAAAAGTTAGAAAAGTGAGTTGCATGAATAGTAAAATTTTAGAACTTCAATCTGCCAAAACACTACCGAATTGATGTTTTACTTCAAAATACCCTTCACAACCCATATTCTACTTATCCCAAAGCTTTATTTCTACAGTTTTGGATTTTCATTTGGAGGGGTTTGGTGCCATATAACTAGCTAAAGTACTGCCAGATTTCTGAACCACTTGTGGAAATGTGTAGTGGTAAGCGTATGCTTCATTTTGAACCAATTAATTTGTTGTTAGGATGAGTTTTCATGAGGTTGGGGTACTGTTCAAATTTTGTCCAGGGGTATTTTTAAGGTTTAACCATAGTTTAACCACATGTTTATGGTTAAATGATGATTTATGATGATTTTGGAAGTTTGTGTACAAGTCTGCGTGAATTCGTTTTCTAGAGGTAGAGAACTTGCAATATGTTTTTGATCCGTCAAACTTAGTCCAAATGTTATGAAATTTTATAAGATTAAAGTAGACATCCAGGGATTTAATTTGATAGGAATATGAGCCATTTGGACTAATAGATTACAAGTTATGATTTTTGAAAATTTGACCTTGATTCTAGAATGAAATTTTTGATAGTCTGTGCTTGATGAATTTCTAGAAAATGTGTAGTTGTAATTGAAAGAGGCAAGCTTTGCCTAAGAGGGGGTGAATTGGGTAATGTTAAAATTTTTTTAACATTGTGGTGAATTGGAAATGATTGTAGATAGAGTAAAGTTGAGAGAATTTGCACATAGAGAGTTATACTGGTTCGACCAAAAATCCAGGCCTATGTCCAGTCTTTATAGATCATGATCTACTGAGATTTTTACTATACTTCCAAGATTCAGTTGGCTCTCAAAATGCCACAAGACAACAATCATCCTGCTAAGGACTATGAGTAGAAATATTATAATACCTAGAATTTTTTCTCCTCCTTACAACAAGTCTTATGTGCAAAACAATCCTTATAGGTTTTCCTCCTACTTATGGATGCAAGTCTTATGAGTAGCAACATTCTCTACTACTTATACCCCTATAACTCTTATGAGCAGTAATGTTCTCTTCTATTTATACCTTGTAAGTCTTATGAGAAGAAAGTCTTGCTAGGAGTTTTGATAACTGCTTTTCACGTAAAGATATCTACCCTCTAAGGATCCCTCTAACTTGAGACCAAATGAAAATATAGTTTGAAGTGTATACAGACTCTCTCACAGAGTGGGTATGATAAATACTAAAGTACAATAAGAATATAGAGAAAAATATAAAAAATAGACACTCATGTATTGCTTGTGTATATTTCTTGTTGGATGTTCTCTATTTTGAATGGGCTATGAAGTTGTGTATTTATAATGAATTGATTTTTTCTGCTGAGTGGCAGCCGTTATGCAGTGAAGTGTAATGTTATAGAGCGGCATGCGTACATTTGAGATCTTCGGACAAGATATCATGGTAGGTCTGTGATGTGTGTTCTTTGCTGGTCGACTTTGGATGAAATGATCATGTCCTCCATTTTTGACTTTCCATATGCATCTTTGATATAGACTTGCAGTATATGTTAAATGATGTTTAATAATAATAATAAGTAAAAACATTATGAATAAATAACATTTAACCATGTTTGGATTGATCACTATAAGTCTGTTACGGTTTTGCTACTGACAGAGTCTTATTCAAGTGCACAGTAGTCTCACTCAAGTGCAACATTCATTTATAACTTCTCCCTTTGCTTTTGTGTAGCGCTTCCTTATAAATTTGTAAGAGTCATTTCCTCACTTGTGAATGTTTTGACCTCTTAATCGAGTGTACCATGTCTCACTTGATTGCTTATGTATTTTGTACTATGAATTTGAGCCTCTAGATAACACTTGCATCATTTTTATCAAGAGTATAGTTTTACACTTGTGAGTGTGAGGAATATTCACTCAAGTGCTAATGTATCACTCAAGTACAATAGTATATGTTTTTCAAGAGTGAGATTTTGCACTTGAAAGTGCTATAGGCCCTCACTGAAATGTATCAACATATTCTCACATCTGGATAACCTTTTTGCTCAGCACTTGTAGCAATATGTGAGGAAGTGAGTTTTCTCACTCATAATTGTTGCTCCATCACTCGCGTACTAAAGACAATACTCAACTGTACTTCTCATTTACAGGCTATTCCTTACTCTCAGATAGATACTTCCTGTGTCACTCTTATAAGACTTGAGTAAGCTTAAGGCCCTCACTCGAGTGTTAAGGTAGTGCTTGTAATACCCCGAATTTTGAGACTTGAGGCTAGAGAATAAGCCTGAGATAAGTGGACTGCTAAGCCCCAGTTTAGCAAGATCCCAATTTGTGATTAAGAGATAATGACTCCAAAGGTGGATGTGGTTAGTGATGAATAAACCCTTTTGGAGATTATGGTGTGATTTAGCACCCGATGTGATTCGTATGTGTTGTGAGCAGCGCCGAAACCCTCTATTTAAGTTCAATTATGGATTAATATCTAAATTAACTTAAAATAGAGGGGAGGGCGCATTGTGGAAGAAAAGGAGTGATATGGTGTGTTTGGTGGTGATTCAAGAGAAATTGCCGTAATCAGGGGTAAAACGGTAAAGTTACCAACCAATTGGTCAGTTACCGAAGAGGAAACTCATTGGTAACTTCAAGGTCAATGGTTAGGATTGATTTGTGCAAGAGATCAAGGGGTGGAATCCCATGTATGTGTGCCTTGGTGAGCTTATGGAGGTGTGACGAGATCTTGACACTTGGCACAATGTAAGCCCTTGGATTGGTCAAAAGTGTCAACACCTTTTCCCTCTTTCCTCTCCCTTTTAGGTCAGTTTTGGGGGCCTTTGAACTTCAAAATCTGATCTCTTTCTCTCTCACCCAAAGCTCCCATGGTCGTCCAAGGCAAGGGAAGAAAGAGAAATACAAAGGTGAGTTTTTTGTTGTCTTAATGTCCTCTAATGCTCAAATACCCTTCTTTAAAGTTGTTCATAGTGATGAGAGCTTCATTGCTATGGTTTTAGATTTGTGAGAGAAGGTGTTTGAGAGCTTGAAGAATTTAGGAAGTGGAGGAATCAAAGAATTGGCATTGGGAAAAGGAAGAGGTGAGTATTTGATGACTATTGACCTAACTATTGTGGTTATTGGTTGAGTATTGTGAATTGATAATTTTGCCCTAATTTTATGGTATTTTTGTGTAGAATGTGAATGGTGGAATTGGATGTTGTTTTGTGTTGAAAATGGTGTCATGTTGTGGTATTTAATCATTGGAATTGGTTTGAATTGGATTGGACACAATGGTTGCAAAATTGGAAATTCTGTCTAGTGAGAAGTCTGTCTGGGCAGTCTGGTTGTGTGGACGTTTTGAATGGGCAAATAATGTCATAAAATTATGAAACTTTCCAGTCTTGAATTTCACATCCCAAGCTTTAAAATGGACTTATAATTTGTGCCATTTTGTTTTGTGAACTGGGATTTATGTTTGCCCAAAGTTTGAGGTCAAAACTGGGTTTGATTTTGGAGCAGTAGTGGATTTTGGGGAATTCTATATTTTTGTGGTGATTTCCAGTAATGGCTTATATTTTTTCTATTAAGAGGACTTAAATAGATTTCATTTGGCTTTAGAATCACCTCATTTCTGTTTTTTTGGAATTAGTTATGAATTTCCTAAGTTGCCTTGGCTGCAGCAGAAAATCTTGGCTGCAACGCAAAAGTTTCTGTGCACGTTTTGGCCGCAGCCAGAAACCTTCTGTGTGCGTTTTGGCTGCAGCCAGAGGGTTCTTGGCTGCAGCCAACCCCTATTTTCAATAGTTTGTGATTTTGAAAGGTGATTTCCAATCTAGTACGTCCCAGTCCTTTAGGCTTTCATTGAGCTTATTATAGCCACCTAAAGGGTGTGAATGATAACCAACCTTAAGTAATATGGAAGTCAGGATTTGGAATTTAGATTGACCCTATGTCCTTGATTTGGTTATAGCATTGGATATTCGCCCTGATCGTGAGCAGTCAGAGCTGGAGCTTACGTGGAAAGAGGGTAGGGAACTTACCTCTCTTGCATGCTTTGATGTTGTGTTTGTGTATTGATGCATGTATTGCTTTGCTGGATTATGTGAAACATGTATGAATGATTGTAGCTCTGTTTCTAGTTATGCTATGGCCATGAGTATGTTATTGAAACATTGAGCACGAAGATATGTCATTGTGTGAACATGAGTTATGTATTGCAAGCATGTCATGCATTAAACACATATCATACATGCATATAGGTATCTGTTTCCTACTGAGATTCTCTCAAATCTCACCCTCCCCTACCAACATTTTAGACAGGGTAGGTGGATCGAGGATGGAGCAAACAGTCAAGGGCGACGGGACTCGTTCGAGTTGTAATCTTTTGGATAGTGGGTTATCATAATTGGGATGATTTGTATTCGTATTTGGATATGAGTTGTATATATTGTGGAATGTATATTTCGTTATATGTTGAATGAGAATATTTGATTATGTATTTGGAATGAGCATTTAGGTACTTGTATTTGTATTTGAGGAGATCTGTGTAATCCCCATTCGAAGAATTGTAAAGGGTGGATGTGCCCTATGAATTCTATGTAAAGGTATGAACCTGGGATTGCCGGTATTATTATTGTTGTGCACTCTGATTTGTTATGAATGTGATGTTCCACGTGAAGTGATTGTATTCAAAATGTGAATATGAGACCAAGTTATAAATGATTTCGAAAGGTATTTGTGAAAACCTTGTCTGGTAGATGGGTTTGTAAATATTATTTAATTGTTATTGGTCTCTATTTCACTTTAATCATATATTTCAGATATAATTATAGAAGGGGGTTACAGTACTCAAGTGTAACACCCATTCTCTGTCTCTGACCTTGCTTCTTTTAAATAGTTGTAAGAGTGTGCCTTCTTACTTGACTGCAAATTATGTCTTCACTCAAGTGTTGCACTAGTGCTCAATTGTTGCTGAAAAATCTCTGAAGTAGCTCTTTGTAAGACACTTTCAAACAAACACTTCCTAAACTCGAGTGCAAAATTGCTTCTCACTCAAATGGGTGCTTCATCACTCGAGTGCATCAGTTAAAATCATAGCAACTTTCTCTTAACTTTGTGAAATGCATTTGATAACTATTTGAATCAATGTTTATCTTTCCAAAGCATGAGTTTCTTAGCAAAAAATATAACCACCTTTTGTTATTATCAAAACTTGGATTCTAACATTCTCCTCCTTTTGAGATGACTCAACATTTATGATAGATTTGAAGACTTGATTGAATTGAAAAATTTTGAAAAACACTTTTAAGATCTTTAAATGCATATTCACTAAAGTTTTGAGTTATTTGACACAATTTTGCACTTTGTTTCTAAATCTTCCTACAAGGCTTCCAATGTGCACTCAGAACATATACCATAAGGATTGAATAATAAACCTATTGAAAACTTAAAGAACATGAAAATAGCTTGAAAATATCATAGATTCATTGGTAAATTACATTGTCAAGTTGAAATTGAAAAATACCCATATGAAACTAAATTACACCTAAATCTACCCAAAAATATTAGAAATCAACCTAATACAACAAAATGCTTAATCTCCCCCTTAAACTAGCCCATATCAGCTCAGCAGACAATTCAAACACATCACATGCTTTTCTCACCCATTTTTTTAGCATCAGAAGGGGGTTTGGAAAAGTGATGTCTGAGAGCTGAGGTGGAGTGTACAACACCATGGCCATGGATAGATCAATAAGATCAAGCTCAAATGGTAGAGATAATGGATGAGGAGCAGAGGTTACAAGCTGGGATGATGAAGGTTAATCAAAAGTCGCATCGATTAGAATAGCAATCTTGAGATCGGTGTAAGTGAAGATACATAGGTCCGTGTCTGAGATGGTGAAATAATGGTGGTAGATGTCGTTGTGACAAAAATTGGAAGCACATCAGTCTGAGTAGTTGGAAGGTATGTATTCAAGTAAGTCTCCATTTCAGTAATTCTCCTTGACTGATCTTTTTAAGCCTTGAACATCAAGTCAAAGTTGGTGTTTGCTTTGTTAACTATCTTTGTGACTTCAGATTCCATCTTGTTGACTATTTTATCATATTCACTAAACAGTTCCCGTTTCAAGCTAGCCACTGCTTGGTTGATTATCGGTCAAATAACCTTGAAGTGAGGTATTGTGGAATGATGGAGGTAGAGATGGACCTTGTATAGAGGACTAAGCCTTATCACCTCTTGATAGTGTGGTTTCTCTCTAAGATATAGCCTTGGTCTTACTGACCAAGAGAGTAATCCCCATACGTGTCAACTATATTCTGCCAAATCTTGGGATTCATACCCTCTCGTTTCCCTACAAATACCATACCTTGGTATGCAAAAAGAATGAGAGAGACAAGTTGGGGATATAGTATAGTCATGTTTCAAGATGAAGAAAATTGGAATCTTCAAATCTCACCAAAAATAAGTTCACCAACATTCCTTTGTTGGCCGGCTAGGAAGGATGCCAACAAATAATAGTCTTTCTGGCCAAAGTGAGTATAGTTTTTGGACTTGTTGATCATACCCTGGGTGTAGATAGAGTGAAGGGCATAGATTGAGTCAGGCATATCAATGGGTTTAAAGTTGAGGGATCCAACAGGGTTTTCATGTCTTAATTTTTGGAAGGCTTCATTGGCTGAGAGCGAGGGTGGATTGGTTAGTGGTAGTATATAGCCTATAATGGTATTGATAATAGAGGGGGAAATACTAATTTGTTGGCCTCTAATGGTTATGGATATTCCTTCCTCTATTAACTCTCCGGTTCTAAAAACATTGTTGTGTATTTTCATATTGCAGTAAAAGATTCTCACAATAGTTTATCAAAATGAAAGTGCACACTCAGCCAAGATTCATAAAAATCCAGAAAAGGTCGAAAGTTTAGGCTATAGTTTGTTTCCAAGTAATCCAAATCCATATAGACCATAGGACATAAATTGTGATGAGCAAATTTAGTTTATATACCTTTTGATTGAATGGCTTTAATTCTTGGGTATTGAAACCATTTAGAGGGACCATGTATTATCTTCTTGCTCTGGTGCCTGAGAAGTGGATAGTGCCCCTAAGTGCAAACCAGCTTGACTAGACTGGCAACATGATGAAAGGCAAAGGCACCAATCTAAGGGGCAATCTTGCCAACCAAGGCATCTAGTTTTGATTTTTCTATTACTTCCCAGAGTTGCTTTTTAAAGGAATCATCAGAGGAAGATTCTTGAGGTTTTTATGTGGCTGTCTTCTTCCTTCTTCCTTTCACTTCTTGTGACTTTGACTGTGTCACGATTGGTTCCTTGAAAGCTACCCCCTTTGTTTTCTTCAGAGGAGGTTGAAGATCCTTTGCTACCTTTGGCTTAGGATACTTCTTCTTAACAAGGGTTTGCCTTCTTCTTAGCTCCTTAGGTTTTGGAGAGGGTGATGGAGTAGGGGAAGGTGTAGGTGTCAAAGTAGGAGTTGGAGTTAGAGTTGCTGACAGTCTTATCGATTTACTTGAGGTTGATTGAGAAGGTAAAGGAGTATGGGACTTTTAGGAAGTCTAGGGAATCTTTGTTCTAAGTATTTTGAATGATTTAGAAAGGATTTAGGAATAAAAAATGCTATGAAAGCTTGAGGAATGATTTTTGGTGGAGTTTTCGATTAGGGCAAGAAAAGATAGACTTATAGGACAAATCTAACCTTTTTGAGACTCTTGTAGAGTTACAACAAGTGAATGAAGAGTTTGAAGACATTTAATTGGTGGTTTAACAGTCAAATGTGAAGTGGTGTATGGGAGAGTGAAGAGACACTTTGGAAGTGAGAGGAGCGAGTGTGTCATTTGAGCTATTTCATAACTGTTACAAGCCCCAACACTAGAGTGGAAACCCTATGCCCTCTAGTATTTATACTTATGCACTCGAGTGAGATATTTTTGCACTTGAGTTCTACACCGAAATTTTAAAACAATTACTAATGCGTACCTGGTTTTATTATGTCTTGTTTTGATCCTTTCTTTGTACTCAAGTCCTCCAAGATCACTTGAGTAAACCATGCATTGAAGCTAATTTAAGCTTTTTTACCTTTGTCACTCGAGTGTTCATACTGCACTTTTAGGTGTGTTCTTCCTACACTTGAGTGGGATGTTGTTGTTAGATATGCTTAGTTTCGATGATGTCAAATATAGATGTTAAATTTTAAGAGCAACAAGTTTGTATAATATACTTATCTTCTATATTGACTAACTACTATATTTAATGTTGTATATCTTGTATATTATTTATAAACCCGATGGTGGGTTGATGTTATTTTGCTTATAATACCTCATAAATGGAGAATGATCATCAAGAAGCAAATCAAGAGGCAAGGGATTGAAGAAAGAAGAAATTGTAAGATCTAATAGGAATATCAAGATTCAAGATTAGACAAGCAAAGAAAGAAGAAGATTTAAGATGTTCAAGAAGATATCTAGTTGGGTTATGAAGAATGATCATCAATTCAAGAAGATATCAAGTTGAGTTATGAAAAATGATCATCAAGAGGAAAATAAGAAGAAAGACAAACTTATAAGATCAAATGTGAATATCAAGATTCAATCTCTTTGAAGTGATACCGGAGGTTAGAATGGGTTAATACGAAGATAAAACAACTTATATGGAAGTTATGGAACTTCCCCAATGTGTTCCCTTAAGCTTTGGCTCTCTGCCATGTTTTACAGGGCATCACTCGAGTGATGGACATGATCACTCGAGTGATGAGCATTCTGATGTGCTCTGTTTTCGCGCAGCATGACAGAGCTTCAGTATTTTGGCCATATCTCTCAAATCACACATCAAATTAAACTGAAACTATTGGCATATGAAACTAGATTCCTAATACGTCATTCTCACCAAATATCATAGTCAAAAAATTCAGATGTGAGAGATATTAGCTTCAAAAATTGACACTGAAATAACTGTCACAGTATAATGCAACTTTGGTATTTTGGACATAACTCCCAAACTACAAATCGGATTGCCACGAAACTAGTGACATATGAAATTAGACTTAAAAAAGATATTTTTATAGATAGGTACTTTCTCAAATTTAGAGTTATGTATTAAGCGTTATGCCTTCTGAAAATTGGTGCTCATGATTTCATTTATTGTATAGTGCAGAAGATACTCTTTGGATCATAACTTTCTAAATACAATGAGTTTGGAGTTGATTCTTATTGCATTGGAATATAAATGACAAGAGCTTTCTGATGATATATCATTTACCTCGTTTTGAATCAAAATGAAAAGATCACTCGAGTGATCAATGGAGTGATGACCTATGATCACTCAATTGAGCACTCGAGTGATGACGTAGGAAAATGATTCTGGAGCTCTATGCCACATTTTGAAGGGGCTCACTCGGTGATCACTCAAGTGATGACCTAGGATCACTCGAGGGACTACTCGACTTATGCGACAGACAACGTTCTGAAGCTTTCAAAAATTATAGGAATGATTAATGAAATTCACTCTTCTTTATTCCATTCACTTTAACACTTTATTGTATTAGTGTTTAGTATATTTCTCCATGTATACAATGAAGAGATAATGTAAAGAGACAAAAGTTGACTTTATGGAAGCAGAGTGTCAACATTCATAACGGCTAGTTTTCAAATTCAAGCAAATGGATAAAAGAAGCAACCGCACTCCAACGAACAAGTTGAAATGCTCAAACGATCATCAATCCTTATCAACTATAAATAGAAGATCATCCAAAATAGAAGCGAGACCCAGTGCATACATCATCTAAATGCCAACATCCTGAATCAATGCTCATCACATATACTCTCTGTTTCTCTAGCTTCTATATCATTTACCTTTGCGAGAGAGATTATTGTATTGTACTTTATTGTCTATCTTATTAACTTATGAGTGAGAAAAGATTGATTGTAATCTTTCATCATCAAGTTTGTATCCTTAAAGTGTGTAAGGGGGAGTAATTCAATTGTATCCTTATGATGTGTAAGGGGAAGTAACTCGGTGAGAGCTTTGTAAAAGGTTTCACAAGTGCCCGGCAAAACTTGTGAGATTGTAGTGGTTCTTAAGTACCCGGTTAAACTTGAGGATTGAAAATATCAAGAGGACCATGGGAACTGGATGTAGGACATCATAGATTGAGCAGAGCTAGGATAAATCATAGTTTGCATCTTCTCTTTCCTAAGCTCTTATATTTCCAGTATATATGTTCTAGATACTTACTTATTGTTTCATGCTTCCATACTTATTGATTTCATAATATGCGAATAGAATCTCAAAGTTCTTAATTTCTTATCATACACCTAATTCACCCCCTCTCTTGGGTGTCGGCTAGTTCTAACATTTTGTGTCAGAGCTGGACTCTTGTTTAAAAGACTTAACTATCTCAAGAGTTTATAATGGTTGATTTTGGGTGTTATATGTTTTCTGAAGGTTTTAACTATACAATTCCATCCTTTTAAAAGATATTGATTTTTGGTTTTGGAAACTTAGAATGACTAGTTTTATAAAAGCATTTGATTTTGATATGTGGAATGTTTTTACAAATGCTTTCGATTTCAAACTGAGAAAGGATTGGACATAAAGAGAAAAGAAAATATTTTTGTTGAACATTAGAGAAATAAATTCTGTATAGTGCTTTAACCGAAAATAATTTTGAGAAAATTAGATTTTGCTCTACTGTTAGAGTATTTGGGATACTCTTGATTCTATGTATACTTCGAACAAGTGTGTTGGAGTTGAAAGTGTTGACAGTTCATGGGAAACTACAAGCTGCATATTAACAGTTCATGAACAAGTGGAAGTTAATAATGAAGAAAGAGAAATCATAGAACACTTCCATGATCTGGTCAACATCGAAGAACAAGAGGAAGATAATTCCCAAAAAGAGCTCATTACGAACAAATTTGATGGTTCATCCTCTGGAGCTCAAGATCTACATATGGTAAACAATTCCAATTCTTCTGGAGTTATTTTGAAAACAAACTTTCAAAGTTTGCGCAAAATTGTTTTTCAACCAATTATTGATTCGATTTTAAAAAGAAAAGATGTTTTTGATCATGCTGGAGAATATATGGGGCAGAAAGAATGTTCAAATAAAATCCGTTCAAGTTTCTACTCTTATGATCGACTCAATACTTGGATAAAATCTCATAATGCATATCATTCTATTATATGCAATTATTGTGGTAAATCTAGTCATATTTCTCACATATGCTATATTAAGAGAAATTCTAATGTGAGAAATAGATATGTTTAGGTTCTGAAAAGACATGTAAAGTTTAATGCTAACAATCAAGGACCCAAGTATATGAGGGTACCAAAATGTCCATCTAGTACTTTATGTATGCAGATTGAATCTAAGAAGAATGGCCATAAGGGTATGGAGATGATGAAGAAGAAGCCAAGAGTTTCTCATGCACCAAGAAAGAGGTTCATATCATCTACATTGAAAAGGAGAACTCTCGGAGCACCCATTGCTATAACTACAAAGTATAATCACAAAGAGAGGTAGTGGAGAAAAGGAGTATGTTCCACCTCAAGAATAGACTACCATAGAGTATCGTTCAACTATTTTGAGGAGAATAAGAAAAGGATGATCTCTCAAGCATCAAGTAAAAGACTTCTGGAGTCTATATACTTTGAGAGAAGGTTGCCATCACCCAAAGCAAGGAATTCAAAGTATCAACATCATAGAAAGATGCAGTGGGTAAGTAAAAGCAATCCTCCAAGTATCTAAGACAAAGGTACACAATGATAAAACTTCCTATGCTATTGTTTGTAATATTTATTAAGGTTTTACATTTTGAAACCTTAGGAATGAGCATTACAAATTATTTTTGAAAATATGTTTTTCACATCCATTAGAAAATTCATTTTTAAAGAGATTGCAATGTTCAATAGTTTGACTCTTTATGCATATATGCATATTTCAAAAGAAATTGTTTTTCCATAAAGTCATGTTTAATTCATTATGCTCAATTATCTCGAATTAACTATATTCTTAGAGCATGTGAATTACGATTCCTATAAGCTAACCATGAGTGGATCCAAGTAAAACTGGATACCAAAGGAAGAAAAAGATCTATATAGTTTTGTAAGAAGAAGAAAGAAAGGGCTTCATCTCAAGATTATGAGTACATAGGATTTCACTTAAATCTTGGTAAAGTTGGACTTTGAAGCTACATTTTAAATGTGTAAATAAATGGAAGCATTACCCCAGACATCACTGCAAGTGCCTAGCTAGCAATGAAGGAAGAAAAGATGTACAGTGAAGCATTACTCAAGTAACCAATTAAGTGATCATTATCACTACATGACAACTGGGAGTGAATATTTTAGTGATAAGATCAACTGGAAGATTAGGAGGCAAAAGTCAGGGAATAATGCACAAATGAACTTCAAAGGATAATTTCTTGAGTAATTACGAGATTACTTAAGTACGATAGTCTTCTTTATCCTTACCTGATATTGAGCTTACATGAATTATTTATTTAGGTAATGAATAGCTACTCATTATTGCATACCATTGCAATCAATCATTTATGGTTTTCAAAATGCTTTTCAGATTGCTAAATAAATCGAAGGTGATATTGTGCATAATCTTCCTATTTATTTGAGTTTTGATCAAAATGCACATTTGAAAAAATTTTCTTGCATTACAAACCATCTTGTTTATAAAATTGTTTACATATGTTTTGAAAAATATTCATGTTTTGAATACATTCAAATCGATTCGGAAAACTGGAGGTTAATATCTTATGAATTGGAAATCAGAAATGCTTCAAATCCATTCACTAGAGTTTTTCCCCATGATTCACGTATTATTTCTTGATCTTAAACTTGTTATTTCTTGAACTCCTTAACCTTTATTTTCTAACAAGTTAGGCCTTATGTCTAACAAGTTAATTATCCTTATGAGTTTCAAGTCAATTTCACATAAAATAATTCAATTTGTGAAAGACTTATGTCCAATGTATAAATCTTTATTGTCTGAGTTATTTCAAGCATTATGAATGTTAATTAACGCATTAAGTATTAATGCATTAACCATTATAGTGGAATAACTTATTGGGATGATATTCTAGTACTCTAACCATTTGGACAAATGAGTATATGCATCATTATTTCTTGCTCAAACACATTAACTATTGATTGATCTATCTTTGAGTAACTAGTGTCATGTATTTGAATCCTTGAGTTGAATATTCATATCTTTCATGACACAATTCTAAGAGTCAAGATAGTCTATAGAACAATAGCAAAGTCATGATGCTCATATGTGACTATCAAGCTAATCCTTTTGGTTATCCATATGACTCTTACTCCTTGGAAAATTCTCCAAGTTGTTAACTCTGATGATTAAAATGTTATCTTATTTGAACTTTAAAGTAAAGCCTTCTGATATATATATATATATATATATTTTAACTATTGACTTTCACCATTTTTAGCGTGAGCCTTGATTATAAGCATGTTTCAAACATGAGTTTTGCATGTATTTAAATCTCAATTTCATAATGCATTATTATGGTTTGAAATAACATTTGGGATTTAAATTTGCATATTTCATTCTTTAAAATTTGGTTTCAATCATGATTTATCATTTCATAAAAGTTGGTCATTATGGATAGATCTTCTACTCTCTTTGATCCAACTTACATAGATTGCATAAAAATCTCATCAATGACATATTTTCAATATAAAATGTTTTTACAAACTGTCATTGATCTTTAAAAGACATCATTCTTGGTATCATTTGTTTTCAGTAATTATAAGTTAATTGGATATTGTTAGCGCAAGTGTTTCACCCAAGAGGGGGGTGAATTGGGTAATAACAGATTTTTGGAAAATAATATTGAAAACCAAACTGACAAAAAAAGGAAGATCAGAAGTTAGAAAAATTTCACTGAAGAGTACACAAGGAATTATATTGGTTTGGTCTAATTCGTGATGACCTACATCCAGTTCTCAGATAGAATCTAAGCTTTTACTATCTCTTCTAAGATTCAATAGGTTTTTGGCACCTTAGTACACAATGGTTCTTCCTAACTCCTGATACTTGCTCCCCCTTACTCAATGTAAAAAGATACCCACTTAAGGTCCCACAACCTTAAGTTATCTCTCAATCAGATGTATTGAGTTAATAAAGACTGTCTCTCACAGAGTAATTAATATGATCACTGAAGTGTATTAATACAGAAAGAAGGCTAGAGCTCAAAATGAATATTCATCAGTTTTGTAGTTTAGCATCTCTTCCCTCTGCTTTGAATGCACTTGATATTTGTAGTTGGAGTGATTATTAATGACTGTTGGAGACATTCTATTTATCCGTTACTCATTGAACGCTTCTCTGAACATTCTTTATGTTATTTGGATATAGCCGTTGTAGCGAAGAGAAAGCGTTGGTGTTGGCAGAGGTTTAGTTTAGCATTTAATGAGTCTAACACAATATCTGCTTTTCTTGGAATTCAAATATCTAAAGAGTAAATTTACTAAAACTTGCTTGAGCAAATGTTAATCAAGAAGGAGAGTAATACTAAACAAGTTTATTGACAATAGAAAAGAATTCTTTGAATTCATAGACTTTGATTTAATGCTCTGTTTTCTCGATATAGATAGTATTCCAATACTCTTATGATTATCAAGATAATTAATCATTTTGTGTTACATACTATTTGAATACTTTCTTTACTGCTCGGATAGTATATAAAATTTCATACTGAGACTATTTGAATAGTTTGGACCCTTATTTGAATAGTGCTTTCTTTAAAAGGAATGAAATTATCCTGATATAGTAGTTGGCTATTCGATTACTTGCTTGGAGTTTGATTAGAAAAGATTCATCTTCAAGCTATCAATACTATTCGAATATTCTTCTTGCTATTCGAATAATTTCACATATTATTCTAATAGTCTAGATGTTGGTTTTGAAAAGCTATTCGGATATTAGTTATACTATTCGAATAGTGACCTTACTATTCAAATAGTTATCCTATTATGCAGATAATGAGTTTAGAAGTTCACTTTGAGAACACAATCACCATTCAGATAATGCTTAGGCTATTCAAATACTTTTGTTTTTCAAAAACAATTCTAATAGTCATACTAATCGAATAGTCAAGGACTATTCAAATAATATAGACATGTACTAGAGTATCTTTATTAGAATAGCTCATGCACTATCATGATATTCTTCTATCTATTCTATTAGTATGAGAGCTATCAGAATAATTGTTGGTTGAAAGAGAATATTACTATTCGAATAGTAAACATACTATTCGAATAATCTTCAATAAAAATCTTGTTCATAGAAGTTTATATATGAATTAGGAGAGACTTAGATTTGTTATCTTCACAACCTTGAATCTAACATTCTTCCCTTTTTTGATGATGACAAAATTTAGTAATATTAAATTGATTATTGGAAAATATTAATGAAAAGAAATACAGATCAAGGCAAAATTCCCTAGTCAATTCCCTGGTTCAATAAACTGTCATGATAAGTTAAAAGCAACATATGATAAGATAAACTGTCATAAGACATTAAGACAACATATGATAAGATAAATAATCTAACTATTTTTGAAACCAAAGAACTCAGTGCTTTAAAAAATTATGGTGAGGGTGGCTGACGATGGCTCTCCCCCTTTTTGTCATTATCAGAAAGGTTGGGAGAAAGAGGAAGAGAGAAATTAGGAAGGACGAGGAGCTTCTCAGATAGGAGCAAGAGGAGGAGTTGAAGTGAAGGCCAGAGGGGGATCATAGGGAGTATGGAATTGATCAGAAGGAGCAGTAATGGTAATTGAAGGAGAGGAAGGAAGGGTATCTATAGGGGTAATTTCAGAAATAGGTTGAGGGGTGAGGAGGCTAGGTTGCTCTGAGGATACAAGTGGAGTAAAATTTTCAGGATTAGGCACTTCCTGAGTTTGTCCAGAATAGCTAGAGAGAGACTGTGGAGTTGTTTTAAGAGAGGTGGCAGGCTAGATCACTGGCTCCATGGTGATTTGAACAAGAATAGAGGAGGTAGTTTCTTGGATGGTAAAAACGACATTTAAAGGTTCAGGGGCTGCGAAGAGGTGGTTGGTTGTGGCTGAGATGGAGGTGTAGTAGGCAGATTAGTATATGATGGAATTGCAAGTATAGGGCCGTAGTGAGAGGTGAACCAGTGATGCATGTTTCTAAACAGTCAAGTCTGTGCCTGATTTCATGGATTTGTTGGAGGTAATTGGCTTAAAGATTGTATAAGGACTTGAAATTCTCATTGACCCTACCAACTACTACTTGGACTTGACTCTGAATATCTACCAGTAAGAGTTGATTGACTCTGAATATCTGCCAGTAAGAGTTGATTGGACTCCACTCTTTATCTTTTTTATTGAGGCTCCTCAGGCATATCCAGTGGCAAAGGAATTTTCATTTTTCTTATATGAGTCTTACCAAATCTCACCAGTCTTTCTTGTTCTCCTTCTAAATACTAGATGTTATTCATTTTGAGAAATAAGGAGATAAGTTGAAGGAATGGAGCAGGAGTAGTTTTGTTGGATCCCAATAAGTACCTATCAATTTCTTGGTATATGAACTCGCCAACATTTAGCTTTACTTTAGAAACCAGACAAGCTAAAAAGTAGAAGTCTCTGGGTGAAAACAAGTTAAAGTTCTAAAATTTGTTGACAAAGGATCTTGTATAGATATACCACAAGATTCTTTGTTCATCATTAAGGCACATAGAGGAAAAATTCTTTGCTTGTTTAACTGGTTTAATGATTTGCTGAATCTGATCATCAGTGTACTCAGGGGCTTTATCAAATTCATCTTCATCATATCCAAGATAAGAGTTGAGGATAGAAGGTAACAGTTGAACTTCCTGCCCTCTCACAATTGTCTCTAATCTTTCTTCAACAATTTCCTTCTTATTTCCTTTGATTTTGACAAAGTGCAAATTGGAATAGAAGGTTTTCACTATAGAGGAGCTATATGATAGATCAATCTGAAGCCACCTCTGGTAGTGTTGTAAAAACCCATATAGATTAAAACTAAGATTATCTCTTAAGTAGGCAAAATCTACATATACTACTGGACATAGGCCGAGAAAAAAAGAGATCCTTGCACCTCTTTTTCTTATCTGGTTGAAGAAGAGGCTTGGTATTGAAGTCTATTAGAGTTCTAGCTATCTCTTCCCCTATCAAGCTTTGAGATACTTCAGGCACACTCATTTGAGATGGAGCTTAAGGAGTTTTGCTAGGCCCATCTTCAATATTCTGCATAATTCCTTTGACTGCATTCCTCATAGTCTTATCTAAGCTATCACTCTTGGTAAAAGAACCAGGTGACGATGCACTTGCAGTATCTTTATCTTTGGATTTTGACAGGGTTGCAGTAGCTTTAGATATAAACCTGGTCTCCATAGGCTCTCTGATTATGACCCCTTTAGCTCGAGAAGGTCCTTTAAAGGGAGCATCTGCTACCTTGGGTCTAAATTTCCTTCGAGCTTTTTGAGTGGTAGACTTCTTTGAGGATGGAGTAACTTCTCCTTTCTTAGTATTGGCTTTCTTCATTCTCATTCTGGATTTTCTGATGGGTATCAAAGGGTTAGGTTTTATGAGAATATGAGAGATTTTTGGATTTAGATGAAGAAATGGTGAGGTTTTGAGTGGGTTTTGATCGCAAAAGAGAGTCAAAGATAAAGAGAAGGATTTGTATATGGAGAGAAAAAGGAGCGGTATTCGAATAATGAGCAGAGAATGAGTTTATTTTCCTTATATTTAGATTTAGGAGTATTCAGATAGTTACATGTGTATTTGAATAGTGTGGGAGTTATTTGGATACTTATGAAATTATTCGAATAATAGAAGAATAAATGTGCGTACCGGTATTCCGATAGTCCTGGTAGTATTCGAATATTCCTATCTCTGATGACTACAACTATTTGAATAATTGTCCAAGTATTCGAATAGTTTCTGTTGATATGTACTACCAATTATCTGAATAGAGAGTGTTGTATTCGGATACTTTTCCTTAGTTAGTGTATCCATATGTCTTATTTGAATAGTACACCAGTTATTCAGATAGTCCTCTGTCCCTTGTTCTTTGTTGTATTTGAATAATGACATATGTATTCGGATACACTTCATTCTGGTGGAATATCAAGAGTTTACTCTATTCAAATAGTGATTGCCATTATTCGAATAATTATTTTGCAGTTAGAATTAAAATTATCCAAATAGAGCTTTGGTTAATCGAATACCAGAAAAAAAAAATTTCTATTCAAATAGTATTCAGAGTCATCGATTAATTTGTCAAAAATAGTCACTGCCACTATTCAAATAGTTTGAGAAGTATTCAAATAGTAATTTGAATTGAAATCTTAGATATAATCTATTGCTATTCGAATAATAGATGCACTATTCAAATACTTTTATTGTGAATCTTGCCTTGGTATTCGAATAGTGATTCTGGTATTCGGATAGTTCTTTTTCAAGCTGTGAAGGAAAGTAGTACTATTTGGATACTCTGTTGATTATTAAAATAGTCCTTTTATAATTCTCTCATTTTGTATTCGGATAGCAGTAAGAGTATTCGAATAATGTGTCATATATTTTGTAAACTATATTGCTATTCTAATATTATTTCCATTATTCGAATAGTTCCTTTTGACAAAAGTATTTCAATATTCGAATAGCCCTTACAGTATTCCAATAGATATTTCAAGATTGAGTAATATAAAAATAGTCCTGCATTATTCGAATAGTTTCTTCACAATATCTTTGAGTAGCATCCGAATAGTGGTTCATGTATTCGAATACTATTCTTTTAAACACTTGAATGAGTATCCGGATACAATAATCATTATTCGAATTCTGAGATTCTTTCTCCAAGTTTCATCCGAAATAGATCATACTCTGTAATTAGAGTATTGACTCTATTTTCTTCGATTCCGGATGTGCCTTTGAGCGATCTCAAGAGTATCCCACATATCTTTGGCTATTGGTTGTGTGCATATTCAGAAATATTCCTTTTAAATTAGGGCACTCTGTATCAATAAAATAGCTTTACTGTTTATTATCACTAACCTCTTGTCATTTTTTTGAAAATCCTCTGGACTCTTTTTCATGACCCTATCTTCGATTTTCTTCATTGGGACATAGTCACTGTCTTATATTACATTCCATAGACCATATTCATTTGCCATCACAAACACTCTGAACTTAGCTTTCCATAATCAAAAATGTTTTCCAGTAAAACCAGGAGGTCTAGTGATAGAAGCTCCATCTAGAAGGATGTTCTCACCTATTGTTGCCATTTACTGGATCCTTCTCAAGCTGTTAGGCACTTTGGAGAAGACCTTACTTTGATACCAAATGAAAGAGGCAAGCTTCACCGAAAAGGGTGGTGAATTGGGTGATGTGATAAATTTTTCAGTTGATGCAGTAATATGAAAATAACATTAGATATAGTAGAGTTGAGAAGATTAGCACACGAAACGTTATACTAGTTCAGCCTAAACCTCAGGCCTACATTCAATCCTTAAAGATCAAGGCCTACTGAGATTTTCACTATTCTTCTAAGATTCAGTGGGATCTCAGAAAGGCGCAAAACAACAATCATCCTTGAATGGGCTATGAGAAGAAATATTCTAACACTTAGAAATTTCTCTCCCCTTTACGACAAGTCTTACGGACAGAAAAACAAACCTTTGAGCTTTCTCTCTCGCCTATGTATATAAGTTTTATGAGCATCAATGTAGCCCCCTCCGTAATTATATCCGAAATACGAGATTAAAATGAAATAGAGACCAATAATAATCAAATAACATTTACTAACCCATCACATGATGGGGTTTTTAAAAATACCTTTCGAAATGTTTTATAAACTTGGTCTTATATTCAAATTTCGAATACAATTACTACACGAAGATAAATCACATTCATATAAATATCAGAGTGCACAATATAATCATCTCGGCAATCTCGGGTACATACCTTCGCTAAAGATATACAGGGCATAATTGCCCATTACAATTCTTCAAATCATTCATACATGTTCCACATAATCAAGCAAAGCAATAACTTGCAACAGCACATTAATACAGTTATCAGAGCATGCAGGAGAGATAAGTTCCCAACCTCCAGTTTTTTCTCCTTGATTTACGTGCCAACAACTCAGGGCTTCACATTCAATCCTACAATGTCAAATGTACTATTTAGATACTTTCATAGTGTTTCTGGGGGTTTTATGAAGCTATATTGAAAAATTACTAAAATACCCCCGGGGACCCGGCTTGGCCCCGTCAGAGGCCGTACTCGGTCCGGCTGTACTTTTCTTGAAATTTTGACATGGGCTATTCTGACATATTTTTGCCCAAGGAATCCATTTCCGGACTCGGAATTATCAAATTTAATGTAAATTTACAAATTTACCCTTGGTAACCTCACTTTAAGGGTTTTAGGGGCGTTTTCGTAATTATGCTTTTTCGGCCTTTTCCGAAAAAGTGACCAACTGTAACCCCACCTAATTTTCGGTCCTGAACTCAATGGAAATATCAAATCATTGAAAATCCAACTCTAAGGCCAATTTATAGCCATAACCGAAATATACAAGTACTCCGGGGAAAATTAGGGTTTTTCGGTTTCGGCTCCGTAAACGTGTTTCTTTATACTCCTAACCACTTTATTAACCATTACATTGGGTTAGAACTACCATTTAGTATCAATTTGGGGAGCATAACACCCAGGCCAACCCATTTTCCAAATTTACAAACAAAGACAATCTGGTGAAATTTCACCGATTAAATTAACCATATCAGCCAGAACAATCAAAGATTGAAGTTTCGGAGGTTACCTTAAGCTCCTTCTGGCTTATCCTTCTTATGGCTGAACCCTAGCCTCTTTAAACAATGAAATTCCTTGCTTCAAGACCTTAATTCACATAGAGGAATAACTTAGGAGAAGGATTATACACGTTAGGTACGAATTCACCGAAGAAATCAACCTACCTTGTGAGATTTCTCCTCTCTTTCTCTCTCTAAAAGCTCTCAAACTTTCTCTCTCTCTCAGCTTTTGGTTCAGCACAAAAATGAGAGCTGAAGATGATGAGAAAATGTTTTAATTTCCATGCTGATGTCATCTTTTATTTTGATGATGTCATAATTCCCATTTTCGGATTTTCTGGCAGATTTTCTGCCCAAACTTTGAAAATCATAACTAATTCTAGAAACCTCAAAATGAGGTGATTCCAAAGCCAAATGAAAGATATTTAAGTCATCTTCATAGGAAAAATATTGGCCATTACTAAAATCACCACAAAATTCCAGAATTACATAAAACTCATCACTGCCCCAAAACAGAGTTCAGTTTCCATCCCAAACTTTGAACAGTCATATCTCCTAGTTCACAAAAGAAAATGGCACAAATTATATGTCCATTTTGAAGCTTGAGATGTGAACTATAAGAGTGGAACGTTTCAGAATTTTTAGACACCATTTGGTCATTCAAAATGTTCACACAAACTGACTGCCCAGAATAGAGTTTCACTGGACAGAATTTCAGATTTTGCATCTTTGCTTTTATTGGTTCCATTTTCATACCAAACATCATTCCCACATAAATTTTCACAAGGAATCCATTGGAAACACCAAATCAATCAAATTCACATCACATTGACTTGTTTTCACAACAATCTCAACATGTCAACACAATTCACATTCAATTCTTCCCTCTATTCTAAGTCAATTTGGATGTTAATCCACAATTAAACTCAAATACAGGGTTTCAGCACTACTCACAACACACATGAATCACATTCGAGTGCCAAATCACATCATATTCTCCAAGAGGGTTATTTATCACTAACCACATCTACTTTTAAAGTCATTAACCTTTAATCACAATTTGGGATCTTGCTAAACCAGGGCTTAGCAATCCACTAATCTCAGGCTTATTCTCTAACCTCGAGTCTCAAAATTTGAGGTATTACAATCAACGTTCTCTCCTGGTTACACCTCTATAAGTCTTACGAGCAGCAACGTTCTCTAATGCTTGTACCTTATAAGTTTTATGAGTAGAAAGTCTTACTAGGAACTCTCTCAACTGCTTTTCTTGTAAGGATATCTACCTTATCAAGGTCCCTATACCTTGAGATCAAATGAAAATAGAATTTGAAGTGTATACAGACTCTCTTACAGAGTAAATATAATAAACATTGAAGTACAATATGAATATAGAGAAAATATGAGTAACAAAGATTGTGAATTTGCTTGTGTATTCTTGTTCTAAGTTCTCATTATTGATGGTCTCTAAAACTCTTTATTTATAGTCAATTGATTTTGTTCATTGAATAATAGTCATTGTGGAATATAGCATTTTATTGTGGAACAGCATGCATCCGTTTGAAATATTTGAACAAGATATCATGGTAGGTACGTGCTTAATTGGTCATAATGATTCTGTCTGCCACTATTTGACTTCTTTTGTGTATTTCTAATTCAAATGATCGATCTCCTATTTTACACTTGAAGTATATATTAAATGATGTCAAATAATAATAACAAATAAAAATAGAATAAGTAAATAACATTAAACCATGTTCAGATTGATCGCTATAAGTTTTGGTTTCTGATAGAGTATCACTCAAGTGTACTAAGGTCTCACTCGAGTGCAACATCACAATTTCTCTTCTACTTCAGCTTTTCAGTTGCACTTCCATGCAAGAAACAAGAGTGCATTTTATCACTTATAAGTGATATGGGTCCTCACTCGAGTGCTTCTCGTCTTACTCGAGTGTACCTGTATTTTGCACTATAAACCCACGTCTCTGGATAACACTCACATCCTATTTTTTAAGAGTGTGATTTTGTACTTGCAAGTGATGTGGACCCTCACTCGAGTTCACTGATCCTCACTCGAGTGTATCACTATATTCTTGTATTAAGTACTCTTTCACTTCAGCACTTATATCGGGAATGGAGAGAGTTAGATTTCTCACTCGCGGGTGCTGAGCAATCACTCAGGTGTAATTGCTCTTCCATATTTTAGCTGACTCTCAAGCAAGTACTTTCTATACTTCACTCGCTTTGACTCAAGTGCACTTTTCCCTTTAAGTTTTCCTTACTCTCGGGTGAACACTTCCTATATCACACTTTACAGGACTTGAGTAAACTTGAGGCTATCACTCAAGTATTGAGTCCATGCTGGAGTGCAATGATCATTTCTTGTCTCTGACATTGCTCTTTGTCAAACACTTGCATGAGTGTGTCTTTTTGCTTGAGTGCAAATCACATCATCACTTGAGTGCTGAGTCTGTCACTCGAGTTGTCTTGGTATTTTTAGCTAAAGTTTGCTTTTGTCAAACACTTTTAGTTCCACACACGTTGTGCTCGAGTGCAAAAGTGCTTATTACTCGAGTGCTAGCTATTAAATATGAATAGTTTTGATGATGTCAAGTATTAAGAGCAAAAAGTTTGTATGATATACTTATTTCCTACATTGACTAACTACTATATTTAATGTTGTATATGTTGTAGGTTAGTCATAAACCCAATGATGGGTTGATGTTATAATGCCTCATATGTGGAGAATGATCATCAAGAAGAAAATCAAGAGACAAGGGATTGAAGAAAGAAGGCATTGCAAAAACTAATGGGAATATCAAGCAAAGATTGAAGAAGATTGAAGATATTAAAAAAGACACCAAGTTATGAAGAATGATCATTAAGAAGAAAAAAAAGAAGAAAGAAATCGAAGAAAGAAGAAGAAAGATTGAAAAAGGAAGAACTTGCAAGATCACATGACAATATCAAGATCCAAGCTATTAGAAGTGATATCAGAGGTTTCTATAGTTAAACGGAAGTTGGAATGGGTCAATATGAAGCTAAAATGATGTATACCAAAGTTATGGTGCCTCCAGGGATGATTACTCGAGTAATCACTTGAGTAATAGGGCACAACCTCATTTTGGAGGTGATTACTCAAGTGGCTACTCGAGTGATCTGCAGAGTTACTTGAAGATTACTCGAGTGACCACTTGAGTAATGACACTTTGTTTTTCACGCGCCAGGATAGAGGTTCAGTATTTTGTATACATCTCTCTAACAACATGTCGAATTTATCTACAACTGGTGGCATATGAAACTAGACTCTAACACGAACTATTGACATCAAGATCACATTAAAAGGAGTTAAGATGAGAGAGATATGACCTGTTGAAGTTGACACATGAATAGTGTCTTGTACGAGAACAAGGTTCGGTATTTTGTACATAACTCTCAAAATACATATCGGATTGAGACAAAACTAATGCCATATGAAGGTAGACTCAAAGAGATTTCTAAGGATATATAATTTGTCACATTTCAAGTTATATACTAAGATCTATGCCTTTTGGAAGTTGATGCTCGTGATTTCAGACTTTGTCTAAATGCAGAAGATATTCTTTGGATCATAACTTTCTGTACAAAATGAGTTTGGAGGTGATTCTTGTTGCATTGGAATATAGATGATGAGGGCTTTCTGATGATATATAATTTTCCATGTTTCGAATCAAAATCAAGAAATCACTTGAAGGGCTTACTAGAGTAATATGTAGAATTATTTGAAATCTACTTGAGGGACCACTCGAGTAAGGTGTGAAGAAAAGCGAAGGCCACTCGAGTAACCAGATTACCAGAGTTAGCACCCGAGTAATCTGCGGAGTTATTTGAAGCATCACTCTAGGGACCACTTGAGTAATGCAGTTAAAAATGCTCTCGGCCAAGATTTGAATGATATCACTCGAGGGACCACTCGAGTAATCTGCAAAGTTATTTAAGAGCTTACTCGAGGGATTACTCAAGTAACCAGAGAAGAATTCTTCCAGTTGCTCTCGGCTAAGAAATGACTCATATCACTCGAGGGACTACTCGAGTAACCAGATATGATAAAGTAACATTACTTTAGGGATCAGTCGAGTAATGAAGTTAGAAATGCTCTCAGCCAGATTTTGAATGGGATTACTCGAGGGCTCACTCGAGTAATGACTAAGGCTTACTCGAGTGACCACTCGAGTAATGCTTCCCAGGAATACACAACAACGTTATGAAAATTTTGAAAATCATGGGATTAATTATGTAACTCACTCTTCTTGCTTCCAATCATTCTTACACTTCATTATATTAGTGTTTAATGTATTTCTCCAGGAATACAATGAAGAGATGATATGAAGAGACAAAAGTTGACTTTACGGAAGCAGAGCATTCACCAACCACAATGGCTAGTTTTCAAAATTGAAGAATAGTCAAACGAAGCTATGCCACTCTAATGGATAGGTTGAAATACTTCCAACGGCTATCACAACTCATTTATAAATATGGGAACATTCAACGAAGAACAACACCAACGAGAAACATGCAAAGATCATGAATCATCTACTCAGACCTAACTACTCTGTGTTCTTATCCATTTTCTATATCATGTATATTTAAGAGAGAGATTATTTTCATTTTGCTTTAGTATTCATCTATTCACTTCTAAGAGAGAAGATTGACTGTAATCTTTCATCATCAAAGTTGTATCCTTACAAGGTGTGTAAGGGAGAGTAACTTGGTTGTAACCTTACGGTATGTAAGGGGTAGTAACTCGGTGAGAGATTTGTAAACAGCTTCGCAAGTGCCCAGTTAAACTTGTGGGTTGTAAAGGCTTTTCTTGTGCCTGGATTAAACAAGAAGATAGTGGATTTGAAAATCTCAGGAGGAGCCTGAGGACTGGACGTAGTCTATTGCAGATTGGACCGAACTAGGATAAATCACAGTTTGCACACTCTCTTCCTTAAACTCTTATATTTCCATCATATATTAACTGTTGATTTATGATTCATTACTTTCATGTTTATTGCTTCCTCTAAGATGCAAAATGATTTTCAAAGTTCTTAAGATTTTTATCTTACACCCAATTCACCCCCTCTTATGTGTCAGCCGGTTCTAACATTTGGTATCAGAGCTGGACTCTTGTTTAAAGGACTTAA
The DNA here is from genome assembly GCA_963242795.1 of Inga leiocalycina. Taxonomy (NCBI): domain Eukaryota; kingdom Viridiplantae; phylum Streptophyta; class Magnoliopsida; order Fabales; family Fabaceae; genus Inga; species Inga leiocalycina. The sequence goes on from OY725332.1 coordinate 31,259,943, forward strand.
CCGACTCAAGAGCTTATAATGGCTGATTTTGGGTGTTATATGCTTTCTGAAGGTTTTGATTATATAATTCCACCTATGTTGAAAGCTAGAATGACTAGTTTTATAAAAGCATTTGATTTTGATATGTGCAATGTTTTTACAAATGTCCTTGATTTCAAACTGAGAAAGAATTGGACAGAAAGAGAAATGAAAATGTTTTTGTTGAACATTAGAGCAATGAAAATTTTGTATAGTGCTTTAACCGAAAATGATTTTGAGAAAATTAGATTTTGCTCTACTACTATAGATATTTGGGATGCTCTTGATTCTATTTATACTTCTAACAATTGTGTTGAAGTTGAAAGCGTTGACAGTTCATGTGAAACTATAAGTTGCATATCTACGGTGCATGAACAATTGGAAGTTAATGATGAAAAAGGAGAAATCATAGAACACTTTTATGATCCTTTCAATATAGAAGAACAAGATGAAGATGATTCCTAAGAAGAGCTCGTTACTGATGAATTTGATGGATCATCCTCTAGAGCTCAAGATGCACATATGGTAAACAATTCCAATTCTTCTAGAGTTATTTTGAAAGCTGATTTTCAAAGTTTGCATAAAATTGTTTCTCAACCAAGTATTGATTATATTCTAAAAAGAAAAAATGTTTTCAATCATGCTGGAAAGTTTATTGGAAATAAAGAATGTAAAAATGAAATTTATTCAGGCTTTTACTCTCTTGACCGACACAATACTTGCATAAAATCACATAATGCATATCATTATATTATTTGCAATTATTGTGGTAGATCAGGTCATATATCTCACATATGCTATATTAGGAGAAATTCTAATGTGAGAAATAAATTTGTTTGGATTCCTAAAACACAAGTGAGTTCAAATGCTAATGTTCAAGGACCCAAAGAAAAGTGGGTACCAAAATGTCCATCTGGTGTTTCATGTGTGGAGATTGATTCTAGAAGGAATGGGAACTAAGAAAATGAAGAAGATTCTAAGAGTTCCTAATGTATCTAAATGGAGATTCACATCAATTAGGAGAACTCTCGGATGTTGCTAGAACTACAAAGTTTAACCACAAAGAAAGGCAATGGAGAAAAGGAGTACGTTCCACCTCAAGAATGAACTACCATAAAATACCGTTCAACTATCTTGAGGAGAACAAGAAAAAGAGGATCTTTCAAGCATCAAATAAAAGACTCCTGGAGTCTATATATTTTGAGAGAAGGTTGCCATCACCCAAAGCAAGATATTCAAAGTATCAACATCATAGAAAGATGTAATGGGTAAGCAAAAGCAATCCTCCTATCTAAGGCAAAGGTATATAATGATAAATCCTCCTATGCTATTGTCTATAATATTTATTGAGGTTTTATATTTTGGAACCTTAGGAATGAGCATCGCGAATGATTTTGAAATTATGATTTTGCATCCCTTAAAAAGCCACTTAATAGATTTATTTATAAAGGGATTGCAATGCTCAATAGGTTAATTCTTTATGCATCTATAATGATTTGAAAAGAAAATATTCTTAGAGCATGTGAATTCTATCTTGATTCCTACAAGCTAACAAGAAATAGATCCAAGTAAGGTTGGATACCATGAAGAAAAAGAAATTTATACAGTTTTGTAGGATAAGTAAAAGCCTCTCTCAAGACTATAGCCACATGAAAACAAATTCATATATTGATTATGCTGAATTATGGAGTTTGGATTTTGGTGCTGATTGTGCAAAGGAGAAAAACCAATGCCACCAAAATCAAGCAAGTTGTCGCAAGGATAATAGGAACTACGGTGATATTTAATCCTTACTCTATATTATAATTATATGAATTATTTATTTTAAGTAATAAGTATTTGTCCATTATTCCATTCATTTAGCAATCAATTCTTCTTGATTGTTAAATTGTTTACAGATTGCTGAGTGAACGAAAAGTGAAATTGTGCATAGTTTTTCTATCGATTTATGTTTTGAAGTGCACAATCCCAAAATGTGTTTTGGTTTCAACTCATCCTGTTTTAAAAGTGCATACACATGGTTTGAAAATTTTTCATATTTTTTTTGCATTTAAATCAGTTTCAAAATTGGAAGTTAATATTTATGTATACTGAAAGTGAAAAATGCTTTAAATCCATCCACTAGAGTTTTCCTCATCATTCACATATTGTCTTTTGATCTTAAACCTGTTACTGCTTGAACTCCTCAATCGTTATTTTCTAACAAGTTAGACCTTATGTCTAACAAGTTAACTATCTATATGAGTTTCAAGTGTATTCCCTAGAAAATAATTCTATATGTGAAAGCCTTGTGCCTAATGTAATATCCCAATTCGGGATTAAGGGCTAATGACTTTGAGATTAATTGTAATTGTGTAATTAAACACTTTTGGAATTAATGTGATGTGAATTTGGGATACATGTGTGTGGTATTTAAGATCAAGGGTTGAGATTCTTTGACCATGGGTCGGAATCCGGTGTATGAAGTCTATGTGAGCTCATAGAGGAGTGATTAAGATATTGACATGTGGCATAGTATGGACCATAGGATGTGGCACAAGAGGACAAATAATCACTTTTCTCTCTCTTTTCTCTCTTATTCGATTGAGGGAGGGAGTATGGACCAAAAAGAAGCTTCATCATCATCATTCCTATCTCTCATTTTTTCTCTCTTTCTCCTCCATTTCCAGTGACTTTGAGTAAGGGAAGAGGAAGAAGAAAAGCTTGAATCTCGGTGAGTTATGATCCTCTTAAGCTCAAATCCTCTTCTCTAATGTTGTTTACCTCATTGAGAGCTTCATTGTGGTGATTTCAGAATTTTAAATAGCAGTGATTTGGGTGTTGATTCGAAATTGAAAGTTGAAGAATCAAGATTCTGGTTTTGGAAAAGTAAAAAGGTAGGCATTTAGTGCATTTAGTGCATTTTGATGTATTATTTGTGATTTTTGGATAACTTTAGGAAAATCTGGAAATTTGCCCTAGTTATGCCAAAAGTTGAATATATGAGTTTCATTGTGTTTGATGTTGGAAATGGTCCATTGTGAAGATATTTGAGTATTGGATTTAGTTTGGAATGTTGGAAATGTGTTAAGAGAAATTGGGATATTGTGTGTCATAGAGACCCAAAGGTATATATTGTGGTTAAAAGGGTTTTTGGGGTGTGAGAGGTTACCAATGTTTTACCTAGTTAGTGCTAAGTGTGTATGAGCTTTTGGTAGAGTTTGGGAACCATTGGGTATGAATTTGACCATCTGTTGTTTTCTGCGTTTCTGGTCTCAGATGCACTACACTCGAGTAGGGGAAGATCATGCTTGAGTGCTGTGTGCATTTTCCCTTTTCTGCTTTGAGTTTTGTTTGGGTTCTTTGAACGAGGCTCGAGTGTACTTATTTGTTCTCGAGTGAGGGAAAATCATGCTCGAGTGAGCTTGGGCTTGCTCGAGTGATGGTGTGAACCCAGAGTTGGGGTTGCTCTCGGATCCTCACTGCTGGTTGATGCCAAGAGTGTGCACTGACACTCGCAAGCACAGTCGTCTCACCCAAGTGCTGGGGAGTCATGCTCGAGTGAGCTTGTCCCTCTGATGGTTGCATGTGCTCTCGAGTTGTCACACGTGGTGTTGTACTTTCGGGGACTCGAGCAGATTTGGAGTCATCACCCGAGTGTAAAGCTTGGTGCTTGAGTGATGTGAGCACTTCCTGGCCATGAAGGTTGCTCACTGTCAAGCACTCACAAGTGAGAGTCATTCTCACTCAAGCATGAGTCGCTTATTACTCGAGTGAGGTCATCTTCACTCTAGTGATCCAGCCTAAAATTACTGTTTTGCCTTCCAAAAAGGGGTCTTTAGGGTAGCTTCTTCCAACCCTTTAGGCATATGGCCTCTATTAGTCACCTAAAGAGTCCTAAATGATAACCAACTAAGTGTATTATGAAATTACAAATTTGGAAAATAGTTTGACCGGTTGTCCCTGTAACACCCCACCGCCGTCTCACCCCACCGGGCCATAACGGTTGGTGCCCTCTCCCACCACGCGGTGCGGAGCAGGATGGGTCAAGTCCGTTAGACCCACTACTCACAAGAGTCCCTCGCTCCCCAAGCGAGATTTTTCGCCTCCGTGGGAATCGAAGCCACTACCTGGGGGTAAGTAGCGCCTCAATGCATTCCCACTACCACTTGAGCTACTAGCTCAAGTGGTAGTGGGAATGCATTGAGGCGCTACTTACCCCCAGGTAGTGGCTTCGATTCCCACGGAGGCGAAAAATCTCGCTTGGGGAGCGAGGGACTCTTGTGAGTAGTGGGTCTAACGGACTTGACCCATCCTGCTCCGCACCGCGTGGTGGGAGAGGGCACCAACCGTTGTGGCCCGGTGGGGTGAGACAGCGGTGGGGTGTTACAGTCCCTAATTTGGTATAGGATTTGATATCTGTCGCTATTGTGAGACCATGGTACCAAAGCCAGTCAGGAAAGATACAGGTAGTGACTCTTTCTTTATACCTTATGTAATACATTGTACATGTGCTATATCATTGGTTTATGATGGATTTAAATGCTGTAAGATTTGTGAAATTGTGAAAGCACCGCTATACCAATAGTCTCTGAGTCGCTAACAACGGTTCGGGTACGAGCTGTATGCCTTCTCGGCTGTAAAAGGGGATGAGGTTAGGGTGTGATATATGTGATTATGTGGACCAAAAGGCTAATTGTGACCCGAAAGGCTATTTGTGAAGGCCGATGGGCCAATTGTGAAAGCCGAAAGGCTATATGTGAGCCGTAAGGCTATTCGTATGCACTGCTATACCAACAGTCCCTGAGTCGCTAACAACGGTTCGGGTTTAGACAATGTGCCTTCTCGACGGTAAAAGGGGATGAGGATGGAGGTAATTGTGTGTTGCTGAAATGTGATGATTTGTTTACATGTTATGTGATTACATGTGGTATGAATGATTTGATACTATTGGAATTCTTTAGAATCTCACTCTTTCCAAATGACTAACCTTTTTACTCAGGGCGAGTGGCTCGAAAGGGAAGCGGACAACCAGGAGTAGTTAGGATTACTCTGAAACTTTAGTGGTTATTGGTTATCTATTTTGGTTTGGGATTACCATTTGTGTATAAGATGTAAATGATAACTTTTGGATATGTAATCCCCATTTTGGGAACTTTAAACCCATATTATATATGTAAGTAACCCAGGGTTTATCGGGATTTTAGTTTTGCACTCTGATATTTATTATGTGATTTAATTTCTCAAGTAATTATATTCGAATGTGAATGTGAGACCAGGAATAATTACGTTTTGAACTGATTTTTGAAATACCCCATCTCTTGGATGAGGGATTATAAATTGTTATTTTATCTTATTGGTCTCTATTTCACTTAAATTTCGTAATCTGGATGTAATTATGATGAGGGGGGTTACACCTAATGCATAAATCTTTGATTGGCCAAGTTATTCCAAACATTATGAATGTTCATTAGTGTATTGAATATTAATACATTAACCATTATTATGGAATAACTTACTTGGATAATACTCTAATGTTAGTGCAAGCGTTTCACCTAAGAGGGGGGTGAATTGGATGAAACCAGAAATTTCGTTGCGTATAAGAAAATTGACAGAATATTTAAAGCAGTTAAAAGTAAGGAGAAATATCATCAAAGTGTACACTAGGAGTTATACTAGTTCGGTTACAACTACTTTGACCTACGTCCAGTCCTCATAGCGTCTTTAAGAGTTTAACTATTCTCTCTAAGATTTAGTGGGTTCTTGGCACCTCAGTACAGAGCAAGTTCCTTCACTTGGACACTTGCTCCCCCTTACACGTTGCAATCAAATCCCCAACTCAAGGTTCCACAACCTTAAGTTGTCTCAATAACAAATATTGAGTTTGTAATGAAAAACTCTCTCACAGAGCAAATATATATAATCACTGAAGTACAATGAATGAGTATAAGAGAACAAAGCACTAAGTGTATTAATCGATGTGTGTTCTTAGTTCTTGTGTCTTGTTTTCTTCTCTTTGAATGCTCCATATATATAGATGATTGATAATGTCAGTTGGAAGCAATTCAAACTTGTCCGTTAGAGTCACGCAGCAACGGTTGACTGTTCTTTGAATTTGAAAACTATCCGTTTGTGGTAGGTAGCGGTTGGTGAACGTTCGGACACTTTATTTGACTTTGCTCTTCTTGCATGATCTCTTCATCGTTTCTCTGCAAATATACTTAGGATACTAATGCAATGAAGGGTTAATGATATAGATAATAATTTAATAAACATTCAATCAAAAAAAAATAAAGGACTACCTTACTCGAGTGGCTACTCGAGTGATCAAGTTTGTTACTCGAGTGGTCCCTCGAGTAAACTTGTCTAAAATATGGCAGTGAGCAAATTAACATTTTAAATCAGATATCACTCGGGTAAGACCTGGAGTTATATATTACAAACCTTGAGAATTCCTAATTACTCGAGTGACTATGTCTTTACCTTTACAGATTACTCGGGTGATTACTGTGGTAAACTGCTTACTCGAGTGGCTTTCAAATAACCTGGCAGATTACTCGATTACACCCTCGAGTAATGGCATCAAATTCTTGGCTAAGAGTTTACTGTCTGGTTACTCGAGTGGCTACTCGAGTGGTACTTCAAATAACTCTGCAGATTACTCGGGTGCTCCCTCAAGTAATGCTATTTTCATACTGGTTACTCAGTGGCTACTCGAGTGATATGCTGTATTTCTTGGCCGAGAGTCACTGGAAGATTTTTGACCTGGTTACTTGAGTGGCTACTTGAGTGATGCCTATTAAAATCTTGTTACTCGAGTGGCTACTCGAGTAATAACTTTGCAGATTACTCGAGTGGTCCCTCGAGTAACTTTATCCAAATTTTGGCAGTGCCTCACTGGATGAAATTCTCTTTGCTTACTTGAGTGGCTACTCGAGTAATAGCTTCTCTTACCCGAGTGGCTACTCGAGTAAGCCTTTACAAAGTTTGTTGATTACTTCCAGTGCTTACTTTAAGTGATGCTTTGCCACTTTGTTCAAATCCATTTATTTGTTATTAAATCCTTTCATATTATTGATCCAATCTTTTTTATCATCAAAACATATGGGATCTAACATCTTGTACTCTAGTCATTTGGACTAATGAGTATGTGCTTCATCAGTCATAAATTCTTGTACTCATTTCATTGCTCAAACACATTCACCATTGATAAAATCTATCTTTGAGTAAACAGTGTCATATATTTGAATTCTTGAGTTGAATATCCCTATTCTTCAAAACACAACTCTAAGAGTCAAGTTTATCTCTTGGTCAATAGCAAAGTCATTGTGTTTATATACATCCTTGAAGCTAAGCCTTTTTTTGGCTAATTCATTTTCAATATGACTTTTGCTATTGGGAAAATTCTCAAACATGTTAAACTCCAATGTCTAACATGTTATCTTAGTTGTTCTCTTAAAAGGAAGCTTTCTGGTATATGTATATTTAAACTGGTGACTTCCACCATTTTCAACATGAACATTGATTATAAACATATTTCAAAGATGAGTTTTGCATATATTCAAAATCTCAATTTTACAATGCATTGTTATGATTTGAAAGTACATATGAGATTTGAATCAATTTGCATATTTCATTATCATTCTTGAAAAACTTGATGAAAACTTTTATGGATATATCTACTACTTTCTTTTGATCTCACTTACATGCCTTGCATGAAAATCTTATCAATGACATATTTTTTAAAATGTATTTTCAAATTATCATTGATCTTTGAAATCATCATTCTTGGTATCATTTGTTCATTGCCCTTTATGATTCAATTGCTTGAATTTATTTAATTGGGTAAAATTATATTCGGGTATTTGTTGATTATTGTACTCTTTGCTCAAATATCATATGATTTAGTTGTATAAGAGCATAAGAGTTATAATATTTGATACTGTATGGACCCAAGAGAATGTTGGGTACCAAAGAGCATATACTTTTGTAGGAATTAATCAAAATGCTCTACTTTTGGATACAAAGATTAGAGGCTAATAGAGGAGGAGTGACTAACAATATTGCAATGTGAGCAAAAGCAAAATCTGTGGTATCACTCAAGTGACACCACATCACTAGCAAGTAACTAGCTAGTGATGCAGCTAAAGAAAGAGAAAGAGGAGGAAAATCTCTTAGGTAAATCTAGACGAGATTCATCTCAAAGCAACTTAAGGCCAAGAACAAGTTTAGCAAAATGAATCTTTGTTGCCTACCCACCTTCCTTATCATTCCAAGGTGATCAGACCTTTTCACTATGATATGGACCCAACAGAGATGTTCAGAGGAAGATGCTAAGATACACAGAATTATCAAGCTTAGTGAGCCTGTAACATCCCAATTTCTGATTAAGGGCTAATGATAATTATTGAGAATAATTATGTGGGTTATGGCAATAATAACTAATAAGCCATAATTATTGGAAATTGAAAGAGTGAAATTGTTGGGAATTAGTTAGTGATTAATAGAGAAATTAATTACTAGCTAAGAGAAAATGAGATGTGTGATTAAAATGATCAATGGCTAGGATTGATTGTGTAGTGGATCAAGGGGCATAATCATGTGTATGTGTGTGCATGTGAGCCCATGAGAGTTGGAATGAGATGGTGACAAGTGGCATGTGGTGAGCCCTTGGATGAGACAAGAGACACATCACCATCATCTCCATCTCCTCTCTTCTCTCTCTCTCTCGTTTTCTCTCTCTTCTCTTCCTTCCTCCATTTTCGCTGAAGGTGCTTGGGAAAGAGAAAGGAAAAATGGAATATTGAGGTAAGTAAATGGCCTCATTAGCTCAAACTCTCTTCTCTAATGTTAATCCTTGAGTTGAGAGCTTCATTGTGGTGGTTGTAGCTTCTCCATTGGTGGTGATTTGAGGATCACGAAAATATGAAGCTTGGAGAATCAAAGAGTGTCTTTGAGAAAGTGGATAAGGTATGTGAAACCAATCCTTCTATCTATGTTTCATGCCAAATGATTATGTTATGAATTTCTGGAATTATTGCCCTAATTTCGAAAATATGGGTAATGGGTAGTTTGGCATGATATGGCGTTGGAAATGTGGCAAGTGTTGCTGCGTTTTCCTGGAATCTGATAGATTCACTCGAGCAGACAGGGGTGTGCTCGAGTGAGGGATGAATGTTGCTCGAGTGAGGAAGAACCTGCTCGAGTGATATGTGAGTTTTCCCTTGTTTTGCTTCGAGTGCACCTGGGTTTTGTGTGCAATGCTCGAGCACATCGCTTTGTGCTCGAGTGAGGGAAGAACATGCTCGAGAGAGAGCATGGTCTGCTCGAGTGAGAGGTGTGTGCTCGCGGGTGTGAGTGGTGTGCTTGAAGTGATCCAGTGCTTGGAGAGCGTTGGGTGCTCTCGGGTTCTCACTTCCTGGATTTCTCTCGCGGGTGCTCGAGTGAGGCTTTTGGCCTTGTGCTCGGGTGAGGATCTGTGCTCGAGTGAGCCAGTTCCTGAAAATGAGAGTTGTGCTCTCGGGTGTTCACTCGCGGTCTCACTTTCTCTTGTGCTCGCGGGTATGGGCAGCGTGCTCGAGTGAGCCCCTTGTGCTTCGAGTGAGCTTGTGCTTCTGGAGTGGGTTTGTGCTCTCGGGCATGTGCTTTCTGTCTCACTTTCTCTTGTGCTCGGGTGTTGTCCGTACCAATGCTCGAGTGAGAGCATTTGTGCTCGAGTGATGTCCGTACTTGTGCTCGAGTGAGAGCTTCTGTGCTCGAGTGAGACAGTGGAAAATATCAAGTTTGAGTGTTCAAAAGGGGATCTTTGGGGATAGTCTTCCAACCCTTTAGAGCTATGGATTAAGGTGTTTGAGGGCACTTAAAGGACAATAATGATAACCAACCTGAATGTCTAAAAGTTAAGGAATTGGAAAAGGGATTAATCCTATGTCCTTGATCTTGGTTATAGGACTTGATGATTTCCTGAGCGTGAGCAGCCGGATCTGGAGCTTACGTGGAAAGAGGGTAGGGAACTTACCTCTCCTGCATGTATTGATAATTGTATTTGTGTATTGATGCATGTTATTGCTTTGCATGATTATGTGAAACATATGAGAATGATTGTAGCTCTGTTTCTATTATACTATGGCCATGAGTATGTTGTGTGAACATTGAGCATGCGGATATATCATGATGTGAACATGAGTTATTGTGATGCAAGCATGTCATGCATTAAATACTTATCTTGCGTGCATATTGGTATGTGTTTCCTACTGAGATTCCCCAGAATCTCACCCTCCCCTATCAACATTTTAGACAGGGAAGGAAGATTGAGGATGAAGCAAGCATCCAAGGACGAAGAGGACTCGTTTTGGGTGAGAGCTTAGTGTTGGTTATCAATACGTTATTGGGATTGTGTAATTGATTGTATGGATCAGTATTTGAGAATGTATTCGGATAAGTTGTGTAATCCCTATTGAATGAGTTGTATGGGCTATTATGCCTTATGAGAATTGAGCGAAGATATGACCCCGGAATTGTCGGGAATTTATATTGCGTACTCTGATAATTGTATAAATGTAATTTATCTTCGCATAGTAATTATATTCGGAGTGTAAATACGAGACCGGGTTTAAAATGATTTTGAAATGTAATTGTGAAAACCCCGTCTGGTTGATGGGTATATAATTGTTGTTTCGACTTATTGGTCTCTATTTCACGTTAATTGCATAATCCGGATATTAATTACGGCAGGGGGTTACATTTTGGTATCAGAGCTACAGTTCCTGGGAAGTATGGGAATTTGCTAGGATAGCTCTCTTAGATCTCTACCTTGGTGGTAGATGATGTTATGTGATAGTGATTATGTATACACATGTGTGATTGGTTATTGTGGACACAAGAGATTTGTGGAATGTGTGTATACATTGTTGGTTAGTCTTGAGTGACGAATCATTGTGTAATCGAAAGATATGGTGATTCGTCCGAGAATTTGAGGTGTAAACCCAGAGGTGGTTATAGTCAAACCATCATCTGATTTGAAGCTGAGGAAAAATGGTTTCCGAGGCGTGTGATATTGATGTTCTAGGTATCAGGACTAACCTAGATGTTGGGTATGTAACCCAAGGTGGTATGATGTTACATGTGGTAATGTCATACTGATCTTATATGTGTAAAGACCTTAAGACCTAGGGGACCGGTGTGCCTTAGGCTGGCCGAGATGTTTGAACTTGCATATAGGAGTATGGTGCTCCGTGGAAATGAGGGAAGTGATTTCCCGGTTCAACTGAGGTTGAAAGTTTGAAAGATGAGATGTGATCTAAGGATTAGACTCAATAGCTGGGTTGATTCTTAGGAACTGGATTTGACCTCAAGGGTATGTGGTACCAGGGTATGGTACTAGAAGTGAATTGAGATGTGTCTCAGGTATTCTGAGAGTGTTGGTTGTTAATCCAGCACAAGGAAAAAGTTATCTACAGAGGATTCGGATCGGAGAGTGCTATCTACGGGGACTTTTGATAGGAGAGGGCTACCTACGGTGAAATTCGATCGGAAAGGGCTACCTACGGTGAGATCCGATTGGAAAGGGCTACCTACGGAAAACTCTGACCGGAGGGGCTGACCAGTCAATGGACTGAGTGAAGCACCGAGTGCAGTAGCGTAGTGTGGAGCCACCATGACGATGAACCCTAGAGTGGAGCCACTGTGACGATGAACCCTAGAGTGCAGCCACCTTGATAATGAACCGTGGAGAGCAGTTGCCGTGACGTTGAATCGTAGAGCAGAGCCGTGAGAGCCCATATTCTTAACGATGAGTTGATTATGGCTTTCAATGATTCGAGATGAAACAGGCACGATTTGGTACAGATGTGAATGTTGTCAGTTGTAGTAGGAGATTCCTATGGGACTCCTGTTAAATCAACTTGACATTGTGAATGCACAGATGAGGAGAAAGACCTCAGAGTGCGCAGCGGAAGCGTGGGAATGTAATATGTTTGAAAATTGTGTTGAGCAATGGCTCGAGGTTGCTGTGAGAATGATATGATAACTATGGCTTCGGGAGGTAAAACTTCGGGGTCAAGTCGTATTGTAAAGAGAGGTCTTGAAGGATCTCAGTATGTGAAAAGAATTTGAGATGTTGAAGGTGAAGTGGTTAAGACGCCCGGTTCCAGCTTGTTACAATTGTGCATTGTGAGTCCTGGGTCGACGTAGTGTACCCAGCCTCTCCGCACCCGATTGGTGGGAGAGGGCACTAACCGTTGTGGCCCGGTGGGGTGAGACGGCGGTGGGGTGTGACGGCTATTTGTGAGTCTCTTACCTGCGGCCGCATAGGGTGATTCCTATGGCGGAGGACCGTGCCTTCGGGGCGGTAATTTACGGGGGACAGGCTATTTGTGAAGGCCGACGGGCCGTTTGTGAAAGCCGGTTAGCTGTATGAGCTATAAGGCTATTTGTATGCACTGCCACGCCAATAGTCCCTGAGTAGCTAACAACAGTTCGGGTAAGACTGTGTGTTTTCCCGGCGGAGAAAGGGGATGAGGGTGGAGTGTGATGTGGAAGCCGAAAGGCTATGTGTGAGCACCGCTACGCCAATAGTCCCTGAGTCGCTAGCAACGGTTCGGATTAGACTGTGTGTCTTTCCGGCGGTAAAAGGGGATGAGGGTAGGGTGTGATTGTGGATCTACTATTGTGAGCCTGAATGGCTATGTGTGCACTGCCACGTCGATAGTCCCTGAGTAGCTAACAACGGTTCAGGTTAAGACTGTGTGTCTTCCTGGCGGAGAAAGGGGATGAGAGTGGAGTGTGATTTGTGTATATTGTGACAACTGTGATTAAGCTGGGATTGAGGTGTGTTGTAGTAGAGCAGAGCTAGTTCAGCTGATGGCTAATTCGACTACATGTTTGGGGATTTTGTTGTGAGGGCAATTACCCCGGCATGGCCAGCCTGGCTAGCCACCACGTTGGTTGCACCGGTGTTGACCCAAGGCCGAAAGGCGGTGCGTAAAATTAGAGTCTGCAATGCGGGTTGTGGCGAATGTGACCTGTGTGAATTGTGTTAAGGTGCAATGCAGCGTGTGCAGGTCAGCGTGAGCCGTTTAGGGTTTGACGCTGGTCATCTCTAGCTCGGCCGTTGAACTGCCGTTGTAGTTGCTTTGGGTGGTGCAAGAGCATGAAAGTGGTGTTGGGAGATTGAGACTCTCAACCGGTCGCCTGGATAGAAGAGACTGAGATTCTAGGTGGACCATTACTGTCAGGTACTTTGGATAGAAGAGATTGAGATTCTGGAGTGACCTGAATCTGTGATATGTGTTGTGATGAGAATGCCGGAAGGGCAATGTGTATTTGTATAAGTGGCGAAAGCTACGTATTATTGTGTATACAGCCTTGGGTGCTGTCGTCTTGTGACAATCGTCACGCATCAATGTGAATCTGTCGAGAACATTGTGATTGAGACCCAAAAGTCCCGAATGGGTGAGGGTAATACCGTGGAATTTGATACGGTAATGTGATTGTTGCGAATACCCGAAAGTCTCGGTTACCACTAGTGGAATCATTGGTGGGTGTACGGGTGAGGGTAATGCTGTGAAAGTGGATACACAAGCACTTGTGCGGAAGCGGAATGTTTGTGTATACGGCTGAGGCTGTTGTTTGAAATGAGTTGGTGGTGTTTACTCCCGGAAGGAATCACTAGATTGAGTTGAGCAGGTTGGTGGCTTATGTCACCTAACTGCCGAGATCTTATGATATGGCTCATGAATTAGAGTCACCGGATACTGAGATGCGCTAGCCACTCATGAATGAGGAGGCCTTGCGATGATTGTGGTTGTATAGCAATCGTGATATGGGCCGATTGCAGGTTATGGCAACTAGGGTTGCATTTATGGTTTAAGATTCTTACAAGAATCAAGTTGAGACACTCCATTGTGTCCATTGTGTAGGTGGTCTAGAAGGGACCATCCAATGTGAAATGAATTGTGAAACGGAAGCTGTCGTGAAGAAGCGTCCGGAGTTTATGCCCTTAGTGGTGGAACAAATTTCGAGGACGAAATTTATTGAACGGAGGGAGAAATGTAACATCCCAATTTCTGATTAAGGGCTAATGATAATTATTGAGAATAATTATGTGGGTTATGGCAATAATAACTAATAAGCCATAATTATTGGAAATTGAAAGAGTGAAATTGTTGGGAATTAGTTAGTGATTAATAGAGAAATTAATTACTAGCTAAGAGAAAATGAGATGTGTGATTAAAATGATCAATGGCTAGGATTGATTGTGTAGTGGATCAAGGGGCATAATCATGTGTATGTGTGTGCATGTGAGCCCATGAGAGTTGGAATGAGATGGTGACAAGTGGCATGTGGTGAGCCCTTGGATGAGACAAGAGACACATCACCATCATCTCCATCTCCTCTCTTCTCTCTCTCTCTCGTTTTCTCTCTCTTCTCTTCCTTCCTCCATTTTCGCTGAAGGTGCTTGGGAAAGAGAAAGGAAAAATGGAATATTGAGGTAAGTAAATGGCCTCATTAGCTCAAACTCTCTTCTCTAATGTTAATCCTTGAGTTGAGAGCTTCATTGTGGTGGTTGTAGCTTCTCCATTGGTGGTGATTTGAGGATCACGAAAATATGAAGCTTGGAGAATCAAAGAGTGTCTTTGAGAAAGTGGATAAGGTATGTGAAACCAATCCTTCTATCTATGTTTCATGCCAAATGATTATGTTATGAATTTCTGGAATTATTGCCCTAATTTCGAAAATATGGGTAATGGGTAGTTTGGCATGATATGGCGTTGGAAATGTGGCAAGTGTTGCTGCGTTTTCCTGGAATCTGATAGATTCACTCGAGCAGACAGGGGTGTGCTCGAGTGAGGGATGAATGTTGCTCGAGTGAGGAAGAACCTGCTCGAGTGATATGTGAGTTTTCCCTTGTTTTGCTTCGAGTGCACCTGGGTTTTGTGTGCAATGCTCGAGCACATCGCTTTGTGCTCGAGTGAGGGAAGAACATGCTCGAGAGAGAGCATGGTCTGCTCGAGTGAGAGGTGTGTGCTCGCGGGTGTGAGTGGTGTGCTTGAAGTGATCCAGTGCTTGGAGAGCGTTGGGTGCTCTCGGGTTCTCACTTCCTGGATTTCTCTCGCGGGTGCTCGAGTGAGGCTTTTGGCCTTGTGCTCGGGTGAGGATCTGTGCTCGAGTGAGCCAGTTCCTGAAAATGAGAGTTGTGCTCTCGGGTGTTCACTCGCGGTCTCACTTTCTCTTGTGCTCGCGGGTATGGGCAGCGTGCTCGAGTGAGCCCCTTGTGCTTCGAGTGAGCTTGTGCTTCTGGAGTGGGTTTGTGCTCTCGGGCATGTGCTTTCTGTCTCACTTTCTCTTGTGCTCGGGTGTTGTCCGTACCAATGCTCGAGTGAGAGCATTTGTGCTCGAGTGATGTCCGTACTTGTGCTCGAGTGAGAGCTTCTGTGCTCGAGTGAGACAGTGGAAAATATCAAGTTTGAGTGTTCAAAAGGGGATCTTTGGGGATAGTCTTCCAACCCTTTAGAGCTATGGATTAAGGTGTTTGAGGGCACTTAAAGGGCAATAATGATAACCAACCTGAATGTCTAAAAGTTAAGGAATTGGAAAAGGGATTAATCCTATGTCCTTGATCTTGGTTATAGGACTTGATGATTTCCTGAGCGTGAGCAGCCGGATCTGGAGCTTACGTGGAAAGAGGGTAGGGAACTTACCTCTCCTGCATGTATTGATAATTGTATTTGTGTATTGATGCATGTTATTGCTTTGCATGATTATGTGAAACATATGAGAATGATTGTAGCTCTGTTTCTATTATACTATGGCCATGAGTATGTTGTGTGAACATTGAGCATGCGGATATATCATGATGTGAACATGAGTTATTGTGATGCAAGCATGTCATGCATTAAATACTTATCTTGCGTGCATATTGGTATGTGTTTCCTACTGAGATTCCCCAGAATCTCACCCTCCCCTATCAACATTTTAGACAGGGAAGGAAGATTGAGGATGAAGCAAGCATCCAAGGACGAAGAGGACTCGTTTTGGGTGAGAGCTTAGTGTTGGTTATCAATACGTTATTGGGATTGTGTAATTGATTGTATGGATCAGTATTTGAGAATGTATTCGGATAAGTTGTGTAATCCCTATTGAATGAGTTGTATGGGCTATTATGCCTTATGAGAATTGAGCGAAGATATGACCCCGGAATTGTCGGGAATTTATATTGCGTACTCTGATAATTGTATAAATGTAATTTATCTTCGCATAGTAATTATATTCGGAGTGTAAATACGAGACCGGGTTTAAAATGATTTTGAAATGTAATTGTGAAAACCCCGTCTGGTTGATGGGTATATAATTGTTGTTTCGACTTATTGGTCTCTATTTCACGTTAATTGCATAATCCGGATATTAATTACGGCAGGGGGTTACAGAGCCTATGGGGATTCTCAATTTCAATCTTAGCTCTATATGTGATCTTCATGGCATCATCTGATATACATACACTAGAGCTATGGTGAACAAGGCCAATAACTTCACTTACTTCATTAAGAAGAATTACCACATAATGGCCTATATTATAAGCAAAGAGGAGATGAATACGGAAAAGATCATGTCTGTCAGAGAACAAGAGGTATATATATACTTCATAGGACTTACTCCAAGTAATCTGCAATTACTTCAAGTAATCTGCAATTACTTCAAGTAGACCTTCAAGTAATCAGCAATTACTTCAAGTAGACCTTCAAGTTATCGGCAGTTACTTCAAGTAGACCTTTGTAACCCCCTCACCGTAATTACATCCGGATTACGAAATTTAAGTGAAATAGAGACCAATAGCAAATACTCTGCCCTGAGTCCTCGGTCATAGCAAATACTCTGCCCTGAGTCCTCGGTCTCTGCTCCGCTTGCAGTCGTGGGCAATCTCTGGAAAAATGTCCGGGTTGCTTACAATTAAAACAGGTTGTCTCACCCCGACAATTCTTGCCATAATGTGACTGATTACAGCGAGGACATTTCCTCTCAGTCACCCCTCTCTGAGGTTCACGATCTCTGGGCGGATAGGGCTTCTTACCACTGCCCCTATACGAAGATGACCCCAAACCCTTCCGCTTCTGAGGAGCACCGCCCTTATTGGACTCACTATAACCACCAGTAGACTTAGCCGGGTACAACTCCCTCAGATTACTCTCTGTGATCCGACATTCTTCAACGGCCTTGTTGAACTTAGAAAACTGATGAGTGGCGATTCTCTTTCTCATATCACGTCTCAAACCCCGAATAAGTAAGTCTGAGCTCAACTCTTCGTCATCCCTCTTCTGAAGATAAGAGGAGTATCGGGATAGGCGGGTGAACCGGGACAAATACTCGTCAAATGACTCCGTGTCCCCTTGCTTGATTTGTAGGAACTCGGTCTCCTTCTCAAGCCTCACCGACTTGGGAAAGTACTTCTCATCGAAGTGTTGTTGGAACACTTCCCAGGTCAATGCCATATTCTTGCTCTTCAGCGACAAAGCGATGTTCCGCCACCAGCGATCTGCGTCACCCTCAAGCTTGTACACCGCCAACTTGGCCTTCACTTCCGAGGGACATTCTAAGACTTCGAATATCTTCTCAAGGCGATTCAACCAGTCTTCAGCAGCCTGAGGATCAAACTTCCCTCTAAATGCTGGAGGTAGGTGTTTACAAAACCTAGAGACCCAAAACTGGAGATCTCTTTCCTCACTGACCGACTTTCCATGCGGCCTTGGATTTACTTCCGTACGAGGAGGTGATTCAAGCGATCGTGCTGACCCTTCAGCTGTATCTTCCAGTCTAGTCTCCTCTCGGGTTTCCCCTCGAGTCCCTTCTTGAGTAGACTGACCTCTACCCTCATTGTTATTTGCTTTCTCGGCTCGAAGCTCTTCTCTAAGCTCCGTAATCATATCCCTCTGATCCTTTATCAAGCCCATCAACTCTTGCATAGGATCCGGTGGATTGTCATCGACCAACTCCACATCGGGATTTACTTGTTGTCCTCTGGGGCGACCTTTCGTTGTTCTTTTCATTCTACAAAGAACTCACCCCATTAATCCAACAATTATAGTATACACATGTGTACAATTCTCAATTATCCACAATCATAACCCAAAGATGTGTATACAAACAAACATTCGCAGTTAGTCTTCTATTATTAAGTCCAAACTATGGGAGCTATCCTAGCCAATTTTACCCTTGCTAGGAACTGCAGCTCTGATACCAAAAATGTAACCCCCTCACCGTAATTACATCCGGATTATGAAATTTAAGTGAAATAGAGACCAATAGGATGAAATCACAATTTATAATCCCATATACAAGAGATGGGGTATTTCAAAATCTTTTCAAAACATATATATATTCGTGGTCTCACATTCACGTGCGGGTATAATTATCAAAGAAATCAGAGTACATAATAAATATCAAAGTGCGGAAACCAAAATCCCCGGCAAACCCCGGGTTACTTACATATATAACTTGGGTTCAAAGTTTCCCAACCAGGGAATTACATCACCAAAACATTCATTTACATTAGATGTACATCTTGCAATCCCAATTCCAAAACTATAATAACCAACTACCACTTAGATCTCGGAGTAAGCCTAACTACTCCTGGTTGTCCGCTTCCCTTTCGAACCACTCGCCCTGTCTGGAAAGATTAATCATTTGGGAGGGTGAGATTCTAAAGAATCCCCGTAGTAACAACTATTTCATACCACATGCAATCATATAATATGCAAACACATCATCTCATATCAGCAGCAACACAAACTCACTCCACCCTCATCCCCTTTTACCGCCGGGAAGGCATACGACCTTTACCCGAACCGTTGTTAGCGACTCAGGGACTGTTGGCGTGGCAGTGCATACAAATAGCCACACGGCTCACATATAGCCTTTCGGCTTTCACAATGGCCCGTCGGCCTTCACAAATATCACACCCTAACCTCATCCCCTTTTACCGCTGGGAAGGCATACGACCTTTACCCGAACCGTTGTTAGCGACTCAGGGACTATTGGTTTAGCGGTGCTACCACAACATCACATAACGCATATATGACACCCTAACCTCATCCCCTTTCACCGCCAGGAAGGCATACGACCTTCACCCGAACCGTTGTTAGCGACTCAGGGACTATTGGTTTAGCGGTGTTTCCACACAAAGTTTTCACAAAACTTGCAGCATACAAAATCCATTTAATCACAATGATATAGCACACATATCATACATCACATAAGGTATAAAGATAGAGTCACTACCTGTATCTTTCCTGACTGGCTCCGGCACCGTGGCCTCATGAGGGCGACAAATGTCAAATCCTATATCAATTAGGGACAACCAATCAATCTCTTTTCCATGTGTATATTTCAATAATACTCTAAGTTGGTTATCATTTAGGACTCTTTAGGTGACTAAAATAGGCCTAAACATATGCCTAAAGGGTTGGAAGAAACTACCCAAAAGACTCCTTACTCGAAGGCAAAACTTTGATTTTAGACAGTCTCACTCGAGCATAGATGCTCTCACTCGAGCACGCGTACGGACATCACTCGAGCACACGAGAAAGTGAGACTGCGAGTGAACACCCGAGAGCACAAAGAAACCCTCAGGGACCTACTCACTCGAGCACGCTGACCTCACTCGAGTACAAGGCTAGATGCCTCACTCAAGCACTCGCGAGAGAAATCCAGGAGGTGAGCACCCGAGAGCACCCAAAGCTCTCCAAGCACGAGATCACTCGAGCACAGCCATATGTGCTCGAGCACACACCTCACACCCGCGAGTGAGAAGGCTCACTCGAGCACCTTACTCGCGAGTGAGAACCCGAAAGCACAACTCCCACCTGAAGCACACTCTCACTCGAGCATGACCCCCAGTGCTCGGGTGAAACGGCTATGCCCGCGAGTGACAGAGCTCACTCTTGGCATCAGCCCACGAGTGAAAACCCGAAAGCACACCCTTCACTCTGGACTCACACCCTCACTCGAGCAGACCAAGCTCACTCGAGCAGGTTCCTCGCTCACTCGAGCACAAAGCGATGTGCTCGAGCAGCACTCGCAGAAAACCCAGGTGACTCGAAGCACAAAGGGAAAAACTTGCGCATCACTCGAGCACGTTCTTCCTCTGCTCGAGTGATGTGTATCAGAGACCAGAAACGCAGCCAAAAACCAGAAACACCAGATGGTCAAATTCTCCCCCAAAGGTTCCCAAACTCTTCCCAATGCTCATACACTCTAAGCACTAACAAGGGAACACAATGGCAACTCCAAAAACACTCCAAAACCCAATTTGACCACAATCAAACACTAAGGTCTCAATGACACATCATATCCAAATTCCCTTAATACCTTTTTAACATTCTAAATTACATCAAATGATCATATATCTCCAACTAAATCATTTCCAATCATCAATCATAACAAACTTGACATTTCCCAAAAATAGGCATATTTAGGGCAAAATTCCAGATTTTACCATACTTAGCAAAATATCACACATTATACTTCAAATTGCTCTAAATGCCTACCTCTTCACTTTGCTCAATCCAGTATCTTGATCCCTCAACTTTCAATTTCGCCCAAATCACAAATCACCACTTCTCAAGATTCTACAATCATCACAACGTAGCTCTCATTGATATGAACAATATCAGAGAAGAGGATTAGAGCAAAGGAGAATCATTTCCTTACCAAAGATCAAGCTTTTTCTTCTTCCTCTTCTTGCCTCAAGGTCGCCGGAATCAATGGAAGAGAGAGAGATGAGAAGGTAGAATGATGATGAAGAAGCACATCACCCCCCTTGCCCATGCCTCCAACCGAATAGGAGAGAGAGAAGAGAGGAAAAAGTGACTTTTGTCTTCTAGTGCCCTATCCAATGGCCACCATCAAGCCACTTGTCAACATCTACACAATTCTCTCCATGAGCTCACCAAGTCACCTCACATAGGATTCCGACCCATATGAAATACATCTCAACCCTTGATCTTAAATACCACTTGTATTTATTCTCAAAATTATCATTACATTAATCCCAAATATATTCAATCAAGATAATTACAATAATTATCGGAGCCATTAGCCCTAATCACAAATCGGGATGTTACAACCTTCAAGTAATTCACACTTACTCCAAGTAAGCCTGAATTTCACTACAAGTTAACACAAGAGGCTTAGAGGATAAGAGTTGAGACTTCAAGAATAAATGAGAGACAACACTTTGCTTGAGTTGGTCTCCCTGGTCCTTTATTCTGTGGTCCATCTGTCCAAGGCTATATGAGAGAGGAGCTTCAACAATCACACAGAGCTTGCTAAGAACAATACTGAGTTCATCACCTCTGTGAATGGCAAGATTAGACAACTCTATGACTTAATCAACCAAAATCCTAAGGCCTTATTTTGAGCTCATTTTAGTGTCCTAAAGTGCTCACAGAGGACCACAATTCAGAATCTCTTAGTACTTATCACATCATCTAACAATGACTAGCCAATGATGCATCAATGGACTTCAGAGGATTATGGCTCGAGTGATTACGATATTACTCGAGTGAGGTATTGTATTCTTTAATTCAAATTCTCTGAGTTGCATCACTCAAAGTGAACACTTGAGTAATAATTCAAGTAATACAGGGTTACAGCCTTAAAACCCTGAATATCATTGTCATTTTTTAAAAACTTGATTTCTCTCAAAATCTTCATATTTTCATACTCATTCTCTTTACAAAATTTCCAATGATTTTACAAATCTAAGAGAGTTATTAACTATATTACTCATAATGATTTTCTTTTAAGCCATGCATTCATTAAGGGGGAGCTTCATATTCGTTTGTGTTCTATATCTTAAAAGCTTATCTCCTTTATTTGAAGAAAATTATTACAACATACTTATCTGCATTTACTCTCAATCAATTAGTTTTGATGATGAGTTACTTGTATATTTCCTTTCAAGATCTTAATTTTAACATATCATATAGAAAGGATAACTTTGATTTGTGCAATAAATTTGATAACTTGATAGCACTAATCATTCTTTGTGGAAGAAAGATTTGTACTTGAGGCAGGAGAATTTGTGTTGTGCAATAACATTCTTCAATATGCTACAAGAAGAGGAACGATGTTTTAACGCTCAATCAAGGAAACTACATTAGCTGCAACATTCAGAGCAATAAATACATATGCCAATACAAATGAGCATTGAGCATGCTAAACAGAAGCTCAACTCAATTGGAAAATCCTGGCAACAACATGAACATCTATCAGAGTTGTACATAACACAACATCATGAACCAGCATTGCCATTGAAGTAACAGACTTCATGAAGCGCTTCATCATTTTCCAAAAACTACATGAGCATTTTTAAACCCTCTCTTTATATTTCAAGAATACCTTTCATATCTTTGATTTCAATTTGCCTTGATTATGAAAGTTGTTTTCCATGAAAATCATTTTCCATTTTCATCAAATTATAAATGAAATTACCTTCAAATCGAGGAAGAAAAAATTGTTTTCATAACACATTTGTTTTGATTAATGAGGATAAAATTTTCATGACATATTTAGTCTTCTACAAGTTTTTCTTCTCTATACTTCAAACTTTTTGCTGATGCCAAATAGGGGGAGAGTGAGGCAAGAAAAATATGATGCATTCAAATTGTTGTCATATTCATACATATTTTTCTTAAAGGATTTGCCATCATCAAAAAGGGGGAGAATGTTATATATGAATAGTTTTGATGATGTCAAATATAGATGTCAAGTATTAAGAGCAAAACATTTGTATGATATACTTATTCCCTACATTGACTAACTACTATATTTAATGTTGTATATGTTGTAGGTTAGTCATAAACCCGATGGTGGGTTGATGTTATAATGCCTCATATGTGGAGAATGATCATCAGGAAGAAAATCAATAGACAAGGGATTGAAGAAAGAAGGCATTGCAAGAACTAATAGGAATATCAAGCAAAGATTGAAGAAGATTGAAGATATTCAAGAAGACACCAAGTCATGAAGAATGATCATTAAGAAGAAAAACAAGAAGAAAGAAATCGAAGAAAGAAGAAGAAAGATTGAAGAAAGA
The DNA here is from genome assembly GCA_963242795.1 of Inga leiocalycina. Classification (NCBI taxonomy): domain Eukaryota; kingdom Viridiplantae; phylum Streptophyta; class Magnoliopsida; order Fabales; family Fabaceae; genus Inga; species Inga leiocalycina. The sequence continues at coordinate 31,283,032 of OY725332.1, forward strand.
GATTGAAAAAGGAAGAACTTGTAAGATCACATGATAATATCAAGATCCAAGCTATTAGAAGTGATATCGGAGGTTTCTATAGTCAAACGGAAGTTGGAATGGGTCAATACGAAGCTAAAATGATGTATACCGAAGTTATGGTGCCTTCGGGGATGATTACTTGAGTAATTACTCGAGTAATAGGGCACTGCCTCATTTTAGAGGTGATTACTTGAGTGGCTACAAGAGTGATCTGCAGAGTTACTTGAAGAATACTTGAGTGACCACTTGAGTAATGACACTCTGTTTTTTATGTGTCAGGACAGATGTTCGGTATTTTGTGTACATCTCTCTAACAACATATTGGATTGATATGCAACTAGTGGCATATGAAACTAGACTCCCAACATGAACTATGCACACCAAGATCACATTAAAAGAAGTTAAGATGAGAGAGATATGATCTGTTGAAGTTGACACATGAATCAGTGTCTTGTACCAGAACAAGGTTTGGTATTTTAGAAATAACTCTCAAAATACATATCAAATTGAGATGAAACTGATGCCATATGAAAGTAAACTCAAAGAGATTTCTAAGGATATATAATTTGTTATATTTCAAGTTATATGCTAAGATCTATGCCTTCTAGAAGTTGATGCTCGTGATTTCATACTTTATCTAAATGTAGAAGATATTCTTTGGATCATAACTTTCTATAAAAAATGAGTTTGGAGGTGATTCTTGTTGCATTGGAATGTAGAAGATGAGGGATTTCTGATGATATATAATTTGCCATGTTTCGAATCAAAATCAAGGATTCACTTGAAGGGCTTACTCGAGTAGTAAGCAGAGTTATTTGAAATCTACTCGAGGGACCACTCGAGTAAGGTATGAAGAAAAGTGAAGGCCACTCGAGTAACCACTCGAGTAACTAGATTACCAGAGTTAGCACCTGAGTAATCTACAGAGTTATTTGAAGTATCACTCGAGGGACCACTCGAGTAATGCAATTGAAAAAGCTCTCGGCCAAGATTTGAATGATATCACTCGAGGGACCACTCAAGTAATCTACAAAGTTATTTAAGAGCTTACTCGAGGGATCACTCAAGTAACTAGAGAAGAAATCTTCCAGTAGCTCTCGGCCAAGAAATGACTCACAACACTCGAGGGACTACTCGAGTAACCAGATATGAAAAAGTAACATTACTCGAGGGATCACTCGAGTAATGAAGTTAGAAATGCTCTCGGCCAGATTTTGAATGGGATTACTCGAGGGCTCACTCGAGTAATGACTAAGGCTTACTCGAGTGACTACTTGAGTAGTGCTTCCCAGGAGTACACAACAACGTTATGAAGCTTTCAAAAATAATGGGATTAATTATGTAACTCACTCTTCTTGCTTCCAATCATTCTTACACTTCATTGTATTAGTGTTTAATGTATTTCTCCAGGAATACAATGAAGAGATGATGTGAAGAGACAAAAGTTGACTTTACAGAAGCAGAGCGTTCACCAACCACAACGGCTAGTTTTCAAAATTGAAGAACAGTCAAACGAAACTATGCCACTCTAACGGATAGGTTGAAATACTTCCAACTGCTATCACAACTCATCTATAAATATAGGAACATTCAATGAAGAACAACACCAACGAGAAACATGCAAAGATCATGAATCATCTACTCCGACCTAACTACTCTTTGTTCTTATCCATTTTCTATATCATGTATATTTAAGAGAGAGATTATTTTCATTTTGCTTCAGTATTCATCTATTCACTTCTGAGAGAGAATATTGACTGTAATCTTTCATCATCAAAGTTGTATCCTTACGAGGTGTGTAAGGGAGAGTAACTTGGTTGTAACCTTACGGTGTGTAAGGGGGAGTAACTCAGTGAGAGATTTGTAAATGGCTTCGCAAGTGCCCAGCTAAACTTGTGGGTTGTAAAGGCTCTTCTTGTGCCTGGATTAAACAAGAAGATAGTGGATTTGAAAATCTCAGGAGGAGCCTAGGGACTGGACGTAGGCTATCGCAGATTGGACTGAACCAGGATAAATCACAGTTGGCGTAGTCTTTTCCTTAAACTCTTATATTTCCAACATATATTAACTATTGATTTATGATTCATTACTTTCATATTTATTGCTTCCTCTTAGATGCAAGAAGATTTTCAAAGTTCTTAAGATTTTTATCTTATACCCAATTCACCCCCTCTTGGATGTCAGCCGGTTCTAACACTAGCTTCCATCACTCGAGTGCATCAGTTAAAATCACATCAATGGCCTCTAAACTTTATGAGATGCATTTGGTAACATTTTCAACCATTGACTAAACTTGCAAAACATGTGTTTCTTACCACAACACACAATAATCTTTTGTTATCATCAAAACTTGAAATCTAACAAAAGTTACTTCATTACAAATTCTATTTCTAGTTTTTACACCTTCATGAACATCACCAATTACTTGATCAATTGGATGATCTTTCATATGTCTCAATACTTTTGGTTAAACATGATCATCAATATTTTCTTCATTTTGAAAATCATCTATTTGAAAATCATTTTAATTTGAAATTGTTAGATTTTTAGTTTTCTTTATCAAATCCATTTCTTCTTCATCAAAAGAATAACCAGAAATAAACTTCATCAGACTTTGAATCAAATTTACCCAAGTTTTCTTTACCATTATTGTGAATTAAGCACTTGTATATGAAGATGTGTAGATAAGCAAGGTGTGACTTTCTCCCTTTGCAGAGTTCATATTGCATCTTTCCAAGTGACTTGCGAATGTGTGCTCTATTTAAGATATAGCATGCAGTACTCATTGCATCCACCCAGAACACTTGTGACATTTCTTTTTCATTGAGCATTGCCCTTGCCATTTCTATGAGGACTATGTTCTTGCTTTCTACTACTTTATTCTGCTGAGGTGTTCTAGGTGCAGGAAGTTGTGATTTGTTCCTTGGTTGTTGCAAAAATCTGTTAGAATTGGCAGGTACAGCGGAAGAATTTTAAAATTTTTACTGATCTTAATCGAGGATCTATTATCGGCGTTTAAATCAAGTTAGTAAGATTCATACCTTTTCGACTTTAGTATTTTCGCAATCTCTAGGAGCTAACAACTCAGGTCCGCTCCCTCTATCAGTATCCACACGAATGCTCTCCAACAAAGACTGCGTGCTAACGCCTCCAAATGTCTCATAGGGTTTCCCTTGCAGCTCTGAATTCTCATGCGCGTATGAGTATATCAGCTCTATCAAGTTTATAACCTATGAGGGCTATATTCAAATTTCAAAATTAATCTTCATTAATTTTAAAATTAATTAACAATTAATTATCTTGATGAGCTAATTAAATAAATTCAATTTAAATTAAATCTATCCTACAGTTTTAATTTAAACTATTTATTTAATCCAAATAAAAAGCCATTAGATTTAAGGTATCTTCATAAATTAAATTTGAGATACTACATCTCTATCATATTAGTTATTAAATTTAATATATCTTAATAGATTAAATTTAAAACTAACACAATATAATAATATCATATAATACACACACACACACATATAAGTTATCTATTTCAAAAATATATATCTATATAATATTATGAATGAATTTTATATTATATATATATAAATATAAAATTCATGCACCCTAAATTAAACATTATCTCGTGTTGGGTCATTCTTGTGTGCGACCTTGTAGGTCCATATGAAGTTGGCAGTAGGCCAATAACTGTACTAACCCAAAAGTCACAAGCGACCTCTAACAAGACATTACGACTATCCAATTCATATGAGGATCGTTAACACAATGCAACCTGTCATACAAGCATGTCACGTCCCTTTTGTCACAAGATATATCAGTCAAGGATAATGCATGGATAATGTCATCCTCCTGTTCCTGACCATTACTTTATCGATTTCTGAGTAGCTTGACAATAGAAATGGAAACTCCTTTCCATCGTAGTATAGCCATATATTTCTTAGACTTACTCACCGAGGGGCCCAATAATATCTCTCTACTAATGTGAGCGACAAATCCATCTTCATCATTCATATTCCTCGGTATGAAAAAACCACCAAGCCCGATTGTAGCCTTTATCATCACCCGGTCAAAAGTGACTTTTGACTAGTTCAAAGCTTAGCAACTCTCATGTAGAAATCCATGATAACCTCAGGTCTAAGGGCATTATGACATGGTTATACATGAGAAAAGTTTATGACTTGATCCATGTAGCTTTCTCATAGTGGGTTGGTCCAGCACCTTGTACTCTTACAAGTGCCTAAGACTTTGATTCGTATCTCCATATCTTATAAAAGTCATATTGGTCTTGTTTCATGTTTGCTCCCGCATAGATAATCGACCAGGAATATTTTAGGATAATTTTTATGATTTATCCAAGGATACAATTATCATAGTTAACATCTAAATAATATGATAATAGAATGGAGAAATTTCATTAAATTAATAATGTTTAAAGTACAATGATTAGCCCTTTGGGCACAATTTCCAACAAAATCTTCAAATAATTGATTATCAAATTCTCTTCCATGGTCTATCCCAATAGAGACAATAGAAATACGTTTCTTATTTTGAACCTTCTTAGCAAACATAATAAATTCACTAAACATTTCATTTTTTGAAGTAATACATTTAGTCCACGTAAATCATTGTAAAATCATCGACAATTACTAAAGTATATAGATTTACTCTAAACGTTTTTACTATTGTTGAACCTGCCAAATCCATATGAAGTAATTGTAAAGGTTTGGAAGTAGAAATCTCATACTTTGTTTTGAAACTAGATTTAGTTTGTTTGCCTTTTCAACAAGCATCACAAATCATGTCATCTTTGAATTTAATTTGAGGAAGACCGACAACTAAATCTTTTCTAATCAGTTTGTCAAGTTGGTTCATATTAACATGAGCCATACGCTTATACCATAACCAACTCTCCTCGATTTGCTAAGAAAACAATTTTCAGAAGAATTTGAATTTAATGTACTAGTATAATAGTTACCGCCCCTTTGACCTCAGATCCTTTCTTAGATCAATTCTTTATTAAGCAGTAGATCCTTCTTATTTACTATCAAGCATTCCTCTGAGTCAAAGACTACCCAGTTATCTTTGTCAGTGTTTTGACTCACTTAGGAAATTATGGCATAAACCTTCAATGTAAAATACATCGTTGATTTGAACACCATCATATTTTCCTACTTCACCAATTCCAGTAATACGTCTAGATTGTTTACCTCTAAAAGTTACCTTTCCTCCTTCTCCAGTTTCTAGCATGCTGAACTTATCTCTGTCACCAATTATGTATCTCGAGCATCTGCAATCAATGTACCACTTGTTTACCTGTGATTCTTTGAGAATTACTTAGAGTAATATGATCAAGCTTTAGGTACCCATACTTTCTTGGGTCACTGTGGTTAGTATGAATTACTCTTACTACATGTTTCTCTTTTGGAACCCATTTGTACATACCAATGACCTTTCCATTTTTAAAATGATAAGATGAAGTATAATGGAATTTCCTATTATAGTAACAAAATGATGCAAATGGATTTGATGTATGCACATAATTCTTAAAATATTTGAGGTATGCATTACTGCCTTTCTTCTTCTTTCCTCTGTTTCTATTCTGAGATAAATTATATCCAATTCCAGATTTATCATGAATGACTCTTTGTGATTTCAAGATTACTTTAAGAGATTCACTTTCTTTAGTAAATCTTTCCAATTATTTTCTTAAATCTCTTATTTTCTTGTTTTTTTTTACACAATGCACATGATGATATGGCAGTACTTTCTAACTCTTTTACTTTCTTTGTATGACTAACCATTTCTTTAACTACCTTGATGGATTCAATTGCAATGCATTCAAATAATAATTCAACATAAGTAGGTTTAGAGTCACTTACCTCAAAGTTTGATTCTTCTTACTTGGCCACCAAGCATAGATTTGCAACTTCATCATTGTCGCTTTCTTCAACTGACAAGCATTCACCCCATATGGATGGTATGTACACTTTCTTTTTCTGGTTCTTCTTGTCTATGTTTTTTATGCATTCATACTTGATATGTCTAGGCTTTTTACATTCATAGCATACTATTTATTGCTCCTGGTTTTATTTCTTGCTTGATCCACCTCGGTAGTTCTTGAAGTTCCTTTGCCCTCTTCTATAGAACTTCTTGAATTTTCTTATGATCATGCCTATATCATCGTCAAAAGGAACATCTTCATTTTCCAAAAACTCGCTTCTTTGATGGGTTTGAGAGCGACTCCTCTTTTCTTTTTATCATCAAACTCTTCTAGCTCCTTCTTGAATTTTAGCTTTCGTTCATATTAGAAAGACTGCCAAATAGAGCAGTTATGGATCTCATTGATTCACCTTTAGCTTTTTTTATAGCTGTCACTTTTGCTTCCCATTTTTTTGTAAAAATATTAAGAATCTTCTTGACTTAGGAGTTTTAATCAAATGTTTTCCCAAGTGCTGATAGCTGATTAACAAGATAGGTATATCTGAGTTTGAATTTAGAGATTCTTTCTCCAGGTTTCTTCCAAAACAGATCATACTCTGTAATTAGAGTATTGACTCTATTTGCTTTGATTCCATATGGACCTTCATGGGCGATTTTAAGTGCATCCCATATGTTTTTGGCTTTTGGTAGTATACAGATTCAGAAATACTCCTTCTGGTTGAGAGCACTTTATATCATTAAAATGGCTTTACTATTTAATGTTACTAACCTCTTGTCATCATCGTCAGATTCTTTTAGACTCTTTTCACAACTCTATCTTCGATTTTCTTCTTTGGAACATACTCACTGTCTTGTATCACATTCCATAGACCGTATTCGTTAGCCATCATGAACACTCTGAACTTAGCTTTCCAGAACAAAAAAATGTTCTCCAGAAAAACTAGGAGATCTAGTGATGGAAGCTCCATCTAGAAGAATGTCCTCACCCATTGTTGCCATTTACTAGATCTTTTTCAAGCTGTTAAGCTTTCCAAAGAAGACCTCATTCTGATACCAAATAAAAGAGGCAATTTTTACTTAAGAAGGGGTCAATTGGGTGATGTTAAAATTATTTTAGCATTACGATGAATTGGAAATGAATATAGACAGAGTAGAGTGAGAGAATTCGCACATAGGGAGTTATACTGGTTCAGCCAAAAACCCAGGCCTACATCCAGTCCTTAAAGATCAAGATCTACTAAGATTTTCATTATACTTCCAAGCTTCATTGGGTACTTGAACATCATAAGACAACAATAATAACTACGAATAGAAATATTCTAATACCTAGAATTTTCTCTGCCCCCCACGACAAGTCTTGTGTGCAGAACAATCCCTATGACTTTTCTCTCTTGCTTACAAATACAAGCCTTATAAGTAGCAATGTTTCCTACTGGTTACACCCCTGTAAGTCTAACGAGCAGCAACGTTCTCTTCTGCTTGTACATTGTAAGTTTTATGAGTAGAGAGTCCTACCAAGAATTTTCTCAACTACTTTTCTCTTAAGGATATCTACCCTCTCAAGATCCCTGTACCTTGAGATCAAATGAAAATATAGTTTGAAGTGTATACAGACTCTCCCAAAGAGTGGATATGATAAACACTAAAGTATAATACGAAAACAGTGAAAAATATGAAAAAAAGAAATTTGTGTAATTGATTATGTATATTTCTTATTGGATGTTCTCTATTTTGAATGGTCTCTGAAGCTCTATATTTATAATGAATTGATTTTATTCATTGAGTGGCTGTCATTGTAGACTGGCATGTGTGCGTTTGAAATCTTCAGACAATATATCGTGGTAGGTCTATAACGTGCGTGCTTAGCTGGTCGACTTTGGACAAAATGATTATGTTTGCCATTTTTGACTTACAATAAGCATCTTTGATCCAGACTTTCAATCTCCTATTTCACCCTTTAAGTATATGTTAACTGATGTTTAATAATAATAAAAAAATAAAAACATTGTGAATAAATAACATTCAACCATGTTCGGATTAATCATTGTAAGATTATTACGTTTTGGCTTCTGACAGAGTCTCACTTGAGTGCACAGTGGTCTCACTTGAGTGCAACATTAATTCTTAACTTCTCCCTTTGCTTTTATATAGCAATTCCTTATAAAATTGTAAGAGTGCAATTTCTCACTTGCAAGCATTCTGGTCTCTTACTCAAGTGCACCATGTCTCACTCGAGTGCTTATGCATTTTGTACTATGAATTTAAGCTTCTAGATAACACTTGCATGATTTTTATCAAGAGTGTATATTTGTACTTGTAAGTGTGAGGAATAATCACTTGAGTGCCAATGTGTTACTAGAGTAGAATAATGTATCTCAACTATAAGCTTTATTTCTGGATAGCACTCGCACTATGTCTTTCAAGAATGAGATTTTGCACTTGAAAGTGTTATGGGTATCACTCGAGTGCATGGGTCTTCACTTGAGTGCATTAGCATATCCTCGCATTTATACAACCTTTTGCTCAACACTTACAGCAATATTTGAGGAAGTGAGTTTTCTCACTCGTGAGTATTCCTCCATCACTCAAGTGCCAATGACATTACTCAAGTGCGCTTTTCATTTTCAGGTGCTTCCATACTCTATGATAGATACTTCCCGGGTCATACTCACAGGACTCGAGTGAGCTTAAGGCCATTACTTGAGTGTTAAGGTAGTGCTCAAGTGCAACATCCATTCTCTGTCTCTGACCTTACCCACTCTCAAATACTTGCAAGAGTGTGCCTTCTTGCTCGAGTGCAAATTATGTCTTCACTCGAGTATTGCTGAAAAATCTTTGAACTCAGTAGCTCTCTGTAAGACACTTTCAGACCAACACTTTCTAGACTCAAGTGCAAAATTGCTTCTCACTCAAGTGGCTGCTTCATTACTCAAGTGCATCAGTTAAAGTCACAACAACTTTCTCTTAACTTTGTGAAATGCATTTGATAACCATTTGAATTAATGTTTGTCATTCCAAAGCATAAATTCCTTACCAAAACACATAATCACCTTTTGTTATCATCAAAACTTGGATTCTAGAAGTAATCAATGCTCTCTAATATTTTGACTGAAAGAGGACTTAAAGATATTTTTATAGAACCCAGAAACAACTCATTTGGGTTTTTGTAGAATTAATTATGAATTTTCAAAGTTTGTTCTGGAAACTGGAAAATTCTTGAGGCAGTCTACTTTTGATGAGTTTTTGAATGACAAATCTTATCCAATGGCCATGAAAATTTTCATATCTAAAATAGACATGATATGCTTTAAAATGATATATAATACGTGTTATTTGGATCTGTATATTAGAAGTTATGAATTTTTAAAATTTGACAATTAAAACAGAAGTCATTCTAGGCAGTGAGGATTAAATTTAAATTCTAGATTCCTGTGTATGGGTCTAGCTAAGGGAGATATTTTTTCTTCAAAATAAACTTAATGAGGGTCACGTAGGACTTTGAACCATCCCAATTGGAGTTTTCTAGACAAAGTTATGAATTTTCAAACATTTATGAAAATTCTGGCATATTTGAATAAATGTGTGAAAATGAAAAAATGTAATGGCACAATGTAATTTACCTTGAACTCTAAGGGAAGAAATTTGTTCCTTAGGATAATTTGACCACTTTAACTTATAGGTTAACATGGTAAAATGACCATAATGACCCTAATGATATGATTATATATCCAGGGCCATTAGAAGCCAAGAAAGAAGAGGAATGGAAGAATTTCCAAGAAGCCTGCAGGTTGAAAGAAAAGGGAACAAGAAGAAGGACATTAGTCTAAAAGGTAGTAAACTTACTTGTATGTATGTGATGCTTATGCTGTGTATTGATTTGCTGTATTGCTTTGCTTGTTTATGTGAGGCATGTATAAATGAATGAAGCTCTGTTTCTATTTTTACAGTGGCCAAAATTATGTTGCACAAAACATTGAGCATGCAGAATATCATTATGTAAACATGAACCTATGTAAGGCAAGCATATTAGGCACTAGCATTCATCTTACATGCATTGTCTGTATGTTTGCTACTGAGATTCCCTTAAATATCACCCTCTCCCACCAACCATATAGGTACGTGAACAAGAAAAAGAAGAATGCTTGAAGATGGACTAGAAGGAAGAATGTAGAAGAATCGAAGAAAGTAGTGTATTACATTACCCAAGTGTAGTAATTTAATATTTGTAAATTATTTGCACTACCCGAATATAAGTATGAATACACATAGTAAAAATTGAATAGTAACTGGGATCATTAAAAGCACTGGTTCATTGTATCACTGTAATTAAGAATAAGAACCAGAATTAGGACAACTCAGATACTTGGTAAGAATAATGGCTCAACAGCCGGAAATGAGTAATAAGCCCCTAAGAAAATATAAGTAAACGCTTCCGATACATATAAAAGGGGCAGAAATGTAAGGTATTACATCCTACGTCCAACTCTTTCTCTCTCTATTCTCTAATGCCAACTGAAAGTGAGCTCTTGAATAAAAGAGATAGGCTTCTCAAAATATCCCTTGCACCTCCTTAAAATATGCTTTTTTATTATATTTTGAGTTGTGATTTTTGATGACCAAACTCTTCATCTTTTTATTTTTCAAACTTGGTCTCTCTCCTTTCTCTCTCTACTTGATCCAAAATGCATAGCCTTTAAGAGGTTTAATGAGTTCCAAAAATATCATCTACACCTCCTTAGTTTATAATATTTTAATTGTAAGTTTTCCTATATGTTTATCTTTTGACTTTTCCTCTTCATCTTTTTCCATATGGCTTATCCCTTGTTAACTTAACAAAAATGCCTCTCTTTCCTCTTACAAAAAGTAACATAGATGAGGCATTTAAAGTGACCAAATAAGCTCTTGAATTTCCTTCAACCATTTCCTTACAATTCATGGCAAGATTACCATTTATTACAAACTCAACTGTTTTACTTTTAAAACTTTCACCTTTTTGTTTGGTTTAATTACTTCAACTTGGCAATTGTATTTCAACCATGATTTCCCTTTTCTTCTTGCCCAAAAGTGATGAAATGAAGGCCCTTGAAATAACCAAGTATGCTTCTTCAATTATCACAATTTACCTATAATTGTTGACCTTTCAACTCAATTTTACTTGGCCAAAATTATTCCAACTCTTATCATATGTTTTTCAAACTTCAATTTCCCTTTTGCTTTCACCTTTATAGACGTCCCAAGACTCTTGAAAATAGGAAAATATTAGCTTTTAATTTTATTAGCCAAATGGCTATTTTACCCATACATTTTTGCCATTACCTTGTTAATTTTGCACATTGCTTAAAAGCTTATAGAATTTTCATCAAACTTGGAAAATTCATTTATTCATTTATTTATAGATGTCCAATTGCAGTGATTCCAAAGGCTATGTAATCCTTATTAAGTCTATTTTGAATGGAAAATATTGTCTTTACCCAACTAGACACACAACATTTCAGAAATACCATTTATTAGGCACTGCCACATTAACTTGCCAGTTTTACTTAGCTAACTTCAAAAATATATAACTCTCAGTGTATATATCCAAATGATGTATATGACCTATCAAATTAAAGTTTGATATGTCTACTTCTATTCTGGAAAATTTCACATTCATTGGAGATCATTTGATTTTTCAAAGACATATGACAATCTCCCTGCCACGAAGGAAAACACACTGGCAGCAAATCCTAATTTTTTCAATTTGTGTTTCAAACTTATTCATGTTGTGTGTGACCACTATTTGCTTTATTTTTTACATTCCATGTTAGTCAAAATTCATCATATTATTCCATTAAATATCACAATGTATACAAGCAATATTAGTGAATAACATTAGGATGTTACAATATTGGGTTATAACCTGAAAATCCCTGAACATCATCATCATTTTCAAAACTTGATTTCTCTCCAAATCTTTGAACTTTCATAAAATTGTCCAATGCCTTTTTCAAATCCAAGAGAGTGATTAATTGTATTCCTCATAACAATTTTTTTAGGGAAAATACCAGTTAGGTCCCAAGGTACAAAATTAATCCCAAAAAGTCCCTTTGCAAATTCCAATGTCACAAAAGTCCTTAGGGACTTTTCTGACAGCAATTCCCTTTGAGAAATGACTAAAATAGCCCCCACTCAAATTTAAAAAAATGAGGTCATTTGAAAGCTTGAGGTTCATTTTGAAAAGAAGAAACAGGGTTCGAAATCGTGGCTTTGCTTCTCGTTCTTCTCATTCCTCCATCTTCACCGTGGTTTATCGTCAAGCGTCGGGGGCTTCGACGCCGCATCGCTGCCGTGCGCGTCGGTGTGGGTGAGTGCGCCGTACCCCAAGCGTGCAGCGTAGTCCGCCATGAAGCAGGCGGTGTTTGTGGGCTCCTCTGGCATCGGCCGGTGTTGCAGCGGCAAAGAATCCGGCGCCCGTCCAACAACGTTAGCCGCATCGCTCCAACACCTAGCGTCCCTCGAGTGCTCCTCCGAAGTTCAGTCGTCCGCCCCTTTGCTGTGTGGTTTTTTTTTGTGAAATGGCACCAAAAATTGTTGTTGCGGTGCTGCTGCTCTTGAACTCTCCAATGGCCATTCTCTTTCATTCTGTACTTGTGAGTTCCACATTTCTTGTTGTGCTCTATGGCTGCGTGTCCTTTCTATTTTTCACTTTCATTCATGTAAATTTTGTTTTGACTGGCCAGTTGCTTTCACGGACCAAACAAAGGAAACGCCTCTGTGGTTGGGGTTCTGTGATCACTGCGTTTATTCTATTCTGTTTGGTCTATTTATGTATATGCATGAGTATAACTTCAAAATGTATGCTGTTCCAAGATAGATGTGAATTTTGAATAGACCAGAAAATAATTGCCACTAGTTTGGGATTAGGGGAAAGTATTGATTCTTGGAATTTAGTTGGGAAAATACATTGGTCAAGGAAGGTGCTTGTCGGGTTTAAATTTGTTCTTTTTATGTGTGGTGCTGGTATGTGATGGCTGAATCAGTGTTGTTGTTTTGGGGGTATAGATGTTTGTTTATGAGTAACGTTGAAGGCCAGGGAATGTTTTATAATGTGGTTTGGTGATAATGTGCTGCTCTAGCATTGGGTTTGAGGTCAGAATCAATGGGTATGAGGCTAATAATGTGCTTCTCTATAATTGGTGCATTTGGAAGTTAGTTACTATTAAAAATTGATGTCCTATTAATGCTTCAGTTTGTGTTGCTTATTACTGTTTTTGAGTGGTTCCAACAGAAGAATGGGCAGTATAGGAAGTAAAGTTGGGTCTAGGTACAACATACACCATTGTACGAATTGGTACTTGTCAGTATAGAATAGTTAGCAACCGTTGATATGAAAAATTATTTGTTGTGTGTGATGAGTTGCAGAAGAAAGTTTTGTTCATGACCTTATGCTTCATTGTTGATTTATATGACTTAGTGATTGATATATATATATATATATATTGTCTAGATGACTGTGTTCTGTACATTGCTGATGTGGAATTGCAATTAACTTCATAAATTAGTTGTTTGTTATATACAAATGATTGGTTAATGTCTTATGTTTTTGGTGGTGTGTGAATAAAGTAGTAATTACAGTCAAGGTTAAGCAAAAAATGGCAAAGAAGAAAGAAAGGAAAGATGGAGAGGGAGAGAGGGGGAAAAAGTTTCAGGGTATATATTGTTTACACAAGATTATTTTAAGAACAAGAAAAACAAGAAGGAGGAGTGCAAGCGTTTAAAAGAGGAGACACAGTCTATGAAAGAAGCTTGGGACGCATTGAAAGATGAGGAGAAGGAGGCATATAAGGTGAGGGCAAAGAATTTAAGGAGTGAGGCAAAAGGGACAAAATACATGGTTCCATTCTTGACCCGATATGCTCCTAATCAATTTATGAAAGTGTGCAACATTGTGAAAAATAGAGAAGATAAGATGGAAAGGCAAAAGAAAATTGGATTTGACAAATTAGTTCACATAAGCTGCTCACAAATCCCCTGAGATCTATGTAGTCAGTTGATGTCTGCATTTAACCCTCCAACAAACAATGTTTTGATTCGAGGGAGGTCATTGAACATCCGCCGGGAAGATGTTCAACAATTGATGGGGTTACCGTGTGAGGGGGGACATTGAGGAAAAAGTCAACAAAGAAGAAGAAGGTTTTGAACAATTGAAAACATTGTACGGGACAGTGCCTTACAAGACCATTGGAAAATGGCTAATTGAGAGAGATGAGGATCCGGAATTCGAATTCCTCTTTGTCATGTATGCATTGGGAACTCTCTTGTGTCCCGGGTCAGGTATAAAAGTGACTTATAGAGTGTTGAAAGTGATGGCGGCGACAAAAGGAGGTCTTAGGAAGTACTATTGGTCGAGTTTTGTGTTGATTGAACTATCAAATTCTATTGCACAGTACAAGAAGAAATTAGTGAAAGGGAAAGATGCAGGGAGGATCAATGTCGGGGGATGTATATATTTTCTAATGGTAAGTATATGTTTGATCTATGTAACGTTTATTGGCTTTTTAAATTAGTTGTATATCGTTGCATTACATGTTGAATTATGCTGCTGTTAAGTTGTAATTTAATTTCTGTACAGGTGTTTTGCTTGCAACATTTTCCCCTAGGCCAACTACATCCCTCTACAAGTGAAAATGTGCTTGCATTTTGGAATGACAACAACGTAAAGAGTAGAGTGCAGATAGAGAAGGAAAGCAACCAAGGTTTGCTACATTCAGTCAGTAATGTAGTTGGATCAGCCTTTTCTGAATTGCATGAACAAACCATGCTAACACACCCGGTAAGATGTGAAATTTGATGTCACAACAACATTCAGTTGAAAGTATTGACTTAAGTTTTTGTGATGTCTAATTTGTAGAAAATCAAGAGAACATATGATCGAATTATGTCAAGGGTGGTGTCAATAGTGCAAGAGGAACTTCTTTCCCTTCAGGCGAGGCTCTTAGGCGGGGGAGAAATGGATGAAGGGGATGAAAAGGTGCAACACGTTAAATCTTCGTCTGAAAGTGAAGATGATGAACATGCTAAGGAAGGTGACATAAGAAAAAGAGAAGACGATGAGGAGCAGTCTATAAGTGCAGACGAAGGGTCAGAGGTAGAAGTAAGAGGTGTACATGGTATGGGAGATAAGGAGGAAGTGGAATCGAAAGGAAAGGAACAGGCACAATTGAGGAAATCTACAAGGGTTAAGAAACCTGCTATTGGGTCTCCTTGGGTGACAACAATGGCTAAGAAGCGAAGTCAAGATGAGAAGGATAAGGAAGTTTTATATCAAATGTGCACTACACGATGTAAATCACCAGAGGATGAGGAGTAAGTAATCACACTTCTGCAATCTCAACTTACATGAATAACAAAAACTGACTTTGTGCGCTTGTTTGTGTATTAGGGAGTTTGTAGACATGTATGACTATTTCTTGACCCGCGGTGAACTATATTGCCTTCGTCCAAGGGGTTGGATTAGTAACAGGGTAAGTTAATTGAACAATTAACTCATACTATGTTCATTGAATTTTGCGAATTGCTAACTCTTTTTTTAATGGTGCATAGTTTATGACCATGGTTGCGAGGACGTCAGTGGGGGATCAAGTACACAATAGCAGCCGGGTGACCAAACACATATTTTCCACAGAATTGATGCAAAAAATGGCAGCGGATCCTAACAAGTGGTCATTGGAATCACATGATGCGGAGATCTTGCCTGAACATATTGGTTACAACATTGGCGATTACGACTTGATTTTTGCTCCTACCCTGCGCCTGGATCATTGGTTTTGTTATGTCTTGGAGATGAAGACAATGCGGTTTTATGTGCTGGACTCATTGGTTGACCAATTAACATATGCAAGGGCACAAAAGGTAGAAGAAGATGCAACAAAACCGAAGAGAATGAGCAAAAGCCAAAAAGAAGATATTCGAGCCAAAGAACGCCTCGCACAGCAGTGTGTAAGTGCTTGTTTCTCAAATGGTTTGTGTGCATTCGTCATTGTTGTTTTCTAACATAACTTCTTTTTCGTACAACTTCCAGAGAGATTGCATTGTTAACATACTTCGTCGAGTAAAACCCGAAGTATATGACAAAGGGAAGGAAATACCAAAGGAAGTTACTTGGGCAAAAGTGCATGTCCAAGCTGATACGTTAGTGCTGTTTTTGTTCCGCCAACTCTTTCAACTATTGCTTTTTTTGACCCATTCGGTTGTTATAACATGCGAATGGTGTATGTGGCTTTTTGTTTTGCAGCGATTCATGTGGTGTTCATGTTCTGTCATGGTTACATAGCTGGGATGGCTCTACACATGACAAGGCAGGGTACACTATGCCTAAGCTTGGTGATCATCAGATTCGGCAAGTGAAGGTAGATTGTTTATGGTGGCTAGTTGCACATGAACAGAACAAACACGCTCAAAAGGTGTTGTCCCTTCTCAACGGAAGTCAACAAATGAAGAGGAAGAAAGTCGTGTAGCATTTGACGTATTTTTCTGTGAAAATGGCTACTTAGAGTGTTCTGTAGTTGATATTTTGTATGAATGCCAACTTGCTGCAAAAGGCACAACGTATAGTTAGTTTACACCATCATCAGTTATTTTGGTAACATAATGATTTAACTTTACAACATGTACATATCAAATGCTTGACTAGGTCCCCAAACAGGTTATTTTGCTCAGGTTATTTTGCTCAGCTTATATGAACATGTACATATCAGTTATTTTGCTCAGGTTATTTGGCTCAGCTTATATGAACATGTACATATCAGTTATTTTGCTCAGGTTGTTGGACATGTCATTTGAACAAGTGTTTTCTGTTTTTAAGTTTGCAACATATGTTGCTACGTTTACAACACGTTAAGCTCATTTTACAAGTTTGTGCAACGTTTACAAGATGTTCTATTATATTTACAACTTATTCAGTTATATTAACAACGTCATAAGCGGAGTTTACAACTTGGGAGAAAGAAAGTGTAAATGGTTTATGTTACAACACTTGTTGCTATGTTTATAACACCTTTAGCTCTTTTTACAAGTTCTTCAGCTACGTTTACAACACCTTAAGCTCATTTTACAAGTTTGTTCAACGTTTACAATATGTTCTGCTATATTTACAATGTCATAAGCGGCGTTTACAACTTGGGAGAAAGAAAGCGTAAATGGTTTATGTTACAACACTTGTTGCTACGTTTACAACACCTTTAGCTTTTTTTACAAGTTCTTCAGCTACGTTTACAACCACTCCCACCAGGACACCAAGGGCAGTAGCTTGTGCAATAAGCCAACACTTATGCACCACTTTCTTCTGCCATCGTTTACAAGATGATTTGCAATATTTACAACATCTTCAGTTATATTAACAACTTAATAAGTGTTATTCCTTGGTGACCACGTACGCTGTGGGGTCGCTATAGGGAAGCAAAAGCGAAAACACATAAAAAATAGGCCCTTCTGACCTCGTACGCTGTGGGTTCGCTATAGCGAAGCGAAAGCAACACATGTTTACAACATATGTTGCAACGTTTACAACACGTTAAGCTCGTTTTACAAGTTCTTAAGCTACGTTTACAACCACTCCCCCCAAGGACACCAGGGCAGTAGCTTGTGCAACAAGCCAACACTTAGGCTCCACTTTCTTCTATCATCGTTTACAAGATGATCTGCAATATTTATAACATCTTCAGCTATATCAACAACGTCATAAGCGGCGTTTACAACTTGGGAGAAAGAAAGCGTAAATGGTTTATGTTACAACACTTGTTGCTACGTTTACAACATCTTAAGCTCCTTTTACAAGTTCTTCAGCTACGTTTACAACCACTCTCCCCAGGGACACCAAAGGCAATAGCTTGTGCAACAAGCCAACACTTAGGCTCCACTTTCTTCTATCATCGTTTACAAGATGATCTACAATATTTACAATATCTTCAGCTATATTAACAACGTCATAAGCGGCGTTTACAACTTGGGAGAAAGAAAGCGTAAATGGTTTATGTTACAACACTTGTTGCTACGTTTACAACATCTTAAGCTCCTTTTACAAGTTCTTCAGCTACGTTTACAACCACTCTCCCCAGGGACACCAAGGGCAATAGCTTGTGCAACAAGCCAACACTTAGGCTCCACTTTCTTCTACCATCGTTTACAAGATGATCTGCAATATTTACAACATCTTCAGCTATATTAACAACGTCATAAGCGGCGTTTACAACTAGCAATTTTTGATAGTGTAATTTTTGACACTCTCACAGTGTCTTACAATCAGCTGAACCCATTGCACTAGTGAAGTCTTCATCCAACCTTGCATATGCAATTACATCAAGAAGAAGGAGTGCATTCTCCTTGCTATTCACCGATGTTCGTGTCTGACCTCTATTAATTCGTAGGAACTCGGCACTATAATTTTCCTTCACATGCCGGTAGCAAAAAGCATGTCTCTCACTGCCAAATATTTCTTTTACAGCACCAATAATCGCATTATTGCGATCTAAGACAATTGTTACCATCATTGAGGCAGTAATGTCTTTCACGTTCGATAGAAACCAAGACCATTCATCATACGTCTCACCACTCACAATGGCATATGCTAGGGGAAACATCTGGTTGTCTGCATCGTATGCACTAGCTGACAACATTGTTCCCTTATAAGGGCCACTTAGATGACAACCATCTACATACAGTATGGGCCGACAACCTCCTAAAAACCCTTTAATAAAACAACCGTAAGCAGTAAATACCCTATGAAATCTATTGTTCGATGAGGCTGCCCATTTTGCAACTGTGTCCGGGTCACTCTTGATTAGTCTGTCACATATCCAAGGAATTACCATGTAAGAGTCTTCTACTCGACCATGTAATTCCCTTACCGCTCTTTCTTTTGCCCTATATGCTTGACGGTAGTTCAGCCGCACCCCATACTCTCTGTACATGTTTGATCGAATGACGTTAGCAGTCTTATCAATATTGGACCTCAAACCATCCATTACGATTGATGATGTCAAGCTCAACCTATGTGGATGCAAAACTATTAGGCTATCTTGTGCTTGGTGAACGTGTTCACTTTTGAGTGTTCTAATGGTTAAAAACTCTGTATCTTGATGCTCTCCTGATGAATATGCACCCATGTACCAAGGACAACCTTCAACCTTGCACTTCACAATTATCTTGTGTTGATTGTTCTTCACAAATTGGTATGCAAACTTATGAGCAATACTATATTTTTATAACGTTTGACGAAGGCTCACAGCATTCGGAAAAATCTGTCCTGCTCCAATAATCAAATCCCTCCATTTTCCATGATTTATTTCTGGTATAGGGGTTGGCACCATTTGCGTAGCACAAGTCAATGATGGGGTCACTTGACCTTCATTTAACAAACCATGTGGGGATGTACACATTCCTCCTTCACCTCCAAACAAATGATCAATCCTGCAAGAAATTACAAGTTTTAGTGCTCTTGCACATATTCACGTTGGAAGAAATTACTTTTCTTAGGACAAATAAACTTACACTTCTTGCTCTTCCATTTGACCGTTCATTGCTGGTTCTGTACTGTCATTATCACCATCCTCTTCAATATACACATGACCATATTGTTCATTATATTTGATTAGATGATACACCCCTTCGTCATCCACAAGATCCACAAATGTTGACGTATCAAGGGCAACTTTGAACTTCATTTGCATTTCATTCCTTTCTTTTCCCGTTATGGATGATATGATTCTTTACAACTCCTCATATGTTGTGCCTTCCTTTACGCATCTTGTTCTTACTAAACTACCAACATATTGCATTTCATCTTCTCCACCATTTAAAAACTTCCCCCCACATGAAAGAAACAAAATAAATTCTTCCCCGAACAACTTCCCATCTTTCATGTCAATCTGCAACACAAACTTCGTATTATCAACTTCCAAAGTAATATTTACAACTTCATACGCACATATTAACAACACATTAACTACATGTTTAATTCCTGCACATATGCTTTTTTTAATAACAACAAACACACTAAACACAAGGCCAAACCTCTGTTCTCTTCTCCAAAAATAGACCACAGCTACGGTACGTATTTACAACTTTCACAGCAATATTTACAACTTCATATGCACATATTAACAACAAGTTAACTACACATTTTATTCCTTCACATATGCTTTTTCTAATAACACCAAACACACTAAAAATAAGGCAAAACCCCTGTTCTCTTCCCAAAAAACAGAACACAGCTACGGTACGTATTTACAACTTCCATAGCAATATTTACAACTTCATATGCACACATTAACAACACGTTAACTACACTTTTTTTTCCTACACATGTGCTTTTTCTAACAACACCAAACACACTAAAAACAGGGTCAAACCTCTATTTGCTTCACCAAAAACAGAGCACACCTACGGTACATATTAACAACTTCCACGCTATATTTACAACTTCATATGCACAAATTTACAACAATTTTTTTTTTTGTTCATTTCAACGTTTTTCCATCAAAGAATACCAACTTCATTCATCATTCTCACTTTAAACACAGCAGCTCCTCTGTTACCATGCCATAAAAACAGAGCACTATAACATAAACCCAACCCACCCAAGGTGAAATCCCAACTTCAATGATCAAGCTCATTTGTCTACCAAATTCTTAGCTTTTCTTCTCTACCGCCTACCACTTACTCCATTTTTTAGCTCAAGATCCAACCTTTCACCAAACCCTCACTCTCAACGAAGTATGTTACACACAGAAAGAAACAAAATTTTTGAGAGTTCGTTTCTCTACGTTGCTGCATGTACCTGGACGATAAAGAAGACGAGATTCCCAAGAACATTAACGCCACTTTGTATCCCTTCAATGTTACACCTCCTACGCCCTTCGTCCCTGTGCGTTTTTCTGTTTTCCTTAATGCCTGATCACTAATACAGCAATACGAGCTTTACTCATCTCTCCTCTATGCGTTTTTTTTTCTTATTTGAGTGGGGGCTATTTTAGTCATTTCTCAAAGGGAATTGCTGTCAGACATTGGAATTTGCAAAGGGACTTTTTTGGGATTAATTCTGTACCTTAGGACCTAACTGGTATTTTCCCATTTTTTTAAGCCATGAATTAATTAAGGGGGAGCTTTACGTTCACATATCTTTTATATCTTGAAAGCTTATCTCCTTTATTAGAAGAAAATCCTTTTAACATACTCATCTATATTCACTATGTCTTTATTAATTTAGATGATGAGTTACTCTTATATTGTTCCTTTCATGATCTTAATTTTAACATATCATATGCAATGGAACCTTTTGTTGCTTGATTGAACTAACAATTCTCTTTACAATAAAGATTTAAATTTGTGACAAGAGAATTTGTTTTGTGCAATAACGTTCCTTAACGTACTATAAGAAGAAACTATCAACTTTGAGGAAAGATGATTTAATGATCAATCAAAGAAAATATATTGGCTGTAATACTCAAAGCAACAAGAGTCAAAGATCAGGGTGATTTTGGTAGCATCCAAAGGAGTTATGATCAGAGATTAAACTTATTCAAATATCATATAGCTACCTCATATCCCCTAAGTACTGACCCTATTCATTCAGTTGAGTGACCACCTAAGAAGTTAGTACTTCAGTTTCCTTCCATATCTCAGAGGCTATTCTTGAGCCTTTTATTGAGCACACTTCACAGCCTACCATTAAGCCAGCCACAGTTTACTCCTATAAAATCGATCTATCAATGTTGCGTATCAAAATTATGGTGAACACAACATCATCTAGCACAACAAGAAAAGAAGGCAATGGACTTCATAGATCAATCATCAACTTGATGAATACAAATGAGCTTTTCTAAACCTTCTCTCTTTATATCTTGAGAAGTTTCTACATATCCTTGATTTTAATTTACTTTGATTATAAAAGTTTTCTTCAAAACCTCTTCAAATTGTTTCAAACTTGTTTTCATCACTTTTATTTGCTTCATATTAAAAATGAAAATAATTTCAAATAGGGGGAGAGAAAACTGTTTACTTGACACATTTCTTTTGATTAAGGGAGAAAAAACATTGTTTTCTTGAAAATCTTTCACATGCATTTCTACTTTGTTCTCATATTTGCCTCCCCACAAGCATTTCTTCTATATCCTTCAAACTTTTTGCTAATGTCAAATAGGGGGAGCAATATTGCATGAAAAATATGTTGCATCTAATATGTTTTCATATTCTTACATAGTTTTCAAAAAGGATTTGCCATCATCAAAAAAGGAAAATAATGTTAGATGTGATTAGTTTTGATGATGTCAAATATGGATGTGAAATGATAAGAGCAAAATTTTATATAATGTATTTATTTTATACTTTGACTAACTACTATGTTTAATATGAAATATCTTATAGATTAGTCAAAGGAAAGAAAGAAGATATCATTAAGCTAGAATATGGAAATTGATCAAGAAGAAAAGATTATGAAGATATTAAAGGTAGAAGTTGTTAAATATGTGGAGAAATCAAGAAAAGAAAGAAGTTATTGGGAATGATCAAAAGGAAGAAAAGAATGTTAGATATGATTAGTTTTGATGATGTCAAATATAGATATTAAGTGATAAGAGCAAAAAGTTCATATAATGTATTTCTTTGACTAACTACTATATTTAATGTTATATATTTTGTAGATTAGTCAAGCAAAGAATGAAGAAGATTGAATTAATGAAAATGAACAAGAGGAAGAAGAAGAAAGAAATTGAAGATAGTCAAGGAGATGCCTACTCGGATTATGAAGAATGATTATCAAGAGGAAGATAAAAAATAAAGATATTGAAGAATGAAGAACTTGGTAGATCTATCATGAATATCAAGATTCAAGTTGTTAGATGTGATATTGGAGGTTGCTATAATGTTACCGGAGGTTTCTATGATCAAATAATGGTTGGAATATGTTAATATGAAGCTAAGATGACTTATATATGAGTTTTGGCACTTCTAGAGGAGTTATGCTCGAGCACAAGGTGTTATGCTCGAGCACAGGAAGAACATGCTCGAGCACAGCCCATTTCACTCGAGCACGGGGTGTATACTCTGTTCTACTCTGTTTTACGTTCAGCTTGAGCGAGGTCTGGTATTTTGATCATATCTCTCAAACCACACGTCGGATTGACCCGAAACCGGTGGCATATGAAAGAAGACTCCCAACACGTAAAATTGGCACCAGAATCACATTGAAAGAAGATCAAATGAAGTAGATATGACTCGTCGAAAATGAAATTGAAATCACCGTCTTTTTCTGACACAGGTTCGGTATTTTGAGTATAACTCACAAAACACAGATTGTATTGAGACGAGACCAGTGCCAAATGAAAGTAGACTCAAAGAGCTTTCCATGGATAGCTAATTTGCCTAATTTGAACGTATATTCTAGGAGCTATGCCTTCTGGAAGTTGATGCTTGTGCAGACTAGCGAAATATACACTTCTTCGATCATAACTTGCAGAATACAAGGAGTTTGGAGTTGATTCTTGTTGCATTGGAATGCATATGATAAGAGCATTCTTATGATACATCATTTGAATCAAATGAATCAAATTTTTCTAAAGTGGCCCCA
Organism: Inga leiocalycina; assembly: GCA_963242795.1. Classification (NCBI taxonomy): domain Eukaryota; kingdom Viridiplantae; phylum Streptophyta; class Magnoliopsida; order Fabales; family Fabaceae; genus Inga; species Inga leiocalycina. Next base: position 31,306,607 of record OY725332.1, read on the forward strand.
CATCACCCGCGAGTGTAAAAACTGACTCTCTGAAAATGTCGTGCGAGTGATGTCCAGAAGCAGCTGAAACGTGAAGAAAGTTGCAACACTCGAGCACTAGGATTCATGCTCGAGCATTGGATCATTTCTCACTCGAGCAGATGCGAGAGAAGAGCTGCGAGTGACAACCCGAGAAGAAGCATGCACGTGAAAACAGAAGACGCACTCGAGCAGGATGTTTTGTGCTCGAGTGATTCGAGTTTTCACTCGAGCAGATGCGAGAGAAGTGTAGGGAGTGCTTGCCCGAGAGGAAGTCAGAACGTGGAAATATGAACTGCACTCGAGTGAGGCATATTGCACTCGAAGTGAGGACCTGACAGAACGTGGTAGAATGCACAAACAAAACAGAGCTTCACAACCATCAATCCAAACATGGTTAAACGTTATACAATCATTATGTTTTCACTTGTTATTGTTTCTAAACATTATCTAACATATATTTCAAGTGTAAAACAGGAGTTTACATATTTGGGTTGCATCTTCAAGAATGGAGGTCACGTATGAAAATTCCTCACTCAACGTGATGAGTCACAGAAGCCAGAAAATCATCTTTTGACCAATGATCCAACATACCCATGACTAATACTTCATCATATTAGTGATTAAGTATTTTACAGTGTGAAACAGGAAATTTAACGGTGAGCTTACAGATTCAAATGAAAGAGTCAAGAATGGCGGGCGACATCATTACACACCGAGCATTAGCTACCTACCACGACAGAAGTTTGACCCACCATAAGAGATTGTCTGGAGACTCAAACAAATTCAAAACGCTCCACAACGTTACTACAGCTCAAAATGAATCTTCCTGCTGTTCAACAAAACGCTCCACTTTGCAACGGACAGAAGCTCATTTTCAAATATGCTCAACGGTCAAATGAAGCAATGAGACTCCAACGGATGAATATTTACAACGGTCATAATCTTCATCAACTATAAATGAGAAAGCATTCAACATCAATGGAAAACTGAGAAAGATAGAGGAAACAGAGAAAAACGGTGAAAGACAGAGAAAACAGAGAAACAACTCCAACATGTGAAAAACATGAATCCTCTGCTTCTACCCAAACGCTCTCAGTTCTGCGGTTTCAATATTACTTTTCATTGAGAGAGTGATTATTTGTATTGTACTTCAGTGAGATTATATCCACTCTGTGAGAGAGTCTGTAAACACTTTCATCTATATTCTGAGTTGATCTCAAGGTAGAGGGACCTTGAGAGGATTGATTTTCTTACGGGGAAGCAGTAGAGAGAATTGCCGTAAGACATTCTGCTCGTAAGACTTACAAGGTGCAAGCAGTAGAGAACGTTGCTGTTCATAAGACTTACAGGGGTGTAAGCAGGAGAGAACGTTGCTGCTCGTAAGACTTGCATAAGTAAGCAGGAGAGGAAGATCTTCGGGATTGCTCTGCTCGTAAGACTTGCCGTAAGGGGGAGTGTCTTGATGAGAGATTTGTAAAAGGTTTCACAAGTACTCGGCTAAACTTGTGGGATTGTAAAGGCTTTTCTTGTGCCCGGATTAAACAAGAAGATAGTGGATTTGAAAATCTCAGGAGGAGCCTGGGGACTGGACGTAGGCCATCACAGATTGGACCGAACCAGGATAAATCACAGTTTGCATATTCTCTTCCCTAAACTCTTATATTTCCAGCATATATTATTTAATCTAGCTGTTGATTTATAAACCTTCATACTTACTGTTTTCGTTAAGATACGAAAAGATTTCTAAAGTTCTTAAGTTTTTATTATACACCCAATTCACCCCCCTCTTGGGTAATAGCCGGTTCTAACATTTGGTATCAGAGCCCGGGCTCTTGTTTAAAGGACTTAACCGTCTCAAGAGTTACAATGGCTAATTTTGGGTGTTTTATATTTTCAGAAGGTTTTGATTATACAATCCCACCTCTTTTGAAAGATATTGATTTTTGGTTTTGGAAAGCTAGAATGACTAGTTTTATAAAAGCTTTTGATTTTGATATGTGGAATATTTTTACAAATGTTTTTGATTTCAAACCAAGAAAGGATTGGACAGAAAGTGAAAAGAAAATGTTTTCATTGAACATTAGAGCAATGAAAATTCTGTATAGTGCTTTAACCGAAAATGATTTTGAGAAAATTAGATTTTGTTCTAATGCTAAACATATATGGGACACTCTTGATTCTATTTATGCTTCTAACAATTGTGTCGAAGTTGAAAGTGTTGACAGTTCATGTGAAACTACACGTTACGCATCTACTATGCATGAACAATTGGAAGTTGATGATGAAGATGGAAAAATCATAGAACACTTCCATACAGTCAACATGGATGAACAAGAAGAAGAGGATTCCCGAAAAGAGCTCAGTGTGGATGAACATAAAAAATCACTCTCCGGAGCTCAAGATGAACTTAAGGTAAAAAGTTCCAATTCTTTGTGTGATTTTCATAAAAATGATTTTCAAAGTTTACAAAAGTTTGTTTCTCAACCAATTGGTGATTCTATTGAGAAAAGCAAAAATGTTTTCAAATATGCTGGAAAGTTTGTTGGGAAGAAAGAATATTCAAATCAAATCCATTCGAATTTCTACTCTCATGATCGACATAATACTTGCAAGATATTTCATAATGTATATCTTGATACAATTTGTAATTATTGTGGTAAATCCGGTCATATTTCTCACACATGCTATATTAGAAGAAATTCCCATGTGAGAAATAAGTATATTTGGGTACCGAAGAAACATGTAAGGTTTAATACTAACAATCAAGGACCCAAGTATATGTGGGTACCAAAATGTCCATCTAGTACTTTATGTATGCAGGATGATCCGAAAAGAAATGGACATAAGGGTAAGGAGAAGATGAAAAAGAAGCCAAGAGTTTCTCATGCGCCAATAAAGAGATTCATACCATTTATATCAAAAAGGAGAACTCTCAAGGCACCCATTGTTGGAGTTACAGAGTATAAACAGAGAAAGATGCAATGGGTAAGCAAAAGCAATCCCCCAAATATCTAAGGCAAAGGTACACAATGATAAAACCTCCTATGCTGTTGTTTGTAATATTTGTTGAGGTTTTATATTTTGGAACCTTAGGAATGAGCATTGCAAATGATTTTTAAATTATGTTTTCGCATCCCTTAAAAAGTCATTTAATAGATTTATTTATAAAGGGATTGTAATGCTCAACAGGTTAATTCTTTATGCATGTATAATGATTTGAAAAGAGAAATATTTCTCTTATGCATAAAGACGTATTTAATTCATTATGCTCAATTGTTTCAAATTAATTATATTATTAGAGCATGTGAATCATGATTCCTACAAGGTAACCATGAGTGGATCCAAGTAAAATTGGATACCAAAGGAAGAAAAATTTCTATAAGGTTTTGTAGGAAGAAGAAAGTACTTCATCTCAAGATTATGACTACATAAGATTTCACTCAAATCTTGGTGAAGTTGGACCTTGAGGCTACATCTTAAATATGTAAACAAAAGGAGGTACTACTTGAGGCAACACTGCATGTGCCTAGCTAGAAATGAAGGAAGAAAATGTGTACAGTGAAGCATTACTCAAGTAACCAATCAAGTGATTATCATCACTGTGTGACAACTGGGAGTAAATGTTCAAGTGATAATACCAACTGGAAGATTGGAAAGTAAAAGTCAAGGAATTATGCACAAATGAACTCCAAAGGATAATTTCTCAAGTAATTACGAGATTACTTGAGCACGGTACTGTCTTCTTTATTCTTACCTGATATTATGCTTATATAAATTATTTATTTGGGTAATGAATAATTTGCTCATTATTGCATATCATTAGCAATCAATCATTTATGGGTTTTAAATTGTTTTTAGATTGCTAAATGGACTGAAAGTGAAATTGTGCATAATCTTTCTATGTATTTAAGTTTCGAAATGCATATTTCAAAAATGTACCTAGATTCCAAATTATGCATAATTTTTCTATGAATTGGAAATTTGAGATGCACATTTCATAAATTTACTTGGATTTCAAATTCATCTTGTTATAAAAATGCATACACATTATTTGAAAATTATTCATATCTTGTTTGCATTTAAATCGGTTTCAAAATTGGAAGTTAATATTTTTATAATGAAAGTCAGAATGCTTCAAATTCATTTATCAAAGTATTTTCCCATCATTGACACATTGATCTTAAATGTGCTATCCAATACTTGAACTCTCTTCATTCCTTAACATGCTAGACCTTACGTCTAAACAAGTTAACTATCTATATGAGTGTCAAGTATATTCCCTTGATAAGAATTCAACTTGTGAAAGCCTTGTGCCTAATGCATAAATCATTAGTTGGCCACATTATTCCAAGCATTATAAATGTTCATTAGTGCATTGAACCTTAATGCATTAACCATTATTGTGGAATAACTTACCGGGATAATATTCTAGAACTCTAGTCATTTGGATCAATGAGTATGTCCTTCATCATCCATAAATTCATATACTCATATTGTTGCTCAAATGCATTACCATTTGTCTTCATCCATTTTTTTTGAGTAACTAGAATCTTGCACTTTAAGTCTTGAATATTTATCCATTTTAAGACGCAGCTCTAAGAGGCAAAATTATCTCTTGATCAATACTAAAGTCATCATGCTTATATATGTCAAGATAAGCCATTTTGGCTAATTCATTCTTCATATGACTTTTGTTCTTGAGAAAATTCTCCAACATGTTAACTCTTATAATTAACATGTTATCTTAGTTGAATTTCTTAGTGAAGCCTTCTGATATATATTTTATAACTGTTGACTTCCATTGTTTTTGGCATAAGCATTGGTATTTAACAAGCTTCATAAATGAGTTTTCATGCATTCAAAATCTTAATGTCATAATGCATATTTATGATTCGAAAGAACATTTGAGATTTTGAAACAATTTGCATATCGCATTATCATTCTTGAAAATTTGGTTTCATTCATGATTTATCATTTCATAAAAGTTGGTCATTATGGATAGATTCTCTACTCTCTTTGATCCAACTTACATGGATTGCACGAAAATCTTATCAATGACATATCTTTTAAAGTGTATTTACAAATTGTCATTGATCATCATCATTCTTGGTATCACTTATTCATCATGCTTCATGACTCAATGGATTGATTTTACTAGGTAAAATTATATCTTGATTTTTGTTGATTATTATACTATTTGCTCAAATATTATATGCTTAATTGTATAAGAGCATAAGAGTTGCTATGTCTAATATTGTACGGACCCAAGAAAAGATGGGTACCAGAGAGCATATGTTTATACTTTTACAGGAGTTGACCAAAATGCTCTACTTTTGGATACAAAGACCAAAGGCTAACAGAAAAGGCATGGCTGATAGTGTTGCAGCGTGAGATGAAGCAGAATATGTGATATTACTCAAATGACATCCCACCACTAGCAAATAACTAGCTAATGATACAATCAGAAAAAGAGAAAGAGATGGAAGATCCCTTAGGAGACCCAGCGAAGATTATTTCAAAGCAGCACAGAGCCAAGAATAAGTTTATCCAATATGAATCTTTGTTGCATAGCCACCTTCCTTATCATTTCAAGGTGATCAGACATTTTTACTATGATATGGAGCCAATAGAGATGTTCAGAGGAAAATGCTGAGATGCACAGAATCATCAAGCTTGATGAGCCTATGAGGATTCTTAACTACTATCCTAGCTCTATGTCTAAATCTTCACTGGATTATCTGCTATACCTATACTAGAGCTATGGTGAACAAGGAGAGACAACACTTTGCTAGAGTTGGCCTCCATGATTCTTCATGCTTTAGTCCATTTGTCTAAGGCTTTCTAAGAGAGGAGGTTTAACTCTTTCACGCAAAGCTTACTACAAACAATGCTGAGATCATTAGTCAATGATAAGATGAAGTAGCTGTGTGACTTAGTGAACCAGAACTTCAAAGTTCTATTTGAGATGATGGATGACAAAATAAAGGTGTTATGTGCTATGATGAAATTAAAAGTTCTCAATGATGTTTGCTAAGCAAGGGGCACATACTAAGCCAATATGCGCATAAAGCCTTACTCCGAGCTCATCTTGATATCCTAAAAGTGCTCACAGAAGACTACACTTCAGAATCCCTCAGTACTAGTCACATCATTCAATATTGACTAGGACATGATGCATCAATAGACTACAGAGGATTATGACTCGAGTGATTACGATATTACTCGAGTGAGGTATTGTATTCTTGCTTAATTCAAAATCCTTGAGTTGTATCACTTGAGTATACAATCGAGTAACGATTGAGTAGAATCACTCAAGTAACCACTCAAGTGATATTGGGTTATATCTCTTAAAACCTCTTATTAGCATTGCCATTTAATTTCTTTCCAAATATTCATACTTTCAAAATCATTTTATCTATACAGTTTCTAATGGTTTCTCAAATCCAGGAGAATTATTAACTATTTTCCCAATGAAAATTTTTAAAACCATGCATCAATTAAGGGGGAGCTTCACATTCACATGTGTTTTATATGTTGAAAGTTCATCTCCAATTTGAAAGAAAATCTTTTTTTTTTTTAATATACTCATCTGTATTCACCATGTCTTGATTAGTTTTGATGATGAGTTATTCTTATATTGTTCTTTTCATGATCTTAATTTTAATATATCATATGGAAAGGAATAGTTTGTTACTTGATTGAACTAACAATTCTCTTTGCAAAGAAAGATTTAAATTTATGACAGGAGAATTTGTTTTGCGCAATAGCATTCCTCAACATACTACAAGAAGACTCTATCAACCTTGAGGATGTTTTTAACGCTCAGTCAAGGAATGTATATTGGCTGTAACATTCAGAACAACAAATACATATGCCAATACAAATGAGCATTGAACATGCTAAATAGAAGCACAAATCAATTGGAGAATCCTGGCAACAACATGAATATATATTGAGTTACATAACAGAAGTGTGGTGTACATCATCATGACCTAGCATTGCCAAAGGATAAAGCAACGGACTTCATGAAGCGCTTCATCAATTTTCAAAATCTACATGAGCATTTCTAAACCTTTTCTCTTTACATTTCAAGAATACGTTTCATATATTCCATTTATCTTGATTATAAAAGTTTTCTTGAAAACCTCTCCAATTTTTTTTAGTTCCCTCTCATTAAAAATGAAAGTATTTTCACATAGGGGGAGTGTAAATTGTTCATTCATTTTGATTAGAGTAATTTCTACTCTATTTACTTCTTCACAAGCTTTACTTCTTTATATATCTCAAACTTTTTGCTGATGTCAAATAGGGGGAGAAAAATGTAAGAAAAATATGTATGTTGCAGTATGTTGCACTCTGCATTATATATGTATGTTGCATTATGTTGCACTCTGCATTATATATGTATGTTGCACTTCATTCAGACATATTTTTCTTAAAGGATTTGTCATCATCAAAAAGGGGGAGAATGTTAGATATGATTAGTTTTGATGATGTCAAATATAGATATTAAGTGATAAGAGCAAAAAGTTCATATAATGTATTTCTTTGACTAACTACTATATTTAATGTTATATATTTTGTAGATTAGTCAAGCAAAGAATGAAGAAGATTGAATTAATGAAAATGAACAAGAGGAAGAAGAAGAAAGAAATTGAAGATAGTCAAGGAGATGCCTACTCGGATTATGAAGAATGATTATCAAGAGGAAGATAAAAAATAAAGATATTGAAGAATGAAGAACTTGGTAGATCTATCATGAATATCAAGATTCAAGTTGTTAGATGTGATATTGGAGGTTGCTATAATGTTACCGGAGGTTTCTATGATCAAATAATGGTTGGAATATGTTAATATGAAGCTAAGATGACTTATATATGAGTTTTGGCACTTCTAGAGGAGTTATGCTCGAGCACAAGGTGTTATGCTCGAGCACAGGAAGAACATGCTCGAGCACAGCCCATTTCACTCGAGCACGGGGTGTATACTCTGTTCTACTCTGTTTTACGTTCAGCTTGAGCGAGGTCTGGTATTTTGATCATATCTCTCAAACCACACGTCGGATTGACCCGAAACCGGTGGCATATGAAAGAAGACTCCCAACACGTAAAATTGGCACCAGAATCACATTGAAAGAAGATCAAATGAAGTAGATATGACTCGTCGAAAATGAAATTGAAATCACCGTCTTTTTCTGACACAGGTTCGGTATTTTGAGTATAACTCACAAAACACAGATTGTATTGAGACGAGACCAGTGCCAAATGAAAGTAGACTCAAAGAGCTTTCCATGGATAGCTAATTTGCCTAATTTGAACGTATATTCTAGGAGCTATGCCTTCTGGAAGTTGATGCTTGTGCAGACTAGCGAAATATACACTTCTTCGATCATAACTTGCAGAATACAAGGAGTTTGGAGTTGATTCTTGTTGCATTGGAATGCATATGATAAGAGCATTCTTATGATACATCATTTGAATCAAATGAATCAAATTTTTCTAAAGTGGCCCCACATCACCCGCGAGTGTAAAAACTGACTCTCTGAAAATGTCGTGCGAGTGATGTCCAGAAGCAGCTGAAACGTGAAGAAAGTTGCAACACTCGAGCACTAGGATTCATGCTCGAGCATTGGATCATTTCTCACTCGAGCAGATGCGAGAGAAGAGCTGCGAGTGACAACCCGAGAAGAAGCATGCACGTGAAAACAGAAGACGCACTCGAGCAGGATGTTTTGTGCTCGAGTGATTCGAGTTTTCACTCGAGCAGATGCGAGAGAAGTGCAGGGAGTGCTTGCCCGAGAGGAAGTCAGAACGTGGAAATATGAACTGCACTCGAGTGAGGCATATTGCACTCGAAGTGAGGACCTGACAGAACGTGGTAGAATGCACAAACAAAACAGAGCTTCACAACCATCAATCCAAACATGGTTAAACGTTATACAATCATTATGTTTTCACTTGTTATTGTTTCTAAACATTATCTAACATATATTTCAAGTGTAAAACAGGAGTTTACATATTTGGGTTGCATCTTCAAGAATGGAGGTCACGTATGAAAATTCCTCACTCAACGTGATGAGTCACAGAAGCCAGAAAATCATCTTTTGACCAATGATCCAACATACCCATGACTAATACTTCATCATATTAGTGATTAAGTATTTTACAGTGTGAAACAGGAAATTTAACGGTGAGCTTACAGATTCAAATGAAAGAGTCAAGAATGGCGGGCGACATCATTACACACCGAGCATTAGCTACCTACCACGACAGAAGTTTGACCCACCATAAGAGATTGTCTGGAGACTCAAACAAATTCAAAACGCTCCACAACGTTACTACAGCTCAAAATGAATCTTCCTGCTGTTCAACAAAACGCTCCACTTTGCAACGGACAGAAGCTCATTTTCAAATATGCTCAACGGTCAAATGAAGCAATGAGACTCCAACGGATGAATATTTACAACGGTCATAATCTTCATCAACTATAAATGAGAAAGCATTCAACATCAATGGAAAACTGAGAAAGATAGAGGAAACAGAGAAAAACGGTGAAAGACAGAGAAAACAGAGAAACAACTCCAACATGTGAAAAACATGAATCCTCTGCTTCTACCCAAACGCTCTCAGTTCTGCGGTTTCAATATTACTTTTCATTGAGAGAGTGATTATTTGTATTGTACTTCAGTGAGATTATATCCACTCTGTGAGAGAGTCTGTAAACACTTTCATCTATATTCTGAGTTGATCTCAAGGTAGAGGGACCTTGAGAGGATTGATTTTCTTACGGGGAAGCAGTAGAGAGAATTGCCGTAAGACATTCTGCTCGTAAGACTTACAAGGTGCAAGCAGTAGAGAACGTTGCTGTTCATAAGACTTACAGGGGTGTAAGCAGGAGAGAACGTTGCTGCTCGTAAGACTTGCATAAGTAAGCAGGAGAGGAAGATCTTCGGGATTGCTCTGCTCGTAAGACTTGCCGTAAGGGGGAGTGTCTTGATGAGAGATTTGTAAAAGGTTTCACAAGTACTCGGCTAAACTTGTGGGATTGTAAAGGCTTTTCTTGTGCCCGGATTAAACAAGAAGATAGTGGATTTGAAAATCTCAGGAGGAGCCTGGGGACTGGACGTAGGCCATCACAGATTGGACCGAACCAGGATAAATCACAGTTTGCATATTCTCTTCCCTAAACTCTTATATTTCCAGCATATATTATTTAATCTAGCTGTTGATTTATAAACCTTCATACTTACTGTTTTCGTTAAGATACGAAAAGATTTCTAAAGTTCTTAAGTTTTTATTATACACCCAATTCACCCCCCCTCTTGGGTAATAGCCGGTTCTAACAAAGAAGAGATTGAAGAAAGAAGAACTTGCAAGATCTAATAGAAATATCAACATTTAAGCTCTTAGAAGTGATACTAGAGGTCTATACGGTCAAATGGAAGTTGTAATGACTTAAACGGAGTTAAAAGTGCCTGGGTATTTCAAAATATTGGGTTTATTCGAATAAGAGAAGTTTTATTCGAATAGAGGTACTATTTATTCGAATAATAGCTATACTATTCGAATAGCAGCAGGAGTATTTGAATAACACCAGCAAACTCTATTTCATTCATTATGAGCAAAGTTTTGTAATTGGTCATATCTCCCAAACCACAAATCCAATTAAGATGAAACTTGATTCTTGTGAAACTAGACTTCCAATGTGGCATTTTGACACCAAATTCAAGTTAAAAAAGCTCATATGAAAGAGGAATGAATTTTGAAAGATGACACTCATTATCAATACTGTATTTCAAAACAAATTCAATATTTTGGCCATATCTCTCAAACTACTAATCCAATTGAGGTGAAACCTGATTCATATGAAACTAGACTTGAAATGTGATAGAGACACCAAGATCAAGATGAAAGGAGTTTATATCAAAGAGATATGAAATTTTGAAAGTTGGTGCTCAAAATCACAGCTTTGTTCCAGACTAGTCGATACAAATTGGATCATAACTTTTAAAATGCAAAGGAATTGTGATTGATTCTAGTTGTTGAGAAAAGTAAACTTAAAGAGCTTCTTGAGAATAGGTCATTTACCAAATTTGGAGTTATATCCAATGAGTTATACTAGTTAGAATCAGAAGTTTCTTTAAATAGAGAATGCAGTATTCGAATAAACATATTCATTATCGAAGGTGCACTATTCAAATAGCAATAAGTTTATTCAAATAAAATCATATATTTTGTGTGAAAAGCTATTTGAATAAGGAATTGACTATTCGAATATATTTCAAATTTTGAAGAATTATTTGAATAGAGGAAGATATATTCGAATAAAGAATATTCATTATCAAAGACTCTTATTCGAATAACAATTGATGTATCAATTTCTTTTTTGAAGAAGTTATTCAAATATAAAGGATATTATTCGAATAACATCATGTGTTCTCTGAAGAAGCCTATTCAAATAAGGGACTGATTATTCTGATACACTTCAAGTTCTAAAAGTTTATTCGAATAGAGGATGAAGTATTAGAATAAAGATTACTCATTATCAAAGAAGGCTATTCAAATACAAGTTGTTATATTCGAATAAAGATCAATATTTTACAAAGAGAGCTATTCGAATAACGAAAAGCTTATCAAAATAAGGCCAAGTTATTTTCATAGACAACTATTTGAATAAAGAAAAGATTATTCGAACAAAGGACAAGACATTCAAATACAAATAATGTTATTCAAATATACTTCAACAAAAACTAAGTTCTTCTATTCAAATACAACAAAGGTTATTCGAATAACTAATTTTCTAGAAAACAGAGCATCACTTCGTAACTTCTGAAAATCAATGGAATGATTGTGTAACTTATTCTTCTTGTTTCTAATCACTCTAATGATTTATTATATTGTGATTTTATTCTTCTTGTTTCTAATCACTCTAATGATTTATTATATTGGGATTAAGCATTTTCCAGGTGATCAAACTAGGATTAACACAAATTGGAAAACGGAATCTTCATCAAAAACTTCCAACGGCTATGTTGGCTACTACAACGGTCATATTTGTAAGCCATAACAGGAAGCTGAAAAGCTCAACAGTCATCAATCTTTATGAACTATAAATAGAAGTGCATTCAAGATGAACAAATATGAGAGCCACTGCTTATAATGTTGATATGCTATTACTCTGAATCCTATCTGACCGAAGCTCTAAAATCATAATCCACCGTATACTTCAGTGTTAATCATTATCTGCTTTATATAGAGAGGTCATATTTCATTTTAATCATTCTATATTTGTGAGAGATACTCAAGATTAGGGAATCTTGAGTGGGAAATAGATTGCATCCTTATAGTATGTAAGGGGGAATCCTTATCTTAGTACAAAAATTGTAAAGGCTTCACAAGTGCCCAGGTCAAAATTGTGAGATTGTAGTGGTTCTCAAGTGCCTAGTTAAACTTGAGAGAGATAGTGGATTAAAATCTTAAGAAGAGCCTGGGGACTAGACATAGGTCATCATGGATTGGATTGAACCATGATAAATCACAGTTTGCGTCTTCTCTTCCTTAAACTCTTATATAACTGACTATAGTTTCATAATTCATTACCTTCATACTTATTGATTTCATAAGATGCAAAAAGAATTTCAAAGTTCTTATGTTTTTATCGTACACCCAATTCACCCGCCCTTTTTGGTGTTAGCCATTTCTAACACATATAACATATATACTACCATATAGTTTATGAGAGACAGAGTTACTACCTAAAATTGCCCTTTCCTTGCTTGTTTGTCTGTCTAATATTGTGTATCTGGCTCGGGCTACTAATATATCCCAAAATTTCAAATGTACAATAAATGAGTCATTGCTCATTCATGTGTTATTATAAACTCATATTGTTGGTTATCTGGAATCAAAATTACATATTGACCAAAATACCTATAGGATCCTAGTTTAAGCCTCTTTATACCCGGTCCAACTGTATGAAAAATTATGACCCAGGCTATTCCTACACAATTTCGCTTGTAGAATCCACTTTTATCCTCAAATTAGTCAAATACATGCCTAAATTATAGATTTACCCATGTCAGCCACTATGTTAGGGTTTTAGGGGTAAAATTGTCATTTCACACCTTAAAGGCTTTACACTTCACATTACATGTTCCTTGTAACACCTTATTTCTGAAATCGATTTGATGAGTTTTATGCAATATATTCAAAGCACTAATTGATATTCTATTTCAAAACTTTTTCAATCTCCAACCTCAAAATAGGATTCGAACCTGTAATTGAGTTGGTTTTTTTTGAAAATTTCAAATCTTTTGAAAGCATCTTTTAGCAATTCGCAACTTCATTATTACTCATCGATTCTTCTCTTCATTTAATTCAATTAGAGTGATTCACTAATCATTCTTAAATCATTCATTTACTTATTCCTCAAGACTATTAAACTAGGCGTGTTCATACAAGTATTGTCATTCAGTGATAATTTACACATGACTAATTATCACATACTAATCTTCAATTCACCATCATATTTTCTTCTTGCACATCTTCATGCATTCGTCTTTTGAGCTTACCTACCTATATGGTTGGTGAGGGAGAGTGAGATTCAAGAGAATCCCAATAGTGAATAGTGCTAACAAATGCATACAAGAAATGCTTTGTGCATGACATGCTTGCTTACATAAGTTCATACCAACATAATGACATATATGCATGTTGAATGTTTAACACATTACACTAATAGCCATAGTATAAGTAAAATAGAGCTTCCTTCATTCACATATGCTTCATACAATTCATCAAAGAAACTAATACAGTAATACACAAGAACATATATCAAGTTATGCAAGTTAGGAATATTCCCTACCTTTTGTCTTCAAGTTTCCATCTTGTACCTTTTCTTCGAACCATTGAAGTTGTTTAAAATTTCTCCCATTCTTATTCTTTGTCATCTTATGGCCCTAGGTACATAACCATACATTAGAGCCATGATAAATGAATGTCCAATGTGGCTACGTAGGCCTTTAGGAATGTCTCTTATATTTGGGCCTATATTGACCCAAATTACTTTAATTGCCATAATTTTGTAGGTTTGACCCAATCTGGCAATTTTACTTACCAAAATTCAAAAATCATTACTAATTCTAGAAAAATCTAAACGGGGTGGTTCAAAGCCCTATATGACTCTTATTAAGTCTACTTGAAGGGGGAAATATCCACCTCTGCCAGTGTCATGTACAAAAACCCATGCTTTATAGTAGACCATCACTATAACAAATATATTTTCATAATTAATGCTTAACTTTATCGAATCATAACTTTTTGTGTACTTATTCAATTGCCAAAAATTACTCATCAAATGAAAGCTCAATATATCTAATTTAATTATGGAAAATATTATGGCCATTGGATAAAGTTTAGTCATTTACAAACACGCCAAACTTATGACTGGCACAGGACAATTTCCATATTCAATGACCAACTTTCAAATATCATAACTCACTGCCTACTTATCCAAATTTCACATTCTTTATATCAAATAAAATCTTGGGATGTCTATTTTGAATCTGAACATTCTTATGAGCATTGAACTTCATTTGTTCAGTCAAAAACACATCACAACCTTACTGCCTCAAATCTGGCAGTGTTGAGCATGGTGTCTTAAAGTTCCAATTTTAAGTTTTTTAATCTAGTCATTCTAAATCCGGTCATTCCCACACAGTTTTTAATCCAATCATTATAAATCTTGGGATATCTATACCTACACGATTTTTCATGTAGAATCCAATAAAACCCTCAAAAATACCAAAATCAAACACCTACTTCAGTTCAGCCTTATGGACCAAAATGGTCTCTTATAACCAAAAAACACCAGTTTCAGGTTTTGATCACATATGTTCCTTTAAATCATCATTTGGTACCATGTAAAACCATTTACAACACCAAATAACCAAGAACCCAAAAAATACCCCTTTCAACTAAAAAAATAGGGTAGCAACAACCAACAACAAAATTTAACCAAATCAGACAATACATAGCTCATAATGAAGCTAAAGCTCACCTCTTTGTCTTTCCCAAGTTTTTTCTTTGATTCTCAAAAGTTAGCTCTTGTAAAATGACTAAAAACAACTCCACTTGAAAATCTAAAAGCATAGAGATGAACTCTCATCAAAAGGAACAACTTTCATGAAGGCCTCAAGGGCAAGAGAGGTGACTTCAAAGGTGAAATTGAAATATAACACCTTACCTTTGCTCTTGTCTTCTTTTTTCTTTGTTTAGGCCTTGCTTGGCTGACTTGTGTGTATGAGGAAGAGTAAGAAATGATCTTATTTTTCTCTTCCTTGGCCACTTAAAGGCTTGGCCGAAAATGGCCTAAGGAAATGACATGTGGCTATCATTTACTCTTCTTGTACAAACCAAATGAATTTACCATGTGTGGTTAATTCTTTAATTGGTTGACCTTTCCCTTCCCTCTTCTCTCCTCATTTTGGGCAAAATTGGGCTACCAAATAAAGGAGAAATTGTTAGCTAATTGCCTCAATTTGCCTTGCAATTGGTCTATAATTTTTCAAGTTGAAAACTTTTACTTTTTGACCAAACTCTTGTCTTCTTTCTTTGTCCCTTTATTGGGACATTTTTGTAACCTAAAAGAAGAATAAATTTGCTTTTCTATTCTCATAATTACTTCTTACTTTTGAAGCGCTAATCCTAGCCCTTCAATTTGCCTTTCAATGTTGACCACAAGATCAAGTGGCAATTGTCTCTTTTGCCCTTGATTATGGCAACTTTAATTCTTGTGCCATTTATTCTTTCAATTCCATTCCTTAATTATTTATAGACATTACTGTTATGATCGGCAAGCACAGCGGAAAAATTTTAAAATTTTTACCGATCCTAATCGAGGATCTATCAACGTGTTTAAATCGAGTTAAAAAGATGTGTACCTTTTTCAACTTAGGGTATTCACAATCTCTAGGAGCCCACACCTCAGGTCCGCTCCCTCTATCGGTTTCCACACGAATGCTCTCCAACAAAGACTGCGTGTTAGCGCCTCTAAATGTCTCCTAGGGTTTCCCTTGGGACTCTAAATTCTCATGCGTGTATGAGTATATCTACTCTATTAAGTTTATAACCTATGAGGGCTATATTCAAATTTCAAAATTAATGTTCATCAATTTCGAAATTAATTAACAATTAATTATCTTGATGAGCTAATTAAATAAATTCAATTTAAATTAAATCTGTCCAACAGTTTTAATTTAAACTATTTATTTAATCCAAATAAATAGCCATTAGATTTAAGTTATCTTCATAAATTAAATCTGAGATACTATATCTCTATCATGTTAGTTATTAAATTTAATATATCATAATACATTAAATTCAAAACTAACACAATATAATAATATCATATAATATACCCACACACATATATATAAGATATGTATTTCAAAAATATATATTTATATAATATTATTAATGAATTTTATATTATATATATATAAATATAAAATCCGTCTACCCTAAATTAAACATTATCTCGTGTTGGGCCATTCTTGTGTGCAACCCTGTAGGCCCATATGAAGTTGGCAGTGGGCTAATAACTGTACTAACCCAAAAGTCACAAGCGGCCTCTAGTAAGACATTACAACTACCCAATTCATATGAGGATCATTAACATGATGCAACCTGTCATACAACCATGTCATGTCCCTTTTGTCACATGATATATCGGTCAAGTATAAGGCATGGATAATGTCATCCTCTTGTTCTTGACCATTACTTTCTCGATTCCTGAGTAGCCTGACAATAGAAATGGAAACTCCTTTCCATCGTAGTATGGCCATACATTTCCCAGACTCACTCATCGAGGGGCCCAGTAATATCTCTCTACTAATGTGGGGACAAATTTCATCTTGATCATTCATATTCCTCTGCATGAAAAACCACCAAGCCCGATCGTAACCTTTATCATCATCCGATCAAAAGTGACTTTTGACTAGTTCAAAGCTTAGCAACTCTCATGTAGGAATCCATGATGACTTCAAGTCTAAGGGCATTGTGACGTGGATATACATAAGAAAAGCTTATGACTTGATCCATGTAGCTTTCTCATAGTGGGTCGGTCTAGCATCTTATACTCTTACAAGTGCCTAAGAATTTGATTGGTATCTCCATATCTTATCAAAGTTATACTGGTCTTGTTTCATCTTTGCTCCCGTATAGATGACCGACCAGGGACATTTTAGGATAATCTTTTTGATTTATCCAAGGATACAATTATCACAGTTAACATACAAATAATATGATAAAAGAATGGAGAAATTTCATTAAATTAATAATGTTCAAAGTACAATGATTGGCCGTTTGGCACAATTTTCAACAAGTACTTCCCTTTTCCTTTGGATCTAGGTTAGGTTTTATGTCATACTGACATATTCAAAAGGAATTGGGTATTTTCTTTTAACTAAATCACACCAAAATTCTTATTCTATTTCAAAATCAATTTCTATAAGCCATTCTAGTTCTTATGCATTCTTAGGACACTTACTAAACTAGGGCTTAGCGGTCCACTCAATCTAGGCTTATTCTCAAGCCTCTAGTCCCAAAATTTGGGATATTATAATTCTCCCCCTGTTCAATAAATTTTGTCCTCAAAATTTCGAACATTTATACCTCGGGGAATCATTCTAGACACTTAATCTATCCATCTCGTGGCCAGCTCAATAAGTATACCACACAAGTCATTTGTTAATCTATCTCTTTTATAAGCAATGTTCCTAGAGCATTCAACACAAATCATCCATCAACAATCAATTAGTTTGCATTCGAAAATTGCAAGACATACAATCCCTCAGGAAATCACAGTCTGGCTTTCTAGTAAATGAACGTTGATATCTATAATGTCAAGTTTTCTTATGGCTCCACACTACGTGTTTCCTATCCAGTACCTCCTATAGGTAGCCTTTTTTATATATGCAACATAAAATATCGGTAGCTCCATACTACGAGTTTCCTATATAGTACCGCCCATAATTTTCCCTTTCCATAGAAGTAACACAAAATACCAGTGGCACTACACTACAGGTTTCCTATTAGGTACAGCCTACAGGTAGCCCTTTCTATAGAAGTAACACAAATCAATCGGCAAGCAATCAATAACCATCTAAATACATTTTCTAGACTTACTAGTCCAATATAACAGTGCTTGACAACAACCACAGTATTAGGCATATAGATCTTACGGCCTAAAGACAACGCCTAATGCAAACTTGCATAGTGGGTCTTACCGCCTTGTGCTTCCTCTCATCATAATTCTCAAACATATAACATTCTGCCCGCCTAAGGACTTACTAGTCTATCAGGTCTTATAAACTCAAAACATTTAGTCTATCATCTTTGCTAAATACTTATTGAGACTAACTACCTTAGGATACATAGTCATTAAGCATTTAGAATACCTTCCAGGCTCTAACTCTTGCTACCAAATCGATGCATATACTTATATAACGTTCCCAAAGCATATTAAACAAACCATCATTTGAACAATCATCACAAGAGTATTCAGCACGTTAGCATATAGCAAACGGCAACCGCTAAACCATTAGTCCCACATGTCACATGGCCCCCGAGCATCTACCCGATGCAAGACAAGTCAAATAGCCCCCTAGCATCCCTGGTGCAAGACAAGTCATATGGCTCCCGAGCATCTATAGTGCATAAGGTGTTTCTATAAACCCAGGCATCCACTTGTGTAATAGGCTCCGGGTGTCTAATTGTACATAAAAGAAATTTCTATGGCCCCAAGTGTTCACTTTCCTAATAGGCCTTAGGATTCCATTGGTGCATAACAGGAATTTTCTATGGCCTGAGTGTCTACCCATGCAATAGGTCTTGAGGACTACCCCTTATATTCTGAATACTCATTAGGTCTTACTACCCACTATATATTCATAACATGAATATATCTGGTGGTAGAAAAATACATGTAGAATCATTACATAAGATATGCGAGCAAGAGTTGGTTTCCTTCAAACCGTTAAGCCTATTCTTCTTTAATTTGCTTTCTCATCTTTCTTACTATAGATGACACTGGAGCATCCTATGGTGATTCACTGGGTCACACAAACACTACTACAAAAAGTATTTTTAACGTTACTAATTAATGTCTGTTTTTAAAAAGTATAAGTGAAAAAGGAGGCAGTGGCTTTTTTGAAATTTTGGCTTGTCTTTTAACAACTGTTTTTCAAAACAGTTATTGAAAGTGACTTTCAACGACTATTTTGAAAAACAATCATTGAAAATAGCCCATATGTATTTTAATCCAAATCATATATCTTCTCCTAGTCATGCCTGTCCCTCTCAGATCCACCTATGAGGCTTAGTCCAACCTCTAATCATATCATCTAGCCCTTCTTCGACCTTAGACATGGCCTCCAGCCTATTCTCCGACTTAATCGCGACCTTTACCCTCCTCTCCACTAGCATTATCATGAACCTTTTCCTCCTCGTCCTCACTCCAATAATCAAGAACATGTTCAATCCATGCTCAGGAGCATGATGTGCATGAATCTTTAGTACTTATAGTCTTTGATTGGGTGTTATTGATGTTGTAATGATAGCCTAGAAGATTAAGTATTTTCCTGACCTTGAGAGAGTTTGCGAAGCACTTGAGGTTTTTCTCTATGCCTTTTTATATTTAATTTATTTGGTTATCATTGTTGGAAGTTGAATTGCAATTATATTTGGGCTTTGCTTCCTAAAATGAAAATTTTGAAATTTTGTTTGAATGTTGCTCGTTGGAAATTTCTTTCAAGAAATCAAGTTTTGATCTAAAACTCAAGGTTTCTAAGTATTGCAAGATTCTGAACAAGTCTTTGGATAAAACTCACGAGAATGCAAATGCCAACTTTAGTTCATCTTAGGCCAACACTCGAGTTCTGTCCAATATTTTTTTAAAATAGAGAGTTACAATGATTGTGTTTGCAAAAATAGTCATTATATGTTGTCATATACAATGACTGTTTTTGCAAAAACAGTTGTTGTAAGTTTCTTGCAATGACTGTTTTTACAAAAACTATTGTTGTAAGTCTCTTGCAACGACTGTTTTGAAACGGTTGTCTATTTTAAAACTTTCAATGATACTTACATACACATTCCCCTGGAAACAATAATCTAAAGGGCATAAAAATGAACATTAAAAGTCTCTCTTATGTAGTAGTCAAACCTTTCTTTCATGGTAAACTATTCGATGTGAGACTCATTACAATGCACTACTATTGAGAGTCCACGTTCTTGTAGCTCTTCTCTATAGTTCGACGTCATGACAGCTTCACTCTTCGATTTGACGTCACAGTAGCTAGACACTATGGTTCTACATCATGATGGTTCCATGCTTCGATACTACATTTGGTGCTTCACTCAGTCACCTGACTAGTCAGTCCTTCTAGTTAGAACTTTCCATAGATAGCCCTCTCTGATTAGAACTCTCCACAGGTAGCCCACTTTGATAATAATCCTCTATAGGTAGCTCTTTCTTGTTGGACATCTCTAAATGGAAGTACCATTATAAGAAAATCCATATCTTATAAGGTCCCTCTTCTCTAGTGGCTAGTAACCTACTTTCTGCCATCTCATATGGGGTCATTTTATATGGACTTTCGATAATTGTCTAGCTCCAGGGACAATCACAACTCTAATGGAATATTCTATGATTAAGATATTACCTATGCTAGATTAGCAATTAGCAGCTTCCAAAAACCTCATACATATTTTTGTACCACATTCTAGTACTTCAAATCATTTCTATATCATTTAGGCATTCATGCTCAAATAGCTTTACCCACTCTGGGCCATCTCATATTTTTAAGGAATAAGAACTTAACAGTTAATTCCTGGGTTATAGTTTACTTGACAACCCTTCTCAGGATGTTAGGTAGACATCCAACTTTTAGGTTCATCACTAAGGCCAGAACCTTGACATTACATGAATCAGAAATCATTTTCCTTAATTATACCCAATAGGTATGCTAAGAATCTGGATCAATAGTGCCTATTCTAACCTTCCTGGTATTCGGGTAATATCGTTTAAACATTACTAAAAGTTCAACACTATCTACAAGGTTGACAAGGTTCAAACTTCCATCATGAAACAAAACCATAGTGAAACCTGATTTACATTTTGACTTAAGCACTATTTCATCTTAGATCTGATTCAAACCTATCCTCAACCTTTAGTACCATTAGATCGGCTCCTCTAGGATCGATATACGACATAATCACCACTAATCATGTATCACCGTATATCATACCTACATACCTTATTACCATAGTGCTACTAAGGATCTTTACTTAGCACGAAGAAACCTTAAAACAATCACTATGCAATGAGTTTCCATAACCCCATCAAAATGAACTTTTCTAGGAAGTACTCACAACAACAGAAATAGTTTGGATTAAAGATCAATGCTTACCTCATCATCTCTATGCCTCTAATCATTCTTTATGTCATCTAAGATCTTCTAATCAAAATTCCAATCCTTTTTTCAAAAAGTTTCAAATTTCCAAGGTGCTTCCCAGAGGGTCACCTATCTTGGAATTTTTCTCTCATAATCATGATTAACCATGGAATTTTGATGAGATTTAGGGCATCAGTGCTAGTACAATGCCATTTGTCACTGGGTATCAGAAACCCATACATACCTAAACCTCAGTATGACATGTCAGCCTCCCAAGAGATACTAGGTATTGTCCCTACATGGAAATATAAATAGAGCCAACTTCTTGGTGCAACTCCCCTATGTATTACCACAACATAGGGTAGGGATTTAAATCACATTCTATATCAATATTTGGATCTCTCAAGTTAGCAATAGAATCCGAAACTTAGGCTACCTCATCTATCACTAGAGCCTCAATCCTACTGGCGGTGGATTCTTCCGCCATTAAGCTTACCATCATCGGAGCTCATACCTCTTTTCTCTCAGGATATTCATTATCATAGCTCCCCTTCTTCCTCTATGTAGACCTCTACTCCTTCCTTTTACAAATTATCTTACAATAGGGGTGATGAGCTCATGTCGTGTGAGTTCTCAAAATAAACATAAGTTTAAAAATGTAGCTTAGTAGCTCAACTTATGTTGTTCTTGTGAGGACATTAATTTCCAAGTTTCTAAATAGTAAAGTGTCAAATACCATAAAGTTGTGAGAAATTATTTGAGAAATTTCATTTTTAAACTAATGAAGTAATCTAATCTAATTCAATATTTTTGTATTTTTCGGTTCAAGACAAAGAAACAAACGAAATTGAAATTAACACTAACAACAGAGTAAATTTAATAAAATAGAATAATAATGAAATAGGATTCCTTTGAGTTGAGGTTTTAGTCTTCCTTCCTTGCTAAAGATTTGAATTCCATAATGAGCCAAGAGGATAGAAATAAGCTACCACTAGCTCCATACTTGCAATAATCATTTAATTCATTCAACCGAAGCAATTAAATGAATACCACCAATTAATTGTGACTCAAGGAGATGAATAATTAACTTTCAATTCTAAATTGTAATTACCATTACAACAAATCAAAATATTCAATTTAATCATTTAAATCCACTCAACTGAGTTAGAATAAACAATTCAATCTACTCCTAATTTGAATCATACAAAGCTTAATTAATCAACTCCTAGCTCAACCACCAAGTTTATTCACTTGGCATAGAACAATCTAGATCATAACTATGTACTTAACCAAGTCCTATAACTATGAACTAGAAAGAGAGCTTAAAGGAATTCCATTGAAGTTTAGAAGCTTAAACCATTACCCAACTCAAGTAAATCACCAAGACTTAGCTACTTGGAGGAAGAAGATGAAGCTTGATGAAAGGAAAGGAGAATAGCCATTGAAATTGCAGCAACCACCGATTGCTCTTCACACTCTTCTTTTTCTATTTTGTGCTTTCTTTAATCATATTATTATGTGCTTCACACTTTTTCAACTCACAGCTGCCACACTCCTCCTTTCCCTTATTCGGTTCTGCCTTTTTCAACTCCCCTCATTTCGTCAGTCAACTCTTCTTAATAATCAATTCATTTCCTCCTCCAATTGTTAGCCGAAACTTCCAGCTTACACCATTCCTTTCTTTCTTTTTATTTTGTCCTTTTTCCCCTCTTTCCATCACAGCTGCCTCTCTTCTTTTTTTCATCCATTCAATCCCCTTACATCAGCCCTCTTTTAATTTATTTACTTCTATTCTTTCCTTTCAGCCCATACCTTCATAATTCAGTCAAGCCCTTTTTTTTCATTCATCAGTCCACTCCCTCGTTTCTTCATTTCTTCCCTCACTGTCCAGCATGCCCTTAATTCTCGGTCAATCATCCCCTTTTTCAACCAACAATTTTGGCCTACAATTCCTCCTGTCCTCTATTTTTCATTCATTTTGTGGTCTCTTATCCTTTCAATTCAGTGTTATAGCCTTCATGTCCCTCTCCTCCTTTTCATTTAGCCCAACTCCTTTCTTTTTTAATTCCCAGTCAATCCTTTTAAGTCTAGATCTCTCCTTTGACAATAGTTGTCTCCTCCTCTTTTATTCATTTGGATCGCATATACAAATCGGTCCATCCCTCCTCAAATCATTTAGGCCCTCTTTCTCTTCAATTATTTTAATCAGTCCAGCCCATCTTTTTTCTAATTCTTTCTTTTATTCATTTCTCTCTTGGTTAAAAAGTAAGTTGTGCCATGTCATTACCTACAAAGTTAGATTACCCCTTCCTTCTACAAATTATTTTACAACAGGGGTAATCTAAATCTTTAGCTTTCTCTGCTATATGTAACTCCTAGTTATAGTAGCACTAATAGATGATCATCATAATGTTCATATGAGCAGAGAATATAACCTATAGTCAGAACACCTTGTTCTGACTGGACCTTTAACTTTGAGTAGACAATTTTATTGCCAGAATCATTACTTTGATACCATAAATGTAACACCTTATTTCCAAAATCAATCTGATGAGTTTTACGCAACAAATTCCAAACACTAGTCTATTTTTTTTCAAAACACTTTGAATCCCTAACCTTCAAACAAGAGTCAAACTTATAATTGAATGGGTCTTTCTGAAAATTTCAAATTTTTCAAAAGCATCTTTTAATGATTCACAACTTCATTATTACTCGTCGATTCTTATCTTCATTTAATTCAATCAGCGAGATTCACTGCTCATTCTTAAATCATTCATTTACATATTCCTCAAGGCTATTCAACCATGCATGTTCTACAAGAATGCTCTTACAATGATAATTTACACATGACTAGTTATCACATACTAATCTACAATTCACAATCGCATTTTATTCTTGCATATCTTCTTGCATTCCTCTTCTAAGCTTTCCTACTTATATGGTGGGTGAGGGAGAGTGAGATTCAAGAGAATACTAATAATGAACATTGATAACAAATGTATACAAGAAATGCTTTGTGCATGACATGCTTGCTTACATCAATTGATGCCAATATAATGACATATATGCATGCTCATTGTTTAACACATTGCATTAATGCCATACTATAAGTAAAATAGAGATTTACTTATTCACATATGCCTCATAGAGTTCATCAAAGCAACCAAGACACTAATACACAAGCACACAAATTAAGTTAAGAGAGTCAAGAAAGTTCCCTACTTTCTGTCTTCAAGTTCCCTTCTTGTACCTTTTCGTCCAACCATTGAAGTTCTTTGGAAATTCTCCCATTCTTCTTCCTTGTCATCTCATGGCCCTAGGTACATAACCATACATAGAGCCATGATAAATAAATGTCCAATGTGAATACATAGGCCTTTAAGACATGTCTTTTATATTTTGGCCCATATCGGCCCAAATTACTTTAATTGCCATAATTTCATAACTTTGACCCAATCTACCAGTTTTGTTGACCAAATTTGAAAAATTATAACTATTTCTAGAAAAATCAAAATGGGTAGTTCAAAGCCATATAAGACCCTTACTTCACAATTAACCATCATTGCCACAAAAATATCCACCTCTGCTAGTGTCATGCACAAAAATCCATACTTCACAATTAACCATCATTGCCATAAATGTCTTACCAAAATTAACGCTTAACTTCATCAAATCATAACTTTTTGTGTACTTATTCAATTACCACAAATTACCCATCAAATTAAAGCTCAATATATCTAATTTAATTCTAGAAGTTATCATGGCCATTGGATAAAGTTTAGTCATTTACAAACAAGCCAAACTCTTGACTACCACAGGACAATTTCCAGATGCAATACCCAAATTTCAAAAGTCACAACTCACTGCCTACTATCCAAATTTCATAATCTTTATATCAAATTAAATCTTGGGATGCCTACTTTGAATCTAAAAATTCTCATGGGCATTAGACTTCATTTTGTCAGTAAAAAACACATCACAACCTTACTACCTCAAATTTGGTAGTGTTGAGCTTGGTGTCTTAAAGTTCCTATTTTAAGGTTTTTAATCTTGGCCTTCTAAATTCAGGACCAAGGGCTATTTCACATGGTTTTTTTATGTAGAATCTAATAGAACCCTCAAAAATACCAAACTCAAATAAACACCTACCATCAGTTCAGCCTTCTAGACAAAAATGGTCTCTTATAACCAAAAATCACAAGTTTCAAGTTTTGATTACTTATCTTCCTTTAAATCGTCATTTTGGCACCATGTAAAACCATTTACAAGACCAAACCATTAAGAACCCTAAACATAACCCCTTCAACTAAAAAAATAGGGCAGCAATAACTAGCCATAAAACTCAACTAAATCTAACAATACATAGATCAAAGTAAAGCTAAAGCTCACCTCTTTGCCTTTCCCAAGCTCTTTCTTTGATTCTCAAAAGTTGGCTCTTGTAAAATGACTCAAAACACCTCCCCTTGGAAATATAAAACAATAGAAATGAAGCTCTCATAAGGGGAACAACTTTTATGAAGACCTCAAGGGCACGAGAGGTGATTTAGAAGGTGAAAATTGAACTAGAACACCTTTCCTTTATTGTTGTCTTCTCTTTTCTTTCTTTTGGCCTTGCTTGGCTAAGTTATGTATGTGAGGAAGAGAGAGAAATGATATGATTTTTCTCTTCCTTGGCCACCTAAAGGGTTGGCCGAAAATGGCCTAAGGAAATAAGGGAAAAGGAAATACCATGTGGCTATCATTTACTCTTCTTGTACAAGTCAAATGAATTTACCATGTGTGGTTAATTCTTCTTTAATTTTGTTGGCTTTCCCTTCCCTTTTCTCTCCTCTTTTTAGACAAAATTGGGCTACCAATTGAAAGAGAAGCTGTTGACTAATTGCCTCAACTTACCTTTCTAATGGTCCATAATTTTTCAAGTTGAAAACTTTTACTTTTTGACTAAACTCTTCTCTTCTATCTTTACCCCTTTATTTGGACATTTTTGTGACCTTACGGGAGAACAAATTTTCTTTTCTATTCTCATAATTACTTCTTACTTTTGAAGAGCCAATCCTAGCCCTTTAATTGGCCTCCTAATTTTGACCTCAAGATCAAGTAGTAAATGTCTCTTTTGCCCTTAAGTATGGCAATATTAATTCTTGTGCCATTAATTCTTTCAATTCTCTTTCAATTTTATTTCTTAATTCTTTACAAACATTACTTCCCTCCTCCTTTGGATCCAAGTTAGCTTTTATGTCATACTGACATATCTAAAAGGAATCGGGTATTTTCTTTTGACAAATTCACACTGAAATTCTTATTCTATTTTGAGTGTGGTAACTATAAGCCAGTCTATTTATTATGCATTCTTGGGACACTAGCTAAACTAGGGCTTATCAGTCCACTCAATCTGGGTTTATTCTCTAGGCTCTAATCCCAAAATTTTGGATATTACATTCCCTACACAATTTTCTTTTATAAACCTAATAGAAGCATAAAAAACACCAAAATCCAGTCTAAACACTACTAAACAACTGGCCAAAATTATGGAATTTTTGTGAAAATTGGAAGTTTCATGCTTTTCTTTAATTAAGCACTTTCTTTTCACTTATAATCCCATAATTAACCCTTTGAACATTTATTAATCACAATTAGGGTTAATTTGGGTAGCATAACCCCTTAGGGTTTGTATATCTCAATTTACAAATCAAGCTAAAACAAACCACTAATTCAACCACAACTACAACTGCAACCTTGAATCAATCAAGAAAGCAAGTTTTTATGGCTTTACCTTTGTTTCTCTCTCTAACTTCATAAAACCATCCCTATCTCTCCTTCTTGCTCTTGATTTTGTGCTTGCTAGATGTGTGTTTCAAGAAGGCATAGAGATTGGAGAGAGTTTTGCATGATTTAGAAGATATAACACAGGAAATTTCCTACTCAACTTACCTTGATTGCTTCCTCAATAACTTAAGCTCTCTTTGTTCTTTATGTCCAACTCTTTCTCTCTCTTATTCACATGTTTGGCCAAAAATATAGCCCTTGAAGAGAGGATTATGAGCCCTTAAAATATCCTTTGCACCTCCACAAAATATTATATTTTATTGCAATTTTTTCATGTGTTTTCTTTGACCAATATCTTCATCTTTTGTTTGGTCATAATTATTTCTCTTCATTCTCCTTAATGTGACCTAAATATGGCCATTAAAGGAATGAAAAGAGCTTCTCAAAATATTATATTTTCACCTCCTCAAATAATAATTTTAAATTGTCAATTAGCATGAGAAAATTAACTTTAAGCATAATCTTTTTGAACTTGTCTTTAATGGCTTCCAAAGGTCACCATATATGTTCAACTATTTATTTTCTCTTTCCTTTCCATGTTGGACGAAAATATGCTCTTGAAAAAGAGACAAGAGCTCTTAAAAAAATATCATCATCCACGTCCTTAAGATATTAGTATTTTATGTTAATTAATCACATGTTTTTACTTTTTGACTTTTCTTCACATTCTTACTTGGCAATATTACTCCATCTTTTACGATATTTGGACCAAGTATTTTATTTCCCCCTTGTTCCCTTGTTTGGGCATCTAACACCATAAGAAAAGGGAAAATATGAGCTTTTAATTCTTATTTAGCCAAATGACTATGGTACCCTTACATTTTTGTAATTCAATTGGGCTTCTTCTTTCCCTTTGTGTTTGGCCAAAAATCACCATTAATTGGGCAGAACAATTTTTTTCTTCCATTATCCTATTTTAGGATGGAAAAAAATGGGCTTTTAAGAAGGCAAAAATTGGACTTTATGTCTTATATTGGCCTAAAATTCATGTGGCCACTAATTACATTGTTTGGCTATTTCAAGTGTGTCAATATTCACCATTCTATTCCCTTTATTACCATAAAGGTGTATAGTGTAATGCCCCAAAATGTGATTAAAGGCTAATGACTTCAAAAGTAAATGTAATTAATGTTAAATAAACGTTTTTGGAGAGTATAATGTGTATTATGGTTTAAATGCGTAGTAATCAGTGCCCAAACATTGTATTTGAGTTCAATTATGAATTAACACCTATATGGAAATAAAATAGAGGGGAGGGCGCATGGTTGAAGAAAGGGGATGAGAAATGTGCTAAATGGTGATTCAACAGGAATTGCCATAATCAGGGGTAAAATTAGAAGAATGGGAAACTTACCGACCAATTAGTTAGCAATTGAAGAAAAACTTAATTACTAGCTAATGTAATTGGTTAGTGAAATCATGTGGCTACATGTCTAATGAGGAGCCATAGGATTGTGACAAGTAGCATGTATGGATGTAGAGGGATTTGGTGAGAAAGTCAAACAGGCATATTTTATTCTTTTCTGTTCCCTCTCTCTTCCCTTTTTGGCTATAAGTATGGGAGGCTAAGGGAAAAATCTGTTCTCATCTTCATCATCCTCATCTCACATTTCCTCTTTCTCTAAACTCCATTTTCGTTGAAGCAAGAAGAGGAAAGAGAAAGGAAGAGCTCAAGTTTTAGGTGAGGTTTTGACCTTGAATGCTCAAATCATCTTCTTTAATGTTGCTCATATTGTTGAGAGCTTTAACCTTATGGTTTTAGATTCTCAAGAGGAGGTGTTTTAGAGCTTGAGAAAACCTGAAAGTTGGAGAATCAAGAAACAAGTTTAGGAAAGTGAAAGATGTGAGTGAAAGCTTTATTTTGTTATATGTATTGTGGCTATTGGTTGAGTTTGGAAATTTATGGATTTTTCCTTGATTTTTTTTGACTTGTAATTGTATGAATTGCATGTTATTTTGTAGTAGAATTGGTGTTTTGTTGTGGTATTTGAATAATGGAATTGGTTTGGATTGGTTGGAACATTGTGTTACAATATGGTTAAGAATAGAACATGTGTGGATGTGATGTGAATTTGGTTGTTTTAGTGTTTCGATTGGATTCCTTATGGAAAGTTATATGGTAATAGGGTTGGTTGTAGATTTTGGGAACTATTGGACACTTTGGCGCAAAACTAGAAAATATGGAATTTGGTTAAGTGTGAAATGCTGTGTAAGTGTCCAATTTTGTATGGAGATTTGTAGTTTATATTATGAGCTTACTAGTGATATAAAGTTTGAGTCATTTTGATGTTTGTGCAAAGAGTTATGGTCATTTGAAAATCAGCCAGGAGAAAGGTCCATGGTTGGCCACGGCCCATATGGTACTAGCCGTGGCCTAAAACTCTCTGACCTGTTTCTTGCCGTGGCCCCAAAATCAGCCAAGAGATAGGTCCATGGTTGGCCGAGGCCCAAAACTTTTGAACAGTTCTTAAGAGTGGCCCATATGGTGCTGATCGTGGTCAAAACTCTCTGACTAGTTTTTGACCACAGCCTAAGGATGTTGGCCACGGCCCAAAAGTTTTTGACCTATTTTTTGTCGCGGCTAGAGGATCTTGGCCCCAACCCACACCTTTTTGACCATATGTAATACCCCGAATTTTGAGACTTGAGGCTAGAGAATAAGCCTGAGATTAGTGGACTGCTAAGCCCCAATTTAGCAGGAGCTCAAATTTATTCCCTAATTATTCTAATATCTTTGGGTATTAAGAAAGTAAAATGGTGAATTTTGGGGAATATAATTATGTTTTTGGTAAAATCAACTATGTGGCAGTGAGCTTATCATAAGGTTTTGAAAGACTAAATGATAAGCAAAAATTATGAAATTTTACAGGATGAAAGCACACATCCTAATCTTTAATTTGATAGGTCATATGAATCAATTAGAGGTATACAAAAAAGGATATGAATTTTTGAAGTCAGCACAGAAAAACTGTGGAATTTCTGGAACAATATGTAAAGATTGAAATTCTGGGAATTTTGTGATTCCATTAAGCAAAAGTCTGTATTTTTCCTTGAAACTAGACTCAATAAGGGTTCTATAGGCTTTGGAATCACCTCATTTCGATGTTTCTAGAATTAGTTATGATTTTTCAAAATTTGGGCAGAAAATCTGCCAGAAAATCCGAAAATGGTAATTATGACATCATCTCAATAAAAGATGACATCATCATAGGATATGTTATTAAACGGTTTTTTCCTTCTTCCTCCTCATTTCTGACGCTGAGAACAGCTGAAATAGAGAGAGAGCATATGGGATCTTTAGAGAGAGAAAGAGGAAGAAATCTCGTAAGGTAAGCCGATTTCTCCGACGATCTAGCTCCTAACGTGTATAACTCCGATCCTAAGCTACTCCTTTATGTTCTTTAAGGTTTGGAAGCTCCTCTTTTGGTGTTAAAACACCTAGGGTTTCCATTCAAGTTAAGGAAAAGCTATTGGGAGCTTGAGGTAACTTCCAAACTCTTGTATATTGACTATTCTGGCTGCTGTGGGCAATTTAATTGGTGAAATTTCGCCGGATTGCCATTGGTTGTAAAAATGGAAAATGGGTTTCCCTAGGGGTTATGCTGCCCAAATTGATACTAAATGGTAGTTGTAACCTAATGGAATAGTCAATAAAGTGGTTAGGAGTAGAAAGGAACGCGTTTACGGAGCCGAAACCAAAAAACCCCAATTTTTCCCCGGAATACTTGAGAATTTCGGCCAGCTCTATAAATGGGTCTTAGAGTTGGATTTTCAATGATTTGATGATTCCATTGAGTTCAGGAGCGAAAATTAGGTGGGGTTACAGTTGGGCACTTTTTTAGAAAAGGCCGAAAAAGCATAATTACGAAAACGCCCCTGAAACCCTTAAAGTAGGGCTGTCAAGGGTAATTTTGTAATTGCAATTGAATTTGATAATTCCGAGTCCAGAAATGGATTCCTTGGGTGAAAATATGTTAGAATAGCCCATGTCAAAATTTCAAGAAAAGTACAGCCAGACCGGGTATGGCGGGGCCGAGCCGGGTCCCCGGGGGCATTTTAGTAAATTTTCAATATAGCCTGATATAACCTCTAGAAACACTATGGAAGTATCTAAATGGTATATTTGACATTGTAGGATCGAATGTAAAGCCCCGAGTTGCTGGCACGTAAATCAAGGAGAAAAGACTGGAGGTAGGGGACTTACCTTACTTGCATGTATTTGATATTTTTGCTTGTGTAGTGATGTATGTGATTGCTTTACTTGATTGTGTAGAGCATATTTGAATAAATGAAGCTCTGTTTCTGTTTTGCTGTGGCCATAGTTTTGTTACATGAAACATTGAGCATACAGAAATGTCATTATGGGGCATGCATCTAGATAAAGCTAACATGTCATACACATAGCATCTATCATGTATGCATTATGGTATCTGTTTTCTACTGAGATTATCTCGAATCTCACTCTCCCCTACCAACAATTTAGACAGGGCAAGTGGCTCGTGGAGGGAGCGGCTAGGACTCCTCCGAGATGAGATTGTGTAATCCCCATTTGAAGAATTGTAATGGGCAATTGTACCCTATGTATCTTTAGTGAAGGTATGTACCCGAGATTGCTGGGATAATTAAGTTGTGCACTCTGATATTTATATGAATGTGATTTATCTTCGTGTAGTAATTGTATTCGAAATGTGAATATGAGACCAAGTTTATAAATGATTTCAAAAGTATTCGTGAAAACCCCGTCATGTGATGGGTTAGTAAATGTTATTTGATTATTATTGGTCTCTATTTCATTTTAACGCGTATTTCAGATATAATTACAGAGGGGGTTACACCATATGTGGGCCACAGCTAGTAAGTGGCTTAGCTGTGGCCAGCCATTTGAAAAATGACATTTTGAGTTTTCAAAAGATGGTCATTGGTCAAGTTTTTCCAAACCCTTTAAGTATATGTTTGGGCTTCTAGTAGACACTTAAAGGTCTTAAATGATAATCAACTTTAAGTATTTTGGAATTGAGTTTTGGATTAGAGAATAACTCTTCACCCTTAATTATGGTTCTAGGATTTGATATTTGCCCTGCCTTCGAAAGACTGGTGCCAAAGCAGGCATAGAAAGAATAAGGAAGTAACCTTTCTCTTAAGTTGTATATGATATATTGTATGTATGACTTATCATTGGGTTGTCATTATGTAATAGGTCGTATGAAACTTTGCTGTTGTGAAATGTGTGGATGTGAAATATACCATCATGTATTGTAGCATGAGCATTGTAGCATGAGCAATCGTATAGGGTGTTGTACGTCATACCTACCCCTGCCATTGTAATTGTCATCGTTGTGTTGTAGTATTGTGAGTTGCCTACTATTGAGAAACATGCCAGTGTGTCTATGTTATTGTGAAATATATCATATCGAACCCTGCTGTTATGAAACATGTTGATGTGAGATATGCCATTGTGCATTGTAGCGTGAGCAGTCATGGAAGTGATGCAAGTCACACCTACCCCTGCCATTGTAAATGCCACTGTGAATGACATTGTTTTGTTGTTGTGTTGTGATTTTCTTACATGCTTTATGGTTGTGCATACTCTGAGTGAATTGTTACTATTGGGATTCTTTAGAATCTCATTCTTTCTATTAACAAACCTACAGACAGAGCAAGCAGTTTAAAGAAAAAGCAGGTGACGAAAGGCTATTGAGCTCCTAGTTAGGGGACTTACATTTTGGAATAGTTGGTTATCATGCTATTAATTATTGGATATTTCATTTGAGATTTAATGTAAATGTTGTATATATTGGATAGTTTCATGTAATCCCCTATCTGGGATATTGTAACTAGGCAAATGTCCCTTGTAAACCCTTAGATGAATTAATGAAACCCGATTGTGTCAGGAATTTGGTTACAATCTGATATGTATGAATGAAATCAAACTGCGCAGGCACTTTATAGTCTTGAAATGTGAATGAGACTATGTTAGATAGGTTTTGTAAAAATTTTTGAAAACCCTATTTTGGGAAGGGAATTTTTAATGAGTTTCAAATCATCTTGTAGTCTCTAATTCAACATAACTATGTATTTATGAACTTAATCTTAGTCATTATGAGAAGGGGGTTACATAAAGGAATTTTGGTGACTAATATTTGGGATGTTACATTTTAGGTATAAGCAAAAGAGAAGTATCAAAGACAACCTTTAAAAGTTAAGTAAAGGATAAGAGAGGGATGGGTCAAAGAATAACATAATCTTGATTATGTCAATAGAATTAGAACAAGTAATGACCCATCTATTCATGAATTCTAAATTACAATATTCAACATTTGCCCCAGCCCGAAGAAGAGATATGTTGATCAAAGTAAAAGACTAGAAAGGTGACCAGTAGTAACTCTTTCTCTAATATACTATATATTGTTTTGCATATATGATTTTACCATTAGTATATTCATTTCAAGAATATACAGAGTTGATGCTATACGAGAGGGTCTTAAGGCAGCAAGACCTGTTAGACCAGCGTATCCTTAGGCAAGAAGACTTGATGAGATTCAGATTGTGTTAGGCAGTGGCCCAAGGCAGTAAGATCTTAATGTGTAAGTTTGCATGGGGCAGTGACCTTGGGCTGTAAGACCGTAATGGCAATAAGACCCAATGTGCAACTTGTATAGGGTAGAGGACTTGGGCTATTAGACTTGTGTTACCAAGCACTATGGTAGTGCGTTGTGTGATTATTGTATGCTGAATGCTATTGTCATGATTATTGTATATGATAGTTTGTTTTGCATGCTTCATGAACTTTCATTTAATATGACTGTTAGTGGTTGCTATTGATATTCTCGCGAATCTCACCCTTTCCAATAAGTACCATACAGTGAAGGCACATAGCACAAAGGGCAAAGAGGTAATCCTTGATGAGTAGAGAATGAAGATAAATGACTAAGACTTCTGTTGGTTATGTGTTCTTTAAAATTAGTATGTATTGTACATAATGTAAAGACATATCTCAATAAAGTTAGTACCCGTAGAGGTAGTACTAGAGATAATATTGTACCATGCATATCGAAACGATATTTTCCCATAGCGACATAATTGAACTAGGGTTGAGCAATCGTATGATAAGGGCTCAATAGCTGACTAACGCTTCTTGAGTTCATAAATAGAGAAGTACTCTGATAATAATAAATGAGGTTAAGGACTGATGAGTCTGGAGAAAATTGTGAACTACTACATGATTTTTTTAAAAAGTTCAAAATTTTTCAAAGAAGCCCAATCTAATATGGGTTCAGTCCTTATATTGAAGCCAGGACTTTAAGTTATTTTCAAAGGCATATTAGTCCTAGCATTGAAACCTGGCTTAGTGATTCAAATTAATTGTGTAACAACTCATCAATTCACATTGAGAATAGGGGAGTCATATTCTACTTATCACTATAATTTCTATATTATCCTCTTTATACCTCCAGAGATATCTAAGACATTATTTCAAAGTAATAGGCAACACATGACATATTTTCATAGTCTCCTGACCTCAAGTTTGCTCCCTATTATTATTTAAGCATTCTTAATCATATTCTAACACCTTAAACTACTCTGGGCCATTTCAAATTCCTAAAGAATCAAAACTCAAAATTGATTCCTTGGTTATGATTCATGAGGTAATAACTCTTTGAATGTTTACCTAACCTTTAAATTCATAGCTAAATCGATAACCTTAATATCAATTAGGTTTGTTGCATAAGTCATACCCAACATGCATGCTAAGAATTATCATGATTTATAGCTCTTATTCTAATCTTCATAATATTCAAGTAATATCCTCATAACATCATTGCAAATTGAACATTGATCACAAGGTTCTAACTTCCATTTTAATATTACTAGACTAAATCCTCTAAAATCATTATACAACTCAATCATTACTTATCAATGGCTAGCAAAATATCCAAAAATTGCCATATAGTACTATTTATCACACCTATATTCCTTTAAACACAAATCATTTAACTAAGGTAACTATTTAGCATGGAGAGACCTCAAAACAGCTACTAGTCCTCAAGTTCCATAACTTTATTAGAGGAACTTTTCCAGGTAGCACTCACTACAATAGAAATATTTTAAATCAAAGGTCAATGCTTAAGTCATCATCTCCATGCTTCTAAGTATTATTTAAACACTTGAAAATAATAGATCAACTCAACCCACCTTAGTTCTACATAAAGTATGAATACTATAAGCTGCAAATTTATACTTCATCTATTTAATCCCATCCTTAACTTAGCAATGTAAAGCCTATACATTTCCACCATAAGGTTTCAAATCCATTGACCTCGAACATCATACCTTATGCTCTCTAACCCTTAGCCAAAGGGTTCAACATGAGGACTTCCTAGGAGGTCACCCATCCTAGTACATTCTTGCCCTGGCATGCTTAACTGCAGAGTCCTGATAGGATCTAGTGCATTAGTACTGGTATAATCGAACCCGTAAAGTCATAATAGATATTTACTCATATGTTGGACAAAAGCAAGGAAATCAAAGGGACCTCACTCCATGATCTTGTTTTTCTTTCTAATCCAAAAGGCAGTGTTTTGGAAGAAACACAGGGTGGCATGCATTCATATGTCACTAGCCACCAGCAACTCATACATATCTTGTCCCAGTATAATATGTCAACCTTTGGCATAAATGATAGGTACTAGCCTTGCAAAGAGCATAAGTAGTACTAGCTTCTTGATATAGTTTTTCTGTGTTTCCATAATAAAGGGTGGGGATCCAGATCAGACTCTAACTTAATATTAGAAGCTCCAGAGTTAGTAGTAGCCTTTGAGTCCTGTGTTACCTCATCTATCTCAAGGTTCTCATTCTCACTGGTGGAAGAATCCACACTAGGGCTAGGTACCACCAAACTTACTATTACCAGAGCTCGTACCCTTTTCCATGGGGTATCTATCATAACAGCTCTACGTCTTCCTCTATATATGACTCTTCCCCTTCCTTTGACAGGCTAGTTCACGAACAGGGGAGATCTTTCTCTTTAGGTTTGTTTATCACTCATAGCTTCTAATCATAGTATCACTAAAGATTATCAGTATACCTATTAGTCACACAAGAAGAGAATATTATCTTATTGCCAGCACCTCTGCTCTGATACCAACAAGTGTGACTCACCTATTCTCAACGTGATATGATGAGTTATTGGACAATGAATTTGAACCACTAAGCTAGGTTTTAATCTTGGGATTGGTACGCCTTTGAAAATAACTCAAAGTCCCGACATCAACATAAGAATTGAAACCTTATTGGATTGGGCTTTAACGAAAATTTTTTAAATTTCAAGTATTTACATAATGGTTTGTAACTTTATTAAGACTCATTAGTCCTCAATCTCATTCATTATTATTAGAGTGCTTCTCTGCTTAAAAACTTGTGAAGCATTTGTTAGTTAATGGGCCCTTATCATACAATTATCCCATCCTAGTTCAATTATCGAGTTAGAGAAAATATCAATATGCTTCACGTGTTATACTACTATTACTAGTACTATGGTTATGCTTCTACACTTACATACAATATAAGTAGTAGCACAAAGCTACCGAAAAAAAAACATCCCATATCTCAGGAAAATTGATTAATAGATAACCAACATAAAGCTTAGATCCTTCAACTTCACTCTTACTTGTTAGTGTTTACCTCTTTGCCATTCAAGCCGCTTGCCTTCACTGTATGTTTGTTATAGGAAAGAGTAAGATTCAGGAGAATCTTAGTAGTAACACAATCAATCACATAGAATGCATGTTCACAAAGCATACTAAACAAACCATCATATAATAGCAATCATCACAATAGTATTCAACATTCAATACAGCATAGCATCAATCATATAACACAACACCACAACACTTAGTAAAACAAGTCTTATAGCCCAAGGCCTTTGCTCCATAAAAGTTTGCATATTAGGTCTTACTGCCATAAGGTCATATAGCCCAGGGTCACTTCCCCATGCAAACTTGTGTTCTTGGGTCTTACTACCTTAAGCCTATGCCCGTCATAATCTGAATGCTAATTAGGTTTTACTGCCTAAGGACACACTAGTCCAACAGGTCTTATTACCTACAGTATATTCATGAAATGAATATACTCGAAGGTAAAAACATATATGCAAAACAATACATAATATATGAGAGAAAGCGTTACTACCTGGTCGCCTTTCCCTCACTTTACCTTTATTAGCAACATTCTTTTCTTGGCTCAGGAAAATGTCAAATCCTATAATTTAGAATTCATGAATAAATAGGTTATTACTTGTTCCAATTTCTATTGACATAATCAAGATTATGTTATTCTTTGACCTATCCCTCTTCTTGTCCTTTACTTAACTTTTGTTAGTTATCTTTGATACTTTTCTTTAGGTTATGCCTTAAGCATATCTAAGACTATGTTAGATATGATTAGTTTTAATGATGTTAAATATAGATGCCAAATATTAAGAGCAAAAATTTTGCATATTAATACTTATCTTCAACATTGACTAACTACTATATGATGTTACATATCTTATAGATTAGTTAAGCAAAGAAAGAAGAAGATTGAAGTTATTCAAGAAGATATCAAATTAGGTTATGAAGAATGATCATTAGGAGGAAAAACAAGAAGAAAGAGATTGAAGAAAAAAAGAACTTACAAGATCTAATGAGAACATCAAGATTCAAGCTCTTATAAGTGATACTGGAGATTCCTATGATCATATGAAGGTTGGAATGGGTTAATTCAAATCTAAGATAACTTATATGGAAGTTATGGAACTTCCCTAAGGTATTCTCTTAAGTATTGGCTCTCTGTCAAGTTTTGGAAGACATCACTCCAGTGAACGCTCAAGTAATGGCCATGATCACTTGAGTAATGTGCACTCTATTCTACTCTATTTTTTGTTTAGCCTGATAGAGGTATGGTATTTTGGCTATATCTCTTAAACCACATGTCAGATTGAGATGAAACTAGTGGCATATGAACTAGATCCCAACATGTAAAATACGAACATGTTCACATTCAAATTAGTTTAGATGAAAGAGATATGAATCTTGAAAGATGTCATACATATCACCATCATATTCTAAGACAGGTTCAATATTTTGGACATAACTCTGAAACTACATATTGGATTGAGATGAACTGGTGTCATATGAAAATAGACCTAAAGACCTTTCCATGGATAAGTAATATTTCAAATTTGAACTTATTTGCTAAGCATTATTCCTTCTGGAAGTTGACACTTGTGAATTTAGACACTGTATAGTACATAAGACACTCTTTGGAACATATCTTAAAGAATACAATAATATTGGAGCTAATTCTTTTTGCATTGGAATGTATATGGTAAGAGCTTTTAGATGATAAGTCACTAGCCATATTTGGAGTCTAAAGAAGAACTTGAGTCTACATTCACACTCTAGTAAGTTTTGGCCAGAAAATTTTCCAAAAATT
The DNA here is from genome assembly GCA_963242795.1 of Inga leiocalycina. Classification (NCBI taxonomy): domain Eukaryota; kingdom Viridiplantae; phylum Streptophyta; class Magnoliopsida; order Fabales; family Fabaceae; genus Inga; species Inga leiocalycina. The sequence goes on from OY725332.1 coordinate 31,345,380, forward strand.
GAAGTTGTCATAAGAACTTGTGATTTTAGACAAAACTCTAGTTGTGATCTAAAAAGAACTCGAGTTGGCAAAATCAAAGTGAGTTTCTGATAGAAACACATGCAATCTAGGCAACCAGGTTGAAAACTTGAGTTCACTGTGAGAACCTGAGTTTGGGTGTAAAGAATACTAGAGTCTGGTTCTTAACTTTTGCAAGTCTTACATAGGGCATTGAGTCTCTTATGGAAGAAAAGGTATTTGGAAGAAATGAGAAGGAATCACTCGAGTGATGACCATATATTACTCGAGTAACTACTCAAGTGATAGGCTGAGAAAAGAGTTATGTATCAAGTGATGGTTTCTTGCAGAATATAGAGGGGATTACTCTAAGGATCACTTAAGTGATAGACCTAGATCACTTGAGTGACCACTCGAGTAATATGATAAGAAAAGAACTCTGAAGTCTCTGTAGTTTTCAGAATGTATCACTTGAGTGATGAAGACCGAAAAGCATGAAAATCATTTGTTTCTTACTGATTTATTATCTTCATTATTAAAAATTTATTGTATTAGTGTTCTAAGTATTATTCAATGAAAACAATGAAGAGATCATGCTATGGGAACGAAAGACACTTTATGAAAGCGGAGCGTTCGTCGAACATAACGGCTACTTTTCCAAATAGGAAGAGCAGTTAAATGAAGCAACAAGACTCAACAGATAGGTTGAAATACTCACAACGATCATATCCTGTTCAACTATAAATACAGGAGATTAAAATACACAACACCAACAAAAAATATGCTAAGATCATGAAGCATCCACTCCTACTCGAATACTCTATGTTTATCTACCTATGATATCATTTACCTTCGAGAGAGATTGTTTGTATTCTACTTCAGTGTTTATCTTATTCACTTCTAATAGATAAGATTGATTGTAATCTTTCATCATCAAGGTTGTGTCCTTATAGTGTGTAAGGGGGAGTAACTAGGCTAGAACCTTACAGTGTATAAAAGGGAGTAACTCCGTGAGAGATTTATAAAAGGCTTCACAAGTGCCCAGCTAAACTTGTAGGTTTAAAGGCTTTTCTTGTGCCTAGATTAAACAAGAAGATAGTGGATTGGAAATCTTTAGAGGAGACTGGGGACTAGACTAGGTCATCATGGAATGGACTAAACAAGGATCTATCACAGTTTACATACTCACTTCCTTAAGCTCTTATATCTCCAACATATATATTAATTGTTGGTTTATGGTTTATTACTTTCATACTTATTGCTCTTATTAAAATGCGAAAAAGATTTTCAAAGTTCTTAAGTTATTATCCGACACCCAATTCACCCCCTCTTGGGTGTCCACCAATTCACACATAGCATATCAAAAGTTTATAATGGCTGATATTGGGTGTTATATTCTTTTTGAAGGTTTTGACTATATAATTCCACCTAGTTTGAAAGATATTGATTTTTAGTTTTGGAAAGCTAGAATGACTAGTTTTATTAAAGCATTTGATTTTGATATGTGGAATGTTTTTTCAAATGACTTTGATTTTAAACCTAGAGAGGATTGGACAGAAAGAGAAAAGCAAATGTTTTTATTGAACATTAGAATAATGAAAATTCTGTATAGTGCTTTAACCAAAAATGATTTTGAAAAACTTAGATTTTGCTCTACTGCTAGAGATATTTGGGATACACAATATTCTATGTATACTTCTAAAAACAGAGGGACGTCTATGTGAGGGTCGTAGAAAAAAATGTCATTAACGTCCGTAAAACAGGGGACGTGGAAGGCAGACTTTAGACGTCCCCAGTTCCAACTGGGGACGTCTAAAGTGTCGCCAGCCACTATCTACGTCCCTTTTTTTATTAAGGATGTTGAAAGTTTTTTTTAAAAAATGGACTTTTTATATACTGCACTGTCTGGAAAATGTAAACTGCAGAAATAAGATTGCAACAGCAGAATAAAACAACAGCAGTTTAGCAGAATGGAAATAACAACAAACACAGTGATCAACCCAAGGCTACTACATGCCACACAAACTTTCAAACCACACAAACTACACAGCAATCTATATCCAAGTCCCTAGTTTGTACAATAACCAAGACTAAAATCCAATCCATATCCAACAACAATAATGCTAATTATATGTACTACCACAAAAGTATGTCCTACACAAACTACTAAAGACTTTACTCTTCTGGTATACATTGAAGAAGATGTCTAGCCAAAAAGTCTCTGATCATATTTAAGTCTTCATATGAGTAGGCATCTTCATTGTCAAAAATCTGTAAATTAGAAAATAAGCTTAGATGAAATAATAAATGAAGTGAATGAATTGCCATTGAATTACAACACCAAGAATATTATCCTCTGAGAATGAAGAAGCGATTACTTGTTCAAAATCTGTCATAATGCCACTCTGAATGATGTTAAACATATAAAGTAAGACATAATATCCACATTCCCAGCCGCCAGGTTGTCGAGGGCACTATAAATCAAAAGCAAATGGTTAAAATCAATAAAGGCATATCTAAAACGACCGTCAATCAAAAGAACTTGATTTGAAACTACGTACCTTTGGAAACAACCATCTCGGATCTTTGCCACCTCTATGTTCGCGTGGCCCGCCAAGCGCTCGATATGTCATGCATGCCCTATCATTAAAATGAAAATCAATATAAATTAGAATAATTCATTAAGTCAAGAATCAAGAAGCAATGAAATACAAAAACATAACTTACGTGTTGAAGACGCTTTTAGTTTCTTTGTCTAGTCTTCTATTTAAGGAATCAAACCAGTAAACAACGTGGGACTGAGGACACACAACACACAAACTCCAGTGATAACTATCACAACATATACAGATTAAAATGAAGTTAGATGGCAAGGCAATTATTTATTAAAAATCTCAAATACACAAAATTAAAATGCGTACCCTTGAACAATCGGTGCTAGATAACAATGATACTCATCCTCTGCCAATGTGAAGCCCACATAGTTCCTCCTTCTTTTCAATGTATTCCCAATCCTTATCATATGTGCAGAAGACAAGAATCCATATAAAACAACTCTTTGAGAGTCAATGCATATACGACGGAAGGAGCTATAATAGAATTAAAATGATGAATGTATTAGCTAGTTAAAATCAACTTAACTAAATGAAGGAAAAAATGGGAAATAAAAAACTTACAGGATTGAAAATTTGCCCCATCCAACATCTAGCTCCTCAAACTTCATGAACTGTTTAAGATCTTGTTTATCAATTGTGAAGTGATACTCTGTTTCCTGGCCCACAATCCCTGTAGGCATATGCAAATCAATCTGGCCAATGCCTTTATAGATATGCTGTAGTCATGCTAAGAAGGGCCATTTCTCTGCTTCCTACTCATTCTTTTAGAACATAAAAACACATACTGTTAGTAGGATGTCAACACATCTCAAGTAAAAGTGAGGTAGTTCTATACCATTGGAGGTGTTGGTAGCAACAAGCCAATAAGATATACAGGCCAAAAGATGAAAGATCCTCTCTCCTGAGCTATCGTGGCAACCTCGTCATCAGGAATAGGGATGGCTGTACCTTCTTCCCCTACTCGAACACATGTCATAGTCACCCTACGCAAATGCTGTGGAATTTGCTGTTTATGGTGGGTAGTAGCTTCTGTGTGAACGAGAGCATCTGCAACTACACGCAGCACTGGGGCATCCAAAGAGAGGATGGCAGGTTCTCCCTGCGCTAGAGTAGGAGAAGGGTCGCCAAGTGGTTCCTCTGCCGGGTTGTAACTTCCTTTGGTGCTGTGGAAGGCCGGGGATGAATAGGTTCTACGCTCGGTAGTTGCCATCTGCGATTCAAACATCTTCATCATTTCAGCTCGAAGCTCAGGCATCAGCTCAAGACGTAGCTCTGGCAACAGCTCTTGTCGGAGCTTGTCGCGAAGGTTGGCCTCAAGCTCTTGTGAGACTTCCTGACAAATCTTGGCCACAAGCTCCCTACTGGGTTCAGCTTGTGACGAATAAGGATGTGAGGCTCGGCCAAAATACTTTATGACACGAACTCCCACTGCCTCCCCTCGAACATGACTAGTGTGATATGCCTTCCCAATTGCCGTTGACAAGATGTCCATCCGTCCACTTGAAGTGAATGAACCTTGGCTACTATGATCTTCCAGTTCATCCTACAGCATAAAAGTTATCGTAAGCACTCCCAATATGAAAAAATAAGTTTGTACTTATGCTCTAACTACTTACAATTCTTGCGGCAACCTCAACAACAGTCAGATTTACGTACTTCCCACCCTTAAGCCTCCCTACTTTCCATTTTTTGTGACGTGGTGGAGGTGGTGGGGGCTGGACCACAACGGTAGGATCTGATGTGGTTGCTTCCTTCAATTTCTCCAACACTTCTGCCATCATCTTTCGCTCAAGCTTCCGATAACCACCACGAGACATGCAATGTTGATAGTTATTAGCTACTTGCCTCTCTGCATTTACTGCACTTAATGCCTTTGAAAGGAAAACAATGAAGACTGAATCAATAATGTCAACTATATTCAAATAAAACACTATGATGACAGAAATCTTACTAAAAAGTTTGGATCTTCTCGTGATGCCATAAACAACCTCCAGTCCTCTGGAGACAAAAACGGATACTCATAACATGGATCCTAACCCCTCATGTCCCCTCGAATGTAATCTCGTGTGAGCCTGTTCTTGAAATCTTTCCATCGTAGACGAACCTCCGTCATCCACTCCTTGTACATCTCCACGGTGTCAAGGACATCATAGTTTTGCTGCAAGGTAAAAACGTAAGTTAATTATATTTGAAGCGATAGTAATAAAGATATAATGCAAATGTATTGAAACTTATATACCAAAAGTTGTTGCCAAATCAAGTCTTTAGTTTTTGGTGGAACCAACTTCCAATTATCATAGGTAATGTGAACTTTGCTTCGAGCCAAAAAACCTACGTAGCTAATAAAATGGTCTTCCTCCGGACCAATTGGTTTCATATTTTCATCAAAGTCAATATGCAACCTCTCCTATTGATGGTGATGACGTGCTACCAATGCAGGCATTTTTGTACTGCCTCTAACCCTTCTTCTCGCAACCGGTTCAGGTGTCGCATCAGGTTTAGGCCTATTCATTTCAGTGTCCCTATCACTTTGTGAGTCACCAGAATTGTCTATATTCCTGTAAGCACAAAAATCATTGTCAGATAGGTAAATAAATTGTAAGTAAATGAATAAACTAACAAGATATAAAACAAACACCACACATTACTATTTTTTAAGTTAAGCTCTTACTCTAGATTGTTTCCCATATTCCTTCACCATGATCATTTCTCATAGCATATTCTTCATCATCTACCAATTCTACTTTACTTGTTGTAGGTGGATTAATTGTGAAAGGTGGTGTGTCGTCAAGGTTGAAGGTCGGATCACCATGCTTCTGTTTTTTACTTTGAAGTACAATGGAAATTTTTCTATTTGCGGGATCTGTGACATAAAACACTTGTTTTACCTGGCTTGCTAGAATGAAGGGCTCATCCCTATAACCTACTCTTTCAAGATCAACTGAGACAAATCCAAATTGTTGATCTATTACCACAGCATTATTGCTAACCCACTTACATTTGAATAAAGCAACTTTGAACTTGTTGTAAGTGATTTCCCATATTTCTTCTATCACTCCAGAATAAGCCATGGATGCTAATATGGGGTTTTTGTCTTTCAAACTAGAAAAGTGCATGGCTTCAGCCTCTACCATCACCCCACTATTTTGCATGGTACTTTGGTCATCTTGGTCTTTTGTGTAGAAAGAATACCCGTTTATATCATAACCGCTCCAAGTAATGATCTGAAACGAAGGCCCCAGGCTAGCCACTCTATTGTCCCAGACACATCGGTCTCATGCAAAACCTTTTCCTCAAACCACTGAATGAATGTCTTGTTTTGCTCAATAGTAATCTGCATGTCATTCTTCCTCAGATTCATATTCTTCAATCTCTTTCTGTGTTCGTCTATGTACGGTTGAACTTCTGCCATGTTATTCAGGATATAAAGGTGTGCTGCAACACCTCTTCCGAGGCATAGTCTTCACTTTCGGTCCTCGTGTTCCCTTGCTCCTCCCCTCTTCATGTCGAGATTGCTCCTTCTTCCCTGATAGATAATCGCTGCAGAAGTCCATAGCCTCTTTCACAACATACCTTTCAACTATTGAGGCTTCTGGTCGATAAGGATTTTTAGAGTACCCTTTTAAGATCTTCATGTATAACTCGAAAGGGTACATCCACCTCAGGTAAACTAGACCGTAGAGCCTTACCTCCCTTACCAAATGAACTATCAAATGCACCATTATATCAAAAAATGAAGGAGGGAAGTGCATCTCTAATTGGGATAATATGATATAACCCTCAGCTTCCAGTTCATCCAGCTTTTTAGTGTCAATGACTTTGTTACATATAGCATTAAAGAAAACACACAATCTTGTTATAGTGCTTTGAACTTTATCTTTCATAATACCTTTAATAGCTACTGGTAACAGTTGTTGCATCAACACATGATAATCATGGGACTTCATTCCCACTAACTTCAAATCATCCATTGACACACACCTTCTCACATTCAAAGAATATCCTTGTGGTACCTTAATTTCATGCAAACACCACACAAACTTCGTTTCTCCGCTTTTGATAGTGTATGCGCTGCTGGCTCCATGTATGCCCTCCTACCATCATCTCTTAGTTATGGATGTAACCGTTCTCCTATTCCCATATCAACAAGGTTTAGTCTCGCACTAATCCCATCCTTGGTCTTCCCTGGAATGTGCAAAAGCGTACTGACAAGGCTATCACAAATGTTTTTCTCCACGTGCATTACATCAATACTGTGTCTCACATCAAGACTATGCCAATATGGAAGATCAAAGAAAATTGATCTCTTCTTTCATATGTTCTTCTCACCCGAAGTCTTCTGATTCTTACCGAGTAAGACATTGATACGTTCAACCCGACTATAAACTTCCTCTCCGGTTAATGCCTTTGGAGCCATTCTATGCTTCGGCAAGCCATTAAAACGCTTTCTTAACCTACGATATGGGTGGAACCGAGGAAGGAACCTCCTGTGACTAAGGTAGACCATTTTTCTTCCATGTTTAAGTTGGTGGAAGTGAGTGTATGCTTCACAGATCGGACATGCTTTATGCCCCTTCACACTGTACCTTGAGAGGTTCCCGTATGGAGGGAAGTCATTTATCGTGGTGAAAATCATTGCACGTAGCTTGAAGGACTCATTCTTATATGCATTAAACACATCTACGCCTTCCACCCACAACTTCTTCAAGTCCTCAATCAAAGGCGCCAAGTAGACATCGATATCGTTTCCTGGCTGTTTTGATCCAGAAATCATCATAGAAAGAATCACATACTTGCATTTCATACAAAGCCAAGGAGGCAAGTTGTATATTACAAGGAGTACTGGCCACACACTATGTGTGCTATTAAGAGTTCCATACGGATTGATGCCATCTATACAAAGCCCAAGCCGAAGGTTTCTCGGCTCGTTGCCAAATTTAGGAAACATTTCATCTATTTTCTTTCACTATGGAGAGTCAGCCAGGTGCCGAAGATATTTTCTGTCAGATATTCTATCATCCGAATGCCATCTCAACTTCTTCGCTTTTTTTACAGTCCCAAACAAACGCTTAAAGCGCGGTATTATTGGAAGATACCACATAACCTTTACAGGTTGCCTTTTAGCAACCAAATTATTAAATCAAGTATGCGAATTTAATGAAAAATTGTAAAAAAAAAATGCAAATACGCGAATTTCTTATATTAATGTCTACGTACACTAAGTTACAATAAGATTGCTTAGTTCTAGCCCTAAATATATATATATTAATGTGTGTGTCTTATGGCAAAACAAAAAATTAATGTGTGCGTCTACAAGATTTTTTTTTTATTTTTTTAGTTTCTTTTTATTCTTTATTCTTTTCTCATTTCTTTTCTTTTCCCTACTAATTAAAAGCATTATCATGTGCCAAATTCTTTTCTTTTCCTTTCCGTCACTTTGATTCACACAATTTGTGAGATAATCACTTAGGAACCATATGTAAATGTACTAAAATGCAATCTATCTCTGTATTATTTTCAAAGGATTAGCTCACTGTTACAGAGAATCCACAATTGTATAACCAAAACAAGTGCGAAAATGAACCAATTTTGTCAAATATAAGAGAATGCAGAAAAGCAAAAGGTATAATATAAAATACTATAATGATATATATAACTAAAATTATAAAATTAATAAACAAATCCAATACTATCCTAATAACTATCCGCCTAATAAACCTCCACATAATAAATCTAATAGTTACCATCATCAACCTAATCAAAATGCATCAACAGAGTAATAAAATAAAACTCTAACTAATACTAAAAATATACTATACTAAAAATATAAAAAAAACTCTTATTCAATAATAAAAAAACTAATAATAAGAAGAATAATAAAATGCCCTGTGATCTTATTCAAAACGAATAAGATCACAGGGCGTTTTAATAAACAGAGTGCCCATGAATCTTCAATCATTTTTATTTATTTATGAGGAAAAAGGGGGAGGTAATATATATCTTTAAATATTAATCTGTATTGCCCATGAATCTCAATGACCAAGAATTGGAAATTGACACGGTAAAGAACTATAGAATATATTGAATATCCCAGAAAGATTGCTTTTTATGAATAAATGAAAGAAATATCAACCAATAAGTAAAGAATAATCAAACAGAAAATGCTAACATGAAAAGTGGTGAAGCTTTGGAGGAGGCCGACGGTGGTGGAGAGGAGATCCAATTGGGAAAACACTCTGCAAACCCAGAGCAAAGAAGGTGGCCTGGTGATGGAAGTGGTGAAGCTTTGGAGAAAGAAATTAAAAAACCAAGAAAGGGAGAGGAGACAAATCAATGGGGATGGAGTGATGAATTTGGGAGGAGATGCAGCAGGGGAGTGAATGGGAACGGAGAAAGAAGGAAAAAAATAAGTGCAGATGGGGACAGAGATGGGAGTGATGAGTAAAGTGGGAGGAGGAGAGATAGATGGCAGGGGAGTAGGAAGGGGTCTGACATCCTCACATGCACCGGTCATGTCATTTTTGGTGCATGTGAGTGTCTTCAACGTCCCCAACTGTGCTGGGGACGTCTAAACATACCTTTAGACGTCCCCAGCTCAGCTGGGGACGTCTAAAGGCTTTCTCTTTTTTTTATGACGTTTAATGGTCTTCAGACGTGCCAATCTCTATAATTTGAACTTGACCATATTTTGGAAGTCCCTTTTTTTAAAAAGGGACGTCCTTTAGGATAGTTGTATCTATGTTCTGTAGTAGTATGTGTTAAAGTTGAAAGTGTTGACAGTTCATGTGAAACTATAAGCTGTACATTTACAGTGCATCAACAATTGTAAGTTGATGATGAAACAGGAGAAATCATAGAATACTTTTATACAGTCAACATAGATAGACAAGAAGAAGAGGATTCTCGAAAAGAGCTCATTATAGACGAACATGATGTTAGAAATTGTGCCCAAAGGGCCAATCATTGTACTTTGAACATTATTAATTTAATGAAATTTCTCCATTATGTTATCATATTATTTTCATGTTACCTATGATAATTGTATCCTTGGATAATTCAAAAAGATTGTCCTAAAATGTCCCTAGTCGGTCATCTATGCAAGAGTAGAGAGAAACAAGATCAATATGACTTTGATAAGATATGGAGATATGATTCAAAGTCTTAGGCACTTGTAAGAGTACAAGGTGCTGGATCGACCTACTATGTGAAAGCTACATGGATCAAGTCATAAGCTTTTCTCATGAATAACCTCATCATAATGCCCTTTGACCTGAGGTCATCATGGATTCCTACATGAGAGTTGCTAAACTTTGAACTAGTCTAAAGTCACCTTTGACCGGGTGATGATAAAGGCTATAATTGGGCTTGGTGGTTTTTCATACAGAGGAAGATGAATGATCAAGATGGAATTTGTCCCTCACATTAGTAGAGAGATATTACTGGGCCCCTCGATGAGTAAGTCTGAGAAATGTATGGCCATACTACAATAGAAAGGAGTTTCCATTTCTATTGTCAAACTACTCAGGAATCAAGAAAGTAATAGTCAGGAATAAGAGGATGGCATTATCCATGCCTCATCCTTGACCGATATATCGTGTGACAAAAGGGACGTGACATGGTTGTATGACAGGTTGCATTGTGTTAACGATCCTTATATGAATTGGGTAGTCGTGATGTTTTGCTAGAGGCCGCTTGCAACTTGTGGGTTAGTACAGTTATTGGCCCACTACCAACTTCATATGGGCCTACAGGGTTGCACACAATAATGGCCCAACACGAGATAATGTTTAATTAGGGTGGATGAATTATATATATATATATATATATGTATATATGTAATATAAAAATTCGTTAATAATATTATATATATATGTATTTTCGAAATACATATATATATGTGTATATATATTATATGATGTTATTATATTGTGTTAGTTTTAAATTTAATTTATTAAGATAAATTAAATCTAATAACAAACATGATGGAGATATGGTATCTCAGATTTAATTTATGAAGATAACTTAAATCTAATGGCTCTTTATTTGGATTAAATAAATAGGTTAAATTAAAACTGTCAGACAAATTTAATTTAAACTGAATTTATTTAATTAGCTCATTAAGATAATTAATAGTTAATTAATTTTGAAATTAATGATGATTAATTTTGAAATTTGAAAATAGCGCTCATAGGTTATAAACTTGATAGAGCAGATATACTGAGATACACATTATAATTAAGAGCCGCAACGGAAACCCTAAGAGATATTAGAGGCGCTAGCATGCAGTCTCAGTTGGAGAGCATTCGTGTGGATACCGATAGAGGGAATGGATCTGACGTGTTGGCTCCTAGAGATCGTGAAAACCCTGAATCATAAAAAGGTATGAATCCTTCCAACTTGGTTTAAACGCCATTGACAGATCCTCGATTAGGATCGGTGAAAATTTTTAAAATTCTTCCGTTGTGCCTACCGATCCTAACACATGAAACATTACTCTCTGGAGCTCAAGATGAATTTAAGGTAAAAAGTTCCAAATCTTCTTGTGATTTTCGTAAAATTGTTTTTCAGAGTCTACATAAAGATTATTTTTCAAACAATTGTTGATTCTATTGAGAAAAGCAAAAATGCTCTCAAATATGCTGGAAAGTTTGTTGGGAAGAAAGAATGTTCAAATAAAATCCATTTGAGTTTCTACACTCATGACCAACATAATTCTTACATGATATCCCATAATGCATATCTTCGTACAATTTGCAATTATTGTGGTAAATCTGGTCATATTTCTCACACATACTATGTTAGGAGAAATTCTAATGTGAGAAATAAATTTGTTTAGGTTCCTAAAAGACAAATGGGTTCAAAATCTAACGTTAAAGGACCCAAAGCAAAGTGGGTACCAAAATGTCCATAAGGTGTTTCATGTGTGCAGATTGATTCTAGAAATAATGAACATAAGGGTATGGAGAAAATGAAGAATATTCTAAGAGTTCCTAATGCACTTGAAAGGAGATTCGCATTAATTAGGAGAACTCTCGATTCACCCATATATTACTGGAACAACAAAGTCTAGCCATAAAGAAAGCAATGGAGAAAAGCAGTACGTTACACCTTAAGATAGTTGAATGGTACTCTACGGACTACCATAGAGCATTCAGCTATCTTGAGGAAAATACAAAAAGGAAAATCTCTCAAGCATCAAGTAAAAGACTATTGGAGTTTATATATTTTAAGAGAAGGTTTCCAGTACCCAAAGCAAGATATTCAAAGTATCATTATAACCTAAAAAGATAGTGGATAAGCAAAGCCAATCCTCCAAGTATCTAAGGCAAATGTACATGATCATAAAACCTCCTATGCTATTATATGTAATATTTATTGAGATTTTATATTTTGGAACTTAGGAATGAGCATTGCAAGCTATTTTGAAATTATGTTTTCTCATCCCTTAAAAAGCCACTTAATAGATTTATTTATAAAGGAATTGCAATGCTCAATAGGTTAATTCTTTATGCATATATAATAATTTGAAAAGAAAATATTTCTTTTATGCATAAAGACATGTTTAATTCATTATGCTCAATTGCCTTGAATTGATTATATATGCTTAGAGTATGTGAATTTAATCTTGATTCCTACAAGCTAACAAGAAAATGATCCAAGCAAGGTTGGATACCATGAAATAAAATTTATATAGTTCTATAGGATAAGAAAAAGTCTATCAAGACTATGGCCACATGAAAACAAATTCATATCTTGATGATGCTGAATTGTGGAGTTTGGATTTTGGTGCTTAGCGTGCAAAGGATGAAAATCAATATTATTCCACCAAAACCAAGCAAGATATCACAAGGCCAAGAGGAATTACGGTGATATCTAATCCTTACTCTATACTGTGCTTATATGAATTATTTAATTTGGGCAATGAATATTTGTCCATTATTGCATTCTTTTAGCAATCAATTCTAGATGAGCGTTAAATTGTTTATAGATTACTAAATGAACCAAAATTAAATATGTGCAAAGTTTTTATATCGGTTTATGTTTTGAAATGCACAATCCAAAAATGTGTTTTGATTTCAATTCATGCTATTTATAAAAAGTGCATACACATTATTTGAAAATTATTCATATCTTGTTTGCATTCAAATTGGTTTTAAAATTGGAAGTTACTATTTTTATACTTAATGTCAGAAATGCTTCAAATTCATCCACTGGACGCTTATTGTTATTGACCTATTGATCATTGATCTTAAATGAGCTATTCAATGCTTGAACTCCTTAGTCCCATTCTCTAAACGAGTTAGACCTCATGTCAAACAAGTTGATCAGTTATGAGTTTCAAGTCAATTTCCTAGAAAAGAATTCAATTCGTGAAAGACTTATGTCTAATGCATAAATTTTTATTGGCCGAGTTACTTCAGGCATTATTAATGTTCATTAATGCATTAAATAATAATGTATTAATCATTATAGTAGAATAACTTACTAGGATGATATTCTAGTACTCTAGCCATTTGGACGAATAAGTATATGCTTCATCATTCATAAATTCTTTTACTCATTTTGTTGCTCAAACACATTAACTATTGATATGATATATCTTTGAGTAACTAGTGTCATGTATCTGAATCCTTGAGTTGAATATTTATATATTTCATGACACAACACTAAGTGTCAAGGTAGTCTATGAATTATTAGCAAAGTCATGATGCTCATATATATCTATCAAGCTAATACTTTTGCTTTTCATATGACTTTAGCACTTGGGGAAATTCTTTAACATGTTAACTCTGATGATTAACATGTTATCTTAGTTGAACTTCAAAGTGAAGCTTTCTTATATATATTTTATAACTATTGACTTCCACCATTTTTAACATGAGCATTGATTGTGAACATATTTCAAAGATGAGTTTTACATATATTCAAAATCTTAATTTTGAAATGCATTGTCATGATTTGAAATAACATTTGAGATTTAAATTTGCATATTTCATTCTTGGAAACTTGGTTTCATTCAAGATTTATCCTTTTATAAAAGTTGGTTATTATGAATAAATGATCTACTCTCTTCATGGATTACATAAAAGTCATATTAATGACATATTTTCTATATAAAGTGTATTTATAAGTGTCATTGATCATTGAATAACATTATTCTTGGCATCATTTTTTTGTTACCCTTTATGTACAGTAACTATAATTAATTGGGTAAAATTATAGTTTCGTCTTCGTTGGTTTATTATACTCTTTGCTCAAATATCATATAGATTAATTGTATAAGAGCATAAAAGTTGTTATGTCTAATACTGTGTGGACCTAAGAGAAGATGGGTACTAACGAGCATGTATTTATACTTTTACAGGAGTTGACCAAGATGCTCTACTTTGGGTACAAAGAACAGAGGCTAACAAAGTAAGTATGACTGGTGGTGTTACAGTGTGGGTAGTATCAGAATTTTTGGTATCACCCGAGTGACACCACATCATTAGCAAGTGAAAAGTTAGTGATGCAATCAAAAAAGGAGAAAGAGTAGGAAGATCTCTTAGTGGCTACAGTAGAATTCAACTTAAAGAAACTCAAGGCGAGAGCAAGGATACTCATGAGTTGGATTCATACTTCCAACACTATAAGCCATCATTATCCAGACATCTTCTGTAACCCCCTGCCTTAATTAGCGTAATTATGATTCAATAACGCATAGTTAAAATGGTTTAGAGACCGTCGGATAATTTAAACTCTTTTCAACTTCCTACTTTACCATAGGGTTTTCACAAAATCTTTTAAAAACTTTTCCCCATCATGGTCTCAATTTTGAATTTCTAATATAATTACCTGTGCAATTAATTTATATTCATACATATCAGAGTGTATAACCAAATCCCTAACAACTTTTGTGTTTGTACATATATAAACTAAGGGTTTATAGGTCTCAACTAGGGGATTACATGATCAAAATCAAATGTAATATATACATCTCAAAATATACAGTAATCATAAGTTCAAAAGTAGATAACCAACATCCCAAAATCAAATGTACCCCAAAGGGTCCTAATTGCTCTGGGTTGCCCGCTTCTCTTTAGCGCCACTAGCCCTGTCTGAAATGTTAGTCATTGAAAAGAATGAGATTCAAGAGAATCCCAGTAGTAACAAATCACTCATACAGTGCACAAACACATAGCATATATGATCATGTTAAGCAGCGTCACAATGTATCATGGCTCACGCCACAAACAACAGCACTCATAGCTGTAAACTCTATGCATCAGCTTTCACTGCGATCTCTATGCATTCACAAAGTATCACAATGTATCACTATGCATCAGCTTTCGCTGTGATCTCAAAGCATCACAATGTATTCTTAATGCATGACAAACATATATACAATGTTTCACACAGTATAAGAGAAAGAGTCACTATCTTGTCCTTTCTTGGCGTTCTTTGGCACCATGGGCTCACAAAGGCAGCAAATATCAAATCCTATAACCAAATCAGGGACAACCTGTCAATCTCTTTTCCAAGTTCTTAATTCCATAGTACTTTAAGTTGGTTATCATTTAGACTCTTTAGGTGTCTATTAGAGGCCTAGACATATACCTAAAGGATTGGGAAAGGCTATACTAAAAGCCACCTTTCAAAAGTGCAAAATACTGATTTTTGGGGTTGGCCGCAACCCATAAATCCACTAGCCACGACAAAAAAGAGGTCAGAAACATTTGGGCCGTGGCCAAGAAAATTCTGTTTCTTAGCTGAACTTTCAAATATCATACCTAATTCAAAAAAAATAGAAATAAGGTGATTCCAAAGCCAAATGAAATATATTTAAGTCCTATTCCTATGAAAAATATTGGACATTACTGGAAAGCACCACAAAAGTACAGAATTGCACAAGACTCACCACTGCCCCACAACAGAGTTCAGTTTCCATCCCAAACTTTGGACAACCATAACTCATAGTGCGCAAAACGAAATGATACAAATTATATGTCCATTTTGAATCTTGGAATGTGAACTTTAAAACTGGAAAGTTTCATAATTTTCTGACATCATTTGCCTATTCAAAATGCCAACACAACTAGACTGCCCAGCAGACTTTTAATGGACAGATTCTCAGTTTTTCACAATTACTTCCAATGGTTCCCATTTTCACATTAAACACCATTCCCACACAAATTTTGTCCAAGGAATCCATTGGAGCCATCAAAACAATCAAATTCCATACACATAGACATGTTTCATATAAATCTCAACATGTCAACACAAAGTATACACACAATCCACCACAATGCAATTCCTTCCATTCTAAAATTCCAAACCAACTCCAATGGCACAAAGACACAATTTAACGCCACATTCTACACAACACCCTAACCAATTCAAGCATTCAAATTAGACCAAAAATCAGGGCAAAAATTCAAAATTCTCAAAACCAAACCAATGACCACAATAATTATACCAAAAGGTATCAAATACTCACCTTAACATCTTCCTAAAGCTATTTCTTTGGTTCTCCCACTCTCAAATTCCCACAAATTCTCAAACTCCACTAATAAAAAATCTGAAACCATAGGAATGGAGCTCTTGACACCATGAGCAATATTAATGAAGAACACTTGAGCATTCAAAGTCATTTTCTTACAGAAAACCTAAGCTTCTTCTTTCTCTTTCTTGCTTAGCTTCAATGAAAATGGAGGAGAGGAGAGAGATGAGATGAGTTGGTGAAGATTATGATTAAGATAAGAGAAATCAGATTTTTGGTCTCTATAAGCCCATTTTGCTGACCTAAAAAAAATGGGAGGGAAGAGAAAATGAGTTGAATGTTTGACTTAGATCCTATGGCTCATGTTTTGACACTTGGCAAGATATTGTTCTCCTTTTTCATGTCATACATGAACTCAATTGCACAAGATTCCACCCCTTGACCAATCAATCCTAACCATTGATCTCCAATTACCAATAAGTTTCCTCTTCGGTAATTGACCAACTAGTCGGTAACTTTCCTTTTTACCTGTTTTGCCCATGATTAAGGCAATCTCTACCAAATTACCTCCGAATACATTTTTAGGGTTCATATCACTCAACCATGCGCCCTCCCTCTTATTTAACTCAATTTAGATATTAATCCATCATTGAACTTAAATATGGGGTTTAGGCACTAATCAAAAGCATATTTAGGTCAAAATTCACATCTTATTCTTCAAAAGCGTTTAATTAACAATAATTACAATCACTTTTGAAGTCATTAGCCCTTAATTGAAATTTAGGGTGTTACATCTCCCCTACTACTAAAGATAGTTAAAACTCTTTACCACAACATGGAGCTTACTGAGTTATGCTATGAGGAAGGTACAATAGTTGAAGGGACATAGGAGACAACAGTCAAAGATTAGAGGGTTGCCATCTCAACCTTAAAGATCAATAAATAGTTAGGCTTCAACAACCTTCCTATTAGACCTTTCAAGGAGTATAATGAGCCTAAGTATAGAATCATCAAATCATGAGAGCTAATGAGGATTCTCAACTTCAATCCTAGCTCTATGTGTGATCTTCATAGGATTATCTAATATACCTACACTAGAACTATGGTGAACAAGGCCAATAACTTCATCAAGAGAAATTATTACACAATGACCTATATTATTTGCAAGGAGGAGAGAAACATTAGAGAGATCATGTCTTTCAGAGAACAATAAGATGAAGATTTAATTGCCTCTTCCTGTTTTACAAAGCTTTATGAGAAAAGTTGCTATATGAGAGAGATGCATCAACAATCTCACAGAGCATGCTATGAACAATGCTGAGTTCATTACTTTTATGAATGGCAAGTTAGAGAACTCTGTTACTTGATCAACCAGAACTTAAGTGATTAGCCAACAATACATCAATAGACTATAGAGGACTATGAGTCGAGTAATTATGACATTACTCAAGTGAGGTATTGTATTCTTTATTAACTCAAATTCTCTTAGTTGCATAACTAGAAGTGAACACTTGAGTGATGACTCAAGTTGTATTGGGGTATAGCTATTAAAACCTCTGAATAGCATTTTCATTTTCAAAACTTGATTTCTCATTAAATCTTCTATCCTTTATACTCAATTTCTTTATAGAGTTTTTCCAATGGTTTTTCAAATCCATGAGAGTTTTTAACTCTATTCCTTATAATATTTTTTTAAAGTAATGCACTCATTAAGGGGGAGCTTAACAAATGATTTCAATATTAAAATCTCATCTCCTTTATTTGAAGAAATTCCTTTTAGCATACTCATATGTGTTTGCTATCTCATGATTAGTTTTGATGATGAGTTACTCCTATATTTTTCCTTTCATGATATTAATTTTAACATATCATATAGAAAGGAACTTTTGTTATTTGGTTCAACTAACCATTCTCTTTGCAAGACATATTTAAATTTATGACAAGAGAATTTATTTTATTCAAGATCAATCCTCAATATACTCCAAGAAGAATATATCAACTTTGAGGACATATGCTTTAACATTTAAACAAGGGAAATATGTTGGTTGCAACATTTAAAGCAACAAATACATATGCCAATGCAAATGAGCATTAAGCATGATGAGCAGAAGCTTAACTCAATTGAAGAATCCTAGAAACAACATGAATACACATCAGAGTTGCATAACATAAGTGTGGTGAACACAACATCACGAACTAGCATTACCAAAGAATAAAGCAATGGACTTCTTGGAGCACTTCATCATTTTTTCCAAATATACATGAGCATTTCTAAACCCTCTCTCTTTATATTTCGAAAACACTTTTCACATCTTTAATTTCAATTTGTCTTGATTATGAAAGTTTTCTTGAAAACCTCTCCAAATTGTTTCAAACTTATGTTCACGAAAATCAATTTTCATTTGCATCGTATTAAAAATGAAATTACCTTTAAACAGGAGGAGAGAAAATTATTTTCTTGACACATTTATTTAGATTAATGGGGAGAAAGACATTTCTAATTTCTTTTTATACAAGCATTTCTTCCTTATACTTCAAACTTGTTGCTGATGTTAAATAAGGGGAGAGAAAGGCAAAAAATATATGTTGATCTTAATTTGCTTATATAACTCATACATATTTTTCTTTAAGGATATGCTATAATAAAAAAAGGGGGAGAATGGTAGGTATGATTATTTTTGATGATGTCAAATATAGATGCCAAATATTAAGAGCAAAAGTTTGCATAATATACTTATCTTCTACATTGACTAACTATTATATTTGATGTTGCATATCTTATAGATTAGTCAATCAAAGAAAGAAGAAGATTGAAGATATTCAAGAAGATATCTAGTTGGGTTATGAAGAATGATTATCAGGAGGAAAAACAAGAAGGAAAAGATTGAAGAAAGAAGAACATGCAAGATCTAATGAGAATATCAAGATTCAAGCTCTTAGAAGTGATACCGAAGTTTTCTTTGATCATATGAAGGTTGGAATAGGTCAATTCAAAGCTAATATAACTTATATATAAGTTATGGAACTTCCCCAATGTGTTCCCTTGAGTATTGGCTCTCTGCCAAGTTTTGGAAGACTTCACTTAAGTAAACGCTCTAGTGATGGCCATGATCACTCGAGTGATGAGAACTCTACTCTTCTCTATTTTTCGTTTAGCCTATCAGAGGTCCGGTATTTTGGCCATATCTCTCAAACCTTATGTTTGATTAAGATGAAATTAGGGTATATGAACTAGACTCTCAACACCTAAAATATACACCAATATCATATTCAAATGAGCTTAGATGAAAGAGATATAAATCTTGGAAGATAACACTAAATCACCGTCAAATTCCAATATAAGTTCAGTATTTTTGACGTAACTCTCAAACTACACATTAGATTGAGATGAACCTTGTTATATGATAATAGACTTAAAGACCTTTCCATGGATAGGCAATTGGTTAAATTTGAAGTTATATGCTAAGTGTTATGACTTCTAGAATTTAGACACTGTCTAGTGCAAAAGACACTCTTGGGAACATATATTGCAGACTACAATAAGTTTAGAGCCAATTCTTTCCGCATTGGAATGTATAAGACAAGAGCTTTCTGATGAAAGGTCATTAGCCATATTTGGAGTCAAGGAACAGAACATGTCTGAAGAAGAACTTGAGTCTACATTTCACACTCTTGCAAGTTTTGTACAAAAACTTTTCCAGAAGTTAAAGTGGTTAAGAGAACATGAGTTTTGGGACAAAACATGAGTTGTGATATAAAAGAAACTTCAGTTGGCAAATTGAAAGAGAGTTTATAGTAGAAACACATGAAGTCTTGGCAACCAGGCTGAAAACTTGAGTTCATTGTGAGAACTTGAGTTTAGGTGTGAAGAAAACTCAAGTGTAGTTCTTAAATCCTTTAAATCTTACATAAAAGCTACTGAGTATTGAGTCTCTTATGGAACAAAGGTGTATGGTAGAAATGAGAAGGAATTACATGAGTGATGACCATGTGTCACTCGAGTAGTCCAAGAGTTCCGTAATCAAGTGATGGGCTTTAGCAAAATACATAAGGGATTACTTAAAGGATCAATTAAGTGATAAACCTAGATCACTTGAGTGACCACTCGAGTTATATGATAAGAAAAAATGTTTGAAGTCTCTGCCAGTTTTTAGAAGGTATCACTCGAGTGATGGCCCTTAATCACTCAGTGATGAAGACCAGAAAGTATGAAAATCATCTGTTGCTTATTGATTTATCATCTTCATGATTAAAATTTCATTGTATTAGTGTTCTAAGCATTATTCCAGGAAAACAATGAAGAAATCATGCTAAGGGAATTAAAGATACTTTATGGAAGAGGAGCATTCATTGAACGTAATAGCTACTTTTTCAAATACGAAGAGCGGTCAAATGAAGCAAAGAGACTCAATGAATAGGTTGAAAAACTCATAATGGTCATATCTTACTCAACTATAAATATAGGAGATTCATACACACAACAACAATAAAAAATATGCTAAGATCATAAAGCATCCACTCTTACCCGAATACTCTCTATTTATCCACCTTTGATATATTGTACTTTAGTGTTCATCTTATTGACTTCTGAGAGAGAAGATTGATTGTAATTATTCATCATCAAGGTTGTATCCATATGGTGTGTAAGGGGGAGTAACTCAGTTGTAACCTTACGGTATATAAAGGGGAGTAACTCCATGAGAGATTTGTAAAAGGCTTCACAGTGACTAACTAAACTTATGAGTTGTAAAGGCTTTTCTTTTACCCAGATGAAACAAGAAGATAGTGGATTTGAAATCTCAAGAGGAGCATAGGGACTGGACGTAGGTCATCATGGATTGGACTAAACAAGGATAGATCACAGTTTGTATAATATCTTCCTTAAGCTCTTATATTTCCAGCATATATTAACAGTTGATTTATGATTCATTACTTTCATACTTATATCTCTCCTTAAGATGTGAAAAGATTTTCAAAGTTCTTAAGTTATTATCGTACACCCTATTCACCCCCTCTTAGGTGTCCACCAATTCTAACAGACCTAACATATTTTCCTCCCTTGTACTTTAGGCATTCAATATGGTCATATTAGTCTTTAAATTATGCCTTTATTTTTTTTGATTTTACTTATCACAATTCCCTCTACATACTACAAATTCGAAAGTCAACCCTAATCTGCCAGCTTCGTCAAGTAACTTTAAGAATTCATATCTTAATATAGAAAACACTAAATAAGGTGGTACAAGTTCCTATATGAAGCTCTTTAAGTCATCTACAAAGGAAAAGTATCAATCAAGGCTTAATAAAATTACAAAATTCCTTGACCAACCTCACTGCCACAAAATTTATTCTAGAGTTGATGCCTAAAATTTAACAAATCATAACTTACAAACCACAAAAAAAAAACGCATTCTATACCTCATCTTAAAGCTTAAGATGTCTAGTATTGGCCTGGAAAATATCACAATTATTGGACAGTATTTGATCAACCAAAATCAACCCACAAGCAACTTGGCTTCCTTGAAAACGAATCTGGCAACACTAACCTTAAACAATCTTTAACTTCAATTTTAGGGTTTTCAATCCAATCATTATAAAATCACTTCCACAAGCTATTTCAACATAATTTTACATGAAGAATCCATTAGAAACCTCAAATTTGAAAATATCCAATCTTTCCTTAGGATCCACTCAAGGCCAAAACATTAGAGTGTTTAGACCAAAATTTTGTTTTTGATTCTAGAGCTTTTGAAATCATTTTCTTACCTTTATCCCACACAATTTTTCACTCTAAATACATTAGAGACCTACAAATAAAAAAAATCACATTCTTTCCTAGTGTCTAATCTGGCCAAAATTTACCATAGGTCACCACAAAAATGATTTTGCAACCTTAATCTTCAAGGCTTGTCAAATTTCATTCCTATAATATTTAAACCTCATTAACATTATGTTCACATTCATATGATCATCAAAAACCTAAGATTTCATCTTGACTAAAACATTAGGGCAGCTAAGTAATCTCATTAAAACTTAACCAAATCTCAAGACACTATTGTCAAATCAAAGCTTTCGGTTACCTTTATTCAGTGCCATAACCCATTCTTGATTCTCCCAGCTCCTACACCTTAGAGGCAGAATGAAACTCCTCATTTAAAGAATCTAAAACCATAAAAATGTTTCTCTTTCCTAGAGGAATAAGATTCATGAAGGCTTCATAGGCTAGAAACATGAATTCGGGGAAGAAAATTACCTGAGAAAACTTTCTTTCTCTCTTTAGTTCTTAAAGTTCATCCTCCTTCTCTCTTCTTTCTTTTTCTCTCTATTTTTCTTATTTTTACCCTTATTTTTCTACCTTGGATGAAATTTAAGGCGTAAGAAGTGTTACGATTAAGCGCCATATGTGTTTAAGTTTTAAGTTCACAAGGTGACATATGTCCCTAGCTGACATAACCATCAGGGCAATTCATCTAGCTTGCCTGAGGGATGTCAAAGGATGGCCATGTGTCCAAGTTTAATCTCCTCTCTTATGCGGTGGAGCTAGAATAAATCATTGATAGGCAAGAACGGCAACTCAGACACTGAAGTATACCTTTTGTGAAGGTGGTCTGGAAGGGAATGTCTCAGAGGAAAGCAACATGGGAAGCGAAGGCAGACATGAAGAGGCGTTATCCAAAGTTTGTCTCATGAAGTGTGACAATTCTGGGAACGAAATATATTGTACGGGGTGAGAATTTTAATGCCTCAAAATGTGTATAAGGACTTATAACTCTAAAAGTGAATGTAATTAATGTCAGAAAAACATTTTCAGAAAATACAAGGTGAATTGTGACCCGAATTAGCAGTAGAAAGTGCCCAAACCCAGTATTTAAGCCAATCATGGTGACAAAACCTAAATTGAATTAAAAGTGAGAGGAATGGTGCATGGAAGAGGAAAAAGGGATCAAATAATGTGTTAAGTGGTAATCCAGTAGAAGTTGCCATAGTCAGGAGCAAAACAAGAAGAATGAAATTTATCAGCCAATTAGTCAGCTACCGAAGAGGAAACTCACCATCAACTAAAAGAACAAGTGGTGTGACTAAATGGCTAATGGAATTAGTTAGAATATCTACATGGTTACATGTTTTATGAGAAGTCTTGGGATCTTGACATTTGGCTTCACTTGATGGAGTCCAAAAGTCAAATGTTCAACACTCTTCTCTTCCCTCTCTCTCTCTCTTTCAAGCCAGGTAAGAGGCATGGGAGGCTAAAAAATCTGATTATTTCATACTTCTCACTCTCTCTCTAAGCCCTTAAAGTTGACCAAGGCATAAAAGAAGAAAGTGAAAGAAGCTTAAGGCAAGGTAAGTCCTTTTTCTTAGATTTTGACCTAGAAGATGACTTCTAATGCTTAAAACCGCTTCTCTAATCTTATTCCTCTTGGTGAAAGCTACAATCCTATGGTTTTAGATTTTCAAGAGGAGGTATTTTGTGCACTTAAGAAAAACTAGAGGTTAGAGAATCAAAGAGCAAGCTAAAGGAAGTGATAGATATGAGTAAAAGCAACTCTTTGATATTATATATATGGTGGTCATTAGTTGAGCCTTAGATTTATGGAATTTTGCCCTATTTTTTGTGTATGTTGGGGTATTAGAGAGTTTATGATGTTTTTATGGTATTAATGGTGTCATGTGGTGTGTTTTGGACCATTGGAGTCATATATTGAAAAGTATTGGAAGTTTTGTCACAAAAACTCTATACAGGGCAGCTAGTTTGCATGGAAGTTTTGAATGAATAAATGGTATCTTATAATTCTAAAATTTTCCAGTTGAATAGAGAATGTGTCAAGCTTTAAATGACATAAAATGGGTGTCATTCTGATTTGTGTACTGGAAGTTATGCATTTTCAAAATTTGAGGTTCAGACTAGAGTCTATATTAGAATAATATGTAAATTCATCAAACTCTGTATTCTTGTAGTTGTATATGGTAGTGGTTCATATTTTTCCTATATAGAGGAGATAAAAATATTCAAGTAGGACTTAGAATCACTCCATTTCAATTTTTGTGAATTTAGTTATGATTTTTGGAATTTGAGCTAAGAAATAAATATTTTCTTGGTTACGGGCCAAAAGCTTCTAACCTGTCTTTGGCCACTTCTAAAGGTTCTCGGCAGCAGCCAAAAAGTTTCTAGCAATTTTTTGGCCGTAGCCGAGGGATTTCTGGCCACGGTCAACCCCCAATTTTAGCATTTTGTACTTTTAAATGGTGGTTTCTGATCTAGCTCTTCCCAATCCTTGTAGGGTTTTGTTTGAGCCTATCATAACCACCTAAAGGACTCAAATGATAACCAACCCTAAGTATTTTATAGTTATTTAAGAATTGAAATAGGCAATAACTTATCGTCCTTGATTATGATTTATAGGATTTGACATCTGCCCTAAGTGTAAGAAACCTGTGCCTGAGAACGAACGGAAAGAACAAGGTAGTGACTCTTTCTCTTATATCATGTATAATGCTTTGTATATTTGTGCTGATCATTGAATTGTGATGAATGTGTATACAACTGTGAAAGCTGTCGTGAATGTGATGAATGTCACGAATGTGTATACAGCTATGAAAGCTATTGTGAATGTCACAAATTGTGATGACGTGATGATGTTAGGATCGGCAGGCACAACGGAAGAATTTTAAAAATTTTACCTATCCTAATCAAGGATCTATCAACGGCGTTTAAATCGGGTTAGAAAGAAATCGTACCTTTTTCAACTTAGGGTTTTCACGATCTCCAGGAGCCAACACGTTAGATCCGCTCCCTCTACCAGTATCCACACGAATGCTCTCCAATCGAGACTGCATGCTAGCACCTCCAATGTTTTTAGGGTTTCCCCTATGGCTCTGAATTCTCATGCGCATATGAGTATATATGCTCTATCAAGTTTATAACCTATGATGGCTATATTTAAATTTCAAAATTAATCATCATTAATTTTGAAATTAATCAACAATTAATTATCTTGATGAGCTAATTAAATAAATTCTATTTAAATTAAATATATCCAACAGTTTTAATTTAACCTTTTTTTTTAATCCAAATAAAGAGACATTAGATTTAATTTATCTTCATAAATTAAATCTGAGATACTATATCTCTATCATGTTAGTTATTAAATTTAATATATCTTAATAAATTAAATTTAAAACTAACACAATATAATAGTATCATATAATATATATAATATAAGATATGTATTTCAAAAATGTATATCTATATAATATTATTAGCAAATTTTATATTATATATATAAATATAAAATTCGTCCACCCTAAATTAAACATTATCTCATGTTGGGCAATTCTTGTGTGCGACCCTGTAGGCCCATATGAAGTTGGTAGTAGGTCAATAACTATACTAACCCAAAAGTTGCAAGCGGCCTCTAGCAAAACATTACGCCTACCCAAATCATATGAGGATCGCTATCACGATACAACTTGTCATACTACCATGTCACGTCCGTTTTGTCACACGATATATCGATCAAGGATAAGGCATGGATAATGTCATCCTCTTGTTCCTGATCATTACTTTCTCAATTCCTGAGTAGCCTGACAATAAAAATGGAAACTTCTTTCCATTGTAGTATGGCTATACATTTCTTAAACTCACTCATCGAGGGGCCCAGTAATATCTCTCTACTAATGTGAGGGACAAATTCCATCTTGATCATTCATATTCCTCTACATGAAAAACCACCAAGCTCAATCATAGCCTTTATCATCACTCAGTCAAAAGTGACTTTTGACTAGTTCAAAGCTTAGCAACTCTTATGTAGGAATCCATGATGACCTCAGGTCTAAGGGCATTGTGACGTGGTTATACATGAGAAAAATTTATGACTTGATCCATATAGCTTTCTCATAGTGGGTTGGTCCAGCACCTTGTACTCTTACAAGTGCCTAAGACTTTGATTTGTATCTCTATATCTTATCAAAGTCATACTGGTCTTGTTTCATCTCTGCTCCTGCATAAATGACCGACTAGGGACATTTTAGGACAATCTTCATGAATTATCCAAGGATACAATTATCACAGTTAACATGCAAATAATATGATAACAGAATGGAGAAATTTCATTAAAATAATAATGTTTAAAGTACAATGATTGGCCCTTAGGGCACAATTTCCAAAAGATGAAAGTTATAGATGTGGATGCTGCTATATATGCTACTTTGAATGCTGTAGTAATTACTGCTTTATCATAATTACTTACATGATTTGTTAATTATATATCATATGAGTGAAATGTTACTACTGAGATTCATATGAATCTCACTCTTTCTAATTACTAACTTACATCGTAGGCAAGTGGATCAAAGGAGAAGTAGGAAACTAATGGCAGCTAGTGCTCACGGCTTGGAGAGTAGAACTTTGTGTTGGTTGTCAATTTTTGGGATAAATGCATATGATGTAAATGTAAGATCAATGTAGTAAAGGTAGTCGAATCTACCATAGACTTGTATATTGTTTTGTAATCCCCGGTATGGGAACTAAAATGGGTGAATATGCCTTGTAGACCCTACTAGTTTGAATATAACCCAGGAATCCGTTAGGAAATTTTGTTAAGCACTCTGATATTATAAAATGGAATAGAACTAAACAGGCCAAATAGATTCAAAAAGTGGAAGCGAGATCGTATTAAAGAGGTTTTGAAAAGTTTTTGAAAACCAACTTTATCAAAGGACTGAATCCTGTCTTGAAGTCAGGACCTTTAATGAGTTTTAAATTGTCCTTTGGTCTCCTGTTTATTTTATAGCACATTTTTGAACCATATTAATAGCTTTCAAGGAAGGGGATTACATATATCATGGTTCTTGCAAACAACCGTGAATTTTATTGATATGTGCCTATTTTATTATATATGTTTCTATCCATTTATGGGATTTTACCTTTATTATTTTGCTTAAATGTAATTATTGTAATTATTTTGGATTAGAAGTTGTTGCACAAATGAATGCTAAAAATTGTGAAATTGTCATATTTTTATTTCCCAGGATTAAATTAATTTGCACGAAAGTATTTTCTGTTGTGTTTATTGTAGAGAAATTAAGAAATTAAAGTTAAAAAGACAATCAATTATGGAAAGAATGTGAAAATTCATATAGGAAAAATGATCCATGGAAAACAAGGCCCTAAGACTACTTTTGGGCCAAATTACAACATGGTTGGGCCCCATATATGTTAGCTTATGACTTATGCTCCTTAAATAGGCTCTATAACCACCACTTATGCCAAAATGCATGTTTGTCATGACCTATGAAGAGAAAAAATGTGGCTATCTATAATTAATGAGGGGTAGGAAAGTGATTTCCTAAAGTTATTACCTTCTTTCCAAGTCATAAAAGGGCGCCACCTTATTAATGAAGGCCATAAGGGTCATTTTACATGGTTACTTCTCCTACAAGTTATCATATGGCTCCACCTGAGGACAATGAAGACCAAGTCACCCAAACCTTGCACCTCAAGTTGCCAAATGCTACCATAGGAATTAATTAGAGATATCTCATGAAAATCCAAAAGATATAACAATCTTATCTCAAATCTCATGGTGCCACATGTTATCATCATAATGGAAGTTGACCAAATTAATTCTGAGATATTATTTTGATTTGAATTCATCTTTTCTTTGCCCCCATGCCACAAAAAAAGCATGATCACATTTATATCTAAAATATCTCCCCTTGACCCATTCAAATCCTAACCCTAATCCACCAATCACCTATCACCTAGCCCCTTATCACTCCCACCTATCATCCTATCCAATCTTTTCTCTATTAATTAATTCATTTTTATTTTATTGAACTCATATCCTTTTATCCATTCATATTTGCACAAATCCTAAATCATATCATTTTCTTCTCTCCCGTAGATTTAAATGCGATATGTTATCTTTTCTATATTTTCAATTTAAATCTTTATCCTTTCCTTATTTCCACCAAATTCATGCCACTCCCATTATCCTTTTGATGAATTCAAATTCAAATTATATATTTTAATTCAACAAAATTAGGTTTTAATCAATCTTTCATTATCTTTTAAATTAAAATGCAAGAAAAGAATAAAGATTTATCAAGACTATCCTCCTCCTTTCCTACTTCAACAAGGAACATCAAGAAGGCACTACTACAAACAACACTTTTAACATTCATTTTTTAGCCCTTTTAACATCTGAAATAGGGGGACGCCTATGCTAGGGACGTAGTAAAGTAAGGATACAACGTCTATCATAAAAGGGATGTTGTAAGTGACTTTAAGTGTCCTTTTTGGTTAAAGGGACGCCTACAATCACTTAAGATGTCCCTTTTTCTATAGGGACATTGAAAGGTTTTTTTCAAATTTTTTTATTTTTCACTTCCCAGTAAATAAAAACTACAACAACAGGATCAAATAATTAATCATAAACCACAGTGTCCTTACAAATAGTAAGGACATCCAACACTGGCTAATTAAAGTGTTAACTCCTACTAGCTAATACTATGTACAATAACCACCACAAATTGTCAAAAAGTTGTCTACTACACAGCTTCTAACTAAAATAAAGTAAACTTTACTGATCTATGTGTTGAAGAAGATGTCCAGCCAAAAGGTCTCTAATCAAATTAATGCCTTCATATAAGGAAGCAACTTCATCATCAAAAATCTACAAATTAGAAAATAAGCTTAGATAAAATTAATCAAGTGAATGAATTAATTAACAATTCAATTACAACACAAAAAATATTATCATTTGAGAATGAAGAAGCAAATACTTGTTGAATATCACTTGTAATTCCACTCTTAATGATGTTATACATATAAAGTATATCATAGTATCTAGATTCAGAGCTCCCTGGTTGTTGAGGGCACTATAAATTGAAAGCAAATGGTTAAGTTCAATAAAGGCATATCTAAAACGACCGTTAATGAAAGAACTTAAATTGAAAGTTTTTACTTTCAGATTAAACAACTTAGTGTCTCTAATAATTTTACCCTCGCATGACCTGCCAAGGAATCTATATGTCTGGGTCGTACTGTCATTAAAATGAAAATCAACAAAAATTAGAACAATTCATTTAAGTAAAGAATCAATGAAATACAAAGAAAATAACTTACATATTGAAGATGGATTTTGTTTGTTTGTCTGCCTTTTTACCCAAGGAATCAAACCAATAGACGGTGTTGAGGTGAGGACAAACAACACACAAACTCCATTGGTAACTATAACAACATATACAAATTAAAATGATGTTAGATGACAAGGCAATTTTTTCTTACACATCTTGAATGAACAAAATTAGTATATGTACCCTTGAACAATTGGTGCTAGATAACAACAAAATTTGGCCTATCCTATTGTGCAGCTCACATAGCTCGTCATTGTTTCCAAAGTATTAGCATCCCTTCTCATATTTACAAGACATAAGAATCAATATAATTCATGTCTTTCCATGTTGATGCATATGTGGTAGAAGGAGCTATAATAGAATTAAAATGATAAATGAATTATTGAATGTATGAAACCAACAAACCATCATATTATTTGAAGGAAAAAATGAAAAAAAAACTTACCGGATTGCAAGTTTAACCCATCCTACATCTACTCCTCCAACTCAATGAACTCCCTAAGATCTTTCCTATCAATCATAAAGGGATACTTCAATGTTAGGCCCACAATCCCTAGAGGCATCTACAAGTCGATCTGGTAAATGCCTTTATGGAGCTGTTGCAATTATGCCAAGAAGGGCCATTTTACTGCATCTTGTACTTATCGTAAACAAAAATTAAACACTCTGATCTTCTAGTTCATCCTATAGCATACAAATTATCATAAATAAAAATTAAATACTCCTATTGTGAAAAAATTCAAAACTTAAATACTTATGCCTTAACTACTTACAATCCTCGTGGTAACCTCAGTAACATCTGGATTTATGTACTTCCCACCCTTAATCCTCCATGCTTTCCATTTTTTGTTAGGCGGAAGGGGAGCTGAGGCTTGGACAATAATGCTAGGATCTTATTTG
This sequence comes from Inga leiocalycina, assembly GCA_963242795.1. Lineage (NCBI taxonomy): Eukaryota > Viridiplantae > Streptophyta > Magnoliopsida > Fabales > Fabaceae > Inga > Inga leiocalycina. The sequence continues at coordinate 31,375,512 of OY725332.1, forward strand.
GCATCTTCCTTCATTTTCTCCAACTCTTCTTCTATCAGCCTCAGCTCAAACTTCTAATAACCAACACAAGACATGTAATATTGATACTTATTTTTTGCTTGTCTCCCTGTATTTGTTGTACTTACTTCTTGTAAAAGGAAAATAATGAAAACCAAGTCAATAATGTCAAGTATATTCAAATAAAAAGTTCTATACTATCATAAAAGAAAATTTACCAAAAAATTAAGGATCTTCCCATGATGCCACAACAACCTCCAGTCCTCTAGAGGCAAATACGAATAGGATTTACATAGATACTAACCCATTTTTTCCCTTGAATGTACCTTGATGTAAGCTTGTTCTTAAAATCTTTCCATCATAGAGGAACGTCCCCCAACCAATGCTTGTACATTGCCTTGGTGTCTTGGACATCGAATGTTTGCGGCAAGGTAAAACATATGAGAATTGTATTTGAAGTAATAGGAATAAAGTTACAAATACAAATGTATCAAAACTTATTAACCAAAATTTGTTGCTGAATCATGTCTTTCATTTTTGGGGGAACCAATTTCCAATGATCATAGATAATGTGAAGTCTACTTTGACCTAAAAAGCCTAAATAGCTAAAGAAATGGTCTTCCTCAGGACCAAATGGATTCATATTGGCATCAAAATCCACATGCAGCCTCTTCTATTGATGTTGATGACATGCAACTAATGCTCCCATCTTTATGCTACCTCTAACCCTTCTCACAACGGGTTCACCTTTATCCATTTGATCCTCGCTATGACTTTATAACTCACTAGAATAGTCCACATTACTGTTAATACAAAAATCATTATTAGATAGGTAAATAAATTGGAATTAAATGAATAAACTGACCAAGATTAAAACAAAAAGCACGCAGTACTATTTTCTAAGTTAAGGTCTTACTCTATATTGTTTCCCATATTCCTTCACAATGATCATCTCTTACAGCATATTCTTATCATCTACCAATTCTACTTTCCTTATTCTTGGTAGATTTGTTATGAAAGGTGATGTGTCATCAATGTTGAAGGTTGGATCACCATACTTCTGGTTTTTACTTTAAAGTATAATGGACATTTTTTATTTATAGGATCTGTGACATAAAACACTTGTTTCTCCTAGCTTACTAGAATGAACGGCTTTATGACATAACCAACTCATATAAGATCAACAGAGGCAAATCCAAATTGTTTATCTATTACCACAGCATTATTGCTAACCCACTTACATTTGAATAAAGCAACTTTGAACTTATTGTAGGTAATATCCCATATTTCTTCTATAACTCCATAATTGGCCATGGATACTAACATGGGGTTTTTGTCTTTCGAACTAGAAAAGTATATGGCTTTAGCTTCTACCATCATCCCACTATTTTGCATGGCACTTTTGTCATCATGGTTATTTGTGTAGAAAAAATACTCGTTTATACCATAACTGGTCTAAGTAATGACTTGGAACATAGGCCCCAAAGCTAGCCACTCAATGTCTTAGTCATACCAACCTTATGCGAAACCTTTTCTTTAAACTACTCTATGAATGTCTTGTTTTGCTCAATAGCTATATGCATGTCATTTTTCCTTGGATTTATGCTCTTCAAACTCTTTCTGTGTTTATCTATGTACGGTTGAACTTCTTCCATATTATTCAGGATATACAAGTGTGCTTGCAATACCTCTTCACAAGGCATATTCTTCACTTTTAGTCCTCTTGTTCCCTTGCTTCTCCCCTCTTCATGCTGAGATTATTCCCTCTTTCCTGATAGATAATATTTGCAAAGTCCATAGCTACTTCATCGACATATCTTTCAACTATTAAGGCTTCAAGTAGATAAGGATTTTTTATAATACCCTTTTAAGATCTTTATGTATCGCTTGAAAGGGTACATCAATCTCAGGTAAATTGGACCACAAAGCCTTACCTCCCTTACCAAATGAACTATCAAATGCACCATTATATCAAAAAATGAAGGAGGAAAATGCATCTCTAATTGTGACAAAATAATAAAACACTTATTTTCCAATTCATCCAACTTTTCAGTGTCAATGATTTTGTTACAGTTAGCATTAAAGAAAACACATAATCTTGTTACAATGGTTCAACTTCATCTTTCATAATGCCTCTTATAGCTACTGGTAATAGATATTGCATCAATACATGATAATTATGGGACTTTATTCCTGCTAACTTCAAATTGTCTATTGAAACACACCTTCTCACATTAGAAGAAAACCCTTGTGGCACCTTAATTTCATGTAAACACCCACACAAAATTCTTTTCTCTACTATTGATAGTGTATGCACTGTTGGCTCCATGTATGCCCTCTTACCATCATCTCTTAGTTGTCGATGTAACCATTCTCTTATTCTCATATCAACAAGTTATAGTCATGTATCAATTCCATCTTTAGTCTTCCCTGGTATATGCAAAATCGCATTGACAAGACTATCACAAACATTTTTCTCCACATGCATCACATCAATACTAAGTCACTACACCAATATGGAAGATTAAAGAAAACTAATCTCTTCTTCATATGTTCTTCTCACACATAGTCATCTGATTCTTATTGAAGATGATATTGATACATTCCACCTAACTATAAACTTCCTATCTGGTTATGCCTTTTGCGCCATTCCATGCTCTGGTAAGCCGTTAAGACGCTTTCTTAACCTATGATACTAGTGGAACTAATAAAGAAACCTCCTGTGACCAAGGTAAACCATTTTTTTCAATGATTAGGTTGTTGGAAGTGTGTTTCTACTTCACATATTGGACACGCTTTATGCCCCTTCACATTGCACCCTAATAAGTTTTTGCATGCAAGGAAGTCATTTATGTTTGAATCGGTAGGCACAGCGGAAGAATTTTAAAAGTATTCACCGATCCTAATTGTGTATCTATCAACAGCGTTTAAACCAAGTTGGAAGGATTCATACCTTTTGGTGATTCAGAGTTTTCACGATCTTTAGAAGCCAACACGTGAGGTCCGCTCCTTCTACCGGTATACACACGAATGCTCTCCAACCGAGACTGCGTGCTGTCGCCTCTAATGTCTCCTAGGGTTTCACTTGCGGCTCTCAATTCTCATGTGTGTATCAATATATCTGCTCTATCAAGTTTATAACCTATGAGGGCTATTTTCAAATTTCAAAATTAATCATCATTAATTTTGAAATTAATTAACAATTAATTATCTTGATGAGTTAATTAAATAAATTCAGTTTAAATTAAATCTGTCCAACAGTTTTAATTTAACCTATTTATTTAATCCAAATAAAGAGCCATTAGATTTAATTTATCTTCATAAATTAAATCTGAGATACTATATCTCTATCATGTTAGTTATTAAATTTAATATATCTTAATAAGTTAAATTTAAAACTAACACAATATAATATATATACATATATATACATATAAGATATATATTTCAAAAAAATATATATCTATATAATATTATTAATGAATTTTATATTATATATATATAAATATAAAATTCGTCCACCCTCAATTAAACATTATCTCGTGTTGGGCCATTCTTGTGTGCGACCCTGTAGGCCCATATGAAGTTGGCAGTGGGCCAATAACTATACTAACCCAAAAGTTGTAAGCAGCCTCTAACAAGACATTACAACTACCCAATTCATATGAGGATCGTTATTACGATGCAACCTGTTATACAACCATGTCACGTCCCTTTTGTCACACGATATATCGATCAAGGATAAGGCATGGATAATGTCATCCTCTTGTTCCTGACCATTACTTTCTCGATTCCTGAGTAGCTTGATAACAGAGACAGAAACTCCTTTCATCACAGTATGGCCATACATTTCTCAGACTCACTCATCGAGGGGCCCAGTAATATCTCTCTACTAATGTGAGGGACAAATTCCATCTTGATCATTCATATTCCTCTACATGAAAAAAACACCAAGCCCGATCGTAGCCTTTATCATCACCCGGTCAAAAGTGACTTTTGACTAGTTCAAAGCTTAGCAACCCTCACGTAGGAATCCATGATGACCTCAGGTCTAAGGGCATTGTGACGTGGTTATACATGAGAAAAGCTTATGACTTGATCCATGTAGCTTTCTCATAGTGGGTCGGTCCAGAACCTTGTACTCTTACAAGTGCCTAAGACTTTGATTCGTATCTCCATATCTTTTCAAAGTCATACTGATCTTGTTTCATCTCTGCTCCCGCATAAATGACCGACCAGGGACATTTTAGGACAATCTTTATGAATTATCCAATGATACAATTATCATAGTTAAAATGCAAATAATATGATAACAGAATGGAAAATAACATTAAAATAATAATGTTCAAAGTACAATGATTGGTCCTTTGGGCACAATTTCCAACATCCTCCCACTTGCCCTAGGTGCAATCATTAATTTGCCTAATTCCCATTGCCCTAACATGACGCTCATGCTTTGCTTGTGCAAGTGGCTTAGTAAGAGGATCAGCAACATTATCTTCTCCTGCTACTTTGCATATCTTTATATCACCTCTATCATTGATTTCTCTAATAAGATGAAATCGCCTGAGTATATGCTTGGTCCTTTGATGTAACCTAGGCTCCTGAGCCTGTACAATAGCACCGCTTTTGTCACAGAATAAATCTATTGGATTTGAGATGGAAGGCACCACCCCTAGTTCAGTAATGAACTTTCTGATCCAAATGGCTTCTTTAACTGCATCTGATGCTGCTATATACTCAGCTTCTGTTGTAGAATCTGCTATAGTGCTCTGCTTGGAGCTATTCCAGCTTACTGCTCCACCATTCAGGAGGAATACATATCCAGATTACGATTTAAGGTCATCTTTGTCAGTTTGGAAACTTGCATCTGTGTAACTGGTTACACAGAGCTCATTATCCAATCCACCATAGACCAAAAATAAGTCCTTAGTCCTTCTTAAGTACTTTAGGATATTCTTGACGGAAGTCCAATGACCCTCACTAGGATCTTGTTGGTATCTGCTGGTCATACTTAAGGCAAACTAGACATCCGGTCGAGTACATAACATGGCATACATGATGGATCTAGAGGCCGAGGCATATGGAACCTTACTCATGCGATCTCGCTGATCAGGTGTATTAAGACACAGATCATTGCTAAGATGGATGCCATGAGCATGGGCATGAAACCCCTTTTTGAATCATGCATAGTGAACCTATGCAATATCTTGTCTATTTTGTGCTCTGACTTAGGCCTATTTGTCTTTTGGATCTATCCCTAGGATATAGGTGGCTTCACTTAAGTCTTTCATTGAAAAGGACTTTCCTAACCAAGACTTGACACTCTACAAGGTAGGAATATCATTCCCAATGAATAGGTTGTCATCTACATAAAGTAATAGAAATACAACTATGCTCCCACTAACCTTATTGTAAACACAAGGTTCATCGATGTTTTGAATGAATCCAAACTCTTTGACTACTTCATCAAAATGATGATTCCAGCTTCAAGATGCTTGCTTCAATCCATAAATGGATCTTTGAAGCTTGCAAATTTTACCAGAGTCCTCTGGATGCACAAAACCTTCAGGTTGTGTCATGTACACATCCTCAAGAAGCTTACCATTAAGGAAGGCTGTTTTGACATCCATTTGCCATATTTCATAGTCATAATATACTGCAATGGCAAGAAGGATTCTGATTGATTTGGCCATTGCAACTGGGGAAAAGGTTTCATCATAGTCTACACCATGAGTTTGAGTGAATCCTTTTGCAACCAGTCGTGCCTTGAAGACATTTACATTGCCATCCATGTCAGTTTTCTCCATGAAAACCCATTTGCATCCAATGGTTTTAACACCTTTAGGTGGATCGACTAAGGTCTATACCTGATTGTCGTACATGGATTGCATTTTAGACTTTATGGCATTTAGCCATTTCTCAGAGTTTGGTCCCACTGTGGCTCCTCGATAGGTGGTGGGCTCATTTTGCTCAATGAGCAACACATCACGGCCTTCAGTAATCAGAAATCCATATCTCTGAGGCTGATGCCGTGTCCTATCAGATCTTCGTGGACCTTGTGTTACTTGAGGAGGCTCAGCAACTTATTGTGAGTCTTCTATAATTTCCATCTATGGTTTTGTACCATCTTGTGGCTCTCGAATTTCTTCGAGATATACGTCGCTCCCATTGGTTGTTTTAGAGACAAACTCTCTTTCTAGAAACTTGCCATTTTGAATAACAAACACTTTGTTATTGATGGGATTGTAGACATAGTATCCTTTCGTTTCTTTAGGATACCCCATAAAAAGGCACTTTGTGGATCTGGGCGCTACTTTATCAGAGGCTTGTTGGTTAACATATACCTCACATCCCTAGATCTTGAGAAAAGATAAACTTAGTTTCTTTCCAATCCATATCTCATATGGTGTCTTTTCAATTGCCTTAGATGGAACACGATTTAGTGTGAACGCAGCTGTCTTTAGGGCATGTCCTCAAAAGGATGGTGGAAGATCTGTTTGACTCATCATGGATCGAACCATATCTAATAGTGTTCGATTCCTCCGTTCAAAAATGCCATTCCATTGTGGTATTCCTGGAGGAGTCAATTGTGAGATTATCCCACAACTCCTAACATGGTCAATGAATTCTTAGCTAAATATTCACCACAACGATAAGATCGAAGTGCTTTAATTGTTTTACCAAGTTGGTTTTGTACTTCATTTTGGAATATTTTGAACATTTCAAAAGATTCAGATTTATGTTTCATTAGATAGATATAGCCATATCTACTAAAGTCATCTATAAATGTAATGAAGTAGACATAACCTCCTCTGGCAGCTATATTTAATGGTCCACATACATCTGTATGTATGAGGCCCAATAATTCAGTAGCCCTCTTATTGTGCCCAGTAAAAGGTGCCTTGGTCATCTTTCCTAATAAGCAAGATTTTCATGTATCATATGATTCAAAATCAAATGAGTTTAGAAATCCATCTTGATGGAGTTTAGAAATGCGTTTCTCATTTATGTGGCCTAGACGACAATGCCATAGGTAGGTCGGATTCAAATCGTTTGATTTTATCCTTTTAGTAGTTACATTATAGATATTCCCATTATTAGGATATTCCAAATTTAATATATAATGACCAACATGCAAATCATCATCAGCATAGAAAATGTCATTACGATAAATAGAACATTTACAATTCCTAGTAATGAAAGTATAACCTTCCTTATCCAAATAAGAAAGAGAAACAATGTTACTACTCAAAGCAGGAACATAATAGAAATTGTTCAAAACTAACAAAAGCCTACTGGGCAGAACTAATTCATAAGTGCCTATGGCTAAAGCAGTAACTCTTGCTCTGTTTCTAACTCGTAGGTCCACCTCGCCCTTCTTCAGCTTTCTACTGTCCTTTAGACCCTGCACATTTGTACAAATGTGAGAACCACATGCAGTAACTAATACCCATGTAGAGGAAGTAGAAAAATGAATGTCTATAACATAAATACCTGAAGCGATAGCCTCACTATCCTTCTTGTTCTTTTTCAGATCTTCAGGTAGAGTTTGCAATTCCTCTTCTAATGACTGGGTTCATTACAGAAGTAGCAGACTCCTTCCTTTGGAGGCTTTGCCTTCTCGGGTGTAGGCTTGGTTTCGGGCTTATTTGACTATTTGGTCTTACCACCTGAGCCATTACCCTTCCATTTGCCCTTCCCTTTCTTTTTCATACCCTTTCCTTTCTGAACCATCAAAACTGTGCTAGGCTTTTTCTTAATGCTTTGCTTAGCAGTTTTGAGCATCCCATGCAGCTCAGAAATTGATTTCTCCATGTTGTTCATGTTATAGTTCATAACAAACTAGTCATAACTCTCCGGGAGTGAGTTGAGGATCAAATCCGTAGCTAACTCCTGGCTCATGGGAAATCCAAGCCTCTCAAGGTGATCAATATGGCAAGCATCAGGCAACCTACATCCATAGAGTCATCCTTATGCTTTGTGTAAGCATCTCTCTGAGCTCTTGGAGCATTGGCTGCAGGCTCCTCAGGAATAGGTTGATCTAGGACATAATCCTTTCTTTCCTGCTTGAGAACAATTCTCAAGTTCCTGAACCAGTCAAGAAAGTTTGTCCCATTGAGTTTGTCCTTATCAAGTGTAATCCCCTACCTTGATAATCGTAATTAAGATTCGAAAATGCATAATTTAAAGGAATTAGAGACCGACGATTACGTTTTTCTCAAATCTCTTTTCTAAAATTCGTTCAACATGGTCTCATATTCATCTTCCGAATCTAATTACTCTGCACAGTTCAATCACATTCATACATATCAGAGTGCATAGCCAAATTCCCGGCAACTCCCGGGTTTCATACATGTATAAACTAAGGGTTGTAAGTTCCAACTAGGGGATTACATAACCAACATCAATGTAATATCTACATTTCAAAAATAAACAGTAATCCCAAGTCCAAAATAGATAACCAACAACCTAACAACACATCTCTACAAGATCCTAGGCGTTCCTGGTGGTTCGTTTCTCCTTGGAGCCACTTGCCCTGTCTGAAATGTTAGTCAATGGAAAGAATGAGATTCAACAGAATCTCTGTAGTAACAAATCACTCATACAGTGTATAAACACATAGCATATATGATCATGTTAAGCAGCATCATAATGTATCATGGCTTTCGCCACAAACGACAGTACTCATGGCTATAATCTCTATGTGTCAGCTTTCGCTGTGAGCTCTATGTATGACAAAGTATCACTATGCGTCAACTTGCGCTGCAAACTCAAAGCATCAGAAAGTATTCTTATTGCATGACAAACATACATACAATGTTTCACACACAGTATAAGAGAAAGAGTCACTACCTTGTTCTTTTTTATTGTGCTCTAGCGCAGGTGGATCACGAGCAGGGCAAATATCGAATCCTACAATTCCAAATGCACCATTTAGACACTTCCATAGTGTTTTTGGGGGTTATATGAGTCTATCATGAAAATTTACAAATATGCCCTGGGGACTAGGCCCGGGCCCACTGTACCCGGTCCAGCTGCACTTTTCCTGAAATTCTAACCTGGGCTATCCTAACAAATTTCCTTCCAAGGAATCCTTTTCCGGACTCAGAATTATAAAATTCAATGTCAAATTATAGATTTACCCTTGGCAGCCCCACTTTAAGGGTTTTAGGGGCGTTTCGTAATTATGCTTTTTCGGCCTTTTCCGAAAAAGTGGCCAACTGTAACCCTACCTAATTTTCACTCCTGAACGCAATGGAACCATCAAATCATTGAAAATCCAACTCTAAGACCCATTTCTAGAGATGGCCAAAATTTATGAGTTCTTCAGGGAAAATCGGGGTTTTACGATTTCGGCTCCTTAAACACGTTCCTTTCTACTCCTAACCACTTTATTAACTATTACATTAGGTTATAACTACCATTTGAACCAAAATTGGGCAGCATAACACTTAGGAAACTCAATTTCCAAAATTTAAAACCAATGGCAATCTGGCGAAATTTCACCGATTAAATTGTCCACAACAGCCAGAATAAGCAATATACGAAAGTTTGGAAGTTACCTCAAGCTCCCACTAGCTTTTCCTCAAAGTGGCTGAAAACCCTAACCCTTGAAACACCAAATTTTGAGCTTCACAACCTTAAAGAATAAAGAGGAGTAGCTTAGAGTCGGAGTTATACGCGTTAGGAGCTAAATCGTCGGAGAAATCGGCTTACCTTGTGAGAATTCTTCCCTTTCTCTCTCTAAACTCTCTCACCTTCTCTCTCTTGTTTCAGGTCTGGAACAGCACGAAAATGGCTGGAGAAGGAAGGCTGATGGTATTTAATATCATATATTATATGATATTTAATTATTGATTAATTTCCAACAATTTCGGATTTTTCAGAAATTCTAGCAGATTTATGCCCAAACTTTGAAAAATCATAACTAATTATATAAAAATTGAATTGGAGTGATTCCAAAGCCTATGGAACCCTTATTGAGTCTAGGTTTAAGGAAAAATATATAATTTTTATGCATGGAATCACAAAATTCCCAGAATTTCAATCTTTGCATGCTGTCCCAGAAAATAATTAATTTCGCTGGGCAAAATTCAAAAATCCATAACTCTTAGCTCAAAAATCAAAATGATACAAATTATATGTCCATTTTGAAGCTTGACATGTGAACTTTAAGAATAAAAAATTGCAGAATTTTAAGACACCATTCGCCTATTTAAAACGTCCATACAAATCGGCTGCCTTGTACAGAGTTTCAACTTTTGCACAATTGTTCCCAATGGTTCCAATTTCACAATAAACACTCTCCCCACATGAATTTTCACAAGGAAACCATTGGAATCATTAAAATATCCAAATTCCCATCACACATTCTCTAAAAGTTTTTATTCAAAAATAATTACATCCACTTTTGAAGTCATTAGCCCTTAATGACTTTTTGGGATATTACATCAAGGACCGATCGCAACGATAGTATAGCAGTATTACTAGTCGACATGATTCTATAATTAAAATATGCATAGTTAGTAATCTCCCACTAAATTAACAACCCTCAATATAATAATTAGTGGGCTAAGATCTATATTTGGCTTAAGCTTAAGTCCGCTTTAGCAAGACGCTTAAATTCAAGTTATTTAGGTAGGTAACCTATTTACCAATTACATCACATGTAACTCTTAGATCTTTATGGGATTTAATCATCATATGATCTGGCATGTTTAACCCCATCTAATGCCTTGAGATTCAAAACCAGTTTTGTTAATCTCAATTAAGTCGAAACAATAATGAGTATTATGAGTAGCACCATTACTCAAGCTTGTGTCATCAAGATAACTCAAGTGCATCCACTTTGGCGGTTTCAACAATTGAGCGATCTAGGTTTTGACAAGTATTCATTAATTGACGGCATTATGACTTAAGATTTAATTCAGAGGGCTTAATTAATTAGTTTTGTTTATATGGATGCAATAGTGGTCGTATCTCATACAGATAAATGCATATAAACGCAAAAGTATTCATGCAATGATCTAATCAAAAGCATAATTTAAATGTGACACAACATGGCTTACCTAACCTAAAATCCTCCCAAGCCAATGAGAGGACTTCTTCTAAATAAGAAAAGAAATACATTGAGAGAAACCTCGTTTAAACATTCGAGGGGAGTGAGATGAGAAGAGAATGTACATCGAGAGTATTTAGAGAAAGGCACGGCACGCAGGCCGTATTTAAACATTTCAACCCTTTATAAAATTCTAAAGCCATGTTGTTCACTATACCCAAACAAGTATAAATTTTTAAATTTTGGTCCCAATTTTTCAAAACAAAAACAACAATGGCCCAGAACGCTTCTGATCCAGATTGTCTTCCCCACAGTTCGGATCCCTATTACCTGAATAGATATCCGAACCTAGACCCGATTTGATTGCCGCCAACTACGATCTCAGGTACCCTACCCAATTTCATGCTTGTTCAAAACGAAAATCACAACATGTTTCAAGATATACATGTTCGGAATCGATTTCATGCTTGTTCCAAAACGAGAATCACATACATATTCGAGTGTTTCTTATAAACATACGTACGCATCCCATATATATCACATGTATAAGAATCATAAACTCAATTTAAACACACAATTGGTCTGGCTCTGATACCACTGTTAGAATCGGTAGGCACAGCGGAAGAATTTTAAAAATTTTCACCGATCCTAATTGAGGATCTATCAACGGCGTTTAAACCAAGTTGGAAGGATTCATACCTTTTGGTGATTCAGAGCTTTCACGATCTTTAGGAGCCAACATGTCAGGTCAGCTCCCTCTACCGGTATCCACACGAATGCTCTCCAACCGAGAATACGTGCTAGCGCCTCTAATGTCTCCTAGGTTTTCACTTGCGGCTCTCAATTCTCATGTGTGTATCAATATATCTGCTTTATCAAGTTTATAACCTATGAGGGCTATTTTCAAATTTCAAAATTAATCATCATTAATTTCGAAATTAATTAACAATTAATTATCTTGATGAGCTAATTAAATAAATTCAGTTTAAATTAAATCTGTCCAATAGTTTTAATTTAACCTATTTATTTAATCCAAATAAAGAGACATTAGATTTAATTTAGCTAAATTAAATCTGAAATACTATATCTCTATCATATTAGTTATTAAATTTAATATATCTTAATAAATTAAACTTAAAACTAACACAATAGAATAATATCATATAGTATATATATACATATATATATATATAAGATATATATTTCAAAAATATATATATCTATATAATATTATTAATGAATTTTATATTATATATATATATATATATAATTCATCCACCCTAAATTAAACATTATCTCGTGTTGGGCCATTCTTGTGTGCGACCCTGTAGGCCCATATGAAGTTGGCAGTGGGCCAATAACTATACTAACCCAAAAGTTGCAAGCGGCCTCTAGCAAGACATTACGACTACCCAATTCATATGAGGATCATTATTACGATGCAACCTGTCACACAACCATGTCACCTCCCTTTTGTCACACGATATATCGATCAAGGATAAGGTATGGATAATGCCATCCTCTTGTTCCTGACCATTACTTTCTCGATTCCTGAGTAGCCTGATAACAGAGACAGAAAATCCTTTCATCATAGGATGGCCATACATTTCTCAGACTCACTCATCGTGGGGCCCAGTAATATCTCTCTACTAATGTGAGGGACAAATTCCATCTTGATCATTCATATTCCTCTGCATGAAAAACCACTAAGCCCGATCATAGCCTTTATCATCACCCGGTCAAAACTGACTTTTGACTAGTTCAAAGCTTAGCAACTCTCATGTAGGAATCCATGATGACCTCAGGTCTAAGGGCATTGTGACGTGGTTATACATGAGAAAAGCTTATGACTTGATCCATGTAGCTTTCTCATAGTGGGTCGGTCCAGCACCTTGTACTCTTACAAGTGCCTAAGACTTTGATTCGTATATCCATATCTTTTCAAAGTCATACTGATCTTGTTTCATCTCTGCTCCCAGATAGATAACCGACCAGGGACATTTTAGGACAATCTTTATGAATTATCGAAGGATACAATTATCATAGTCAACATGTAAATAATATGATAACAGAATGGAGAAATTTCTTTAAAATAATAATGTTCAAAATACAATGATTGACCCTTAGGGCACAATTTCCAACAATTTATCATGGTGAAAATCATTGCACATAGCTTAAAGGACTCCTTATTTGTATCAAACACATCTATGCCTTCCTCCTATAACTTCTTTAAATCCTCAATCAAAGACGCCAAGTAGACAACGATATCGTTCCCGGGCTGTTTTGGTCTAAAAATTGTCATAGAAAGCATCACATACTTGCATTTCATACATAGCCATAGAGACAAGTTGTATATTATAAGGAGAACTGACCACACACTGTATGTGTTAGAAAGAGTTCTATACGGATTCATGCCATCTGTACAAAGCCTAAGCCAAAGGTTTCTCGGCTCGCTGCTAAATTGAGGGAACATTTCATCTATTTTCTTCTATTATAGAGAGTCAGCCGGGTGCCAAAGATATATTTTGTCAAATATTCTCTCATCAAAATGCCATATGAACTTCTTCGGTTTTGTTGCACTCGTAAACAAATGCTTAAACCATGGTATTATTGGAAGATACCACATCACCTTTAAAGGTTGCCTTTTAGTTGTCCCATCTCCATAACCACCATCTTTCTTCAATTTGTATCATGAAGTTTTACACTTAGTATACTCATTAAGACCTTCATACTACTTTCTGTTCAATACACAGTCATTAGGGCAAGCATGTATCTTTTTATACACTATACCAGGTGTAGACAATATTTTCTTAGCCTCATACATACGATTTAGAAGTACATTATCGTCTAGAAACATATCACACAATAATTCAAGAGCAATGTGAAACTACTATTGATCCACTTGTTAGTTGCCTTTAAGTTGACCCAATGCAATGTTCCTGTCAACCGTGTGAACTTACTCCCAGGGTACAACGGTGTCACTACATCACTATGCAGGCTGTCATATCCATGTGACTGTGTAAATGATTCTACCTCAAACATTGTGAACCATTTTCCCTATTCTATCTTCATCTATGACATTCATAGCTTCCTTCTTGTGTTATAGACATTCAATTACTTCCTTACCATGCCATATTGACCTTGTGTATCGAAGATTTATTCCATCACAAAGTAGGTGATCCCTTATAACATCAACATCCTATCGACTCTCATTTAAACAATTGACAAGAGGACAAAAATACACCCCATTTTTTGTTAGAGCGTTCCTTCTAGCAAATTTAATAAACTTCCACCCAATTCTCATAGTCTTCAATAGTTCTCAAAGCATTCCTTCAACTATGATCCATTTTATTATGACCTAAGCCATTCCCAACAACACTCAAGTATAGAACAATTGTCAATGATGGGATTGCCTTTTACTAATTTTTAAAAAAAAGAATTTGTAACATTTCCCCTTAAAAGTTAGACATCCCAAAAATTTAATAACAAACCTTTTCAGATAAATTTAAACAAAACTAACTACTTGAGGCAATTCAGGACAATATCAACACTTCAAATCCAATAATTTCATTAAAGGAATAAACCTTTGAACTCAAATTACAATCATGATTTTCATTTGAAATTAAAAAGAAAAAATGAAATAATAATAATTTAATAAATAACAATTTTAATTTATCAAGTGATTGAAAAAACCACAATGGCCATGCATAGTTAAAAACTACAACTTTAATTTACTAAGATATTTTTTATATTACATTTTTTCATTTTAAATGCATAGTTATATATCATAAAAAAGTTATATTTACATAGTTAAAGGCTTAAAACAAAATTTGTGTTAGAAAGTTAGAATTGTAGTATGAAATGCATATATAATTTTTTTCCTACATTGAAATTGCTATTAGTTGACAATTGATTAATAAATTTATGCAATGTAAGAAATTCCTTTTTAGCCAAAATTTAACAAACTCATACTATCTACTATAGTAGTGTAATTTAAAAATTCTAACAAGCAACATTTTTCAAAAATCATAAACATTATAGTTTTTTATCAAATTATGGGTAACTCATAATATTTTGACTATAATTGATAATAACTGCAAATTTTTTAATATATATTCATAGCTCATCAGTATGCAATAATATCCATAATCCATGAATAATGTAGTTTTAGTTCTCCAATTTAATGAGAAGCATGCCCCTTACATGCAAACTGTAATATCCCAATTTTGATTAAGGGCAAATCATGATTATTGTGGATAATTACGAATCTAATTTGAATTATTACATGTTTTATGGCAATATTAATTAATATGTCATAATTATTGGAAAATTGATAAAATGGGATTATTAGCCTTAAGTTGGTGATTAATGGGAAAATTAATTACTAACAATGGGAAAATGAGAAGTGTGATTAAATGCCTAATGGAGGGATTAAAGTGGCTAATTGGTGACTTATCTTGTGGGAACCAATAATAAAGTGACATGTGGTAAAAGTTGGGCAAGAGGGAGAGGTGTAAGAAAAGTCAAATGATATTTTAATATTATTCTTTCTCTCTCTTCTTCTCCCCATTTTCGCTGCTGCTGAAAGGAGGGAGTAATCATCACCATTTTCTTCATCTTTCCACTCCATCTCTCACTCTCATCTCTTTCCTCTCTCTTGGCGCCATTGTTGCATAAATAAGGGGGGAAAGCTTGCAAAAAGGCAAGGCAAATGATCTCTATTGCTCAATCTCACTTCATGAATGTTGTTCCTTGGAGTGAGGGCTTCATTTTGATGTTTATAGTGTACCTATTGGTGTTGGTTTGTGGCCATACAAAATTTTGGGAAGTGGTGAATCAAGAACTCCCTTTGACAAAGTTGATAAGGTGAGTGAAACCTATCTATCTATCTATGTTTTGGGCCCATTTTCGAAAATGAGGGCCATTGGGAGTTTGGTATGGAATTGGTATGTTTGGAATGCATTTTGGATAGATAGAATTGATTGGGTTTGAAATTGTTAAGTTTGGAGAATTTGAGATTTTAGTGTTTAATGTTACCCAAAACCAAAGCATGATAATGGAATAGGATTTTGGTGATTTTGACATTTCCATTGGATTCCTTGAGTGATTTTGTGTGGGGATAGCTTTGGTTGGGGTTTTGGGTTCATTTGGATCACTTGGGAAAAGTTGGAAATATGTCTTGTGTGAGCTCTGTCTGGGCAGTCAGTTTGCATGAGCGTTTTGAATGACCAAATGGTTTTGGAAAATTATGAAACTTTCCAGTCTTAAATTTCACATCCCAAGCTTCAAAATAGATATATATTTTGTGTCATTTCATTTAGTATTCTGGGAGATATGATTGTCCAAAGTTTGGGATGGAAACATAACTCTGTTTTGGAGTAGTGTTGAGTTTTTGGTGATTCTGTATTTGTGTGATGATTTGAAGTAATGAGCCATATTTTTCCTAGAAATAGGACTTAAATACCTTTCATTTTGCTTTGGAATCACCTCGTTTCGATTTTTCTAGAATTAGTTATGAAGTTTGGAAGTTCAGCCAAGAATCAGGGAATTTCTTGGCCGCGGCCCAAACCTTTCTGGCCTGATTCTGGCCGCGGCCAATGGCCTTCTGACCATATTTTGGCCCCGACCCAAGGAAGGGTTGGCCGCGGCCAACCCCTGTGTTCCAGCACTTTGAGTTTTCTAAAGGAGACCTGTAACCTATTGTTTCCCAACCTTTTAGGGCTTTTATTATAGGCATTTGTGGCCTCTTAAGGGTCAATTATGATAACCAAATTTAAGTGTTTCAAGTTAAATAAGTCTTGGAATAGAATATAACTCTTCGTCCCTAATCATGATTCTAGGATACGACATTTGCCCTAGGCGGGAGAGACCGGTGCCAGAGTACGCCCGTAAGGATCAAGGTAGTGACTTTTCTCTCATGTTGTGTATAATGTTTTGGTAAGCATAACTTATCATTGAACTGTGAATTGCATGTATATTGGTCCATTACAGCGCGAGTAGGTCATCGTGAGCCATGTAGGGATTGACGCTGGTCATCTCTAGGTTGGCCATTGAACTGCCATTGTAATCGACATAGAACTTTGGGAATCCAACCCGTGGGGCAGTGTTTGTTAATCCAGCCGTGGGCTGTGAGTTTTGAATCTGGCCTGTATGGCTTGTGTGATGAAATGCTTTATATGAATCCCAACTGTGGTGAAAAATATTGTGTGGATTGTTGTGATGCAATGCAGCGTGAGCAATCATAAAGGATGACATGTGTCATACTAACCATTGCCGTTGTAACTGCCGTTGTAGTTTCTTTGTGTGGATAATGATTTGATTTCATGCCTTATTCTTGTGCATACTATGATTGATTTGACACTACGAGGATTCCTTAGAATCTCACTCTCCCAAAAACGTTGTTTTAGACAGGGCAGAAGGATCAAAGGGAAAGCGAGCTATGTAGAGCGAATAGAGCTCCGATTTAGAAGTATATTTTGGGTTATTGGTTATCATGTATATCATTTGGATGTTTTTGGGAAACAATTGTATATAATGGGATTGGTGGTATAGTTTTGTGTAATCCCCAAGTTAAGGGTAATGAATTGTGAGCTTTGTGCCTTTGTAAAACCCTTATTAATGAATGGAACCCGAGTGTGTCGGGAATTTGCTTTATACTCTGATATTTGTGAATGAAATCAACCTGTACAGGCCATTTAGTATTGAAATGTGAATATGAGACCGTCATGAACAGGTTTTGTAAAATTTTTTGTTAGCTATGATTTTGGGAAGTTTGATTTTGTTTAAGTCTCAAAATCATCTAAGGTCTCTAATTCTATATCAATTACGTGTTTATGAACTAAATCTTGGCCTTAATCGTGAAGGGGGTTACACAAACACAATTCTTAACTAGCTCACAAGTCAAAGAACATAAAATATTTTTAAGCAACTCACAAGCCATTGTTCGTCCCACATTTCATTTTTAAGCAACTCAAACATTACACTTATAATCAAAAGTCATAAGTCAACCTTCAATTTGGACCAATCAATTTTGAAATTCAAAGAACAAAAAAAGAAGAGTCAAACTTGAGTGAGACTTTCTTTTAAGCAGCTCTCAACTAAATGCTTTGGGAGGCCAAGAAGGAGAATTTATTCTACTTCACTTTTCAAAATGCAAATCCTTTGGAAAATATCAAAGTAGAACTTTAGTGATTCCAAGTTCTTTACTAAGTTAGTGTCGATCTCTAAATGAAAAGCAAAGTTCACTCTCAAGCTAATATTTGGCCGATGGTGTAGAGGGAGAGACCCATGAAGGTGAGATTGAGAGAGAAACAACAGTGAAAGAAAGAGAATGAGAATGATGAAGAGAGCTCTTCTTTTCCTCTTGCAAGCACAAGCGTGTCAGCAGCAACCTAAGTAGGTAGAGCTCTTAATAGGCACAACAATCAAAGACCAATGTAAGAGAGGGTAACATGGAGGAGAAAGATGAGAGAATGTGTAGACTCTTTGGCGAAAGATGGACAAAGAAGAAATAAGACAGATAAAGGAGAGAAAGAGAAAAGGAAGTGATGAGAGGAGGAGGAGCTACATATAGCCGTGACTGTGACTGACACTTGGCTAATATTTAGGCATCTCTAGTCAAACAGGTAGGTGTCCCCAGTTTGGATGAGGATGACTAACCGCATTGGATACCCTTTAGGCGTCCCATTTCACGGGGGACACCTAAAGGTTATGCCTGGAAGGCTTTTGGATCCAAAATGATTACTTTAGGCCTCCCAATTTATGTTTAGGATGCCTAAAATGGACTTTAAGTGTGCCAATTAAAATTTGGGATGCCTAAAGATATCTAATTCCCACCTATAATTACAAACACGCCACCACCTTATTTTTGAGTTCCCTTTTTGAAAAGCAGATGTCCTTTTGGGAAGTAAAATCTATATCTTGTAGTAATTAGGCTATAAATAGACCCAAGACACCAATAATCATGACTCATCTCTCTTGTTTTCTTTTATCGATATGGTGTATTCTAGTCATATGAGTGGCTAGTTTTCTTGGATTCTCAAGGAGAAATGTAGTGGCTTGAGTCCCATGTTATTAATTGTTAGAAGGAGTTGTATTAGGCTTTTAATCTTTCATATGTAAGTTTTTATGATTTCCTAGTTCTAGGTTTTGAGATTCTTTACATATGGTTTTAAATTTCTTTTGAATGGTTTTATAGATTAATTTGTGATTCTTGTTTTAATTATAACAAGCTATAGCTCCCCAATGCATTGTATGACAAGTGTTGGTCAAGGTGATAACATTACCCAATTGATTTGTATAAGAACAAAATTTAGTAGAAATCACTATTCATTTTGAAAATTATGAATGTATTATTTGAAAATCTAGTAAGTTGCTTGTGAAGTTAATTACTCTCCTTCTTGAAAATCAAAGGAAAATTTAATTTTAAAGTAGCCAATGTCCTAATTAATATCTAATTATCATGAAAAGTAGAAATAAGAGTTATTGTCATAATAGTATCCCAATTAGTATACCAACTGATAATATTCCATAATCTTCCTTTTATATATTTTAAAAAATGTATGATGCATCTAAAAAATATTGAATTTCTTTTTTTGAGATCGAATTGGTTACTCATGCAATAATTATTATTATTCATGAAAGTCAAAAGCCAATTTATTTTTAAAGTCAATGATATTATTTTGAAATATTTTAATATCATGATTAATACCCTAATTGTAATTATTGCAGCATTAATATCCCAATTATTAGATAATGTCCAAAAACATCATTTTCCATCTTTTTAGAAATCTTTATTCATAATTTGGTTGCTTATATATGAAGTTAATTAATTCTCACTCCAATTCTTTTTATATGAGTCTAAAATTTGAGTTACTTTGGTCTATTTTATAAGAGCCCAACAATAGCTATCTAAACATTTAATAAGTTTTTTTCATTCTTACACCTCATTAATTATATGTATTGCATTAATTTAAATGTTGGTCATATGTATATTTTGTTAGATATGAATAGTTTTGATGATGTCAAATATGAGCAAAAAGTTTGTATGATATAAGTATCTTTTACATTGACTAACTACTATATTTAATGTTGCATATTTTGTAGATTAGTCATAAACCCGATTGTGGGTTGATGTTATAATGCCTCATATGTGGAGAATGATCATCAAGAAGAAAATCAAGAGACAAGGGATTGAAGAGAGAAGGTATTGCAAGAACTAATAGGAATATCAAGCAAAGATTGAAGAGAATTGAAGATATTCAAGAAAATATCTAGTTGGTTTATGAAGAACGATCATCAATTCAAGAAGATATCTAGTTGGGTTATAAGGAATGATCATCAAGTGGCAAAACAAGAAGAAAGAGATTGCATATATCTAATTATTATGCATAATTTATGAGTACTTTCTTAAATCATATAATTCGACTATTAAGCTCTTATAAATAGGATTAGAAGGAGTATCACTAATGGAAATGAAAGGGGCGTTTAAATTTAAAGTTATTATGTCTCAATTAATATCCAATCGTCATCAAAAGATGAAATAAGAGTTCTTGTCATACTAATATTCCAATTAATATATAAATTGATGATATTTCATGAACTTTCTTTCTTATTTTTTCGAAAATTTTTATGCATATGAAAAATAATGATTTTCATATTTTAAAGTCAATTTATTTTTATTTTTTTAAAGTTGATGATAATAGTTTGGAACTTTTTTAAATATATCTAATTAATATGCATAATGTATAATGAACTCATAAATGCATGAACTTTAATATTTCTCACATTTATTATATGAATATACAAAAAAAATAAATATTGAAGATCATGCTACTTTGATTACTATATCCACTCATATTTACCATCTTTACCAGGCCAACAATGGAAGATTTTTCAAATTACATTTGTTTATTAGAAAATCCAAATAGCGCACATGAATTTGAGCATTAAACATATATAAACGACAAAAAAATATTGCAGATTAAGGAAATTAAAGTCCAGTGCTTATACCAAAAGTTGAAACAAAAAGGCATCATTGTGTGTTTATATTTTAATATAAGTAGACTAACCATGTATCCTCTATTCCTCTTCATATTTACTCATTTCAATACAACAATTCAATCTTCTTCTAGGAGTTTAGTATAATTAGAATATGCCTAGTATCCATGGAGCAAAGAGTTTCTACTTGAACACCCAATCTTGCTATGAGATACTGTTGATTTCAATCATCAAACCTCTATCCCCTTGCTCTTTTCCGTAACCCCAAGAATGAGGGTACATGCCTCCATTAAATCATTTAGCAACCAAATTCTTCAAAACACTAATGTTCCATGCATGCTTCGTCCATGAACATGAATGCTATATAAAATAGAGTTGCAGATAGAAGAAAACCAAAATCAACTCCATGAATCTTTATGAGGATGGAAAGAAAATAGAATCATTATTTCAAAATCAAATCATTATCATTAGGACATAATTTTTGGCATGCCAAAAAAATTACTATTTTATGGGGATGTAATATCATTGATGGAGACATAATTTTTATAGTCTACATTCCTTTTTGTGGAAATTGTGAAATGAAGGAAATTAGGGAATTTAACAATTATCAAATCTTTTCTAAATATGATTGATAGAACAATCAAATATGAACAAACATGAATAGGTGGAATTAGGAAATGTTATGGAATAATGATTAAGACTATGTAATTAATGTAACACCTTACTTCCATAATCAATGTGATGAGTTTTACTTAGTGAATTCTAACCACTAAGTGATATTCCTTTTGCAAAGCGTTTTCAATTCCCAACCTTAAGACAAGATTCGAACTTGTGGTTGAGTGAATTTTTCTGAAAATCTTAAAAATCTTTTAGAAGGGTCATTCAATGATTCACAACTTCATTACCACTCATCTATTGTTATCTTTATTTAATTCAATTAGAGTGATTTGCCACTCATTTATTTAGCTGGATTATTCCTATGCTAATTCTTAGTTCATATCATGATAGGGTAATTATCCATTTAGATGTATATGCATTATTATACAATCATTCTCAAAGCACGATAATTAATATATAACAAGCCATCAAATAACATTCTTCAGTTTTCCATCACATCTTCTGGTGCTCGACTCCTGTTATTCCACTTCTATACTTAATATACCTATCTAGTGGGTGAGGGAGGAGTAAGATTCAAGCAAATCCCAGTAGTGAACAATGCTACCTATGCATGCAAGATAATACTTAGTGTATGACATGCTTGCTTACATAAATTTATGCCAACATAATGACGTATGCATGCTCAATGTTTTACACATTATACCTATGGCCACAGCATAAGTAAAAACAAAGCTTCAACCTTTCATATATATTCCATATAATTCATCAAAGCAATAACACACCAATACACAAGCATACACAAATCAAATACATGCAAGTCAGGAAAGTTTACTACCTTTTGTCTTAAAGTCTTTCTTTCATTCCCTTTTCTTCCAACCATCAAGGTTGCTTCTATTGCCTCTTCTTTGCTGTGACATGGCCCTAAACACATAACCACATGACTTGTTAGAGCCATGAAAATGAGCCATGTCTTCAATTCTCACAATTCCTTTCAAAAGCTGTAAATTCGTTAGTCAACCCTAATCTGCCAGCTTTCTTTGACCAACTTTAGAAATATATAACTTTTTCTAGGAATCTCCATTTGGGTTAGTTTAAAGTCCTATATCACACTTTGAATCTATTTTAAGGGAAAAATGCCTCACACTGCCAGTTGCATGCTCACAGTTTCCAATTAACTATTATTGCCTCAGAATCATTCTAGTTTTAAATGCCTAACTTCAAAAATTAAAAAATTTCTTCCTAGATGTCCAATTGACATATTCTAGGACTCATTTTAAAGCTCTATATGTGTCATATTAGCCTACAAAATTTCATAGACATGGGACACAATTTGATTGGCCAAAACCATCCCCAAAGCAAACTGCCCAAATTTGGTAGCATAAATTCCACTTTTTTGATTTTTCAATCTAATCTTTCTAAAATTGTGCCAACTAGCTAATCCTAACTACACTTTAAACTCATTGGAACCATCAAAATCAAAAAAAACTCATTCCTTCTCCTAGCTCGTGGTTTGGCCAAAACATTCTATAAAGAAGAACAAAGTGATTTTCTTTGAAATCTTTCAACCATAAGACTTTCTGGTATTTATTATATCTTACCTAAACCTCTTTTAACCTCATGTTCATGTTCTCAATTTCACTAAAACACTAAGGTTACTATTCAGCAAAAACAAGGCAGTATGATGTTACCACAAAAACCTAACCAAATTTCAAGACAGTTAGGTCAAAACAAAGCTTGTGCTTATCTCTTTGCTCTGCCACAGCTCTTTCTTGGATTCTCCAACTTCAACACCACTTAGATAACACAAAACACCTTTCCAAAAGAAACTAAAACCACAAAAATGAAGCTCTTGATGAGAGGAACAATATTTATGTAGGTCTCAAGAGCTAGAAATGAGGTTTGGGTGGTGAAAATGGATCAAGACCACTTACCTTAATTATTTTTTTTTGACTTGCTTCTTTCTCTTTCCTTTTTATTTTCTCTTATTTTACTTTTTGCTGGCTGAATTTGAATGCTTCAAAATAAGGACATATGTGAAAGAGGCAAGCTTCACCCAAGAGGGGGGTGAATTGGTGATATGATAAATTTTTTTGTTGATACAGTGATATGACAATAATTATAGATAGAGTAGAGTTTAGAAGATTAGCACACAGATAGTTATATTGGTTTGGCCCAAAACCCAGGCTTACGTCTAGTCCTCAAAGATCAAGACCTACTGAGATTTTAACTATACTTCCAAGATTCAATAGGCTCTCAAAACGTTGCAAAACAACAATCGTCCTTGAATGGACTATGAGCAGAAATATTCTAACACTTAGAAATTTCTCTCCCCCTTACGACAAGTCTTACGTATAGAAAAAGAAACCTATGACCTTTCTCTCTTGCTTACATATACAAGTCTTATGAGCAGCAACATTCTCTCCTGCTTACACCTTTATAAGTCTTATGATCAGCAATGTTCTCTACTGCTTGTACCTTGTAAGTCTTATGAGAAAAAAGTCCTACTAGGAATTCTCTTAACTACTTCTCTCGTAAGGATATCTACCCTCTCAAGGTCCCTGTACCTTGAGATCAAATGAGAATAGAATTTAAAGTGTATACAGACTCTCTCACAATGCAAATATAATAAACACTAAAGTACAATATGGATACATAGAAAATATGAATAACAGAGACTCGTGAATTTGCTTGTGTGTATTCTTGTTCTTAGTTGTTGTTCTTGATGGTCTCTGAAGCTCTACATTTTATAGTCAGTTGATTTTTCTCGTTGAATAATAATCATTGTGGAGCGGAGCATTTTACTGTGGAATAACATGCATATGTTTGAAATCTTTAAACAAGATATCGTGGTAGGTACGTGCTTAGTTGGTCGTAATGATTTTGTCTACCATTGTTTGACTTCCTCTATGCCTTTCTAATTCAAACAATCAAACTCTTATTTCACACTTGTAATATATGTTAAATGATGTTAAATAATAATAACAAGTGAAAATAGAATGAATAAATAATATTAAACCATATTCGGATTGATCGTTGTAAGTCTGTTGCGTTTTGGCTTCTAACAGAGTATCACTCAAGTGCACTTTGGTCTCACTCGAGTGCATCTTTTATTTCCTCTTCTGCTTCTGTTTTTGTGTTGCACTTCTATATGACTTTGAGAGAGTGCATTTTCACACTTGCGAGTGATGTGGGTCCTCACTCGAGTACATATCTTCTCACTCAAGTACACTTGTATTTTGTATTATGAACCCACGTCTCTGGATAATACTCACACCCTATTTTTTCAAGAGTGTGATCTTGCACTTGTAGGTGATATAGGGCCTCACTCAAGTACACTGATCCTTACTCTAGTGAAGAGTATATTCTTATATAAGATACTCATTTGCTTTAGCACTTGCATTAGGAATGGAGAGAGTTAGATTTCTCACTTGCAGGTGCTGATGAATTACTTAGGT
The DNA here is from genome assembly GCA_963242795.1 of Inga leiocalycina. Classification (NCBI taxonomy): domain Eukaryota; kingdom Viridiplantae; phylum Streptophyta; class Magnoliopsida; order Fabales; family Fabaceae; genus Inga; species Inga leiocalycina. The sequence continues at coordinate 31,400,643 of OY725332.1, forward strand.
GTAAGTACTCTTCACTCGGGTACACTTGTTGTTCCATGTACTGGCTGACTCTCAGGCAAACACTTTCTATGCCTTACTCGGTTGGACTTGAGTGCAATTTTTATTAGGATAGGTAGGCACAGCGGAAGAATTTTAAAATTTTCACCGATCCTAATCGAGGATCTATCAACGATGTTTAAACCAAGTTGGAAGGATTCATACCTTTTTTATGATTCAGAGTTTTCACGATCTCTAGGAGCTAACACGTCAGGTCCGCTCCCTCTACCGGTATCCACACGAATGCTCTCCAACCGAGACTGTGTGTTAGCGCCTCTAATGTCTCCTAGGTTTCACTTGCGGCTCTCAATTCTCATGTGCATATGAATATATTTGCTCTATCAAGTTTATAACCTATGAGGGCTATTTTCAAATTTCAAAATTAATCATATTTAATTTCAAAATTAATTAACAATTAATTATCTTGATGAGCTAATTAAATAAATTCATTTTAAATTAAATCTGTCCAACAGTTTTAATTTAACCTATTTATTTAATCCAAATAAAGAGCCATTAGATTTATTTTATCTTCATAAATTAAATCTGAGATACTATATGTCTATCATGTTAGTTATTAAATTTAATATATCTTAATAAATTAAATTTAAAACTAACAAAATATAATAATATCATATAATATATATATATATAAGAAATATATTTCGAAAAAATATATATCTATATAATATTAATAAATATAATAATATCATATAATATATATATACATATATATATATAAGATATATATTTCGAAAATATATATATCTATATAATATTATTAATGAATTTTATATTTTATATATATAAATATAAAATTCATCCACCCTAAATTAAACATTATCTCATGTTGGGCTATTCTTGTGTACGACCCTGTAGGCCCATATGAAGTTAGCAGTGGGCCAATAACTATACTAACCCAAAAGTCGCAAGTGGCCTCTAACAAGACATTACGACTACCCAATTCATATAAGGATCGTTATCACGATGCAACCTGTCATACAACCATGTCACGTCCCTTTTGTCACACGATATATCGATCAAGGATAAGGTATGGATAATGTCATCCTCTTGTTCCTGACCATTACTTTCTCGATTCCTGAGTAGCCTGATAACAGAGACAGAAACTCCTTTCATCATAGTATGGCCATATATTTCTCAAACTCACTTGTTGAGGGGCCCAGTAATATCTCTCTACTAATATGAGGGACAAATTCTATCTTGAACGTTCATATTCCTCTGCATGAAAAACCACTAAGCCCGATCATAGCCTTTATCATCACCGAATCAAAAGCGACTTTTGACTAGTTTAAAGCTTAGCAACTCTCATGTAGGAATCCATGATGACCTCAGGTCTGAGGGCATTGTGACGTGGTTATACATGAGAAAAGCTTATGACTTGATCCATGTGGCTTTCTCATAATGGGTTGGTCCAGCACCTTGTACTCTTACAAGTGCCTAAGACTTTGATTCGTATCTCCATATCTTATCAATGTCATACTGGTGTTGTTTCATCTCTGCTCCCGTATAGATGACCTACCAGGGACATTTTAGGACAATCTTTATGAATTATCCATGGATACAATTATCACAGTTAACATGCAAATAATATGATAACAGAATGGAGAAATTTCATTAAAATAATAATGTTCAAAGTACAATGATTGGCGCTTAGGGCACAATTTCCAACAGTTTTCACTTTGAGTTATTCTTGCTTTCGGGTAAACACTTCTTGAGCCACTCTTTGTATGACTCAAATGAACTTGAGGCTATCACTTGACTATTGAGTCTGTGCTCGAGTGATGTGATGATATCTTGTCTCTGACATTGCTCTCTGTTAAACACTTGCACGAATGTGCCTTCATGCTCAAGTACAAATCATATCATCACTAGAGTACTATGTTCATCACTCTAGTTGTCCTAGTTTTTCATCTAGAGTCTGCTTCTATCAAACACTTTCATTTCAACACTTGCTTGTGCTTGAGTGTAAAAGTGCTTATTGCTTGAGTGCTAGCTTTATCACTCGAGTGTATCAGTTAAAATCACATCAATGACCTCTGAACTTAGTGATATGCATTTGCATTTGGTAATATTTTCAACCATTGTCTAAACTTGCAAAACATGAGTTCCTTACCTTAACACACAATAATCTTTTGTTATCATCAAAACTTGGAATCTAACATTCTCCCCATTTTTGATGATGACAAAACCTTTGTGATGGAATTTAAAAATGTGATTGAAGTGAAAATTTTTGAAACTTTCAAGATTTCTAAATGCAAATTCACTAAATTGTTGAGTCATTTTTCAGATTTTTGTACTTAACTTCTCAAGTTTCTTGCAATACTTCTAGTGGACACTTAAAACCAAGATAAGTCATAGTACTATAATGTTTGAATAGAAAACTGAAAATGATCATATACATAGAGTCATGAACTTGTAAATTATAATGGAAAACTAACATCTACCCATGAAACCTAAGTACATCCAAACAAAAAAGTTCAAATACAAAAAAACCTACCCCCAATATAGAAAAGCTACCCAATACTCCCCCTTAAACCAAAATACTCCCATATCATACCAGAGTAGCTCAAAACCATCACATATCCTTCTCCCCCATTTTGGTAGCAGCAGAAGGGGACTAAGGGAAAGTAAGATCAAATGCTGGGCTATATATCACCATGGCGGTAAATGGGTCAAATGGCTCAGGCACAAAAGGTAGAGATGATGGCTAAGGAGCAGTGGCTGCAGGTGTGGAGGATGATGGCCAGTCATAAGTGACCTCTGTAATATCCTAATTTTTAATTAAGGGCTAATCATGATTATTGTAGATAATTATGAATTTAATTGGAATTATTATGTGTTTTATGGCAATATTAAGTAATATGTCATAATTAATGAAAAATTGGAAGAATGGAAATATTGACCATGAGTTGGTAATTAAGGGAGAAACTAATTACTAACTAAGAGGGAAAATGAGAAGTGTTATTAAATGGCTAATGGAGGGATTAAGTGACTAATTGGGTGTTTGCTTTATTGGAGCCAATGGCATTGTGACACTTGGCAAGCTCACATGTGGAGGGAGATTAGGGAAAAGTCAAATTGTGTTTTTAATTATTTCTCTTTCCTTTCTTTCCTTCATTTTTTGTTGAAGCATGGAGGCATGGCAAGTATTATCATTTACATCATCTCTACACTTCATCTCTCTCATTTTCTCTCTCCATTGTTGGCCAAGTGTGAAGAAGAACAAGCTTGTGATTTGGGTAAGTAAATGGCCTCCATTGTTCAAGTTCTCTTCTTTAATGTTGTTCCTTGGAGTGAGAGCTTCAATTTAATGGTTGTAGTTTCTCCATGTGTGGTGATTTAAGGAATCATGAAATTTTGGAGGTTGGTGAATCAAGAAGTGTCTGAGAAAGTTGATAAGGTAAGTGACACCAATCCTTCTATCTATGTTTTATGCTAAATGATTAAGATTTGAATTTCTGGAATTTTTGGCCCATTTTTGTTGGAATAGGGTCATTAGTAGTTTGGCATGTTATTGGTATAGAAATGGGTGGTTTGGTATGAGTTTTGGATAGGTAGATTGATTTGGGATAGGAATGGTATGTTTGGAAGATTTTGAAATTTGGATGATTATATTGCCTAAAACCAAAGCATGATAATGGAGTAGGAGTTGAGTCATTTTGATAATTCCATTGAATTCATTGCATGTTTTTGTGTGGGGGTAGCTTTGGTAGAAGTTTTGGGTCCATTTGGATCAATTAGGCAAGTGTTAGGAAATATGGTATGTTTTGCTGCATTTTCTGGTTTCTGATAAAATCACTCAAGTGATTTGGGGTTTACTCGAGTGTAGGATGAATAACACTCGAGTGGTGATGATTTCCACTCGAGTGCGGAGCGCAACTTCCTTTATGCTCTTTGTGTTCTTATTGCACTTTCATGGTCAAAGGCAAGTGTTGCCTCACTTGTGAGTGTGGTAGCACATCACTCAAGTGAGCTTCCTATCACTCGAGTGCAGGTATATTTGACACTAAGGACTTGCCTCTCGAGTTGTCACTCGTGGTGATAGTGTAAGAGTGTGCCTTCTCACTCACGGGTATGTAGTATTCACTCAAGTGCAATGGGCTGTGCTTGAGTCCTCCTGATCCTTGAAAACTCATGTGCTCTCGGGTCTTCACTTTCTGGACTTCACTCTTATGCTCGAGTAAAGCCTTTGGCTATTACTCGAGTGAGGTCCAGTGTGCTCGAGTGTTATAGTTTCTGAAAAGTTCCTTGTGCTCTCGAGTGTTCACTCGCTGTTGTTCACTTTCTAGTACCCGAGTGTAGACCGTACTATCACTCGAGTATCCATACAATATCACTCAAGTGAGACCATTCTCACTCGAGTGTCTCAGTGTAAAATATCAGTATTGAGCTTTCAAGAAGGTGATCTTGAGGGATAGTCTTCCAACCCTTTATAGCTATTGATAGGATTATTCATGGGTACTAAAAGAGCAATAATGATAACCAAACTAAATGTTAAGAAGTTATTAAGAGTTGGAATAGAGAATTGACACTTCGTCCCTAATTATGAATATAGGATTTGACATTTGCCCTACTCGGGAGAGACCGGTGCCAGAATACGCCTGGAAGGACCAAGGTAGTGACTCTTCTGTCATGTTGTGTATGATGTTTTGGTATGCATGACTTGTCATTGAGTTTTGTAAACTGTATGTGCCATGGTCCATTACAGCGTGAGCAATGCAGCATGAGCCATTTAGGGATTGACCCTGGTCATCTCTAGCTCGGCCGTTGTAGTGCCATTATAATTGACATAGATCTTTGTGAAGTCCAACCTATAGGGTGGTATGTTGTGAATCCAGCTATGGGCTGAGTATTGTAAATCTTGACAGTGTGGCTTGTGTTATGAGATGCTTTATATGAATCCCAACTATAGTGAAATATATTGTGTGGATTATTGTGATGCAATATAGCGTGAGCAAACGTAAAGGGTGACATGAGTCATACCTGCCCTTGCTGCTATAATTGCCGTTGTAGTTGCAATGTTTATGTGATTATTTGCTTTCATGCCCTATTGTTGTGCATACTATGAATGATTTGTTACTACGGGAATTCTTTAGAATCTCACTCTCCTAAAAACATAAATTTTAGGCAGGGCTAAAGGATCCAAAGGGAAGCGGGGAACGAAGAGTGGATAGAGCTCCTAGTTAGGATTTTTATTTTAGTTATTTGGTTATCATATATAAATCATTTGGATATTTTTGTTGGTAATTACATGTACATGTTGGATAGTAATTGTATATTCCCCTTACTACGGGAAACTTTATAGGCAGTTGTGCCTTGTAGACCCTTATTTAATTAATAGAAGTCGAGTGTGTCAGGAATTTATGTTGTACTTTGATATTTGTAAATGGAATCAACATGTACAGGCCAATTGTGTTTTGGAATATGATTATGAGACCTTTGTAAACAGATTTTGAAAATTTTTTGTAAACCCTGATTTTGGGTAAAAGATTTACTTTAATAAGTCCCAAATCATTTAAGGTCTCTAATTTCACTTAATTACTTGATTATAACTTAATCTCGCCCTTTATCGTGAAGGGGGTTACAACCTCAACCTGGGAATGAGGATCAGTAAAAAGTACATGTGTCTGAGGCTAGGAAGGTGAAGCCATAGTTGGAGTAGACTTTTGAGGCACCTCGGTAGAAGCAGTCGGAATGTGTGTACGCAAGTAAATCTCTATGTTAGAGATTCTTCGAGACTGATCTTCTTGTGCCTTGAACATCATATCAAAATTGGCATTAGCCTTATCCACCAATCTTGAGACTTGAGTTTCTAGCTTGTCTACCAATTTTTCATATTCGCTCAATAACTCCTTTTTCAGGCCTGTAACAGCTTGATTGATCACTTCAACCAGATAGCTTGGTAGAAAAGCATTTAGAAAAGATGGAGGTGGAATTAAGCCAGGTGCAGAAGACTGAGCCTCATCTCCTCTTGATAGAGTGGTTTCTCTATGAGATATAGCCCTGGTTTGGCTCACTGGAAGATTGATACCCATATATGTCAATTGTATCTTCCCAAACCTCAAAATGGTTATACTCCCAGTTCCCTCCAAATACCACACTTTGTTATGCTTTAGGATGCGAGACACAAGTTGTGGATATGGAATTGTGGCAAATCTTGATGAAGAAAATCTAAACCTTCTCATCTCACCAAACATAAGCTCCCCTACATTTCTTCATTGACCAGCTAGAAAAGAGGCCAATAGATAGTAGTCTCTCTGAGCAAAATGGGTATAGTTTTTGGATTTATTGATAATGCTACGAGTGTATATGTAATAAAGGGCACAAATAGAGTCAGGCATGTCAATAGGCTTAAAGTTAAGAGGGCCTATAGGATCATTTGGCCTTAAATGCCATAAGGCTTCATTAGTAGAGAGTGTAGGAGGATTGGAAGGGGGTGCAACATAACCAAGGATATAATTTATGGTAGAAGAAGATATCATAATATGTTGACCTTTAACAGTGGTAGACATTCCTTCCTCTATCAACTCTCTAGACAAAGATTTTATGTTATGGGCTTCCAGGTTGTATTAAAAGGTTCTCACAATAGTAGGTGAATAAGGGAATGTACATTGAACCAGGGATCATAAAATCTAAGGAAAGGTTGAAAATCCAAACTTCAACTTTTCTTTAGATAATCTCAGTCCACATAAACAATAGGGCATAAATTTCTATGAGCAAACTCTGAGTCATATACCTTCTGATCAAGTGGCTTCAATTCCTTAACATTAAAGCCTTCTAGAGGATTTGTGACTTGTTCTTCCTCTAGAGCTTGTGAAGTAGAAGGAACTTCTGACTGTAAAGTAGCTTGACTAGTCTGGCCAACTTGATGAAAGCCCGATGCACAGGCTAGGAGGCAATCTTGCCAACCAAGGCATCGAGATTAGACTTATCCATTACTTCTCAGAACTTCATATTGAATGAGTTATCAGAAGAGGAAGATTATTGTGGTTGCTCTATGTCATTCCTTTTTCCTCTTCCCTTAACTTCTTTCGATTGAGAACGAGTAACAACTGGTTCTTTGAAGACCACTCCCTTCAGTTTTTTTGGTAGAGGTTAATCCTTCTTAGCCATCTTAGGCTTAGGATGAATCTTCTTAGTTGGAGTTCTTTTCTTGGTGATCTTGGGCTTTGGAGGCGGTGTTGGAGTAAAGGATAGTGAAGGAGTTGGAGATGAATTATGTGATGGAGCTGCCATTCGAGATTCAGTCTCACTGGCTTCAAAATCAGGTGGTAAAGGAGTTGGGGAGTTTTGGGAAACTTGTGGAATCTTGGTCCAAACCATTTTGAATGATTCAAAACCGGATTAAGAATCAAGAGTTCATATAAGTGTTTAAAGGAAGATTTTCAGAAATATTCTTTGGTTAGGGCAAGGAAAAAGAGATTTCTAATGGAATAATCTGACCTTTCAATGAAGATTGAAGAGTTGCAACTCAAATTTGAATATACTTGAGGCTTTTAATTGGTGGTAAATGAATAGAGATGAAGAGTTATGGTTGTCAAGTAAAGAGACACTTAGAGTGAGAAGAGGAAGTGTGATGGTCTGAGCTATCACATTTCTTATATAAGTTGCAATACTCGAGTGATAACCCTAGTGCTCAAGTGCTAGCATTACAGTACTTGAGTGATACAATTTGGTACTCGAGTGTAAAACACAAATTACACAAAGCATGTAAAAGCGTACTTGGTTTCAGCATGTAAGTGCTCAAGTGTTCTTGCTGTACTTCAGGTATGTTCATACAGTACTCGAGTGATGTTCTTCCTGTTAGATCTCATATGTTTTGATAATAACAAAGATTGGATCAATAATATAAAAGGTTTTGATAACAAAAAATGAATTTGAACAAAGTGGCAAAGCATTACTTGAAGTAAGCACTGGAGTAATAAATAAATTTTGTGAAGGCTTACTCAAGTAGCCACTCGAGTAAGAGAAGCTGTTACTTGAGTAATTGTGAAGAATTTCATCCATAGAAGCACTGCCAAAATTTGGAAGTAGTTACTCGAGGGACCACTTGAGTAATCTATAAAGTTATATAGACCATTACTCGAGTAGCTACTCGAGTAACATCATTTGCAAAGGCATCACTCTAGTAGCCACTCGAGTAACCAGGTCAAAAATCTTCCAGTAGCTCTTGGCCAAGAAATGCAACACTTTACTCAAGTAGCCACTCGAGTAACCATGAGAGAAGAAAAGGCACCACTCGAGGGAGCACTCCAGTAATCTACAGAGTTATTTGATCCATTACTTAAGGGATCACTCGAGTAAACAGTAAGCAAACTCTCAGCTAAGAATTTAATGCAGTTACTCAAGGGAGTAATCGAGTAATCTGCCGAGTTATTTGAAATTTACTCGAGGGCTCACTCGAGTAACATGTGAAGAAAAGTGAAGGCTAGTCGAGTAACCACTCGAGTAATCAAATTACCAGAGTCAACACCCGAGTAACTTGTGAAGGAAAAGACATGGCCACTCGAGTAGCCACTCGAGTGATTAGGTATTTCCAAGGTTTGTGGTATATCTCACTGCATGTTTTACCCGAGTAATATCTTAAGAAAAATGTTGAATTAGGCACTGCCATATTTTTGATAGGTTTACTCGAGGGACCACTCGAGTAACAAACATGATCACTCGAGTAGTCACTCGAGTAAGGCGGTCTAGAAATTATGTTTTTGATCGAATGTTTATTAAAGTTTTTTCTATATGATTAACTCTTCATTGCATTCGTATCCTAAGTACATTTACAGAGAAACAATGAAGAGATCATGCATGAAGAGCAAAGTCAAATAAAGTGTGCGAGATCTCACCTACCGCTACCTACCGCAAACGGATAGTTTTCAAATTTGAAGAATGGTCAACTGTTGTTGTGCGACTCTAACGAACATGTTTGAATTGCTTCCAATGGACATTACAAATCATCTATATATATGGAGCATTCAAAGAGAACACAACACACAAGAACTGAGAACACACGAACATACACTACACATTCTTAGTGCTTTGTTTTCTTATATTTATTCATTGTACTGTAGTGACTATATATTTGCTTTGTGAGATAGTTTTTCATTATAAACTCAATAATTGTTATTGAGACGACTTAAGGTTGTGGAACCTTGAGTTGTGGATTTGATTACAACGTGTAAGGGGTAGCGAGTGTCCAGGTGAAGGAACTTGTTGTGTACTGAGGTGCCAAGAACCTACTGAATCTTGGAGAATATAGTGAAACTCTCAGAGAGGCTCTGAGGACTGGACATAGGTCAAAGTCATTATGGCCGAACCAGTATAACTCCAGGAGTTTACTTCGGTGATATTTCTCTTTGTTCTCAACTGCTTTAAATATTCTGTCAATTTTCATATACGCAACGAAATTTCTGGTATCACCCAATTCACCCCTGCTCTTGGGTGAAACGCTTGCACTAACATTTGGTATCAGAGCGTAGGTCTTCTTGTTAAGGTTTAACAGCCTAGGAAGGATCCAATGGCAAGCATGGGTGAAGGCATTCTTCCCGACGAAGCTTCTATCACAAGACCTCCCGGTTTCAATAGCGAACACTTCTCATTCTAGAAAGCATAATTCAGAGTCTTCGTAATGGCTACTGAATATGGGCTATAGGATGTGATTGAGAATGGAAACTACAAACCTAAAAAGATTGTAGATTCACAAAGAGTTCCCAAGACACCAGTAGAATATGATGAGAATGACCAGAAACTCATTACACTCAATAGCAAAGCAATTCTAATGATTCAAAGTGCCCTGAGTCAAAATAAGTACTTCAAAATCTACACATTCCCAACAGCTAAAGAAATGTGGGAAGCCTTTGAAATAACTCACGAAGGAACTTTGAGAATAAAAGAAAACTGGATCAATACTCTAGTTATTGAGTTTTATTTACTTCGAATGAAATCAGGTGAGTCGATAGCTAAATTTGAACTTAGATATACTCAGCTTGTTAATCAACTTGCAGCACTTGGAAAAGTCTATGATCAACATACCCAAGTACAAAAGATTTTTAATATTCTTTTTAAAGATTGGGAGGCAAAAGCCACTGTAATTGAGGAAGCAAAAGGTGAATTAACGCGATCGGTTGCTTCTCTATTCGAAAGCCTTTCTGAATATGAAAGCAAATTAAAGTTCAAATGAAAACTAGATGATATTGGTGATAAGAAGAAAAGAGGTCTAGCACTGAAAGCAAAAGAAGAAGAACAAGATGAAGATGAAGAGCTTGACGATGATGAAATGGGCCTAATCATAAAACGATTCAGAAAGTTTTACAAGAAAGGCCAAGGATTCAAAAACTTTCAGAAAGGAGGAACAAACAATAAAGAACACATTATCTGCTATGAATGTGGAAAGCCAGGACATTTCAAATCAAAATGTCAAGAACTAATTCAGAAGAATAAAGAAAAGAGAAAAGGCAAATTCTACAACAAGAAGAAAGCTTTTGTATCTGCCATATGGGGAGATAGTTGTTCTGACGGAGAAAGCGATGAAGAGGAAGTAGATAATATCTGTCTAGTTGCTCAAGAGGAAATAGAAGAAGAGGTAACCAATTCTAATCCTACCTATGATGAATTACTTTCTGAATATAATGCTTTACATTCTGAATTCATCAAAGTAGTTAAAGAACTAGTTGTTTTCAAAAAGAAAAACAAAGCTCTTAAAGTAGAACTTAAAGAGAATTTTGAAAAGGATTGTGAAAAATGTACTGCTCTGAAAAAGGAAAACACTGATCTTACTAAATCTCTAGAAAAATTCACTAAAGGAAGTGAAATGCTAAATGTAATTTTAAAAGCTCAAGGATTTATGAATGATCGATCAAGAATTGGATATGATCCAAAATCAGACAGAAGGAAAGGAAGAAAGAAAGCTGGAGAATTATTTTCAGCATTCTGTGCATACATCAAATCCTTTTGCACATTGTAATTATTGTAATAGAAAATGTCGTTATACTTTATCATGCATTCATAGGAAGAAAGTAAATATAGGAACCTACAAATAGGTACCTAAAGGTTCATATGTTCTAGAAAATTTTTGTACTAATCCAAAAGGACCAAAAAGATGTGGGTACCTAAGACTTAATCATATATGATTGTAGATATGTCTTAAAGAATCCAAAAACAACAAGTGGTACATAGACAGTGGATGCTCTAGACATATGACTGGTGATTTTGAAATTTTTACCATATTGCAACCTAAGGAAGGTGAAAGGTAAAATTTGGAGGAAATCAATCCAGAAAAATAGTAGGGATTGGTGAAATAAAAAATGACAAAGGAATACAAGTCAAAGATGTATATTACGTTGAAGGCTTGTGTCATAATTTGCTATGCGTAAGTCAAGGTGTAGATAAAGACAACTGGAAAATATTTGATTCAGAGGAATATCTGATTGTCAACAAAAAAAACTTACAACTTGATAAGAAAAATATCAAGGCAAAGCTCAAAACAAAAAGGGAAGGTAACTACTATACACCTGATATAAATAGAAATAATTCTGAAAATTATTTTTTGAGTAATGCTGATGAAAGTTGGTTATGGCATAAGAGACTAGCTCATGTCAACATGCACTAACTAGGCAAACTACTCAAAAAGGACTTAGTTCTTGGATTACCCAAAGTAAGTTTTAAAAATGATTTGATTTGTGACGCATGTCGAAAGGGTAAATAAACTAAATCATCTTTCAAATCGAAAAATGAAATTACAGCAAATCGACCACTTCAATTGATACATATGGATTTAGTTGGTTCTGCAAGAGTTAAAAGCCTTGGTGGTAACTTATATTTAGTAGTCATTGTTGATGATTTCTCTAGATTTACATGGACTATTTTTCTATCATCAAAGGATGAAACCTTTGCAGAATTCATTGTTTCTGCCAAAGAAGTGCAAAATGAGAAAGGTATGTCCATTGCAGGTATCAGGACAGATCACGGTGGAGAATTTGAAAATCAAGCCTTTAAAGAATATTGTGATACTAATGGCATTGATCACAATTTCTCTGCTCCAAGGACACTACAACAAAATGGAGTCGTGGAACGTAAGAATAGAGTGCTCACTAAAATGGCTAGAGCAATACTAAATGAAAACAATGTGTCTCAAGTTTTCTGGGCTGATGCAATGAGCACAGCATTCTATATTTCAAATAGAGCCTACATTAGAACAAAACTTGGAAAGACACCATACGAGCTATACAAAGGAAGGAAGCTGGACCTTGCTCATTTACACATCTTCGGTTGTAAGTGTTTTATTCATAATAATGGTAAAGATAACTTAGGAAAATTTGATTCTAGAACAGATGAAGGAATTTTCCTAGGATATTCTAACCGAAGTAAAGCATACATATTTTTAATAAACGAACATGTGTTATTGAAGAATCAATTCACGTTGTATTTGATGAATTTGAATCCTCTGACAAAACCATTGATGATGAGTAGGAAGTTGTTTTAAATCAAGAAAATGGTCAATCTATTTCTAAATCTCTTGTTCCAGAAGTTGATCAAACCAAGGAAGAAGATCAGTCACTAGGACAACCTAAAGCCTGGAAATACAATAGGAGTTATCCCCTAGATCAAGTCATAGGAGATGTGAATGAAGGAGTCAAAACTAGAAATAGAATTTTCAATGAAGTGAGTTTTTCTGCATTTATTTCTGAGATTGAACCTTCTAACATTGACGAAGCCCTATCAGACAATGATTGGGTTATAGCAATGCAAGAAGAACTAAACCAATTTGAAAGAAATCAAGTTTGGGATTTGGTACCCCAACCTAAGGATCATTCGATCATTGGCACTACATGGGTATTCAAGAACAAACTTGATGAATCCACAAAGATTGGCATAAACAAGGCAAGATTGGTGGCCAAAGGCTATAATTAGGAAGAAGGAATTGATTATGAGGAAATGTATGCTCCAATGGCTAAATTGGAAGCTATACGAGTACTCTTAGCCTTTGCATGCATCAAAGGATTCAAACTCTATCAAATGGATATAAAGAGTGCATTTCTAAATGGCTACATCATGGAAGAAGTATATGTAGAACAACCTCCAGATTTTGAAGATGTAACCAAACCTGACCATGTTTTCAAACTCAAAAAGGCTTTATATGGTTTAAAACAAGCTCCTAGAGCATTGTATGAAAGGGTCAGTAAATTTCTTATTGATCAAGGTTTTGTAAGAGGAAAAGTTGATAAAATACTTTTTACAAAACGAAAATTTGATGATATAGTTTTTGGTGCTGCTAACGAAACCATGTGCAAAAACGTTTCTAAGATAATGCAGGGGGAGTTTGAGATGTCAATGATTGGAGAATTGAATTTCTTTCTCAGTTTGCAAATCAAACAAAGAAATGGAATTTTCATATCTCAAACAAAATATTTGAAAGAGCTATTGAAGAAGTGTGGATTGGATGAAGCAAATGGAACGGACACACCCATGAGCTCAACCACATTTCTTGATGCGGATGTTAAGAGAAAAGATTACAACATCATAAAATATAGAGGAATGATTGGATTATTACTATATCTCACTGCAAGTAGGTTTGATATTCAATTTAGTATGGGCATGTGTGCAAGATATCAATCAGCACCAAAAGAGTCACATGCTAAAACCGTCAAACGCATCTTTCAATATCTTGCTGACACGCCAGAATTGGGTCTCTAGTATCCCAAAGGAAGAAGTGAATATCTAGTTGCATACTCAGACTCTGATTATAGAGGATACAAGACAGACAGAAAGAGTACGAGTGGACAAGGCCAATTTCTTGGAGGCTCATTTGTGTCATGGTTTAGCAAGAAACAAACTACAATGTCTCATTCGTCAATAAAAGATGAGTATGTTGCATTATCAAGTTGTTGTGCACAAGTAATATGGCTAAAGCAACAACTCCAGGATCTTGGTATTTATTTGAAAGAAACACCAATATACTGTGACAACACTAGCATGATAAGCTTGGCAAAGAATCCTGTTCAACATTCTAGAACCAAGCATATTGATGTTAGACATCACTTCATCAGAGATTATGTCCAAAAGAAAGATGTCAAAGTGATATTCATTCCAACTCATCTTCAACTAGCTGATATCTTCACAAAACCTTTTGCAAAAGATCAAGTTTTGTATATTAGACGAGGATTGGGAATGGTAAATCCCAATAAATTGTAAGTTATTTAGTGTTTACAAAATATTAGATGATATTATTTATTGATGTTTTGATGATTACTAACTTAAACATCAGAGTTTCTAGCAATTTGTTTTGCAAGATCATAATATTCTGTTTTGGAATACGGAAAGCAGAGGTTAACACAGGATAACATTACTGGAGGGACAACTTCAAGTAATGGGTATTACTGGAGTGGGACCTTAAAGTAATGGAGGCATTACTTGAGTAGCCACTTGAGTAATGAACTTGGAAATGTGCTAGTGAAGCATTAATTTCAAATGAAATGGTACAACGGTTGGAAATGAACAGTCAGAAGGTGAAGAGACAGATTACCCGAGGGAGGCCTTGAGTTAACTTCAACATTACTCGAGTAAGGCCTCGAGTGAATCTGGGTGCAGATCTCAAATATGCTGAGTTTTAGCTCAAATTTGTTTTAAAGAACCATCAAATGATCGAGGGAATATACATGGGTATTTACAATATTATTCATGCCAGGTACGCACTTGAATTCCCTGCATTTTAAAATTTCTGGTATGATCACTCGAGTAAGCCCTCGAGTGATGTCAGGCTCTAGGTTATTTCAGTCGATACTCAGTCATTTCTCACAAAATCTCCTCGAGTGATTATCCTAGTGCTCTCACAAAAAATTTTCAAAATCTTTTTCTCTTCCCATAACCGTCAAAACCCAGTGATTTACACTTACAAAAACCTCTCAAATTGCACTGAATCATATGCCCTAAACTCGAAACGCTAGTCTCTGTTTTTCCAGAAATATTTGATTTTCTCAAATCACAATGGTGAAGACAAAATCTCCCAATCTTAGTACTCCTTCTGAGTCCTCTGAACCATATCAACCCTCAGATTCACTTTCCTCTCCTCCTACCAAGAAAAGAAAAATTTCTCCTAAATCTAAAACCAAAGCCAAACTACAAACCAAGCCAAAGGTGAAAGGGGTTGTGATTAAGGAGCCCATTGCCACAAGAGCTCAATACAAGAAGAGTTCACCTCCTAGAAAAGGCAAAGCAATAAAAGAGTCATCTCCTCCTCCTTCTGATTCATCCGACACACCCACCTTTTCTCCTAAGCCTTTGAAAAAGCCTAAGGTTAATGAGAAGGTTACCAAAATCATGATAGGCATGCTTGAATAAGCTTTTCAATCTAAGGAAGCAAAGAAAGGGAAATCTTCAAATCAAATAGAAGAGAGGGATGAAGAAATCACATTTCCTCCAAAGGGATTCAACGTAAGCAAGCTTGAGGAATCTCAGAAGTACCTGAGTCATTTTGCAAGAAGAAATGTGTTCAAGATGCATTACATTGACTATAAGGTTCTTCAAGAGGTATTGAAATTCGATCTGAGTCCCTATCTTGATTCCTACATGCCCTGGCTCTCTGTCAAACTTCTATTTTCCACCAAAGTTGTGAGGCATTTTTATTGTAATCTTGAACCTATAAATGATGACACACAGTCTTCTGCTCCAGCCAACACATCTCCATCCTTCTTTGGTGCCACAATGCAAATGTTCATGGAGAACATTCTGAAGAGTTTTCATATTGACATTGTGAATACCAATGCGGAGTTAGTAACCCATATAAATGAGAAGATGGGATAACTTGTGGAGATGATGGATAAGAGGAATGAAGAGTTGCTAGCTGAACAGCGTGCCCAGGGTGAGCTTCTGAGATCCATTGTTGCAAGACTTGATGCTATGGTATTTGGCTCCTCTATTCCTGGTCCTTCTGGTATTCCTGAGCCCATACTTGTCTCTGAACCTGGACCATCTATACCCATTGAGCATAGACCCCCTGAGATTATACCCAATAATATCTTATTCTCTATGCCTGACCCTAACACATCCGAGCCAATCCACATCACCACTGATGATCCACCTCAGCCTGTTCAACTAGAGCCCATATCTACTCCCATTGCCTCACCTACTGAGGAGGTGCTTGTGTCTTCACTGTTTACTACAGAGGAAGTAGAAATTACTACTATGGTTCTTTACCCTTCATCTCTTGTAAATCCTCCAAAGGATCTTCAGACACCGCCAGTGAACCTTCCTAACCCTGAGCCATCATCTTCAGATCCTTTAAGTTTAGATAGTTCAGATGAACCATTGGCATTTCCTGTCACTCGTATCTCAGCAGCCAAGCCACCTACTCCTCCTCATGATTGATTCCACCTTTGTGATGAAGACAAAAAGGGGGGAACAGCATGAGTGATTTTGTGATGAATGGCTAAATTGTTGTATTGGATTTTGGGTGTACGGGGCTGAGTGATTTTGTGATGAATGGCTTAGTTAATGCATTGGATTTTGGGTGTACAGGGCTTTTAGGCGCTTTTAAGCTTTTATTTTTTACTTCTAAAGTTTTTGTTATGTAATGAATTCTTCCTTATGTAATTTGTTTCTTTATGCTATTAAAGTTAAATTTCATTAAAGTTATATTGCTTTGTGGGACTAATGAGTTTTTGATTATGCAAGGTGAACAAATAAATAAGAACAAAAAATTTGAAAAGATCTTTAATAAGCTATTTCAAAAGAGTTTTCAAGGTTAAATTGAAGAAAAGATTTCATATGAAAAGTATTTAAGAAGCTATGTTTGAAAACACAATTTCAGAAAACTTTGTTCAAAATCACCAAGTTTTGTCATCATAAAAAAGGGGCAGAATGTTAGATCTCATATGTATTGATGATAACAAAGATTAGATTAACAATATAAAAGGATTTGATAACAAACAAATGAATTTGAACAAAGTGGCAAAGCATTACTTGAAGTAAGCACTGGAGTAATAAACAAATCTGGTGAAGACTTACTTGAGTAGCCATTAAAGTAAGGGAAGCTGTTACTCGAGTAAGCACTAGAGTTATCGTGAAGAATTTCATCCAGAGAAGCACTGCCAAAATTTGGAAGTAGTTACTCAAGGGACTACTTGAGTAATCTGTAAAGTTATATAGACCATTACTCGAGTAGCCACTCGAATAAGATCATTTGCAAAGGCATCACACAAGTAGCCACTCAAGTAACCAGGTCAAAAATCTTCCAGTAGCTCTCAGCCAAGAAATGCAACACTTTACTCGAGTAGCCACTCGAGTAACCATGAGAGAAGAAAAGGCACCACTCGAGGGAGCACTCTAGTATTTTGCAGAGTTATTTGATCCATTACTTGAGGGATCACAAGAGTAATTAGTAAGCACACTCTCGACCAACAATTTGATGCAGTTACTCAATAGAGTAATCGAGTAATCTGCCGAGTTATTTGAAATTTAATCGAGGGCTTACTTGAGTAACATGTGAATAAAAGCGAAGGCCAGTTGAGTACCCACTTGAGTAATCAAATTACCAGAGTCAGCACCCGAGTGACTTGTAAAGGAAAAGACATGGCCACTCGAGTAGCCACTCGAGTAATTAGGTATTTCCAAGGTTTGTGATATATCTCACTCCATGTTTTACCAGAGTAATATCTTAAGAAAAATGTTGAATTAGGCACTACCATATTTTTGATAGGTTTACTCGAGGGACCACTCGAGTAACAAACATGATCACTCGAGTAGTCACTCGAGTAAGGCGATCTAAAAATTATGTTTTTGATTGAATGTTTAGTAAATTGTTTTCTATGTGATTAAGTATTTATTGCATTAGTATCCTAAGTACATTTACAAAGAAATAATGAAGAGATCATGCAAGAAGAGCAAAGGCAAATAAAGTGTGTGAGATCTCACCTACCACTACCTATCGCAAACGTATAGTTTTCAAATTTGAAGAATGGTCAACTGTCGCTGCGTGACTCTAATGAACATGTTTGAATTGCTTCCAACAGACATTACAGACCATCTATATATATAGAGCATTTAAAGAGAAGAACACAACACACAAGAACTGAGAACACACGAACATACACTACACATTCTTAGTGCTTTGTTTTCTTATATTTATTCATTGTACTTCAGTGATTATATATTTTCTCTGTGAGAGAGTTTTTCATTACAAACTCAATAATTGTTATTGAGACAACTTAAGGTTGTGGAACCTTGAGTTGGGGATTTAATTACAATGTGTAAGGGGAGCGAGTATCCAGGTGAAGGAACTTGTTGTGTACTGAGGTGCCAAGAACCCACTGAATCTTGGAGAATATAGTGAAACTCTCAGAGACTTTCTAAGGACTGGACATAGGTCAAAGTAGTTGTGGCCGAACCAGTATAACTCCTGGTGTTCACTTCAGTGATATTTCTCTTTGCTCTCAACTGCTTTAAATATTCTATCAATTTTCTTATGCACAACAAAATTTTTGGTATCACCCAATTCACCCCCCTCTTGGGTGAAACGATTGCACTAGCACTTCCCTCATCCGAGTGAGGTCTGACACTTTTGGTATGCTTGAGTGAGTTCCAAGAGTTCTTACATACTCTGTTAATCCCTATTTTACATAGCTAGAAACAGAGTATATGATATAGTACCATACTCGAGAATTCATCTCTGACTCAAGTGATAAGATGCCTTGCACTTAAGTGAGCCATCAAACACTTGAGTGATAAACCTGCAAATATATTTTCTATATACTCTGATGCCTAAGTCAGTATGATTATCATCAAAACTTACATTAAACATAGTAATTAACAAGAAAAACTTACAACTTATTGGGATTAACCATTCCCAATTCTCTTCGAATATATAAGAATTAATCTTTAGCTATCGGCTTTGTAAATATGTCAGTGAGTTGAAGGTGTGTCGGTATGAATTCTACTTTAACATCCTTTCTTTGTACATGATCTCAAATGAAGTGATGTCGGATATCTATGTGCTTGGTTCTTGAATGTTGTACAGAATTCTTGGCCAAACTAATAGTGCTAGTGTTGTCACAGTAAATTGGTAACTCCTTTAAGTATATCCCTAAATCCTAAAGTTGTTACTTTAACCACAGTATTTGAGAACAACAACTTGCTACAGCTATATATTTAGCTTCAGTGGAAGATAATGAAATTTTGTTATGCTTCTTGTTGAACCATGATACCAGAGATCCTCCAAGGAATTGACATTGACCACTAGTACTTTTCCTATCAGTTTAATATCTGCCATGATCTGAATCTGAATAGGTCATCAAATATTCATTTCCTCTTTTTGGATACCATTGGCCAAGTTTTGCAGTGTCTCCTAGGTATTTGGAAATTCTTTTTATAGTCTCTGTATGTGATACCTTAGGAGCAGATTGAGACCTTTCACACATTCCAACACTAATTGTAGATCTAGCCTGCTTGCTATTAGATAGAATAATGAATCAATCATTGCTCTATATTTGGTGATGTTAAAGTCAGGACCTTTTACGTCAGCATCTAACAATATTATAGAACTCATTGGGGGTATCAGCTCCATTAGCATTGTCCATTCCGTACTTCTTCAATACTTCTTTCAAATATTTTGTTTGAGATACAAATATCTCATTCTTCTTTTGGTTGATTTGAAGTCCAAGAAAGAAGTTTAATTCACCCATCATAGACATTTCAAATTCTCCCTACATATTCTTGACAAAGATATTCGTTAGTAGCACCGAAAATAATATCATCAACATAAATTTGAAGATCATTTATGTTATGTTTGATGAAAAGAGTTGTATTTACTTTTCCTCTGACAAAGTTTTGACCAAGAAGAAACTTGCTTAGTCTTTCATACAAAGCTCTGGGTGCTTGTTTTAAACCATACAAAGCTTTCTTAAGTTTGAAAACATGATCAGGTTTTGTTTTATCTTCAAAACTAAGAGGTTGTTCTACATATACTTCCTCTATAATATAAACATTTAGAAAAGCACTTTTCACATCCATTTGATAAAGTTTAAAACCTTTAATGCAGCAAAGGCTAAGAGTACTCGTAATGTTTCCAATCTTGCCACTAGAGCATATGTTTCCTCATAATCAATACCTTCTTCTTGATGATAGTCTTTGGCAACCAATCTTGCTTTGTTTCTGATAGAGCTCAATATTTATATCTTTTTATTAATAAATCTTAGGCTTTTATGGGATTTAATTGAATATTTTGGGCATAATCAAGTGTAAATGTGAGATTTTAGTGAAAGAATAATTTGGGAATTAAAGTGGTTAAATTATTATATTTTTAATTAATATTTTTTATTCCCATTGTTTTTTAATTGTGAGCAAAAGATATTACCTTTGTGAATATAATTTTGTAGGTGATGATGTGACTCAACTTTTGTCAAGTGTTTAAGGTCAAAGATGTTATTTTAGAGCTTAATGAAGGACCAGAGTGGAACATCACACGAGCAGAATTTATTTTCACATTTTTTCTAAGAGGAGGTTAAATGAGTAAGGGACTTATTTGGTAGTTGCAATTATATGCCTAATGCCAAAATAGATTCTTGCCTCTTATCCAAATAAGGCACAACTCACATTTTAACCTAAACACAATTAGAGAAGCAAGCTGGAGCATGTGTGGATGATTGGACCGAATTGAATAAAGCATGAAAAAGGGGTGTTGACTGAATTAAGAGGCTACTGGACTGATGAATTAAAGAAAGGAAATCAAGTTGGAGTAATTGGAGAAGAGTGGGACCGAGTTGAAATTAGGAATGGAAGAAAAGAAGCAAGTTGGACCGAATAGTGTGAAATAGAGGAGAGCCCCGAATTATTGAAGAGAAAAAAAAGAAGCCAGTTGACCGAATCGATGAGCTGGATAAAATTGGAGAAGTGGGCCGAAATAGAGGGAATAAATGAAGAAAGGAGGGAGGTGGACCGAAAGAGAATTAAAAGAGAAAGGGATGAGCTGGGCCAAATTCATTGAATAGAAGAGGCTGACTATGAATGAGGGGGGACGACGTGAGAATAAACAAGGGTTTAGCGGCTGTGTGTACACAGGAAAAGGGAGAACATCGTATGAAAAGGAAAACAAGAAGGGAGAAGCAGGCGATATGGAGAAAAAGAAGCATGTATGGCGGCTATGAAGAGAAAAAGGGGAATGACCAAATAGAAGAGGAGGCTGTTGCATCTTAGTTCTCCATGGCTGCTTGTTCATCCTTTCTTCAACCTTCATTTTCTTCCTCCTCTTCCATGAGTAGCTAAAGTGTTCGTGATTTCCTTGAGTTAGGTAATGGTTTGAGCTTCTAAACTTTAATGGAATTCCTTTAAGCAATCTTTTTAGTTCATGATTATGTAGCTTGGTTAAGTATGTAATTGTGATCTAGATTGTTCTATGCCAAGTGAATAAACTTGGTGGTTGAGCTAGGAGTTGATTAATTAAGCTTTGTATGATTCATATTAGGAGTAGGTTGAATTGTTTATTCCAACTTGGTTAAGTGGATTTAAATGATTAAACTGAATATTTTTAATTGTTGTAATGGTAATTACAATTTATAATTGGAAGTTAGTTATTCATCTCCTTGAGTCACTATTAATTGGTAGTATTCATTTAATTGCTTCGGTTGAATGAATTAAATGATTATTGCAAGTATGGAGCTAGTGGTAGCTTAGTTCCATCCTCTTGGCTCGTTATGAAATTCAAATCATTAGCAAGGAAGATTAAAAGCCCAACTCAAGGGAATCACATTTCATCATTATATTAGTTAATTGAATTTATCTTGTTTCTATTATTAATTTCAATTACATTTGCTTCTATCTTGAAAACCAAAAAAAATACAAAAATATTGTTTTAGCTTAGTTTACTTTATTAGTTTAAAAATGAAATTCTCAAAATGATTTCTCACAACTTTAAGGTTTTTTATTACTTCACTACTTGGAAACTTGGAAATTAATCTCCTTACAAGAATGACCTAGGTTGAGCTACTATGCTACATTTTCAAACCTAGTTTAATTTTGTGAACTTGCACGACATGGGTTCATTAGTTTCTCACAATAATTGCTAATTCATCAAGTTTGTTTTTGAAAACCCATTTGGTTACTATAACCGAGTGATCTTTAGGTCGAGGTACCAAATCCCAAACTTGATTTCTTTGGAATTGATTTAATTCTTCTTGCATAGTAATCACCCAATCATTATTAGATAAAGCTTCTTCAATATTAGATGGTTCAATCTCAGAAATAAAAGTAGAAAAAGTTACCTCATTAAGAATTATATTTATGGTTTTGACACCTTCATGACTATCTCCAATTACTTGATCACTTGGATGATCTTTAATATGTCTCCATGCTTTTGGTTGAGCATGATCATCGATACCTTCTTTATTTTGAAAATCATTTCTTTCAAAATCATTCTGATTTGAAATAGTTTTAAGTTTCTTTATCAAATCTATTTCTTCTTCATCAAAATGCTTTATCTGCGAATCACGTTCATCAAACACAACAAGAATGGATTATTCAATAGTACTTGTTCTTTTATTAAAGACTCTTTATGCTTTACTTCTATTAGAATATCCTAGAAATAAATCTTCATCAGACTTTGAATCAAATTTACCCAAGTTTTCTTTCCCGTTATTGTGAATGAAGCACTTGCATTCGAAGATATGCAGATGAGCAAGAATTAGGTTTCTCCCTTTATAGAGTTCATATGATATCTTTCCAAGTGACTTGTAAATATATGCTCGATTTGAAATATAGCATGCATTACTCATAGCATCTGCCCAGAACAATTGTGACATTTCTTTTTCATTTGAGTATTGCCCTTGCCAATTTAGTGAGAACTCTGTTCTTCCTTTCTACTACTCCATTTTGCTGTGGCATTCTAGGTGCAGAGAAGTTGTGATCTATTCCCTCGTTATTGTAAAAGTATTCAAAAAGTTGATTATCAAATTCTCCTCCATGGTCTGTCCTGATAGAGACAATAGAAATACCTTTCTCTTTTTGAACCTTCTTAGCAAACATAATAAATTCAACAAACGTTTCATCTTTTGAAGTAATAAATATAGTCCATGTAAATCTTGTAAAGTAATTGACAATTACTAAAGTATTTAGATCTCCTCCAAAACTTTTTACTCTTGCTAGACCTACCAAATCCATATGAAGTAATTGTAAAGGCTTGGAAGTAGAAACTCATACTTTGTTTTGAACGAAGATTTAGTTTATTTGCTTTTTTGACAAGCCTCACAAATCATGTCATCTTTGAATTTAAGTTTAGGAAGACCAACAACTAAATCTTTTCTAATCAATTTGTCAAGTTGGGTCATATTAACATGAGCCAGACACTTATGCCATAACCAACTTTCCTCTGATTTTTTAAGAAAACAATTTTTAGAAGAATTTGAATTTAAATTAATAGTATAACAATTACCGTCCTTTTGAGCTCAGATCTTTGCCTTGATGGATTCTTTGTTAAGCGGTAGATCCTTCTTGTTTACTATCAAGCATTCTTCTGAATCAAAGATCACCCAGTTATCTTTGTCAATGCTTTGACTCACACTCAGGAGGTTGTAACATAATCCTTCAACGTAATATACATCATTGATTTGAACACCATCGAATTTTCCCACTTCACTAATTCCAGCAATACATCCAGATTGGTTACCTCCAAAAGTTACCTTTCCTCCTTCTCTAGTTACTAGAATGGTGAACTTATTTCTGTCACTAGTCATGTGTCTTGAGCATCCACTATTAATGTACCACTTGTTTGCTCGTGATGCTTAAGTATGAGGCCAAATTAAACATGTTTTGAAAGAATTTTTTTTTGAAAACCCTACCCTATGGATGGGATTAGGGATAAGTCTTTTAACATCCGGGGGTCTCTAATTCATCTTAGTTACAGATTTTTGAATTATAATTATGGTTTATAAGGAAGGGGGTTACACATAGCCTTTGAAACCATACCAATTAGACATCTATACAATTAGATATAAGTTTTCAAAGTTTGATGATAATTCTGCCAGATTTCCAGCAAAGTACAAAGATGGAAAAAAATGTAAAGGCAAAATGGTCATTTGACCAATAAAGAAAGAAGCCATTTGTTTCTCCCTTTAATTAGGATAAATGTTGGCTGAAGTAGGGAGCAAGAAAGTAAAATAATTTACTTGGCTCACATTAATTCAAGAGGGAAAAATTAATGGCCAAGTAAAACATGCACATGTTAATTTGCATTAAACAATAATAAACAAAAAGCAAGAGGAGTTATTTCAAGGCATATTTTCCTCATTCCTTCCTTATTATTTTGGTTGAGCAAAAGAAGTAGAGAAAGAAAGAAGAGCTCAAGAACACAAGAGAAACAAGAAAGAGCTAGGGTTCATAAAGCAAGAATCATGGTAGGAGGCATGATTTCAAGTGTTCTTGCCTTCTAAATTCACTTAGAACCTCTTCTAATCTCTTCTGCATATTTAAAATCATGGTTAGCAAGCAAAACCAAGAGGGAAGAGAGAGAGAGGGCAGTGGCACCTAGAGAGAGAAAGCTAAAGAACCAAGAGGTAATCTCAAAAACCTTGATCCTCTTTTGTAGTATGATGTTATTGTGATTGTTGTTGTTGATATTTACTTGATTTGATTGATTTTGTGAAAATGCAAGATAAAACCCTAGAATGTTATGCTACCAAAATTTCCATGAATCATGTTTATTGAGTGTTTAAATGATTAACCATGTGATTATAAGTGAAAATAAAGTGGTTAATCAAGTGGAATCAAAAAAACACAACTTCGTATTTTAGGGTTCAAAGTTTCGGCCATGAGCAGAACTAAGGGAAGGAGTTGAAATTTTGTAATTTTGATGATTCCATTGGATTTAGAAGGGAAAATTGTGTAGGAATACATGTGTTCATGATTTTTGGATGATGGTATGCAAATATGGAATTTATAGAAGTATAGAGGGAATGCTGTTTGATTTGATTCCTAGAAATAATTTTGTTGTGAAATGAATTTCGTTAACCAAAGTTGGTCCAAAAAGGATGAAACTTTACAAACAGAAAGTAAACATATAGAGCTTAAATTTGATGGGTAGAACATAATTTTTGGACTAGTAGATTAAAAGATATGATTTTTCAAAGTTGAGCCTTGTTTCTAAAAGGGAATCTGGAACAGGGGATATTTGACGTAATTCTAGGAATAATGTGGTGATAATGGTTAGACTTGGGTATTTTTCTATAAAATTACACTTAAATAGACTTTTATGGAATTTATAATTAATCAATTTGGAGTTTCCTAAAATTAATTAAGGATTTTTAAAGTTTACTGTAAAACTGGTAGGGCAATTGCCCAAGCTGGATTATGGGATGTGGACATATAGTATAAGATGAAAAAAAGGGATTTCAGGTAGTAACTCTATTTTTCTTTAACTATGTGAATCTTTATATGCTTTGTGTATGCCATCTTCTATAATGTGAACATTGTATTGCCGAGTAGGGCATTGTATAAGTAGCCACATTTATAGAGATTTTATGGATCGTAGGGAAGTAGCCTTGACTCATGTGCATATGCCGTATTGTTTATGTTATGTTGTATTATATGCTATATGGTGTATTAATCTGTCACATTTTATATGACTAATTACTTGTTATTACTAAGATTCGTTTGAATCTTACCCTTTTTTCAAATTTAAAAAATATTCTAGTAGAAGCTAGTGGCTCCAAGGAAAAATAGTAAATATTGATGGTTAAGGATTTTGGATGAAGAAGATGCGGCGGTTGGTTTTATGTAGTTTATTTTGTTAGTTTTGGACAAACTTTGTATATATTTTAATCCTTGTCGGGAAAATCTGTAATGTAATCAAGTACCTTATATCAATATATTAGTATATTTATACTATTCCTATTTGTATACCAAACTGTGCGCAGGCACTCTAAAAAAATGTGGAAATAAGATAATGGTGTAACAGGTGGTGTTAGATATGGTTAGTTTTGATGATATCAAATATAGATGATAAATATTAAGAGCAAAAAGCTTACATAATGTATTTATCATATCTATTGGCTAACTACTATATTTAATGTGAAATATATCTTATAGATTAGTTAAGCAAATATTAAAATATATCGAGCTAAATTATAGAGAATGATCAAAAAGAAGATTAAGAAGCTATTAAACAAAGAAGTTATCAAATATAGGGAGAAGAAGTCAAGAAAACAAAGAAGTTATTTAGTTAGATTGATGAGAATGATCAAGAGGAAGAAGAAGAAAGAGATTGAAGACATTAGGCAAGAAAGCAAGGAATTATCAAAAGGATTTAGGAGAATAATCAATAAGAAGAAGAGAACAAATTAAAGAAAGAAGAACTTGCAAACTATAATGGAAATATCAATATTCAAGTTCTTAGATTTGATATTGGAAGTATCTATGATCAAATGGAAGTTAGAATGGCTTAATCAGAAGTTAAAGTTCCTTATATGGAAGTCATATCAACTTCACTAAAGTTATACTTTATCATCACTCGAGTTGCACCTCAAAAAGTGATTTCTACATGTTTCACATGAGTTCAGGAAAAGTGATTTCTACATGTTTCACACGAGTTCAGGAAGCTCTACTTGAGTGATGATCATATTCCTGTACATGTTGTTCAGCTTTGTTTTCGTTCATCATGATAGAGGTTTGGTAATTTGGTCATATCTCTCAAACTATCAATCCTATTGAGGTGAAAACTGTTTCATATAAAACTAGACTCTAAATGTAGTTTATAGACATTTACTTCATGCTCAAAGAGTTTTAGTTGAAAGATATATGAACTTTGAAAGTTGGTGCCCAAAAATAACACTATGTTCCTGACCATTAGCTACTGATTTGATCTTAAAGTTTAGAAGACAAGTACGTTAGAATTGGTTCTTATTGCATTGGAAAGAAAACTTCAAGAGCATTATGGGGGTAGGTCATTTTCCATATTTGGAGTTATATATTCAAAGAGTTATAACCACTGGAAGTTGACCTCTGTGCCAAACTATCTATATTTCGCAAAGGAAAAGGGCACTCAAGTGAAGAATGTGTCACTCGAGAGATGAAGCTTCACTTACAAAATTCAGTAAGTCACTTAATGGTGATTAGATCAAGTAAACAATCCAGAGACAAAATCATTAATGAGATATTGTAAGCACTCGAGTGAAAGGAATCACTTGCAATTCTCCTGCAAGTCACTTGCAAGTGATTTGAGAGTTTGTGATATGATGAAACATATCACTATAGTGATAGATTTAAGCACTTGAGTGATATAATTCCTTACCTGTGGAACAAAAACAAGATCACTTGATTGATGTCAATGCTTGCGAGTCACTTGCAAGTGATACTGAAGTGATGTGATCTTCTAATAAAGATCACTCGAGTGATTGACAAAATCACTCGAGTGATCCATGATCACTTATAAGGCACTTACAAGTGATCTAAAAGTACTAACTCGAGTGATATGAATTACTTGCAAGTCACGTGGTAGTGATAAAATTTTTTTCCAAAAACACAAAATTACCAAGTCATTTGCTATTGATTATTAGTATACCGTAACTAAGATAACTCGGACACTCAAGTGATAAGAGATCACTCAAGTGATTGAAGGTCATACTCGAGTGATATTGTTCATAGCTTTTAATCACTATCTCAAATTTTTTGATATTCTTTCAAATGTTAGAAATTGTGCCCTAAGGGCCAATCTTGTACTTTGAACATTGTTCTTCAATAAATTTCTCTATTTTGTTATCATATTATTTGCATGTTCACTATGATAAGTATCCTTGGATAAATCATAATGATTGTCCTAAATGTCTGTGGTTGGTCATCTATATGGGAGCAAAGATGAAATAAGACCAGTATAACTTTAAAAAGGTATGGAGATATGAATCAAAGTCTTTGGCACTTGTAAAACTATAAGGTGCTGTACCGACCCGCTATGAGAAAGCTGTATGGATCAAGTCATAAACTTGTCACATGTATAACCACATCATTATGCCCTTTTAACCTGAGATAATCATGGATTCCTACATGAGAGTTGCTCAGCTTTGACCTAGTCAAAAGTCACCTTTAACCGGGTGATGGTAAAGACTATGTTTGGGCTTGGTGGTTTTCATGCAGAAGAATGTGAATGGTTAAGATGGAATTTTTCCCTTATATTAGTAGAGAGATATTACTGGGCCACTTGATGAGTGAGTATGAGAAATGTATGGCCATACTACGATGGAAAGGAATTTCCCTTTCTATAGTCAGACTACTCAAAGATCGAGAAAGTAATAATCAGGATTAGGAGGATGACATTCTCCATGCCTCATCCTTGACTGAAATATCGTGTGACAAAAGGGATGTGATATGGTTATATGACAAGTTGCATCGGTTTATCGATCCTCACATGAATTGGGTAGTCATAACATCTTGCTAGAGGCCGCTTACAACTTGTGGATTAGTATAGTTATTGGCCCACTACCAACTTCATATGGGTCTATAGGCTTACACACAAAAATAGCCCAACACGAGCTATAATATCCAGATCATTGAATCTAAGATATGTCTAGATTTAATTAATATAATGGTTAATCTAGGATGGACGAATATATATATTCAAAAAGAAAACTAATATATTATACATACCTATATGTATTTTCGAAATACATATATATATATATTATATGATAATATTATTATATTGTGTTAGTTTTAAATTTAGTTTTATCTAATAAATTAAATTTAATAACTAACATGATAAAGATATAATATCTCATATTTAATTTATAACGATAAATTAAATATATTTCCATTGGCTATTTATTTAGATTAAATAAATAGGTCAAATTAAAACTGTTGGACAGATTTAATTAAACCATATTTATTTAATTTTCTTATCAAATGACAATTAAATGTTAATTTATATGATATGGATTTCAAAATTAATTAAGATTAATTTTAAAATGTCAATATCCATCATAAAATTGAAAAGCCCTGACTAGTTATTTAAAGGGTGAGCTTGGGGTTTCTATGAGTGATGAAAGATAGATATAGAGCCATGAGAAAAGAAAACTCTAGAGAGGGATATTGGTGGTGCTAGTACGCTGTTCGTATTGAATTCCTATTAGTGTGGATACCAGTAAAGAGAGCAAATCCGAGTTTTTAGCTCCTTGAGATCGAAAAGAAAGACTTAACACATAAGAAATGTATGTTTCTCTACTACTCAATTTAAACGCCATTGACAGATCCATAATAGGGATTAGAAAGCTTTTCAATTTTAATTTCTCACTTTGCCTACCAATCCCAACATAAAACTCATTTAAATCATGATTATCTTGTTTCTAACCATTCCTAATCATCACTATTCAAGTTTGCAGGAGGATTATAGGTCATTAAACATGGGTTAGAGCTTAAAGGGCAAAAAGCGACTTTATGAAAGAAGCTTTAATGGCCACTTTCAATGGACTTTTAACAGTCATATTCTAAGAAGCCTAACGTGAAGAAGAAAAAGCTCAACAGTCATATATCTATCAACTATAAATAGAAGTATACTCAAAGTTGAATATTGAGAACAACTACGCCAAAATTCTAAAACCAGGAATCACCCACTTCAATATGAAAACTCTCTATTTTTCTAGCTTCGATATCATTCATCTTAGAGAGAGGTTATGCTTTATTGTTCATCTTAATTCAATTCTAAGAGTGAAAATCATTGTAATTCTTCATCATCAAGGTTGTATCCTTATGGTATGTAAGGCAGAGTAACTCGGTGCAAGAATTGTAAATGGTTTTACAAGTGTCCAACTAAACTTGTGGGATCATTGAGGCTTCTTTTATACCTAGATTAAATAAGAAGATATTGGATTCAAAATCTCAAGTGGAGCTTTGGGACTGGATGTAGATCATTAAGCATTAGAAACCAGTAAAAATCATAGTTTGTACATTCTCTTTCCTTATCTCTTATAATTCTAGAATTAGTAGTTGACATATTTCAATATGCATTTATAGTTCATTATTTACATATTCATTGCTTTCATTAAGATGCAAACACTTTTTAAAGTTTTTGAGATACACAAAATTCACCCCCTCTTGGTTGTTAGCCAATTCTAACAAGTGGAAGTTATAGCTACTAAGAAGAATGATGCAGTTACTATCAAGAGATTAATTAAATCTCATATTTTCTCATGGTTTAGGGTGCCTCGAGGCATTATAAGTGATAATGGTATTCATTTTTGTAATAAGTTGCTTGAAGGATTGCTTACTAAACATGGTGTCAAACATAAGGTTGCTACTCCCTATCACCCTCAAACCAATAGTCGAGCTAAGAACTGCAACCAAGGGATTAAAAGAATCCTAGAAAAGATTGTGAAACAATCTGAAAGGATTAGAGTGCTCATCTAGATAATGCCTTATGGGCCTATTGTAATATCTCAAATTTTGGAACTAAAGGCTGGAGAATAAGCCTGAATAAAGTAGACTGCTAAGCCCAGTTCGGGAAGAGTGCCAAGCATGTCCAAGGGCCATAATGACTTTTAGAGACTAGTTTGGGAACTAAAGTATGGATTTAGTTCCAAATAGTCAAGGAAAAACACCCAACCCCTTTATCTAAAGTCAAATCAAAATGATTTTCAAACATGTGATTATGAAAATAAAGAAAACATCGATGATCATGCTCAGCCAAGAGCATGGAGACACATGAAATATCTTCCAATTGATCAAGTAATTGGACATGTTCATGAAGCTATTAAAACAAGAAATAGAATTTATAATGAAGTTACATTCTCTACATTCATTTCTGAAAGCAAACCTTCAAGTATTGAAGAAGCACTTTCTGACAATGATTGGGTGATTGCTATGCAAGAAGAGTTAAACTAATTTCAAAGAAATCAAGTTCAGTATTTGGTACCTTGACCTAAGAACATTTGATTATAGGAACCAAATAGGTTTTCAAAAACAAACTTGATGAATCTGCAATCATTAGGAGAAACAAGGCAAGGTTAGTTTGCCAAAGGCTATAATCAAGAAAAAGGTATTGATTATGAGGAAACATATGTACCAGTGGCAAGACTAAAAGCCATACGAGTACTCTTAGCCTTTACATGCATTAAATGTTTTAAAATTTGTCAAATGGACATCAGGAGTGCTTTTTTAAATGGATATAATATGGAGGAAGTTTATGTTGAACAACATCCTAGTTTTGAAGATGATAGAAAACCTAATTATGTTTTCAAACTCAAGAAAGGATTATATGGTTTGAAACAAGAACCTAGAGCTTGGTATGAAAGACTAAGCAAATTTCTTCTTGATCAAAATTTTGTCAGAGGAAAAGTAGTAGTACAGATATATGTTGATGATATAATCTTTGGTGCTACTAACAAATCTCTTTTTCAAGAATTTTCAAAGCTTATGTAGGGAGAATTTGAAATGTCCATGATAGGTAAGTTAAACTTATTTCTTGGACTTCAAATCAAGCAGCAGAGGAATGGAATCTTTATATCCTAAACCAAATACTTAAAGGAGCTATTGAAGAAGTATAGAATGGAAAATGCTAAAGTAGTTGACACTCCAATGAGCACAACCACACTATTGGATGCCGACGTGAATGTCCCTGACCTCAACATTACCAAATATAGAGGAATGATAGGTTTATTACTCTATCTAACAGCAAGCAGGCCAAATATTCAATTCAGTGTTGGTATGTGTGCCAGGTATCAATATGCTCTTAAGGTATCTCATGTTGAGACTGTGAAGAGAATCTTCAGGTACTTAGGAGATACTACAAAGCTTGGCCTATGGTATTCAAAAGGAAGAAATGAGTATTTGATGGCCTATTCAGACTCAGATCATGGATGATATAAAACTGATAGAAAGGGCACTAGTGGACAATATGAATTTCTTGGAAGCTCTTTGGTTCATAGTTCAACAAGAAGTAGAACACAGTTTCATTATCCTCTACTGAAGCTCAATATATAGTTGCAGCAAGCTGTTGTTCTCAAGTATTATAGCTAAAGTAGCAACTTCAAGACTTGGCAATCAACTTGAAGAAGATACCTATTTACTGCGACAACACGAGCACCATAAGCTTAGCTAAAAATTCTTTGCAACATTCAAGAACCAAGCACATAGACATTTGACATCACTTTATATGAGATCATGTGCAAAAGAAGGATGTTAAAGTAGAGTTCATTCTAACACATCTTCAACTCACTAATATATTCACGAAGGCAATAGCCAATGAGTTGTAAGATTTTTAATTATGTTTAGTATGTGTTAATGTATATGTTTTGATGATTACTATACTAACTTAAGCATCAAAGTATGTAGAAGTTTGTTTTGTAGGTACATGTACTTTTGATATGAACTTGAGTCCAATTGCACTTTTGATATAACACTAGAGTTTCACAAGAAAGCTCGAGTTTTGGAAGTTTCAGAATGCTTTATATATGATTTTTAAGACAAGGGTGCATGAACATTAAGGAAAACTCAAGTCATTTTAATGACACTTGAGTTTCAGACAAGCACTCGGGTTATATTCAACTTTTGGGTTCAAAACTCAAGTTCAAGATGAACACTCGAGTTTAGACTGAAGTTAACAAGTTTTGCTTTCTGTTGGTAAAATAGGGATAAATAGAGAGTACATGAACTCTCATGAATACTCAAGTTGAACAACAGTTTTGTCACATACTCGAGTTGCATACTCACACTTGAAAGTGACATTGGAGGACTTGAGTACAAAGATAGAAGAAAAAGGAAGTACATTTAGGTGTCTACAAGTCATACTCAAACTCGGTATGCAATTATAGCTTACTAAAATTTGTTTGTAACACTCGTGTGCTGAAGTCATACTCGAGTGTTAAGCATTTATAACTATCAATCCAAAAGCTCAAACGACACACTCATTCACTCTTACTTGAACTTCTCTTCACTCAAAATACCATTCCCACTTGATTCTAGCCGTTATACACTCAAAACATCAGTTACAACTTTTCAATCCACCTCTAATGTCTAATTCACTTTTAAATCCTCTCCACCGAACCCTAAATGGAATCACTCTATTTCTTCATCTCTTCTTTACTAAAATTCAACTTTTCAACATTTTGTGTTTCTCATCACAATGCTTCGTACGAAGATACCCAAAGTCACCCTAAACTATCCCTTATCTTCATCATTATCATCATCACATTTTGTCTCCAAACTGGTCAATAAGTTTGCAATTCTGACAATGACACTGATGGGAACTCTGACTCTGGCTACATCTTCAATACCTACTCGTCCTCCTCTTCCTAAGCCAATTGACACTAAGAAAAAGGTGACTCTTGCGAAGAAGAAACATCTTAGACTAAAAGTGAAGGATGTTCAACCTCCTATAAAGATGTGAAAGTAGTGACTATCAAGGAGCTAATTATAACTCGATTGAAATCAAAAGAAGTACAAGGAGAAGGAAAGAAAAATGCTATAGAAGTTCCTCCAGACTCTTCCTTGGATTGTGAAGATGACAAACAACTCTAGGTGACATTAGAACAATCAAGGTTGGATGCCTTGATTGGCAAGATTGGTGCCTCTGCATCTAAGCCTTCTAAGAGTCAAGCCAGGTCATAGTCGGGTACACTATCTACCTCTCAAAGACTGGAGGAAGAAGAAGCTTAGACTGTTGCCCCAGAAGATTTCAACATTGAGCCTCTGGCACCTTTCAGCATGAAGGTATACAATAACGATTTTTCTTGCTGTAGTTTTTACCCTATCGTGTATGTTGATTTAGACTACCTGTAGCAAATTGTGGTTTGAACCTTAGACCATATCTTGGATTTTACAACCCTTGGCTTAATATGAACCTACCACATTCAGCAATAGTTGTTAGGAATTTCTATTTCAACATGAAGGTGAAAATGTTATCTCTAAAACTAGAGAATTAGTAGAGGAAGGGATTATTACTACTGTATGTGGCCAATCTGTTATGATTACCCCTTCGATTATAAATACCACACTTGGCTATATCATTCTGCTCCTTAATCCAACCCAAGAATTCACTCTTGCCCAAGTTTTTCAATTATTGAAACCGGGTGAACCAATAGGATCCTTGAAATTTAAGCCTATTATTATGTCAAATTCCTATTGCTTCCTTTTCTATGTATACACCCATAACATCATTAACAAATCCAAGAATATCACACACTTTGCCCATAGAGGCTACTATTTGATGGCTTCATTTCTTACCAAGCAACAATAGAATGTAGGAGAAATGATTTTTAATGAAATGAGAATATTCAAGTTTTCTTCCACTTGAACAACTATCATTCCATATCCCCAGATTGTATCCCTCATCCTTTAGCACAATAAGATATGGTACTTGGATGGTAACGAGATGGTTAAGATCCTAAGATTTGGTATGACTTAGTTGAATCATATAGGAATATCATTTCATTTAAAATGTACACTACAGAGAGAGACCACACCATCTCAAGCTAATGAGGCTCAACCTCTGCAAGAGGTACATCTCTGTATCCTTTATTTTTTGGTGTATCGATCTAAGGCTATATACCAAAGGTGATTAACTAAGCAATGGCCAATCTCAACAAGGAGTAATTTGATGAGTATGAGAAATTACTAAACAAGATGAAGTCTTAAGACTCAAATTAGAGGATAAAGGCAATTATAACTTTAACTTGATGGTCAAGACACATGAAGATCACACAAGGAGGATGCATGTGTTAGAGACATTCTTGCACACTTACCTTCTTATTCATCCTACCTTTATCCCTCCTACATTAATTCCTCAACCAACAACTTCTGCATCACCATCCTCTACTGAACCAGCCACTACCATAGTATTGTTCACTTATACTAATCCTTAGGAGGTTGATATGATCTCTATGGTCTGTGGTACCAGGATGTGGTACTAGAATGGAATTGAAATGTGTATCAGCTATCCTGAGGATGCTAGCATTAATCTAGCACAGGGAAAAGTGATTCTGCGGAGAATTTCAATTTGAAAGAGTTACCTACAAGGATTCAGAGCGAAGAAGGCAACCAACGGGGAGTTCTAATCGGAGAGGGCTGCTTATGGTGACGTCTGATCGGAGCGGCTATTTGTGTGTTTATCATATGCGGCCCACTGGGGGTGTGTGTGGCACACAGTGGGAGGACCGTGCCTTCGGGGCAGTGGAGATACGGGGGATATGTGTGAGTCCTGGGTGGTGGGTTAGCCCATGAGGGGTGAGACCAGCCAGCCCAGCCACCTGGCAGCCCCATGTACGTAAGCGGGGTGGGCACCGGCACGGGGTATCCCCTGAGGGGGTTAAAACTAGGGTGTGACAATAAAAAAAAAATTTTTGACAGCCGCCATGACGACAAACCCTAGTATGCAGCTGCCGTGACGACGAACCTTAGTGTTCAGTCGTCGTGACATTGAATCGTAAAATAGTGATCTGGGAATATTGGGAGTATGGGATCTTAACGAAGTACTGGTTATGGCTCTGATTGATTTGAGTTGAATGGGGCCAAGGTCTGGCACAGATTGTGTGTGTGGATAGGTGTAGTGGGAGATTCCTATGGGACTCCTATTGAGTCACCTTGACATTGTGAAAGCACAGATGAGGAGAAAGACCTCAGAGTGTGTAGCGGAAGCATGGTGTATATGATGTGTTTGAGTACAGCACTGAGCAGGAGCTCAAGTTTGTAGAAAGTGCGATGTGTTAGTGATGGCTTCGAGAAGTACAACTCTGAAGTCCAAATTATCTTATAAGAAGGGGTCTTGAAGGATCCTAGTTTGGTGAAAAGAATTTGCGGTGTTAAAGGTGAAATTATTAAGATGCCTGGTTCCAGCTTGTTGCGATTGTGTACTGTGAGTCCATCTTCTCGTTTGGGTCAGATCGGGTTGGTCTGGTAGGCTGCGCCTGGTTAGCATAGGCTCAGGATGCGACGAACATTTGTGATGTCTCTCACTTGCGGCCGCATGGGGTAGTTCCCATGTCAGAGGACCGTCCCGCTGGGGCGATAGTTTACGGCGGATTGACTATTTGTGGAAGCTGAAAGGCTATGTGTAAACACCGCCACGCCAATAGTCCCTGAGTTGCTAACAATAGTTTGGGTAAAGACTGTGTGTCTTCCCAGCTGTAAAAGGGGATGAGGGTGGGGTGTGATTGTGGATCTTATGTGTAAGCACCGCTACGCCAATAGTCCCTGAGTCGCTAGCAACAGTTCGGGTAAAGACTGTGTGTCTTCCAGGCGATAAAAGGGGATGAGGGTAAGGTGTGATTACAAATCTACTATTTGTGAGCTAGAATGGCTATGTGAGTGCATTGCCACGCCGATAGTCCCTGAGTGGCTAACAACGGTTCGGGTGGGCGCTGCGTGCCTTCCCGGCGATAAAAAGGGATGAGGGAGGAGTGTGATTTGTGTTTCTTATGACAATTGTGAACAAGCTGGGATTGGGGTGTGGTTGTGTAGTGGTTATGTAGCAGAGCAGCGCTAGTTCGGCTGATGGCTAATTCGACTGCATGATCGAGGGTTCTCTGTTATAAGGGCACTATCTTGACATGGCTAGCATGGCTAGCCACCATGCTGGTTGCACTGGTGTTGACCCTAGCCTGAAAGGCGGTGCGTAAAATTAGAATTTGTGATGTGTGTTCGACGTGGAAGTTGTGTGAATGCCGAAAGGGTAATGTGTATTTGTGAAACAGCGGGAAGCTGTCATATTTTTGCAAACGGCAAAAGCCGAGGTATTCTTGCAATATGATATATGTGCAGGTGGCGAAAGCTACACATCATTGTGTGTACAGCTAGGAGAGCTATCATCTTGTGACTTGCGAGTTACATATCAATGTGAAATCTATTATGGATATTGTGATTGATACCCAAAAATCCTGATTACTACTAGTGGAGTTACTGGTGGGTGTACGGGTGAGGGTTAGGTTGTGGATGTCAATACAGTGGAAGAGTTTGTGTATACAGGTAAGGCTGTTGTTTGACATATTGAGGTTGTGGTGTTTTTGAGTTACTTCTGAAAGGGGTAACTAGATTGAGATGAGCAGGGTGGTGGCTTATGCTGCCCAACTGCCGAGATGATAAGGCTCATGATCTAGAGCCTCCAGTGAATATGTTATGTGATGATAGTGTGTTATGGCAATTGTACATGGTGGCGATTGCATTCACTTAGTAAATGTATGGTGATTGTGTTTGTGCGGCAATCGTGAAATGGGCCGATTGCAGTTTTATAGCAACGGTGTTGCATTTGTGTTCGTGTCGAAGATATGGCGCTATTACCAATAAGGGGTGATAGCAAGATTGTATGGTGATTATGAGAATCCCGAGTATTTGTATGGCAACCGTGCATGACACATTAGTTTGTTTAAGATTCTTCTGAGAATCTGAATTGTGATGCACCAATTGTGGGGGTGGTCTAGCAAAGACTTTCCCAAGATAGACTAATTTGTGAAACTAAAGCCGTCATGAAGAGGCATCCGGGTTTATGGTTTATGTGGTGCGACAAATTTCGAGGACAAAATTTATTGAACATAGGGAGAAATGTAATACCCCGAATTTTGAGACTTGAGGCTAGAGAATAAGCCTGAGATAAGTGGACTGCTAAGCCCCAGTTTAGCAAGATCCCAAATTGTGATTAAGAGATAATGACTCCAAAAGTGGATGTGGTTAGTGATGAATAAACCCTTTTGGAGATTATGGTGGATTTGGCACCCGATGTGATTCGTATGTGTTGTGAGTAGCGCTGAAACCCTGTATTTAAGTTCAATTATGGATTAACATCTAAATTGACTTAAAATAGAGGGGAGGGCGCATTGTGGAAGAAAAGGAATGATATGGTGTGTTTGGTGGTGATTCAAGAGGAATTGCCGTAATTAAGGGCAAAACGGTAAAGTTACCGACCAATTGGTCAGGTACCGAAGAGGAAACTCATTGGTAACTTCAAGATCAATAGTTAGGATTGATTTGTGCAAGAGATCAAGGGGTGGAATCCCATGTATGTGTGCCTTGGTGAGCTCATGGAGGTGTGACAAGATGTTGACACTTGGCACAATTTGGACCCTTGGATCTTGGTCAATTTGTGAACTCTTCCCTCTCTCCTATCCTCCCTTATTTGGACGTCCAAATGGTCAAATGAGGCCCAAAAATCTGACCCTCTTCATCTTCTTCATCTCTCTCCTTAGCTTCCATGAACGCCCAAAGTGGAGGAAGAAAGAAAAAGAATCAAGGTGAGATTTAGCTTGTTTGTTGGCCTCTAATGTTCTAATCACCTTCTATAAAGTTGATCATAGTGATGAGAGCTTCATCTCTATGGTTTTAGATTCTTGATTGGATGTGTTTGAGAGCTTGAGCAAAAGTGGAAAGATGGAGAATCAAAGAATTGGTTTGGGAAAGAGGAAGAGGTGAGTATTTGAAGCCTTTTGATCTAAGTTTTGTGATTTGTGGATGAGTTTTGTGAATTGTGAGTTTTTCCCTGAATTTGGTGGAATTGTGAAATGCATGAATTGTCATGTGTTTTGTGTTGAAAATGGTGTTTTGTTGTGTAATTTGGTCATTGGAATTGGTTTGGCATTGGAAATGGAAAAGTTGCAATGTTAGAGTTTGAAATGATGTTAGAGTTTGAAATGTGAAAATTGTGTGACATGTTGAGATTGCTGTAAAACATGTCAATATAATGTGAATTTGGTTGTTTTGGTATTTCCAATGGATTCCTTGTGAAAATTTATGTGGAAATCATGTTTGGTATGAAAATGGAACCATTGGAAGCCAAATTGCAAAAACTGGAAATTCTAGCCAGTGAGAATTCTGTCTGGGCAGTCTGGTTGTGTGGACGTTTTGACTGGGCAAATAATGTCATAAAATTATGAAACTTTCCAGTCTTAAATTTCACATCCCAAGCTTTAAAATGGACATATATTTTGTGCCATTTCGTTTTGTGAACTGGGATTTATGTTTGCCTAAAGTTTGAGGTCGAAACTGGGTTTGATTCTGGAACAGTAGTGGATTTTGGGGAATTCTGTATTCTTGTGGTGATTTCTAGTAATGGTTCATATTTTTCCTATGAAGAGGACTTAAATAGCTTTCATTTAGCTTTGGAATCACCTCATTTTGATTTTTTTGGAATTAGTTATGAATTTCCTAAGTTGCCTTGGCTGTAGCAGAAAATCCTGGCTGCAGCGCAAAAGTTTCTATGCGCATTTTGGCCGCAGCTAGAAATTCTTGGCTGCAGCCAGAAACCTTCTGTGTGCATTTTGCCTGCAGCCAGAGGGTTCTTGGCTGAAGCCAACCCCTATTTTCAATAGTTTGTGATTTTGAAAGGTGATTTCCAATCTAGTACGTCCCAATCCTTTAGGCTTTCGTTGAGCTTATTATAGCCATCTAAAGGGTGTGAATAATAATCAACCTTAAGTAATATGGAAGTAACGATTTGGAATTTAGATTGACCCTATGTCCTTGA
Organism: Inga leiocalycina; assembly: GCA_963242795.1. Classification (NCBI taxonomy): domain Eukaryota; kingdom Viridiplantae; phylum Streptophyta; class Magnoliopsida; order Fabales; family Fabaceae; genus Inga; species Inga leiocalycina. The sequence goes on from OY725332.1 coordinate 31,440,097, forward strand.
TTTGGTTATAGGGTTGGATATTCCCCCTGATCGTGAGCAGCCGGAGCTGGAGCTTACGTGGAAAGAGAGTGTAGGGAACATATCTCTCCTGCATGTATTTGATATCCGTTTTAGTGTGTGTTGGTGCATGTCTTTGATTTTCATAATTATGTGTGATTTGAAGCTATATTTCAATTTATGCTATGGCCATAGGTATATTGTTCGAAGCATTGAGCTTGCAAATTGTCATTGTGTTATCATGAGTTGTGTGATGCAAGCATGTCATGCATTAAGCATTTATCGTACGTGCATATTGATATTGTTATCCTATTGAGATTCTCTAGAATCTCATCCTCCCCTATTAACCTTTCAGATAGGGTAGTGGATCAAGGATGGAGCAAGCAGCCAAGGGCAATAAGGACTCCTTCGGGTTGTCATTCTGATAGTTGGTTATCATAGTTGGGAGTATTGTGTATAGGATATTTGTATATGTGGATGAGGATTTAATTATGTGTATTTGAGGTGAGATTTGTGTAATCCCCGTATGAGAACTTGCATATGGGCGTATTGCCCTTTATAAACCCTTTTGTAAGGATGTGAACCCGGGATTGACGGGATTATTATATTATGCACTCTGATTTATATATTGAATGTGATTATCCGTGTGAAGTGATTGTATTCGAAATGTGAATATGAGATCAGGTTAACTAGATTTTGAAAGTTATTTGTGAAAATCCTGTCTGGTAGATGGGTTTGAAATTGTTATTTGATCATTAGTGGTCTATATTTCATTTTAATCCTGTATTTCGGATATAATTACGGAAGGGGGTTACACCAAACACATTATATACTCGCTTTAATTTTTTGATCATTAATACAAAATCGTAAAAAGTGAAAAAAAATATACTATCATAATAAAGATATGACAAAAGCATCAATCTGTATGTTGGATGCCTTTCTTCCTGGCAAGTTTAGATCAAGAATAACCTATGGCTAGGAAAGCACAATCAGACTAGTGCCATGACCAAAGCATAAAGACTGTTTATTTCACTAAAATATAAAAGGAAAAGGTTTAAAGACACTCAACCTAATACGCCCAGCTTTTGTGCTCAGTTTATTGGTTGTTTCTCTATAAAGATATATTGTTGTTTATTTCTTTACATGTCAAGTGCAAGATTGGATCAAAAATAGCATATGAAAGGATTATGGTCTATCTAGTATAGTACGATCAATCAAGTCATTCAAAAAGTCTCTTAGCTAGGTCTTTATGGAATTCTATATATTAGTAGGTCAGTTTAGGTATATTTTTCTTGAGAAATAAGGTCTTTCCTTTATGCATATTTCTTTTCCTATGTCTTTCTTGGTTGGTAAACCCAATTGGAAATTTTTGTCTTCCCGAATTAGGAGAGCAAGCAATAGAAAGAAAGTCTCTCCTTTTGGGAGTAGAGTAGTTAAATAATTAAAAAAAGTAAATGATTGTTATTATTCTACATAAATTCTTCATAAATTTTTATTGTGTTGCAACGAAAAACCATGGCAATTAGGGTTTCAAGACGCAGCAACACATATGATGCAAGGAATAATTGACTTACATCATGATATCTTTTTCTTAACAATTATTATTTTACTTTTTGTATCACAAAATGAGTTTTGAGGTGATTATTGTTGCATTGGAATGTAGATAATGAGGGCTTTCCGATGATATGTATTTTGCCATGTTTCAAATCAAAATCAAGAATTCACTTGAAGGGATCACTCGAGTAATATGCAAAGTTATTTGAAATCTCACTCGAGGGACTACTTGAGTAATGTTTGAGAATTTGTTCAAGTAAGCTCTCTATCAAGAATTGAGTAGGATTACTTGAAGGGATCACTCGAGTAATCTGCAGAGTTATTTGAGACATTACTCGAGGGGCCACTCAAGTAATCAGAGAAGAAATGCTCTCGGCCAGTTTTTGAAAGGAATTACTCGAGTAATGAAGTTGGAATTACTCTCATCCAAGAGTTGGACAACATTACTCAAGGGAGCACTCGAGTAATCTGCAAAGTTATTTGAACTATTACTCGAGGGATCACTCGAGTAACCAAAAGAAAAGAGAGGCTTACTTGAGTAACCACTCGAGTAACGCGACTAACAAAATATCCAAAGATTCTGAAAATCATGGGAATGTTTATGAAACTTACTCTTCTTGCTTCCAATCACTCTAACACTTGATTATATTAGTGTTTAATGCATTTCTTCAGGAATACAATGAAGAGATGATGAGAAGAGATAAAAGTTGACTTTATGGAAGCGAAGTGTCAAATATTCTAATGGCTAGTTTTTCTAAACAAACAAAAGAAGCAGCCATACTCCAACGAATATGTTGAAATGATGAAACAATCATCAATCTTCTTCAACTATAAATAGAAGAACATTCAGAGTTCAACAACACCAACAAGAAACATGAAAAGATCATGAATCATCTACTCCAATCCAGCTTCTCTCTGTTCTTATCTATTTTCTATATCATGTATATTTGAGAGAGAGATTATTTGTATTGTACTTCAGTGTTCATTATATCTACTATGTGAGAGAGTCTGTAAACACTCTCAACTATATTTCTGAATTGATCTCAAGGTAGAAGGACCTTGAGTGGGTTGATTTTCTTACGGGGAAGTGTAGAGAGAATCGCCGATAATACTTTCTGTTTGTAAGACTTATAAGGTGCAAGCAGTAGAGAACATTGCTGATTGTAAGACTTGCATGGGTAAGCAGGAAAGAAAGATCTTCAGGATTGCTCTGCTCGTAAGATTTGTTGTAAGGGGGAGTATATTGGTGAGAACTTTGTAAAGGCTTTTCTTATGCCTGGATTAAACAAGAAAATAGTGGATTTGAAAATCTCAGGAGGAGCTTGGGGACTAGACGTAGGCCATCACAGATTAGATCGAACCAGGATAAATCACAATTTGCATATTCTCTTCCCTAAGCTCTTATATTTCCAGTTTAAATTATTTAATCTTCCTATTGATTTATGATTCATTACTTTCATATTTATTGCTTCCACTAAGATCCGAAAAGACTTTTATAGTTCTTAAGTTTTTAACTTACACCCAATTCACCCCCTCTTGGGTGTCAATCAGTTCTAACAAGTTAGCATTTGCCTTGTCAACCAACTTGGTGACTTGAAATTCCATTTTGTTCACCAGTTTCTCATATTCATTAAGCAATTCCATTTTAGACCAGTAACTACTTCATTGATCACATCAGACAAATAATCCTGAAGAGAAGAACTGAGGAATGATGAAAGTGGAGATGGACCTTGTGCTGAAAACTGAGCCTCATCACCTCTCGTTGGTGTGGGTTCTCTCTGAATGTAACCTTGGTCTTATTAACCGGAAGAGTGATCCCCATGTGTGTCAATTATGTATGGCCAAATATTGGAATCCTTACCCTTTCGGTTCCCTCCAAGTACCAAACTTTGTTGTACTAAAGAATGAGAGAGACAAGTTGGCGGTATAGTATTGTGGTGGATCTAGATAAAGAAAATCGAAATCTTCTTGTCTCACTAAAAATTAACTCTCCAATATGCCTCTGTTGGCTAGCTAAAAAGGATGTCAACAAGTAGTAATCTATCTGGGAAAAGTTGGTAAAGTTTTTGGACTTATTGATCATACTCTAGGAATAAATATAGTGAAGGACACGATGAGAATCAGACATATCATTGGGTTTGAAAATGAGGGGTCCCATTAGGTCGTTAGGTCGTTATTAGGTAAGAATGAGGGTGGATTGCTAGGAGGAGCTACATAGCTAGGAATATGGTTGATGATAGAAGGGGATACCATAATGTTTGGCCTCTAACAATAGTGGATATTCTTTCCTCTATTGTCTATCCATTTCTGGATATAATGTTATGCACTTTCATATTACAGTAAAATGTTCTTACAACAGTGGGCGAATAAGGCAAGTGCACAATCAACCATGATTCATAGAAGTTCAGGAATAGTCAGAAATTCAAGCCACATTTTGCACTCAGATAATCTAAATCCATATATACCATAGGACAGAAGCTACTTTGAGCAAATTCAGTGTTATTCTTCTGATTAAGTTGCTCCAGTTCTTGGGTGTTAAAGACTTCTGAAAAGATTTTTCTTGTTAGTCTTCCTCCGGAGCCTAAGAAGTGAGGGTGCTCCCAACTGAGTACCAGCATGACTAGACTGCCCCATATGATGAGATGAAGAGGCACTGCATGGGAGGCAATCTTGCCAACCAAGGCATCCAACTTTGATTTCTTTATTGCTTCATGGAGTTATATATTGAAGGAATTGTCAGAGGAAGACTCTTATGGAACTTCTCTGTCTTCCCCCATTCTTCTTCCTTGCACCTCCTTTGATTGAGAACGTGTGACAATGGGCTCCTTAAAGATGACTCCCTTTATTTTCTTCAAAGGTGGTTGAGCCTCTTTAGCTACCTTCGGCTTTGGATATTTCTTTTTAGCTGGGTTTGTCCTTTTCTTGGTAATCTTCAGTTTTAGAGGAGGTGTTGGTGTATAAGAAGGTGAAGGTGTCAGAGTTAGAGTTAGAGTCTGTGTCACCCATGGTGTTGCAAACTCACTGGCGGCAGAGTGAGAAGGTAAAGGAGTAGGAGACTTCTGAGAAACTTAAGGAACCTTTGCTCTAACCATTTTGTGAGATTAAAAAAGGATTGAAGAATAAAATTGACTGTGAAAGCTTCAGTGAGATTTTGGAAGTTTAGGGCACAAATGAGGAGTTTAAATAGAAAAATCTGACCTTTAAGAGATGATTGAAGAGTTACAATCCAAAATCAAAAGGATTTGAGGCATTTTATCGGTGGGTAATGACTAGAAGTAAAGAGGTATAACGGATGAGTGAAGAGACACTTTCGAGTGAGAAGAAAGAGTACCCTATTTGAGTTGTCACGTAATTGATATAGACCCTGATAGTCGAGTAAGAAATCTAAGCACTCAAGTGTTCATAGTTATGCACTCAAGTCACCTATTACTGTGCTCGAGTAAGATAGAAAAATTCAAGAAAACTTGTAAATTTGTAACTGGTTTGAGTGTATTTTGTTGTGATCTTCATCTTTGTACTCAAGTCCTCCAAGATCACTTGAGTAAACCATGCTTCGAAGATGATTTATAAGTTTGTACTTGTGGCACTCGAGAGTTTTTCCCTCACTTTCTGATGTGTTCTTCCTATACTCGAGTGAGATGCAACATACCCTTTGAATTTTAAGTATGCTCTTAGTACTTCTATCTCCTCTATTAGCCTCTATTTTGGAAGCTTGAATAAGAGCATATGAGTTTAGACTTGTACTCAAGAGTTCATATATGCCTTGAGTGATAATGTGCCCTACACTTGAGTGACAATCTTGCAAAATAGAATTCTACCTACTCCGATGCTTAAGTTAGTATGGTTATCATCAAAACACATATTAAGCACAATAATTACCAAGAAACACTTACAACTCATTAGGATTAACCATTCCCATTCTCTTCATATATATAAAAATTGATCTTTGGCAATTGGCTTTGTGAATATATCGGTGAGTTGAAAATAAGTAGGAATGAATTCTACTTTGACATCTTCCTTCTGCACATGATCTCATATGAAATGATGTCGGATATCTATGTACTTGGTTCTTGAATGTTGTACAGGATTTTTAGCCAAGCTAATAGTGCTAGTGTTGTCATAGTAGATAGGTATCTCTTTCAAGTATATTCCTAAGTCATGAAGTTGTTGCTTCAACCATAGTACTTGAGAATAATAGCTTATTGCAGCTATATATTTATCTTCATTGGATGATAATGACACTATGTTCTGTTTCTTGCAGAACCATAATACCAGATAACCCCCACAAAATTGACATTATCCACTGATACTTTTTCTATCAGTTTTATATCCTCCATGATTTAAATTTGAATAGGCCATGAAATATTCGTTTCCCCCTTTTAGATATCATAGGCCAAGTTTAGCAGTGTCTCCTAGGTATTTCAAGATTCATTTTACAGTTTCTGCATGTGACACCTTAGGAGCATATTGATAGCTTGCACACATTCCAATACTAATTGTATATCCGGCCTACTTGTTGTTAGATAGAGTAATCAACCAATCATTTTCTATATTAAGTGATATTGAAATCAGGGCCTTTTACATCAGTATCTAGTAGAGCTGTAGAGCTCATAGGACTATCAGCTCTATTGGCATTTTTCATCCCGTACTTCTTCAATAACTCCTTTAAATATTTAGTCTAAGATATAAATATCCCATTCCTTCATTGTTTGATTTGAAGTCCAAGCAAGAAGTTTAATTCTCCCATCATGGACATTTCAAACTCCCCCTTCATAAGCTTAGAAATTTCCAAGTTTTCTTTACCATTGTTGTGAGTGAAGCACTTACATCCAAAGATATGTAAATAAGCAAGGTTTGGCTTTCTCCCGTTGTAGAGTTCATATGGTGTCTTTCTAAGTGACTTGTGAATATATGCTCAATTTGAGATACAGCATGCAATACTCATTGATCCGCCCAGAACACTTGTGACATCTCTTTTTCATTGAGTATTGCCCTTGCCATTTCTATGAGGACTCTATTCTTCCTTTCTACTACTCCATTTTGTTGAGGCATTCTAGGTGCAAAGAAGTTATGATCTATTCCCTCATTGTTGCAAAAGTCTTCTGTAACCCCCATTGTCATCAAGGCCATCATTAGTGTTTAAACACGTTTAATAAATAAATGAGAGATCAAGGATAACTAAAAACTTTTTACAAAACCTGTAAAATAAGATCCCCATTTATTTTGAAATAAAAACATTTGGCCTGTTTGGTTTGTCACAAACACAATATCAGAGTGTAGGCCAAATTCCTGACATTCACCCAGGATAATATAATTAATCAAAGGGTTTTACAGGGCATCATTGCCTATCTCAATTTCCCATACCGGGGATAACACAATAACATAAATCTATGGTCAATCCAATATATACAATTATCTAAAATGATAACAAAAAACCAAAAGCTAAGACTACATTGCCATTCCTAGTCGCCCTATTTCACTTGCTTGTCCCTTGACCCACTTGCCTTGGCTAAAATTGTTAATTGGAAAGAGTGAGATTCAAAAGAATCCTAGTAGTAACAATTCACTTATAGTATGTACAACCACAAAGCATGTAAGCAAATCACAATACAACAATAGAACAACGTCATTTATAATGGCATTTACAAGGGCAGTAGTAGGTGTGTGCACACTGCAATGCACAACGACATATCACACATCAATGTATTTCATCACAGCAAGATTTCATATGACACATTCCACAACAACATAGCCCACCGACATGTTTCTCAATAGTGGGCAATTTACAATACCACAACACAACAACGACAATTACAATGGTAGTTACAATGGTAGGGGTAAGTGTGACGTGCATCACCCCCTACGACTACTCACGCTACAACTTACAACGACATATTTCAAGCCACACTAATATGTTTCTCAACAGTGGCATTCACAATTCCACAACCCATAACGGCAAATGTAGCGGAAGTTACAACAGCAGGGGTAGGTGTGATATGCATCACTCCCTACAACTGCTCATGCTGAATTGCTCACGCTGCAATACACAACGGCATATATCACATCGACATATTTCACAACAGTAAGGTTTTGTACAACATATTTCATAATGACAACACAATGATAGGTCATGCATACAATATACCATATACAACACAAGAGAAAGGTCACTACCTTGATCTTTCCATGTTTGCTCTAGCACTAGTCTGTCACGAGCAGGATGAATATCAAATCCTAGAACCACAATTAAGAACAAAGAGTTACTCTCTGATCTAAAACTAGATTCCAAGACACTTAGAGTTGGTTAACCTTTAAGACCTTTAGGTGGCTACTAGAAGCCCAAATAAAGGCCTTAAAGATTGGGATGTATTATCTCAAAGACTACCTTAGATAGTAAAAGGTTTTGATTTTTGGGTGTTGGCTACGGCCAAAAATGTAAGAGGCAAGCTTCACCCAAGAGGGGGGTGAATTGGGTGATGTTATAAATTTTTCGTTCGATATGGTAATATGAAAAATATAGTAGATAGAGTAGAGTTGAGAAGATTTGAACACAGAGAGTTATACTGGTTCGGCCTAACAACAAGGCCTACGTCCAGTCCTCAGAGATCAAGACCTACTGAGATTTTCACTATTCCTCCAGATTCAATGGGCTCTCAGAACGCCACAAAACAACAATCGTCCTTGAACGGACTATGAGCAGAAATATTCTCTTAACAAGAAACTTCTCTCCCCCTTACGACAAGTCTTACGTGCAGAAAAACAACCTATGACTCTTCTCACTTGCTTATGTATACAAGACTTATGAGCAGCAACGTTCTCTCCTGCTTACACCACTGTAAGTCTTATGAGCAGCAACGTTTTCTTCTGCTTGTATCTTATAAGGCTTATGAGTGGAAGACACAATAAGGAATTCTCTCAACTGCTTCTCTCGTAAGGAAAAATTACCCTCTCAAGGTCCCAATACCTTGAGATCAAATAAACATAGAATTTTGAATTGTATGAAGACTCTCTTAAAGAGCAAATGAATAAACACTGAAGATCAATGTGTATACAGAGGAAAAAGATGAATAAGAGAAACTTGGTATAAGCTTGTGAATTCTTGTGCTACGTTGTTGTTTTGATTATCCTTGAATCTCTGTATATATAGTTGCTTCAGCTTTTGCCCGTTTTGGAAATCAACATTTGAGGAGCAGGACTTTGCAACTATTGAAGGACACGCGCATGTTTGAATATTCTGAATGCGGTAGGTGCGAACGTGTTTGTAATCATGATGTCTGCCGTTGTTTGACTTTCTCCGTAACAACAAATTTCAAACGTTCATCTTCCTGTTTCATATTAGCATTTTCAGTGGTCAAATAGAGCATCACTCGAGCATGAAAGGCTCACTTCGAGTGATCTCCTATTTTCCTTCATATGCCTCTGTTATCGGGTTGTGCTTGCATAAATTTCAGAGAGACAAAATCTTCACTCGCGGGTGAAGAGGGGTCTCACTCGAGCACAAAACCTCTGCTCGAGTGATCTTGCAATTTCCACAGGGAATGTCTTCTCGGGTCATCACTCGCATATCATTTTGACAAGAGTGAGAATTTGTACTCGCGGGTGATATGGACCCTCACTCGAGCACACTTACCTCTGCTCGAGTGAGACGCATATTCTCAAGGAATATGCTCTCAAAACCATCACTCGCATCAGGATTTCAGAGGGATAGAATTTTCACTCGCGAGTGATGTGGGCCCTCACTCGAGCACACAGACTCCTGCTCGAGTGAGAAGAATATTCTCAAGAATAATACCTTTTGAACAAGCACTCGCAACAGATCTGGAGAGGGATAGAATTTTCACTTGCAAGCATTGATGTGTCACTCGAGCATATATGGGTGTGCTCGAGCACACTTGCACTTCTCTGAACTTCATGACTCTCGGCCAAGTACTCGCAGTACCTTGCTCGCATGTGTGCTTGAGTGAGAATGACTTCTCTGCTCGAGTGATCTAGTGAACACAAAGGGAGAATGCCTCTCGGGTACATACTTTCTGGCTTTCTCTCGCACCTGCTCGAGTACAGAAGAGATCTGTGCTCGAGTGCAAAATCCGTGCTCGAGCACTCCAGTGCAATTTCACAGCAGATATCAGCAAAGCATCAAATATGCATTTGGTAACTTGGAAACTTTTCTTAACCTTCTAAAAACATGTCTTGCACATAATTGACTTACTGTTATCATCAAAACTTGGGATCTAACATTCTCCCCCTTTTTGGTGATGACAAAACTCTTTATGATGAAGATTTAAGAGAAATTGATTGAAATTGAAAATTTTTGAAATTTCTTCAATGTTTCCAAATGCATATCATGTTTAAGTTTCAAATTCAAGTGTTCCTGCAATGTTTCCTCTGGACACTTAACAACCAAGATAAGCATAGTATGAGGTATGTAACTTAATAAGAACTTAATAACTTCAAACATCATTGAAATTTTGATAATCAAAAATTTGAACCATATCATTAACTTTGGAAAAACTTGAACAACATAACATAATAACTTGTCATAACATAATAACTTGTAATTCAAAATGACATACATATCAAATCCTACCCAATACAGAAATCTACCCAAACACCCATATACACCCTACAGAAGCTAAGAAAACATCACACATCCTCCCCCGTTTTGTCAACATCAGAAGGGGGTTCTGGAGGTGGAACAAAGGAAATCATGGCAGTGAGAGGGTCAATGGGCTGATCAGAAGGAGATGTTGGCTGGGGTACAGAGGATGAGGGAGGTAGTGAAGGCGACCGATCAAAGGTAACATCTACATTAGACTCTGGATCAGTGAAAAGGACATGAGTCTGTGGTTGAAGTGGTGAGGTATGAGTGGTCTCTGGAGGCACCCCAGAAGATGAAGAGGGAAAATGTGAGTGCAGGAAGGTCTCCATATTAGTGATCCTCTGTGACATCTCATCCTGAGTTTTGAACATCAACTCAAAATTGGTATTGGCCTTGTCTACCAATTTGATGACCTATGCTTCCATCTTCTCCACAAGCTTCTCATACTCATTCACTAACTCCTTCTTCAAACTTGATACAGCTTGATTAATTACCTCAGACATATGATTGGACAGAGAGGCATTGAGAAATGAAGGAGGAGGAATAGGACCTTGTGCAGATGATTGTGCCTCATCACCTCTGGATGGAGTGGCTTCCCTCTTGGATGTGGCTTTGGTCCGACTCACCAGAAGATTGATACCCATGTGAGTTAACTGAGTCTTACCAAACCTTGAGATGAGAATCCTTTCTTTTCCTTCCAAATACCAAATTTTGTTTTTCATCAAGATGAAGGAAACAAGTTGAGGGTAAGGTATGGTTGTGGGTCTTGTTGAAGAAAATCTAAACCTTCTCATCTCATTAAAAATGATCTCCCCTACATTCCTTTGTTGCCCAGCAATCAAAGAAGCCAAGAAATAGTAATCCTTTTGAGCAAAGTGGGTACAATTCTTGGATTTATTGACTATGCTCCGGGAATATATATAATGAAGGACTCTGTGATTATCAGGCATATCAATAGGTTTGAAAATGAGGGGGCCAATTGGGTCTTTTGGTCTCAAAATTTTAAAAGCTTCATTGACAGAAAAAGAGGGTGGATCAGTAGGAGGTGTAACATAACCAAGTAAATCATTTATGATCTTGGCAGAAATCATAATGAATTTTCCTCTAACGGTAGTAGATACAGCTTCTTCAATCAACTCACCAGATCTAGACATAATATTATGAGTTTTCATGTTGCAATAAAATGTTTTCACAACAGTGGGGGAATATGGCAAATGAATTTCTAGCCAGGGAACATAGTATTGAAGGTAAGGGTACAAGTCCAAATGACAATTCTTTTTCAAATAATCCAGATCCACATATACTACAGGGCAGAAATGTCTATGTTTAAATTCATCATCATATACCTTCTGAGATAAAGCCTTAAGCTCTGTAACATTGAATTCCTCAGGAGGACTTGTGAGTTGGTCATCCACTGGTGCTTGAGAGGCATAAGGTGCTCCTGAAGCAGAGGCACTTGGTTGCTTATCTTGATGTGAACTTGAAGCACCGGCTTGAGAAGCAATCTTCCCAACTAACTTGTCCAGTTTGGATTTTTCTATTGCTTCCCGGAGTTGTTTACTGAAGGTATCCCCAGAAGAAGAAGATGATTGGGGTTGTTCTGAATCCTTCTTCTTTCCCTTTCCTTGAACCTCTTTGGATTGAGACCGGGTGATTATGGGTTCCTTGAATACCACACCCTTTGGTTTCTTTTGAGGAGGTTGGTCTTTCTTTGAAACTTGAGGCTTTGGGTGAGGTTTCTTAGCCGGAGTCCTCTTTTTGGTTTTGGGTTTAGGAGGGGGTGATGGTGAGGAAGAGATTTTAGGAGATGGAGGAGTAAGCTCAGGGGTTCCAGATTCACTGGCAGCAGAGTGAGTAGGAGAAGGAGAATGAGATTTTTTAGGAATAGATGGTAGTTTTGTTCTTGCCATTGTGAAGAAAGTGGAAGAGAAGCAAAAACTCTTAGTTTTTGAAAGAACGACAAATGGAGAATAGGGCACAAGTGAGAAATGCAGAGAGTAAGAATCACCTCTTATAGAAGATTGAGAGATTGTAACGACGATTTGAAGCAGAAAGACGTGATTGAATGATGAGAAAAGGGTTGAAGGTGAAGAGTTGTGTCTTTCGAGTGAGAAAGCACTTCGGGTGAGAGGAGGAAGTGCGACATTTTGAGCTCCCCAGTAACTGATATAAGTGACAGTGCTCGAGCATGAACCCTAGTGCTCGAGTGATGTTCATACTGTGCTCGAGTGTGTTCTATCTGTGCTCGAGTGATATTCTGGAAAAATAAAGAAACAAGTAAAAACGTACCTAGATTGTGGATTCCTTGATATATTTTTGTATCCTTGTACTCAAATCCTCCAAGATCATTTGAGTAACCATGATTTGGATAGCTTTTGCAAAGAGATTCTTCTTCTTCACTCGACCAGGCATTCCTCACCTCAAGCATGTTCATATCATGCTCGAGTGAGAATTCCTCACTCGCGAGTGAGTTCAATTCTCACTGTTGTTTCTCATATATTCCCTTGGTATTCTTAACTCCTCTGTTAACCTCTGTTTTACTTATCAAAGAACAGAGTATCCTTAATAGTGTTGTGCTCGAGCAGAGCTGCTTGTGCTCGAGTGACACAGCTCATCACTCGAGCAGTACCTTCAGTGCTCGAGTGAGAATCCTGCAAAAACAAATTTTGACCACTCCGATGCTAAAGTCAGTATGGTTATCATCAAAAGAAACATTTAATTAATCTTCTTAACGAGAAGACTTACAACTCATTGGGATTAACCATTTCCAATTCTCTTCGAATATAAAGAAATTGATCTTTTGCAATTGGTTTTGTGAAAATATCCACAAGTTGAAGATGAGTTGGTATAAATTCCACTTTGACATCTTTCTTTTGAACATGATCTCGAATGAAGTGATGTCGAATGTCATATGCTTGGTTCTTGAATGTTGTACAGGATTCTTTGCCAAGCTTATTGTGCTAGTATTGTCACAATAGATTGGGATTTCTTTTAAATAAATTCTCAAATCTTGAAGTTGTTGTTTTAACCATAGCACTTGAGAACAGCAACTTGCCACAGCAATATATTCAGCTTCAGTCGAAGATAATGAAACTGTGTTCTGCTTCTTGCTGAACCATGACATTAGAGAGCCTCCGAGAAATTGACATTGTCCATTGGTACTCTTTCTGTCAGTTTTATATCCACCGTGATCTGAATCTGAATATGCCATTAAATACTCGTTCCCTCTTTTTGGATACCAAAGACCAAGCTCTGAAGTATCTCCTAGATATTTGAAAATTCTTTTTACTGTCTCTGCATGAGATACCTTAGGATTGGATTGATATCTTGCACACATTCCTATACTGAACTGAATATCTGGCCTGCTTGCTGTGAGATAGAGTAATGAACCAATCATTCCTCTATACTTTGTGATGTTGAAGCTAGGTCCCTTTACATCAGCATCCAACAATGTTGTAGAACTCATTGGAGTATCAGCTCCGTTAGCATTATCTAATCCATATTTCTTCAACAACTCTTTCAAATACTTTGTCTGAGATATAAATATACCATTCTTCTTTTGTTTGATTTGAAGTCCAAGAAAGAAGTTCAATTCTCCCATCATGGACATTTCAAATTCTCCCTGCATAATCTTAGAAAATTCTTGACATATAGATTCGTTAGTAGCACCAAAAATAATATCATCAACATAAATTTGAACTATTAGAATATCATTTTTGTTATGTTTGATGAATAAAGTTGTATCAACTTTGCCTCTGACAAAACCTTGATCAAGAAGAAATTTGCTTAGTCTTTCATACCAAGCTCTGGGTGCTTGTTTCAAACCATATAATGCTTTCTTAAGTTTGAAGACATAATCAGGTTTTGTTTCATCTTCAAAACCAGGAGGCTGTTCTACATATAATTCCTCCATAATATAACCATTTAGAAAAGCACTTTTTACATCCATTTGATAAAGTTTAAAACTTTTGATGCAAGCAAAGGCTAAGAGTACTCGTATTGCTTCCAATCTTGCCACTGGAGCATATGTTTCCTCATAATCAATACCTTCTTCTTGATTATAGCCTTTGGCGACCAATTTTGCTTTATTTCTCACAATGATTGCTGATTCATCAAGTTTGTTTTTGAAAACCCATTTGGTCCCTATAACCGTATGATCTTTAGGTCGAGGAACCAAATCCCAAACTTGATTTCTTTGAAATTGATTTAGTTCTTCTTGCATAGCAATCACCCAATCATTGTCAGATAAAGCTTCTTCTATATTAGAAGGCTCAATTTCAAAAATAAAAGCTGAAAATGTTACCTCATTGAGGATCTTATTTCTGGTTTTGACACCTTTATGAATATCTCCTATAACTTGATCAATTGGATGATCCTTCATATGTCTCCATGCTTTAGGTTGAGCATTATCATCGACATCTTCTAAATTTTGAAAATCATTTGTTTCAAAATCATCCTGCTTTGAAATAGATTTGTTTTTCTTGATTGAATCCATTTCTTCTTCATCATTAAGTCTTGTCTGAAATTCTATTTCATCAAACACAACATGAATAGATTCTTCAATAGTACATGTTCTTTTATTGAAAACTCTATAAGCTTTACTTCAATTAGAATATCCTAGAAAAATACCTTCATCAGAATTTGAATCAAATTTACCTAAATTTTCTTTACCATTGTTGTGAATGAAGCACTTACACCCGAAGATATGAAGATGAGCAATATTTGGCTTCCTTCCTTTGTAAAGTTCATATGGTGTCTTTCCATGAGATTTGCGAATATATGCTCTGTTTGAAATATAGCATGCAGTACTCATTGCATCTGCCCAGAACACTTGTGACATTTCTTTTTCATTAAGTAATGCTCTTGCTATTTCTGTAAGCACTCTGTTCTTCCTTTCCACTACTCCATTTTGTTGAGGTGTTCTAGGGGCTGAGAAGTTGTGATCTATTCCTTTGTCGTTGCAGTAATCTTCAAACAATTGATTATCAAATTCTCCTCCATGATCTGTTCTAATAGAGACAATAGGAATACCTTTCTCATTTTGAACCTTTTTGGCAAACATAATAAATCCAGCAAAAGTTTCATCTTTTGAGGCAATAAATATAGTCCATGCAAATCTTGTAAAATCATCAACAATTACTAACGTATATAAGTTTCCTCCAAAACTTTTTACTCTTGCAGGTCCTACCAAATCCATATGAAGTAATTGTAAAGGTTTTGAAGTAGAAATTTCATATTTTGTTTTAAAAGAAGATTTAGTTTGTTTGCCTTTTTGACATGCTTCACAAATCATGTCGTCTTTGAATTTGAGTTTAGGAAGGCCTACAACTAAATCTTTTCTAATCAATTTGTCAAGTTGATTCATATTGACATGAGCCAAACGCTTATGCCATAACCAACTTTCCTCTGATCGACTAAGAAAACAATTTTCAGAAGAATTTGAATTTAAATCAATAGTATAACAATTACCGTCCCTTTGAGCTCGGATCTTTGCCTTGATGGTTTCTTTGTTTAGGAGTATATCTTTCTTGCTTACTATCAAGCATTCTTTTGAGTCAAAAATCACCCAGTTATCTTTGTCAGTGCTTTGGCTTACGCTTAAGAGATTGTGGCATAATCCTTCAACATAATATACTCCGTTGATTTGAATGCCATCGGTTCTTCCCACTTCACCAATTCCAGCAATACGTCCAGATTGATTTCCTCCAAATGTCACCTTTCCTCCTTCTCTAGTTTCAAACATGGTGAACTTATTTTTGTCACCAGTCATGTGTCTCGAACATCCACTATCAATATACCATTTGTTTGCTCGAGATGCTTTGAGACATACCTAGAATAAGATGATCAAGTTTTAGGTACCCACACTTTCTTGGGTCCTTTGTGGTTAGTATTTGAAATATGTGTCCCTTTCGGAACCCATTTATACGTTCCAACAACCTTTCCCTTTTTGAAATAACATGATGAAGTATAATGTCCTTTCCTATTACAATAATTGCATGATACAAATGGATTCGATGTATGCACAGAATTTCTGAAATATTTAAGATAGTCTTTACTATTCTTCTTATACTTATTATGCATAGCATTATATCCAATTCCAGATTTATCAAATGAAACTTTCTGAGAATTTAAAATAACTTTGAGAGTTTCACTTCCTTTAGTAAACTTTTCAACAATCTTTGTTAAATCTTCTATTTTCTTATCTTTCTCTTTACACATTTCATATGATGATATGGCATTACTTTCTAATTCTTTTACTTTCTTCTTATAACTAACCATTTCTTTAGCAACTTTGATGAACTCTGTATGCAATTCATTATATTCAGATAACAATTCATCATAAGAAGGTTCAGAGTCACTTACCTCAGAGTCTGATTCTTCTTCCTTAGCTACCAAGCATAGATTTGCTACTTCGTCGTTGTCATTTTCTTCGTCTGACGAACTATCACCCCAAATAGATGATATATATGCTTTCTTTTTCTGCTTCCTTTTGTCTTTGTTTCTGAAGCATTCAGATTTGATGTGTCCTAGTTTCCCACATTCATAGCATACTATTTGTTGTTCTTTGTTTTCTTTCTTGCTTGGTCCACCTTGATAGTTCTTGAAATTCCTTTGTCCTCTTCTGTAGAATTTCTTGAACTTTCTCACGATCATTCCCATTTCATCATCACTAGGAACATCTTCATTCTCGGAAGTTTCTTCTTCTTCTTTGATAGCTTTAAGTGCAACTCCCTTTTTCTTTTTATTATCGAATTCTTCAAGTTCCTTTTTGAATCTCAACTTACCTTCATATTCAGAAAGACTTCCAAAGAGAGCAGCTATGGATCTCATAGATTCTCCTTTGGCTTCTTCAATAGCCGTCACTTTTGCTTCCCACTCTTTCGTAAGAATATTAAGAATCTTTCTTACCTAGGAATTTTGATCAAACGACTTTCCAAAAGCAGATAATTGATTAACAAGATAAGTATACCTTAGTTCAAATTTTGATATACTTTCTCCAGATTTCAAACGAAATAGATCATATTCTATAATTAAAGTATTGATTCTATTTTCTTTGATTCCAGATGTGCCTTCGTGAGCAATTTCAAGAGCATCCCACATATCTTTGGCAGTTGGTAGAGTACATATACGAAAATATTCTTTTTGACTAAGAGCACTCTGTATCATTAGAATAGCTTTACTATTTAATGTCACTAACCTTTTGTCATTCTCGTCAAACTCATCTGGGCTTTTTTTAACTGCTCTATCTTCAATTTTCTTCATTGGAACATAGTCACCATCTTGTATAACATTCCATAATCCGTACTCGTTGGCCAACACGAACACTCTGAATTTGGCTTTCCAGAATGAAAAATGTTCTCCAGCAAAACCAGGAGGTCTAGTGATTGAAGCTCCATCTGGAAGGATATTTTCACCCATTGTTGCCATTAGTCGGATCCTTCTCAAGCTGTTAGGCTCTTCAGAGAATACGAGGCTCTGATACCAAATGTAAGAGGCAAGCTTCACCCAAGAGGGGGGGTGAATTGGGTGATGTTATAAATTTTTCATTCGATGTGGTGATATGAAAAATATAGTAGATAGAGTAGAGTTGAGAAGATTTGAACACAGAGAGTTATACTGGTTCGGCCTAACAACAAGGCCTACGTCCAGTCCTCAGAGATCAAGACCTACTGAGATGTTCACTATTCCTCCAAGATTCAATGGGCTCTCAGAATGCCACAAAACAATAATTGTCCTTGAACGGACTATGAGCAGAAATATTCTCTTAACAAGAAACTTCTCTCCCCCTTACGACAAGTCTTACGTGCAGAAAAACAACCTATGACTCTTCTCACTTGCTTATGTATACAAGACTTATGAGCAGTAACGTTCTCTCCTGCTTACACCACTGTAAGTCTTACGAGCAGCAACGTTCTCTTCTGCTTGTATCTTATAAGGCTTATGAGTGGAAGACACAACAAGGAATTCTCTCAACTGCTTCTCTCATAAGGAAAAATTACCCTCTCAAGGTCCCAATACCTTGAGATCAAATAAACATAGAATTTTGAATTGTATGAAGACTCTCTTACAGAGCAAATGAATAAACACTGAAGATCAATGTGTATACAGAGGAAAAAGATGAATAACAGAAACTTGGTATAAGCTTGTGAATTCTTATGCTACGTTGTTGTTGTGATTATCCTTGAATCTCTGTATATATAGTTGCTTCAGTTTTTGCCCGTTTTGGAAATCAACATTTGAGGAGCGGGACTTTGCAACTATTGAAGGACACGCGCATGTTTGAATATTCTGAATGCGGTAGGTGCGAACGTGTTTGTAATCATGATGTCTGCCGTTGTTTGACTTTCTCCGTAACAACAAATTTCAAACGTTCATCTTCCTGTATCATATTAGCATTTTCGGTGGTCAAACAGAGCATCACTCGAGCATGAAAGGCTCACTTCGAGTGATCTCCTATTTTCCTTCATATGCCTCTGTTATCGGGTTGTGCTTGCATAAATTTCAGAGAGACAAAATCTTCACTCGCGGGTGAAGAGGGGTCTCACTCGAGCACAAAACCTCTGCTCGAGTGATCTTGCAATTTCCACAGGGAATGTCTTCTCGGGTTATCACTCGCATATCATTTTGACAAGAGTGAGAATTTGTACTCGCGGGTGATATGGACCCTCACTCGAGCACACTTACCTCTGCTCGAGTGAGACGCATATTCTCAAGGAATATGCTCTCAAAACCATCACTCGCATCAGGATTTCAGAGGGATAGAATTTTCACTCGCGAGTGATGTGGGCCCTCACTCGAGCACACAGACTCCTGATCGAGTGAGAAGAATATTCTCAAGAATAATACCTTTTGAACAAGCACTCACAACAGATCTGGAGAGGGATAGAATTTTCACTTGCAAGCATTGATGTGCCACTCGAGCATATATGGGTGTGCTCGAGCACACTTGCACTTCTCTGAACTTCATGACTCTCGGCCAAGTACTCGCAGTACCTTGCTCGCATGTGTGCTCGAGTGAGAATGACTTCTCTGCTCGAGTGCATACCTTGTGCTCGAGTGATCTAGTGAACACAAAGGGAGAATGCCTCTCGGGTACATACTTTCTGGCTTTCTCTCGCACCTGCTTGAGTACAGAAGAGATCCGTGCTCGAGTGCAAAATCCTTGCTCGAGCACTCCAGTGCAATTTCACAGCAGATATCAACAAAGCATCAAATATGCATTTGGTAACTTGGAAATTTTTCTTAACCTTCAAAAAACATGTCTTGCACATAATTGACTTATTGTTATCATCAAAACTTGGGATCTAACAAAAAATAGGTAAGAAACTTTTGGGCTATGGTCAAGGACTTTTAGTTGTGGGCAAAATCAGGTCAGAGAGTTTTTGGCTGCAGCAAAGAGTCTTCTGGCTATGGCCAAAAGCAAGTCAGAAGCCTTTAGGCTGTGGCCAAGAAACTTTTAGTTTCTAAGCTAAACTTCCAAAAATCATAAGTAATTCTAGAAAAATCGAAATGGGATAATTCTAAAGCCAATGGAAAGCTATTTAAGTCCTCTTTATAGGAAAAATTAAATCATTGCTGTCTATATCCACAAAAATACAGAATTCAACAATTCTCCTTGCTGTTCCAGAATTGATCCCAATTTTGACATCAAACTTTGGAAATTCATAACTCCTAGCACACACATCCCAAATAACCTCTATAATATATCAAATTAAAGCTTGGCATGTCTACCAAAAATTTTCAGAATTTTTTGTCACCATTTACCCATTCAAAACATCCATGTAAACTAACTGCCTGCATAGAGTTTTCATTAACCAAAACTTGCAACTTTTAAACCTAAGTTCCCAATGGTTCAAAATTCACATCCAACACTACTTCCACACAATTTTTCACAAGGAATCCAATGGAAACATCAAAACTGTAACCCCCTCAGTAATTATATCCGAAATATGCGATTAAAATGAAATAGAGACCAATAATAATCAAATAACATTTACTAACCCATCATATGACGGGGTTTTCATGAATACTTTTTGAAATCATTTATAAACTTGGTCTCATATTCACATTTCGAATACAATTACTATGCGAAGATAAATCACATTCATATAAATATCAGAGTGCACAACTTAATCATCCCGGCAATCCCGGGTACATACCTTCGCTAAAGATACACAGGGTACAATTGCCCATTACAGTTCTTCAAATGGGGATTACACAATCTCATCTCGGAGGAGTCCTAGCTGCTCCCTCCACGAGCCACTTGCCCTGTCTAAATTGTTGGTAGGGGAGAGTGAGATTCGAGAGAATCTTAGTAGGAAACAGATACCATAATGCATGCATGATAGATGCTATGTGTAAGACATGTTAGCTTTATCTAGATGCATGCCACATAATGACATTTCTGTATGCTCAATGTTTCATGTAACAACTATGGCCACAGCAAAACAGAAACAGAGCTTCATTTATTCAAATATGCTCTACACAATCAAGTAAAGCAATCACATACATCACTACACAAGCAAAGATATCAAATACATGCAAGTAAGGTAAGTCCCCAACCTCCAGTCTTTTCTCCTCGATTTGCGTGCCAGCAACTCGGGGCTTCACATTCGATCCTACAATGTCAAATGTAACATTTAGACACTTCCATAGTGTTTCTGGGGGTTATATGAGGCTATATTGAAAATTTACTAAAATACCCTCGGGAACCCGGCCCGGCCCCGCTGTACCCGGTCCGCTGTACTTTTCTTGAAATTTTGACATGGGCTATTCTAACATATTTTCGCCCAAGGAATCCATTTCCGGACTCGGAATTATCAAACTCAATGTCAATTACAAAATTACCCTTGACAGCCCCACTTTAAGGGTTTTAGGTGTGTTTTCGTAATTATGCTTTTTCAGCCTTTTCCGGAAAAGTGCCCAACTGTAACCCCACCTAATTTTCCCTCCTGAACTCAATGGAATCATCAAATCATTGAAAATCCAACTCTAAGACCCATTTATAGCCCAGACCGAAATATATGGGTTTTCTAGGGAAAATCAGGGTTTTTCAGTTTCGGCTCCGTAAACACGTTCCTTTCTACTCCTAACCACTTTATTGACTATTCCATTAGGTTACAACTTCCATTTACTATCAATTTGAGCAGCATAACAGCCCCACATACCCATTTTCCTTTTTTGAAACCAATGACAATCCGGCGAAATTTCACCGATTAAATTGTCCACAACAGCCAGAATAGTCAATATACAAAAGTTTGGAAGTTACCTCAAGCTCCCACTAGCTTTTCCTTGACTTGGCTGAAAATCCTAGGTGTTTTAACACCAAAATATGAGCTTCCAAACCTTAAAGAACATAAAGGAGTTAGCTTAGGATCAGAGTTATACGCGTTAGGAGCTAGATCGTCGGAGAAATCGGCTTACCTTGCGAGTTCTCTTCTCCTTTTCTCCCAAAACCCTCTCAACTCTTTTCTTTATTTTGGTTGCAGAATGGCGTCGGAATGCTGTAGGAGAAAGATGATGTTTCTTTAATAATCTTATGCTTATGTCATCAACAATTTTCCATTTTCGGATTTTTTCAGAAATTCTGGCAGATTTCTGTCCAAACTTTGAAAAATCATAACTAATTGTAGAAAAATTGAATTGAAGTGATTCCAAAGCCTACAGAACCTTTATTGAGTCTAGTTCCAAGGAAAAATATATACTTTTGCTTAATGGAATCACAAAATTCCAAGAATTTCAATCTTTGCATATTGTTCCAGAAATTTCACAGTTTTTCTGTGCTGACTTAAAAAATTCATATCTTTTTGTGTATAGCTCTAATTAAGTCATATGACCTATCAAATTAAAGCTTACGATGTCTACTTTCATCCTGTAAAATTTCATAATTTTTTCTTATCATTTAGTCTTTCAAAACCTTATGATAAGCTCACTGCCTCATAGGTGATTTTACCAAAAACATAATTATATTCCCCAAAATTCACCATTTTACTTTCTTAATACCCCAAAGATATTAGAATTATTAGGGGATAAATTTGAGCTCCTGCTAAATTGGGGCTTAGCAGTCCACTTGATTTAGGCTTATTCCCAAGCCTCGAGTCTCAAAATTCGGGGTATTATAAAAACAACCAAATTCTAATTCCTTTAACATGTTCTATTTTTGGCATATATTCAACACAAAAATCCAAAATTGCCAAACTTTGCTTTCAAGGTTCAATTCGCTCTTTCCAAAATACAATACAAAGCACCATTTCTATGACCACATCATACTAAACTCTTACCCTAATTTTTGAAAATAGGTTAAAATTCTAGAATTTCAAGACTTAATCAAATGGCCACAAAACTTATATTAAAGTGTTCATCTTACTCACCTTTACAACTTTCTCAAAGGTGTTCCTTGCTTCTTCAACCTCTAGATTTTCTTGAGTGCTCAAAACACCACCAATGGAAAATATAAAACCATAGGATGAAACCTCTCAACAAGTAGAACAAGATTATAGAAGGAGGTTTTGGCATTTGAGGTCAAGATCTTATCTTAATCTCTAGCTTTTCTTTTCTCTTTCTTCCTTCTTGTTGAACGAAAATGGAGAGAGCAAGAGAGAGAGAAAATATGTGATGATGAAGATGATGAAGAAGAAGGTAGAAATTCTGCCCATTCCCATGCCCATACGCATAAGAGAGAGGGAGAGAGAGGAAAAGTGATAAAATATGATTACTTTGACTTTCCAATACACTTTCTCATCATCCCATCTTGCCAAGTGTCCAATTTTCATTGGTTCTCATAAAGTAAGTAACTACTTGGTTACTTTAACTAGCTCCATTAACCATTTAGTCACACACCTCATTTCTTTTAGTTAGTAATTAATTTCTTCATTAATCATTGACTTTTTGACCGGTAAATTTTCCATTCTTCCAAATTTTCCCCTGATTATGGGACATTCACAAGAATTGCCATATAACATATATTCTAATTCTTTTTCCTTTCTCCATGCGCCATTCCCTCTTATTTTAGTCCAAAATTACTTTCTCACATAATTATGCTAAATTACAAGGTGTTGGGTATTTTCAATAATTAATTCAGTCTCAATTCAACTTTAATTCACAAAAACATTCTCAATAAATGCAATTAGCCCTTAATCGAAATTTGGGGCATTACATCTTCATAGAGTTAATTATCAAATTCTCCTCCATGGTCTGTCCTGATAGAGACAATATAAATACTTTTCTCATTTTGGACCTTCTTAGCAAACATAATAAATTCAACAAATGTTTCATCTTTTGAAGTAATAAATATAGTGATGTAAATCTTATAAAATTATTGATAATTAATAAGGTATATAGATTTCCTCCAAAACGTTTTTCTCTCGCAGACCTACCAAATCTATATGAAGTAATTGTAAAGGCTTGGAAGTAGAAATCTCATACTTTGTTTTGAAAGAAGATTTAGTTTTTTTGCCTTTTTGACACACATCATAAATCTTGTCATCTTTGAATTTAAGTTTAGGAAGACCAACAAATCTTTTCTAATCAGTTTGTCAAGTTGATTCATGTTAACATGAGCCTGACGCTTATGCCATAACCAACTTCCTCTAACTTGCTAAGAAAACAATTTTTAGAAGAATTTGAATTTAAATCAATAGTATAATAGTTACCTTTCCTTTAAGCTTGGATCTTTGCTTTGATGGACTCTTTGTTAAGTGGTAGATCCTTCTTGTTTACTATCAGCATTCCTCTGAATCAAAGATTACCTAGTTATTTTTGTCAGTACTTTGACTCACACTTAGGAGGTTGTGGCATAATCCTTTAACATAATATACATCATTAATTTGAACACCATCAAATTTTCCTAGTTCACCAATTCCAGCAATGCATCCAGATTACTTACCTCCAAAAGTTAACTTTCCTCCTCCTCTGGTTTCCAGTATAGTAAACTTATTTCTATCACTAGTCATGTGATTTAAGCATCCACTATCAAAGTTCTGTACAGGGCGGTCAGGTTGTCTAGACAATTTGAATGGGAAAATGGCATCTAAAAATTCTGAAACTTTCCAATATTAAAGTTCACATTCCAAGCTTCAAAATATACATATAATTTGTGTCATTTCATTTTGTGTGCTTGGAGTAATGACTTCCCAAAGTTTGGTGTTGAAACTGACCTCTGTTTTGGAATAGTATTGGATTTTGTGTAATTCTGTAATTGTGTGGTGATTTCTGGTAATAGTTTATATTTTTCTTATGAAGAGGACTTAAATATCTTTCATTTGGCTTTAGAATCACCTCATTTTGATTTCTCTGGAATTAGTTATCATTTCTGGAAGTTCAGCCAAGAAACAGGATTTTCTTGGCCACAGCCAGCAAATTCTAGGTCATGGTCCTAATGTTTCTGACCTGTTTTTTACCATGGCTAGTGGATTCTTGGGCTACGGCCAACCCCCAAAAATCAGTATGTTTCAATTTTTGAAAGGTGGTTTTTAGTATGATCTTTCCCAACCTTTTAGGCATATGTTTGCGGCTTCTAATAGCCACCTAAAGAGTCCCAATGATAACCGACTTTAAGTGTGATGAAAGTAAGAATTTGGATTAGAGAATTAATCCACCGTTCTTGATTTTGATCTATAGGGTTCGATAGTTGCCCTGATCATGAACGACCCGTGCTAGAGCACGTTCAGAAAGAACCAGATAGTGACTCTTCTCTTATGCTATGTGTAAATGTATTATATGTATGTGTATCATTGTTTTATGATGATTTCTGATGTTGCTACCTATACACCTGGTAATAGCTATCACTATCCAGCGTAAGCTAGCATTATACAGTGAAAGCTTTTGTTATACAGCGAAAGCTGTCGTTATATAGCATAAGCTGTGGTGATTATGTATACAGCCTTGAGTGTTGTTGTGTGTGGTGAAAGCCATGTATCATTGTGTTGTTGTTACTGCTGTAGTTGTTGGTTGCTTACATGCTATGTGTTTATATATTGTATGAGTGATTTGTTACTACTGGGATTCTTTTGAATCTCATTCTTTCCATTGTTAAATCTATAGACAGGGTAGGTGGTTCCACAGGGAAGTAGACAACCAAGAGTGGTTAGGACTCCTTGGAGATATCTGATTTTGGGTGTTGGCTATCCATTTTGATTTGGGATGTAAATACTATTTTGGATATAGTTGTGTGATCCCCTATATGGAAAACTATAAAACCTTAGTGAATGAATGAAACCCGGGGGTTGCCGGGATTTTTGTTATACATTCTGATATATATATATAAATGTGATTTAACTACACATGGTAATTATATTAGACTTTGAAATGGAGACCAGGATAGGGAAGGGTTTTTTTGAAGAAATTTGTGAAAACCCTACCGTATTGAAGGGATTGAAATGATGTTTTAGTTATCCATTGTCTCTAATCCATTTTAATTACACATTTTCGAAATATGATTACAGTTATCAAGGCAGGGGGTTACAATAACCAACCTAGTGCATTATAGAAATATACATATTTGGAAAAGAGATTGATTGGTTGTCCCTAATTTGGTTATAGGATTTGACATTTGTCAGACTCGTGAGACCACTGTGCCGAGGAACGTCAGGAAAGAACCAGGTAGTGACTCTTTCTCTTATAATGTGTGTGAATCATTGTATGTATGTTTGTCATGCATTGTGTTGCTATTGCTACTTTATGATGCCTTGTGAAGCTTTGTGCCTTGTCATGCTGCTACATAGTGTTTACTGCGAAAGCGAGCATAGACATTACAGTGAAAGATGTCGCATTGTAATTACAGCTGTAAGGGCTGTCGTTTGTGGCGTGAGCCATCAATCATTGTGTTGCTGCTGATTATGATCTTACATGCTATGTGTTTACATACTGTATGAGTGATTTGTTACTACTGGGATTCTTTTGAATCTCATTCTTTCCTTTGACTGACCATCAGACAGAGTAAGTGGCTCCAAGGAGAAGCAAGCAACCAGGAGCAGTTAGGACCTTGTAGAGATGTTTTACATTTTGAACTGTTGGTTATCTATTTTAGCTTGGGATTATTGTATATATTTTGGGATGTAAATAGTATTTTGGATATGTAATCCCCTATTTTGGGAAAATATACATCCATTATATATACATGTAACCTGGGTTGCCGAGATTTTAGTTGAGCACTCTGATATTTATGAATGTGATTTCACTATAAATGTAATTGTTTTCAAATGTGAATGTGAGACCAGATTAATTATATTTTTGAACTGTTTTTCTGGACACCTCATTTTGAAGATAAGATATTATAAATGTTGTTTTTGTCTTATTGGTCTCTATTTCACTTAAATTTCATAACTCGGATATAATTACCGTGAGGGGGTTACATATACCTAGAGTGATATGATCAAGCTTTAGGTACCCACACTTTCTTGGGTCCTTCGTGGTTAGTATGAATTACTCTTGGTACATGCATCCCTTTCGGAACCCATTTGTATGTGCCAATAATCTTCCCCTTGATAAAATGACATAATGAAGTATAATGGCCTTTCCTATTGTAGTAATTACATGATGCAAATGGATTTGAAGTATGCACAGAATTCTTAAAATATGTGAGGTATGCCTTACAGCCTTTCTTCTTCTTTCCTCTGTTTCTATTCTGCTCAAATTATATCCAATTCTAGATTTATCATGAGTGACTCTTTGTGATTTCAAGATTACTTTAAGAGTTTCACTTTCTGTAGTAAATCTGTCCAATATTTTTGTTAAATCACTTATTTTCTTATCATTTTCTTCACACAAAGCACATAAAGAGATGACAGTTCTTTCTAACTCATTTACTTTCTTCTTATGACTAATCATTTCTTTAGCTACCTTGATGAATTCAGTATGCAATACATTATATTAAGATAATAACTCATCATAAGTAGGTTTAGAGCCATTTACCTTAGAGTCCGATTCTTCTTCCTTGGCTCCCAAGCATAGATTTGCAACTTCGTCGTTGTCGCTTTCTTTATCTAACGAGCTATTACCCCATATGGATGATATGTATGCTTTCTTTTCTGCTTCTTGTCTTTGTTTTTGAAGCATTCATATTTGATATGTCCAGGCTTTCCACATTCATAGCATACTATCTGTTGCTCCTTATTTTCCTTCTTGCTTAGTCCACCTTGGTAATTCTTGAAGTTCTTTTGGCCTCTTCTATAGAACTTCTTGAATTTCCTCACAATCATTCCTATATCATCATCATCAAGAACATCTTCATTTTCTGAAAAATCATCTTTCTTGATAACTTTGAGGGTGACTCCTCTTTTCTTTTTGTCATCAAACTCTTCTAGTTCTTTCTTGAATTTCAGCTTTCCTTCATACTCAGAAAGACTTCCAAATAGAGCAGCTACAGATCTCATTGATTCGCCTTTAGCTTCTTCGATAGCTCTCACCTTTGCTTCCCATTCTTTCGTAAGAATGTTAAGGATCTTTCTTACCAGGGAATTTTGATCAAATGTTTTTTCAAGTGTTGATAGCTGATTAACAAGATGAGTATACCTATGATCAAATTCAAATATCCTTTCTCTAGGTTTCATTTGAAACTAATCATACTCTATGAACAAAGTATTAACTCTAATTTCTTTGATTCCATATGTACCTTCTTGATTCCATATGTACCTTCATGAGCAATCTCAAGAGCATCCCACATGTCTTTGGTTGTGGGTAGTGTGCAGATTTAGAAATACTCCTTCTGGCTGAGAGCACACTGTATCATAGAATAGCTTTACTATTTAATGTTACTAACCTATTGTCATCATCGTCAAATTCCTCTGGACTCTTTTCCACAACGCTATATTCGATTTTCCTCTTTGGAACATAATCACCGTCTTGTATCACATTCCATAGACCGCATTCGTTAGCCATCACGAACACTCTAAACTTAGCTTTCTAGAACAAAAAATGTTCTCCAGTAAAACCAAGAGGTCTAGTAATAAAAGCTTTATCTAGAAGAATGTCCTCACCAATTGTTGTCATTTACTGGATACTTCTCAAGTTGTTAGGCTCTTCGAAGAAGACCTCGTTCTAATACCAAATGAAAGAGGCAAGCTTCACCCAAGAGGAGGGTGAATTGGGTGATAGGATAAATTTTTTGGTTGATTCGGTGATATGAAAATTATTGTAGATATAGTAGAGATGAGAAGATTAGCACACAAATAGTTTCTAATATTTTCAAAACCCAATCCTACATGTAGTCCTCAGAGATCAAGACCTACTAAGATTTTCACTATTATTTCAAGATTCAATGGGCTCTCAGAACGCCATAAGACAACAATTGTCCTTGTATGGACTATGAGCAGAAATATTCTAATACCTAGAATTTTTTCTCCCCCTTATGACAAGTCTTATGCGCAAAAACAATCTTATAACCTTTCCCTCTTGCTTACATATGCAAGTCTTATGATCAGTGTAACCCCCTGCCTTTAAACACGTAATTATAATTCGATAACACATATTTAAATCGGATTAGAGACCATTGGATGCTTTAACCTCGTTTTAAACTTTCTGTCTCACAGTAAAATTTTTACAAAACTTTCAAAACTCTTTTTTGTTCCATCCAGGTCTCAATTTCAATATTCGAATATAATTACCTGTGCAGTTAATGTACATTCAATCATATCAGAGTGTATAACCACATCCCCGGCAACTCCCGGGTTCTATGCATAAAAACCTGAAGGTTTATAAGTATACAATAGGGGATTACACAACCAAAATCGAATGTAGTGTTCCTGATTTAGAATATACAGTAATCCCAAGTTCAAAATACTTAACCAACGTTTCTAACTCAACTATATACCCCCAAGGGCCCTAATTGCTCTGGGTTGGCCACTTCTCCTTTGAACCACACGCCCTGTCTGAAATATTAGTCATAGGAAAGAATGAGATTCGAGAGAATCTCAGTAGTAACAAACCACTCACACAATGCATAAACACAAAGTATGTACATAAATCACAAACAGCAACAGCAGCATCAATCTCAAAGATACATGGTTTTCACCACAAACGACAGCACTCACGGCTGTATACACAATACGATAGCTCTCGCTGTAATCATAATCACGACAGCTTACGCTGTAATCACAATAACGACAGCTTATGCTGTAAACGACAGCTTGCGCTGTAAATGACAGCTTACGCTGTAAACGACAGCTATCACCAGCTGTAACCGTAGCAGCATCAAAGATTCATCACAGAATAGTGATAACACACACATACAGAGTATTACACATAGTATAAGAGAGAGAGTCACTACCTTGTCCTTTCCTGATGTCCTTCGACGTAGTTGGCTCATGAGGGCGGCAAATATCGAATCCTGCAATTCCAAATGCACCATTTAGACACTTCTATAGTGTTACTTGGGGTTATATGAGTCTATAATGAAAATTTACAAAAATACCCCCGGGGACCCGGCCCGGGCCCGCCGTACCCGGTCCGGCTGTACTTTTCTTGAAATTTTGACATGGGCTATCCTGACATATTTTCGCCCAAGGAATCCATTTCCGGACTTAGAATTATCAAATCATTGAAAATCCAACTCTAAGACCCATTTACAGCCTTGGCCGAAATATACATGTTCTCCGGGAAAAATTGGGGTTTTACGATTTCGGCTCCGTAAACGCGTTCCTTTCTACTCCTAACCACTTTATTCACTATTACATTAGGTTATAACTACCATTTGAACCAAAATTGGGCAGCATAACCCTTAGGAAACTCAATTTCCAAACTTTAAAACCAATGGCAATCCGGCGAAATTTCACCGATTAAATTGCCCACAGCAGCCAGAATAAGCAATATACGAAAGTTTGGAAGTTACCTCAAGCCCCCTCTGGTTTTCCCAAATTTGGCTGAACCCTAGCCTCTTTGAAACACCAAATTTTGAGCTTCACAACCTTAAAGAATAAAGAGGAGTAGCTTAGAGTCGGAATTATACGCGTTAGGAGCTAGATCGTCGGAGAAATCGGCTTACCTTGCGAGATTTCTTCCTCTTTTTCTCTCTTTTCTCCAAGCTCTCTTCACGTCTTTTTTTTCTCTGAAATGGGTCGGGAATGGCTGATCAAGATGATGGAATTGCTTTTAATTCCATGTTGATGTCACCTTACCACATGATGATGTCATAATTTCTAATTTCGCATTTTCGGATTTTCTGGCAGATTTTCTGCCCAAATTTGAAAAATCATAACTAATTCTAGAAAAATTGAAATGAGGTGATTCCAAAGCCAAATGAAAGATATTTAAGTCCTCTTCATATGAAAAATATTGGCCATTACTGAAAATCACCACAAAATTCCCTGAATTTCAATCTTTGCATACTGTTCCAGAAAATAATTAATTTCGCTGGGCAAACTTCAAAAATCCAAAACTCTTAGGTCACAAATCAAAATGATATAAATTATATTTTCATTTTGAAGCTTGACATGTGAACTTTAATACTGGAAAATTTCAGAATTTTTAGACACCATTTGCCTATTTAAAACGTCCATACAAATTGGCTGCCCTGTACAGAGTTTCAATGGACAGAGTTTTCAACTTTTGCACGATTGTTCCCAATGGTTCCAATTTCACAATAAACACTCTCCCCACACGAATTTTCACAAGGAAGCCATTGGAATCATTAAAATATCCAAATTCCCATCACACATTCTCCAAAAGTGTTTATTCAACAATAATTATATCCACTTTTAAAGTCATTAGCCCTTAATCACTTTTTGGGATATTACAATCAGCAATATTCTCTCTTGCTTATACCCTTATAAGTCTTACAAGCAGCAATGTGCTCTCCTGCTTGCACCTTGTAAGTCTTACGAGCAGAAAGTACTCCTAAGAATTCTCTCAACTACTTCTCTCGTGAGGATATCTTCCCTCTCAAGGTCATTGTACCTTGAGATCAAATGAAAATATGATTTGAAATGTATACAGACTCTCTCATAGAGCAAATAAGATAAACACTGAAGTACAATATGAATTCAGAGAATATCTGAATACAGAGAAATAAGATAAACACTGAAGTACACTGAAGATAAACTCTCGAGTGCAACGACCATTTTCTGTCTTTGGCTTTGCTCTCTGTCAAAAACTTCTAAGATTGTGCCTTCATGCCCGAGTAGATATCTGGTCATCACTCGAGTATAATGCCTCTCACTCAAGGATTACTGAAAAATTTCTAAACTGAGTAGCTCTCTGTAAAACACTTTCAGGCTTCACTTCCTCAACTCGAGTGCAAAATGGATTCTCACTCGAGTACGAGCTTCATCACTTGAGTGCATTAGTTAAAATCATAGCAACCATCATTGAACCTTGTGAAATGCATTTGGTAATCAATTGAATCAATGTTTATGACTTCAAAACATAAGTTTCTTACCAAAATGCATAATCACCTTTTGTTATCATCAAAACTTGGAATCTAACAGAACATATGAAATATGAAGTTTGAAGGGACAATTTTACCCCTAAAACCCTAACATAGTGAGTTAGAGGTATTTCTATAATTTGAGCATGAATTTGCAAAATCTTAAGTCAAAAATGAATTCTATACACAAAATTGTGTAGGAATAACCCACATCATAAATTTTGGTAAAGTACAGTTAAACTGGGTACAAAGAGGCTTAGACCAAGTCCTCAGGGATATTTTGGTCAATATGCATTTTTGAGTATAGATAACCAACCACATGAGTTTAGAATAAGACATGAATGAGTAATAGCTCATTTATAATAAATTTGGAATTATAGGACTTGACAATAGCCCAAGCCGAACGAATGATAGTAGACCGATGACGGGCAAGGAAAGGGCAATTCAGGTAGTAACTCTATTTTCATACACTATGTGGTTGTTTATATGCTGCATGATACCGTGTTTTGTGATATGAACAGTGCTTGGGGCACAATATCTACCTGTAGTGCGGGAAAAGCATAAGTACCAGCTGACCTATTAGGACCTAGATATGATATATACAGTATGAACAACATCTAGCTATGGTCTAGGACCTAGTTAAGGTGAGAGACAATTAGGGGACCAAACAATCATTTGGCCTTGAACAATGTGCACAAACATGTTATAGTATGAATTTTCAGTTAAACTATGTGGAGCATTGCATATATATTCATCGCATTTTATTTGATTCATAACACGTTACTACTGATATTCGTATGAATCTCACCCTTTCCATAAATTATAATTTATCCAATTGAAGGAAGAGGCTTAAAGGGGAAAAATATAAATAATGGCAACTAAAGGTTCTGGTCTAGTTCAAATAAAGATGTTGGTTATTTGTAGATTTTATTATTATTTTTAGGATTTGTAAGTATTATGTATAAACCCTGTGGGGAATTCCTATAATGTAATCAAGTCTTTATATCAATATATTTATGCTATTCCTGTGCGCCTACTAAACTATGTGCAAACCCTCTGTTGAATGTCGAAATATTAAGGGGTTGACAGAATGTGTGCTTAATTTTGTTATTACATTTAATTTAATTTAATCTCTTGCTTTTATAAAATTTTTGGCAATTATGTGCATCAATTTTTATGGCCTCTCCTCAATGTAAAGTCTTTTCCTTATACCTCAATTTCACATACACATTCAAAATCTCATGATAATAATCATTGCTATGGTAGACAAGTAAAAGCTTAAACAAGAAGGTCTACATTAATAGAAAGCTTTTATCTCATCTTTCCAAACACCAAACACAATTTAAAGAGTTCCACTTTCAAGTTGAAATTTGCCATGACAGAAAAGAATTGAACTAACTCATTTGAAAACACATATCATGATTAAAAGGATTATAACCACTTAATTAAATTATCCATGATATAAAAGAGATAAAAAATGCAAAAGCTATCATGGAAAATCCCAAACTATGGTGTCAAAAGCTCTTTTCCGCAAGTCAAAATAAAGTTCCTCTCACATACTTACTTCGTAAATTGTAAAAGCGCTTTTGAAAAGCTAAATTGAAAAGGAGTAAAACCACTAAACATGGTTATTAAAACCAAACTCCTTTTTACCATAATTAATCAACAATGGTTGGACCATGAGCTTCTTGAAGCCCAGAATATAATATTCAACTATAAGCCCAATAATGAAAATCCATATCTGCATAACATCCAAATCATAGTATGATAATTAAAAGTTTACAAAAATATGTTTGCAGATCTACTTCAAAGTTTCTTGCAATCCTAAAAGTCTTATGCCTTCTACCAACACACTAGCTAATGAAAGTTTAATCAAAAGTGAACAATTTAACATGGTATACAAAATGAACCCTACAAGTGGCAATGTATATAAATGCAAACCGATAAATAAACAAAAGAGACTACACAAAGATAAGAAGCTATCTAAGCCTCTAGAATTCTAGAACTATCAATTGAAAAATATTAAGTAATGGAGTGTGACAAAAGCCACAGTAACCAAAGTTTCAACTCATTATACATGCCAACATGTGCCATTGAGGTGTCAAGTGTGACAAAACATAAATATAGATATCAATCTCAATCTAAAAATGTCATAGATGTACACATTAACTTAATCAAGTCTCTCCCTATAGAGGAATGCATACATGCAAGCCTCTAAGGCGTATCCCCATCGTGTAAATAAACACTCATAGTCTATCATGGTTAATTAAAATCATGTATAAGCACATGCATCAATGTATACATATTCTTGTATCAATATTATACCTTAGGCCTACAAGGTACTCAGGCATCAAAATCAACAAATATTCTTAAATGATGAAGAAAATATCCAGGTCAATAAATCTTAATCAAATAAATAATAACCAAGGCCTCTGGCTGTCTGCCACAAGAAATAGATAGAAAATAAAATAGTAAAAATATAGTCCTCTGGCAGTCCACTATGGAATCTCAATCAAATAGTCTAGGCAGATTAATATGGATTCATTGTAAGAAATCAAATGCAGTCCTAGAGTGGCAATAAGTATAAATCAAGTAATAACCCTATCTACTTGTTATAGTAGCCTCAAGCATAAGATGCCTTTCTAGTTACATCTCCCCTCAAGCTCTCACTTGAAAAACATTGAGAGTAATAAGATGAGGCCACTATCTCAGTAACGCAATCACTACCCACATTACCTACCAATATCACCTATAAAGTGTTAGGTGGGACTAAAAAATAGATATAATGACAAGAGGCATATAATATCAATAAAAATATAACAATCAATAGTTAATTGAACCCAAAGGCTGAGTACTAGTCTTGTTACTGGTAACTCTCACAAGCTCTCTATAAGTATGATGTAAATAGGCCAAAGTACTATAAAGCATACAAGGGATCATTATTTCTTCTAGTAGAGTTACAACCATTAGGGATATTACCTAGATAGCCACTGGAGTTTCATATCAAGGATTATTGCCATGTCAATCAATTCCAACTAGTGGTGCACAATAATCAAATATAGCAACGTGCAACATAATATTCAGTTTTTACATATCACATTCCAATAAATATCTCTGCATTTTATCATATTATTCTTATGCTCATCAATTTCAATCATAGAAGTAGATTCAACATTCATCATATACATGTATAAATTGTTTTGTCCACAATATTTCACACCATCATTTATACACATACTTGTATTTTAGCCACATATGAGTATCATATAGTAGCATTAAGTGTAACCCCTTTCATAGATAGCCATTAATATAATTCAAAAACATGTCATAAAGATTATTTGTAGACCAGAGAATAAATTTTCAGCATACTAACGATCCTGACTTCAAGAAAGGATTTTGTCTTGTGATAAAGTAGGTTTCCAAAATGTTTTAAAACATGATTAACGTGGTCTCATTTTCATTTTACTAAACATGTTTGGCTTGCTCAGTTCAGTTCCATTCATTAATATCAGAGTGCTCAACAAAATTTCCTGACGAACTCTCGGGTTATACTCAAACTAGTAGGGCCTACAGGGTATTATTGCCTATTTTAGTTCCCATACCGGGGATTACAAACTAATATACAAGTCTATGATAGATTCAACTACCTCTACTACATTGATCTCACATTTACGTCATATACAATCATCCCAAAACTTGATAAGAAACATAAAACTCTATTCCCCTAGCCACGAGCACTAGCCGCCCTTGTTTCCTGCTTCTCTTTTGATCTGCTTGCCTTGGCTGTAGGTTAGTCATTAGAAAGAGTGAGATTCATACGAATCTCAGTAGTAATATTTCTGTTAGATGATATATAATATAGCAAAGCATGTAAGCAATTATCACAAAGTAGGATTCATAGCAGCATACACCGTAACATACACAGTGGCCTACACTTTTGTGACATTCACCACATTCATGATAGTATTCACAGCTGTATACGATGGCTTTCTTAACCATATACACATATATGGCATTCACGATGGCTTTCACAGATATATATGATAGCTTTTACTATATTTGATAGCTTTTACAGCCATATACGATGTCTTTTGTTGTATTTACTTTCATTACAATTCAATGATAAACATAAATATACAAAGCATTATGCATGATATAAGAGAAAGGGTCACTACTTTATTCTTTCTATTCCTGCTAAGGCATAGGTTTCTCACACCTAGGGTAGATGTCAACTCCTATCAATCAAAAATTAATGACGATGAGTTATTCCCTATTCTAATTCTTAAATAACTATAAACCATTAAGGTTGGTTATCATTTGAGTCCCTTAGGTGGCTATGATAAGCTCAAACAAAAGCCCAAAAGGGTTGGGAAGTGTTAGATCAGAAACCACCTTTTAAAAGTTTAAAATGTTGAAATTGGGGGTTGGCTGCGGCAAAAAACAGGTCAGAAATTTTGGGCCACGGCCAAGAAAATTCTTGTTTTGTGGCTGAACTTCCAAAAATCATAACTAGTTCTATAAAATCAAAATGGAGTGATTCCAAGTCCTACTTGAATTTTTTTAAGTCCTTTATGTTGGAAATTATACCCTAAGGGCCAATCATTGTACTTTGAACATTATTATTTTAATGAAATTTCTCCATTCTGTTATCATATTATTTGCATGTTAACGTGATAATTGTATCCTTGGATAATTCATAAAGATTTTCCTAAAATGTCCTTGGTCGGTGATCTATGCGGGAGTAGAGATGAAACAAGATCAGTATGACTTTGATAAGATATGGAGATGCGAATCAAAGTCTTAGGCACTTGTAAGAGTACAAGGTGTTGGATCGACCCTCTATGGGAAAGCTACATGGATCAAATCATAAGCTTTTCTCATGTATAACCACGTCATAATGCCCTTCGACCTGAGGCCATCATGAATTCCTACATGAGAGTTGCTAAGCTTTGAACTAGTCAAAAGTCGCTTTTGACTGGGATATGATAAAGGCTACGATCAGGCTTGGTGGTTTTCATGCAGAGGAATATGAATGATCAAGGTGGAATTTGTCCCTT
The DNA here is from genome assembly GCA_963242795.1 of Inga leiocalycina. Lineage (NCBI taxonomy): Eukaryota > Viridiplantae > Streptophyta > Magnoliopsida > Fabales > Fabaceae > Inga > Inga leiocalycina. The sequence continues at coordinate 31,476,662 of OY725332.1, forward strand.
GTAACCCCCTACCTTTAACCACGTAATTATAATTCGATATCACATAGTTAAATTGGTTTAGAGACCGTCGGATAGCTTAAACTCATTTCAAGTTCCTACACTATAGTAGGGTTTTCACCAAAAACTTTCAAAAACTCTTCTCTATCCTGGTCTCAATTTCAAACTTCGAATATAATTACCTGTGCAGTTAATTTACATTCACACACATCAGAGTGTATAACCAAATCCCCGACAACTCCTGGGTTCTATACATATATAATCTGAGGGTTTAAAAGTCTCCACTAGGGGATTACATAACCAAAATCAACAATAATATTTACATCTCCAAAAATAAACAGTAATCCCAAGTCCAAAATAGTTAACCAACAGCCTAACAATACACTCCACAAGATCCTAGCAGCTCCTGGTGGTTCGCTTCTCCTTGGAGCCACTTGCCCTGTCTGAAATGTTAGTCAATGGAAAGAATGAGATTCAAAAGAATCTCTGTAGTAACAAACCACTCATACAGTGTATAAACACATAGCATATATGATCATGTTAAGCAGCATCACAATGTATCATGGCTTTCGCCACAAACAATAGCACTCATGGCTGTAAACTCTAAGCGTCAGCTTTCGCTGCGATCTCAATGTATTCACAAAGTATTCACTAGGCGTCAGCTTTCGCTGCGATCACAAAGCATCACAATGTCACAATGTCACAATGTATTCTCAATGCAAGACAAACATACATACAATGTTTCACACAAAGTATAAGAGAGGAGTCACTACCTAGTTCTTTCCGAACGTGCTCTGGCACGGGTCGTTCACGAACAGGGCAAATATCAAATCCTACAATTCCAAATGCACCATTTAGACACTTCCATAGTGTTTCTTGAGGTTATATGAGTCTATAACGAAAATTTACAAAAATGCCCCCGGGGACCCGGTCCGGTTGAACTCTTCCCAAAATTCTAATATGGGCTATCCTAACATATTTCCACGCAAGGAATTCATTTCCGGACTTGGAATTATCAAATTCAATGTAAAATTACAAATTTACCCATGGCAGCCCTACTTTGAGGGTTTTAGGGCGTTTTCGTAATTATGCTTTTTCGGCCTTTTCCGAAAAAGTGACCAACTGTAACCCCACCTAATTTTCGCCCCTGAACTAAATGGAACCATCAAGTCATTGAAAATCCAACTCTAAGACCCATTTCTAGGGCTGGCCGAAATTTATGAGTTCTCCGGGGAAAATTGGGGTTTTACGATTTCGGCTCCGTAAACGCGTTCCTTTCTACTCCTAACCACTTTATTAACCATTACATTAGGTTACAACTAACATTAAGACCCAATTTGGGCAGCATAACCCCTAGGCCATATCATCTCCAAACTTTAAAACCAATGGCAATCCGACGAAATTTCACCGATTAAATTGCCCACAGCAGCCAGAATAAGCAATATACGAAAGTTTGGAAGTTACCTCAAGCTCCCACAAGCTTTTCCCAAATATGGCTGAACCCTAGCCTATTTGAACAATGAAATTCCTTGCTTCAAAACCTTAATTCACATAGAGGAATAGCTTAGGAGGAGGATTATACACATTAGGTACGAATTCACTGAAGAAATCGACCTACCTTATGAGATTTCTCCTTCCTTCTCTCTATTTTTCTCCAAGCTCTCTCTCACGTTGTTTCCTCTTGCTTCAGCTGAAAATGGCGTGAAATGGCTGAAGAAGATGAGCAATTTGATTAATAATCCATGCTGACATCATCTTTTAATGAGTTGATGTCATAATTCCTTATTTTCCCATTTTCGGATTTTCTGGCAGATTTTCTGCCCAAACTTTGAAAAATCATAACTAATTATAAAAAAATCGAAATGAGGTGATCCCAAATGCAAATAAAAGGTTTTTAAGTCCTCTTCATAGGAAGAATATGGACAATTATTAGAAATCACCACACAAATACAGAATTACACAAAACTCAACACTGCTCCAAAACAGAGTCCAGTTTTGATCCCAAACTTTGGACAGACATATCTCCAAGTTCCCAAAATGAAATGGTACAAATTATATGTCCATTTTGAAGCTTGGGATGTGAACTTTAAGACTGGAAAGTTTCATAATTTTTAGACACTATTTGCCTATTTAAAACGTCCACACAAATCGGCTGCCCTGTACAGAGAATAAATGGATAGAGTTTTCAACTTTTGCACAATTGTTCCCAATGGTTCCAATTTCACAATAAACACTCTCCCCACACGAATTTTGACAAGGAAGCCATTGGAATCATTAAAATATCCAAATTCTCATCACACATTCTCCAAAAGTGTTTATTCAACAATAATTACATCTACTTTTGAAATCATTAGCCCTTAATCGCTTTTTGGGATATTACATCCCTCACATTAGTAGAGAGATATTACTGGGCCCTTCGATGAGTGAGTCTGAGAAATGTATGGCTATACTGTGATTAAAGGAGTTTCTGTCTCTGTTATCAGGCTACTCAGGAATCAAGAAAGTAATGGTCAGGAACAAGAGGATGACATTATCCATGCCTTATCCTTGATCGATATATCATGTGACAAAAGAGACGTGACATGGTTGTATGACAGGTTGCATCGTGATAACAATCCTCATATGAATTGGGTAGTCGTAATATCTTGCTAGAGGCCGCTTGTGACTTTTTGGGTTAGTATAGTTATTGGCCCACTGCCAACTTCATATGGGCCTACAGGGTCGCACACAAGAATGGCCCAACACGAGATAATGTTTAATTTAGGGTGGATGAATTTTATATTTATATATATAATATAAAATTCATTAATAATATTATATACATATATATTTTCAAAATATATATCTTATATATATATATATGTATATATATATATTATATGATATTACTATATTATGTTAGTTTTAAATTTAATTTATTAAGATATATTAAATTTAATAACTAACATTATAGAGATATAGTATCTCAGATTTAATTTATGAAGATAAATTAAATCTAATGGCTCTTTAATTTGATTAAATAAATAGGTTAAATTAAAACTGTTGGACAGATTTAATTTAAATTGAATTTATTTAATTAGCTCATGAAGATAATTAATTGTTAATTAATTTCGAAATTAATGATGATTAATTTTGAAATTTGAAAATAGCCCTCAAAGGTTATAAACTTGATAGAGCAGATATATTGATACGCACATGAGAATTGAGAGCCGCAAGTAAAACCCTAAGAGACATTAGAGGCGCTAGCATGCAGTCTCGGTTGGAAAGCATTCGTGTGGATATCGGTAGAGGTAGCGGACCTGACGTATTGGCTCCTAGAGATCGTGAAAACTCTGAATCATCAAAAAGGTATGAATCCTTCCAACTTGGTTTAAACGCCGTTGATAGATCCTCGATTAAGCTCGGTGAAAATTTTTAAAATTCTTCCGCTGTGCCTACCGATTCTAACACTCTATATAGGAAAAAATATGAATCACTACCATTTACAACCACAAAAATACATAATCCAATGAATTCCATACTATTCCAGAATAGCTTCCAATTTCAACCTCAAACTTTGGAAATACATAATTTCTAGCACACAAATAAAAAAGACACCCATTTTATGTCATTTTAAATCTTGTCATGTGTTCTATTAGACTGGAAAGTTTCAAAACTTTTAGACACCATTTAGTTATTCAAAGCTGCCATATAAACAAGCTGCCCTGCACAGAATTTTCACTTGACAAAATTTCCAATTTTTCAACAAATGTTTCCAAAGGTCAGAATTCACTACCGGGGCTATTCAATACACAATTTTTTGTATAGAATCCAATGGAAATATCAAACAACCAAATTCATATTTCTTTCACAAGCTCTAGTTTAGGCAGAAGTTTAAACACAAATCCAGAAATTTCTAAACTTTCCAATCAAGTCCCAAATTGATTCCATTATCCAAACCACAACACAAGACACCATTATCATCAACAAAATACCATGAATTCTCTGAAACCCTATATACACGAAAATTAGGACAAAAATTCATAAATTAAAGCTCTCAACCAATGGCCATAATATATACATATCAAAAGATTGCTCTTTCTCATCTCTATCACTTTCTCTAGCTTGTTCTTTGATTCCTCAACCTCTAGCTTTTCTTGAGTACACAAAACACCTCCTCTTGAAAATCTAAAACCATAGGAATAAAGCTCTCATCATGATGATCAAGATTAAAGAAGAGGTTTTTTTATGCAATAGGAGTCATCTTCAAGGTTAAATCTCAAGAAATAGATCTCACCTCTTCTTTCTCTTTCCCCCTTCACTATGGATGAAATGGTTTGCTTTAGCTCCCTTAGCCCATATAACCAAATGGAGAGAGGGAAGGAAGGTTGTGTTAGATATGATTAAGTTTTGATGATGCCAAAATAGATGTGAAATCATAAGAGCAAAAGGTTTATATAATGTATTTATATTTTGACTAATTACTGTGTTTAATGTTGCATATCTTGTAGATTAGTCAAGCAGAGATTGAAGATAATCAAGAAAATACAGAAGCTGTCTTGTTGGGCTATGGAGAGTAATCATCAAGAAAGAAATCAAGAAGAAAGATTTTGAAGAAAGAAGAAATTACAAGATCTAGTGAGAATATAGAGAGTCAAGCTGTTAGAAGTGATACTGGAGGTTTCTATGATCAAATGATGGTTGGAATAGGTTAATACACAAATAAGATGAATTATATATGAATTATGGCACTTCTAGAGGAATTATACTTGAGTGTGAGCTCAATACTTGAGCACCAGAGGTGTTGCACTCAAGTGCAAGATAAACATACTCGAGTGTCGGGGCTACTCTGTTCAGCTCTATTTTTTGTTCCACCTGATAGAGATATGGTATTTTGGCCATATCTCTCCAACCACAAGTCGGATTGACCTAAAACTAATGCCATATGAAAGAGGACTCAACACAAAAAAAGTACACTAAGATCACATTGAAAGAAGCTCAGATGAAAGAGATGTGAATCATGGAAGATGACACTGAAATCACCTTTACTTTGCAAGACATGTTCAGTATTTTGGACATAACTCACAAATGACATATTGGATTGAGATGAAACTAGTGCCATATGAAACTAGACTCAAAGAACTTTCTATGGATTGGTAATTTACCTAATTTGAAGTTATATTCTAGGAGCCATGCCTTCTGAAAGTTGATGCTTATGCGGTCTAGTGCTTTAAACACTCTTTAAATCATAACTTGCAGAATACAAGGAGTTTGGAGCTGATTCTTTTTGTATTGGAATGCATATGACAAGAGTTTTCTTATGATACATCATTTTCCATATTTGGAATTAAATAAATAAATTGAGTCTGACATGGCCCCACATCACTCATGATCACAAAAATGTACTCTTGGTATTTTGGTGCGAGTGTTCTCTAGAATTGGCTGTGAAGTGGAAGTATTTCAGCTACACTCAAGTGAATGACAATGAACTCAAGTGAAGTGAAGGTTTACACCCACGTTATGCAAGTATTGACATGAAAGTGTTAACCCAAGAAGAAATATGACCAGAGAAACATGAAGAGCACTCGACCATGACTGGTAACACTTGAGTGAGGAAAAGGATTGCCCTCGAGTCCTGTGAGTGAAGAGTAGCAAGTGTTTGCCTAAGAGGAACCCAAAACGTGAAAATATGAAATGCACCAGAGTGAGCTATATTGGACTCAAGTGAGAATGTAATACTTCAGAAGTGCAAAATGCACTCTTGAATATTTAGCTGCAAGTGCTGTCCAAAAACAAAGCCTGAAGCTGAGATATACTGATGCACTCGAGTGAGGACCCACATCACTTGCAAGTGTGAAAATGCACTCTCTCAAAATCACATGGAAGTGCAACACAAAAGTAGAAGCATAAGAGTAAATATGAAGATGTACTCGAGTAAGGCCTTGGCTCACTCGAGCGAGACTCTATCAGAAGCAAAACATAGTAGACTCACAACGAACAATTTGAATATGATTAAATGTTGTTTATTCTTTATGTTTTCACTTGTTATCATATCTAAATCTTACCTAACATATATTTCAAGTGTGAAACAGGATATTAAACATTCGGATTGCAAACTCAAATAAGCAAGTCAATTACAGTGAACTTCATCATTACACACCGAATGGCGGCTACCTACCACGAAAAGTAAGTAATAAACCATGAAAGACTGTCGAATATTCCAACATCTTCATACTGATCTATAATGTGACATGCAACTCATAATGAAAAATTGTCAGATATCCAAACGCTCACATCCTGCTCCTGATATGTTATAGGGTAATAGACTGACTAGAAAACAAGTATAGAAACACGAACGGGACGGATGATCAAAGGTAGGACCTTAAGAGAATTGGTCTCTTACAACCCTAGCAATAAGACACCACTAGTATATCAATCCTTCATACAGTCAGAGTAATCGCAAAAGAATACAAGGATGCAAGCAAAGCTCACACAAGAGAAATAAAACTCTCAATTATCATTCAAGTGTCCCCAAATAGTAGTACAAAAACGCAGCCATATATAGAGCTCACAAAAGAACACTCTAAAGTTTGAAAACCTAGTCATGATTGCAATAAATGATGCCTTAATGATGATTGATTGTCTTGGTTGGCACCATTCAAGCCTAAAGGAATTAGGAAATGACTTATTCTTCAAGACTAAGTCAGCTACCTAAAAATAAGAAACTAAAACAAAGTCTTCAAGAGCAATCTTTGACCAAAAGGCCTTATTTAATGCAAATAAAAAAAGGAAACTAATAAAATTGAAATTAAATTAGATTTGATGCTTAAGGACACCTTCTAGACGCTTCATGAGTTATCTTGGACGTCACTTATGATCCTCATCCAAGGCACATGCTTGTCACATGGTATTTTAAGTAATTCTTCATTATAGACTACACATGGGCCTTGTACATCATCTTGTTGGGCTTATTCCTTTATGTTACAACAATTTCATGGATCTTCATTCTTTGTCACGTGCTCAACTTCTATGTGTTGTAAAAGCATGTATATGGGCCTTAATTGGTGTAATCCCCTACCTTGATAACCGTAATTAAGATTCAAAAATGTGTAATTTAAAGGAATTAGAGGCTGACGGATACTTTTTTCTCAAATCTCTTTTCTAAAATTCGTTTAACATGGTCTCAGATCCATCTTCCGAATCTAATTACTCTGCGCAGTTCAATCACATTCATACATATCATAGTGCATAGCTAAATTCCTAGCAACTCCCGGGTTTCATACATGTATAAACTAAGGGTTATAAGTTCCAACTAGGGGATTACATGACCAACATCAACGTAATATCTATATTTCAAAAATAAATAGTAATCCCAAGCAAAATAGATAACCAACAATCTAACAACACATCTCTACAAGATCTTAACCGCTCCTGGTGGTTCATTTCTCCTTGGAGCCCTTTGCCCTGCTTGAAATGTTAGTCAATGGAAAGAATGAGATTCAAAATAATCTCTGTAGTAACAAATCACTCATACAGTGCATAAACGCATAGCATATATGAACATGTTAAGCAGCATCACAATGATATATGGCTCACACCACATACAACAACACCCATGGTTGTAAACATTATGCATCAGCTTTCGCTGCGATCTCAACGCAATAGCTTACACTATAATCACTATGCATCAGCTTTCTCAAGCATCACAATGTATCAAAATGCATGACAAACATACATACAATACTTTACACATAGCATAAGAGAAGAGTCACTACCTTGTTCTTTCCGATTGTGCTATAGCGCAGGTGGATCATGAACAGGGAAAATATCGAATCCTACAATTCCAAATGCACCATTTAGACACTTCTATAGTTTTTCTTGGGGTTATATGAGTCTATAATGAAAATTTACAAAAATACCCCCGGGGGCCTATCCGGGCCCGCCGTACCCGATCTGGTTGCACTTTTCCCGAAATTCTAATTTGGGCTATCCTAACATATTTCCGCCCAAGGAATCCATTTTCGGACTTGGAATTATCAAATTCAATGTCAAATTACAAATTTACCAAAGGCAGCCCTACTTTAAGGGTTTTAGGGGCATTTTCATAATTATGCTTTTTTTGCCTTTTCCGAAAAAGTGACCAACTGTAACCCCACCTGATTTTCGCTCATGAACTCAATGTGTAACCCCCTGCCTTTAACCACGTAATTATAATTCGATATCACATAATTAAATTGGTTTAGAGACCGTCGGATAGCTTAAACTCATTTCAAGTTCCTACACTATAGTAGGGTTTTCACCAAAAACTTTCAAAAACTCTTCTCCTTCCTGGTCTCAATTTCAAAATTCGAATATAATTACCTGTGCAGTTAATTTACATTCACACACATCAGAGTGTATAACCAAATCCCCGACAACTCCCAGGTTCTATACATATATAATCTGAGGGTTTAAAAGTCTCCACTAGGGTATTACATAACCAAAATCAACAGTAATATTTACATCTCCAAAAATAAACAGTAATCCCAAGTCTAAAATAGTTAACCAATTGCCTAACATCACACTCTACAAGATCCTAGCCGCTCCTGGTGGTGCGCTTCTCCTTGGAGCAACTTGCCCTGTCTGAAATGTTAGTCAATGGAAAGAATGAGATTCAAAAGAATCTCTGTAGTAACAAACTACTCATACCGTGTATAAACACATAGCATATATGATCATGTTAAGCAGCATCACAATGTATCATGGCTTCCGCCACAAACAACAGCACTCATGGCTGTAAACTCTAAGCGTCAGCTTTCGCTGCGATCTCAATGTATTCACAAAGTATTCACTAGGCGTCAGCTTTCGCTGTGATCACAAAGCATCACAATGTCACAATGTATTCTCAATGCAAGACAAACATACATACAATGTTTCACAAAAAGTATAAGAGAGGAGTCACTACCTGGTTCTTTCCGAACGTGCTCTGGCACGGGTCGTTCACGAACAGGGCAAATATCGAATCCTACAATTCCAAATGCACCATTTAGACACTTCCATAGTGTTTCTTGAGGTTATATGAGTCTATAACGAAAATTTACAAAAATGCCCCCAGGGACCCGGCCCGGCCTGGCCGTTACCCGGTCTGGTTGCACTTTTCCCAAAATTCTAATCTGGGCTATCCTAACTTATTTCTGCACAAGGAATCCATTTCCGGACTCGGAATTATCAAATTCAATGTAAAATTACAAATTTACCCTTGGCAGCCCCACTTTAAGGGTTTTAGGGCGTTTTCGTAATTATGCTTTTTCGGCCTTTTCCGAAAAAGTGACCAACTGTAACCCCACCTAATTTTCGCCCCTGAACTCAATGGAACCATCAAATCATTGAACATCCAACTCTAAGACCCATTTCTAGGGCTGGCTGAAATTTATGAGTTCTCCGGGGAAAATCGGGGTTTTACGATTTCGGCTCCGTAAATGCGTTCCTTTATACTCCTAACCACTTTATTAACCATTACATTAGGTTACAACTAACATTAAGACCCAATTTGGGCAGCATAACCCCTAGGCCATATCATCTCCAAACTTTAAAACCAATGGCAATCCGACGAAATTTCACCGATTAAATTGCCCACAGCAGCCAGAATAAGTAATATACGAAAGTTTGGAAGTTACCTCAAGCTCCCACAAGCTTTTCCCAAATATGGCTGAACCCTAGCCTATTTGAACAATGAAATTCCTTGCTTCAAAACCTTAATTCACATAGAGGAATAGCTTAGGAGGAGGATTATACACATTAGGTACGAATTCACTGAAGAAATCGACCTACCTTGTGAGATTTCTCCTTCCTTCTCTCTATTTTTCTCCAAGCTCTCTCTCACGTTGTTTCCTCTTGCTTCAGCTGAAAATGGCGTGAAATGGCTGAAGAAGATGAGCAATTTGATTAATAATCCATGTTGACATCATCTTTTAATGAGTTGATGTCATAATTCCTTATTTTCCCATTTTCGGATTTGTTGGCAGATTTTCTAACCGAACTTTGATAAATCATAACTAATTCTAGAAAAATCGAATTGGAGTGATTCCAAAGCCTATATAACCCTTATTGAGTCTAGTTTTAAGGAAAAATATAGAATCTATCTGGAAGGAATCACAAAATTCCCAGAATTTCAATCTTTGCATACTGTTCCAGAAAATAATTAATTTCGCTGTGCAAACTTCAAAAATCCAAAACTCTTAGGTCAAAAATCAAGATGATACAAATTATATGTCCATTTTGAAGCTTGACATGTGAAATTTAAGACTGGAAAATTTCAGAATTTTTAGACACCATTTGCCTATTTAAAACGTCCATACGAGAAGACTGGCCAGAATAGAGTTTCACTGGACAGAATTTCAGATTTTGCATCTTTACTTCCAATGGTTCCATTTTCATACCAACATCATTCCCACACGAATTTTCACAAGGAAGCCATTGGAATCATTAAAATATCCAAATTCTCATCACACATTCTCCAAAAGTGTTTATTCAACAATAATTACATCTACTTTTGAAATCATTAGCCCTTAATCACTTTTTGGGATATTACATTTCTCCCCCCGTAAAATAAATTTCGTCCTCAAAATTTGTCACACAACTTGAGCCATAAACTCTGGATAACGTCTTCGCATATCTGCTTCTGCTTCTCAAGTTGCTTCCCTCTAAGTCATTCCCTTCCAGATCACCTTCACAAATGGAATGCTTCGGTGTCTGAGCCGTCGTTCTTCTCTATCAATGATCTGTTCTGGCTCTATCGCATATGTGAAGTTGTCTTGTAACTCAACTTCTTCATATTCAACAATATGAGATGGATCCGGTTGATACTTCTTCAGTTGGGAAACATGAAACACATCGAAGAGGTAAATGATTCTGATCCTACCTATGATGAATTACTTTCTGAATATAATGCTTTACATTCTGAATTCATCAAAGTAGTTAAAGAATTAGTTGTTTTCAAAAAGAAAAATAAAGCTCTTGAAATCGAACTTAAAGAAAGTTCAGAAAAGGATTGTGAAAATTGTTCTTCTTTGAAAAAGAAAAACACTGATCTCACAAAAACTTTTGAAAAATTTACACAAGGAAGTGAGATGCTAAATGTTATTTTAAAAGCTCAACGATTTGTAAATGACCGATCTGGTATTGGATATGATCCAAAATTAGATAGAAGGAAAGGTAGAAAGAAAGCTGGAGGTAAGTCATATTTGAATTATTTCCAGCATTCTGTGCATACATCAAACCCTTTTGCATTTTGTAATTACTGTAATAGAAAAGGCCATTATACTTCTTCATGCATTCATAAGAAGAAAGGAGCGATAGGTACCTAAAGGATCATATGTTTCCAAAGTTTCCTGTACTAACCCAAAAGGACCCAAAAAGAAGTGGGTACCTAAGAATTAATCGTATTTAATTGCATATGTGTCTTAAAGCATCCAAAAACAACAAATGGTATATAGACAGTGGATGCTCTAGACATATGACCGGTGATTTTGAAAGCTTTACCAAATTGTAACTTAAAGAAGGTGGAAAGGTAAAATTTGGAGGAAATCAAACCGGAAGGATAGCAGGAATTGGTGAAATAAAAAATGACAAAGGCATACAAGTCAAAGACGTATACTATGTCGAAGGATTATGCCATAACTTGCTGAGTGTAAGTCAAAGTGTAGACAAAAACAACTGGGTAATATTTGACTCAGAGGAATGTCTAATTATCAACAAAAATGACTTACTACTTGATAAGAAGAATATCAAGGCTAAGCTCTGAGCAAAAAGGGAAGGTAATTGTTATACTCTAGATATTAGTAGAAATGAATCTAAAAATTATTTTCTGAGTAATGCCCATGAAAGTTGGCTATGGCATAAGAGATTGGCTCATGTCAATATGCATCAATTAGGAAAATTACTCAAAAAGGATTTAGTTCTTGGATTACCCAAAGTAACTTTCAAAAATAACTTGATTTGTGACACATGTCAAAAGGGTAAACAAACTAAATCATCTTCCAAATTAAAAAATGAGATTTCAACAAATAGACCACTACAATTATCGCATATGGATTTAGTTGGCCCAGCAAGAGTAAAGAGTCTTGGTGGCAACTTATATTCATTGGTCATTGTTGATGATTTCTCTAGATTTACATGGGTTATTTTTCTATCATCAAAAGATGAAACCTTTGAAGAATTTATTGTTTTTGCCAGGAAAGTACAAAATGAGAAAGGTATGTCCATTGCAGGTATTAGGACTGATCATGGTAGAGAATTTGAAAATCAAGCCTTTGAAGAATATTGTGATACTAATGGCATTGATCACAATTTCTCTGCTCCAAGGACGCCTCAACAAAATGGAGTCATGGAATGCAAGAATAGAGTGCTCATTGAAATGGCTAGAGAAATGTTAAATGAAAAGAATGTGTCTCAAGTTTTCTGAGCCGATGATATGAGTACAACATGCTATATTTCTAATAGAGCATATATTAGAACAAAACTTGGAAAGACACCATATGAGCTGTACAAAGGAAGGAAGCCAAACATTGCTCATCTACACATCTTCGGTTGTAAGTGTTTCATTCATAATAATGGTAAAGATAACTTAGGAAAATTTGATTATAAAACTGATGAAGGAACTTTCCTATGATATTCTAACCGAAGTAAAGCATATAGAGTTTTTAACAAAAGAACATGTGTTGTTGAAGAATCAATTCATATTGTATTTGATGAATTTGAATCCTCTGACAAAACCATTGATGAAGAACAGGAAGTTGTTTTAAATCAAGAAAATGGTCAATCTATTTCTAAATCTCTTATTCCAGAAGTTGATGAAACCAAGGAAGAAGAGCAATCACTAGGACAACCTAGAGCATGGAAATACAATCAAAGTCATCTCTTAGATCAAGTCATAGGAGATGTGAATGAAGGGATCAAAACTAGAAATAGAATTTTCAATGAAGTAAGTTTTTCTGCATTCATTTCTGAGATTAAACCTTCTAACATTGATGAAGCCCTATCAGACAATGATTGAGTAATAGCAATGCAAGAAGAACTAAATCAATTTGAAAGAAATCAAGTTTGGGATTTGGTACCCCGACCCAAAGATCATCCGATCATTGGAACTAAATGGGTATTCAAGAACAAACTTGATGAATCCGCAATTATTGTTAGAAACAAGGCAAGATTGGTGGCCAAAGGCTATAATCAGGAAGAAGGGATTGATTATGAGGAAATGTATGCTCCAGTGGCTAGATTGGAAGCTATACGCGTACTCTTAGCCTTTTCATGCATCAAAGGATTCAAACTCTATCAAATGGATGTAAAGAGTGCATTTCTAAATGGTTACATCATGGAAGAAGTATACGTAGAACAACCTCCAGGTTTTGAAGATGTAACTAAACCTGACCATGTTTTCAAACTCAAAAAGGCTTTACATGGTTTAAAACAAGCTCCTAGAGCATGGTATGAAAGGCTCAGTAAATTTCTTATTGATCAAGGTTTTGTACGGGGAAAAGTTGATACAATACTTTTTATAAAACAAAAACGTGAAGATATTTTAATTGTTCAAATATATGTTGATGACATTGTTTTCGGTGCTACTAATGAATCTCTGTGTAAGGAATTTTCTGAGATAATGCAGGGAGAGTTTGAGATGTCAATGATGGGAGAATTGAATTTCTTTCTTGGTTTGCAAATCAAACAAAGAAAGAATGTAATCTTCATATCTCAAACAAAGTATTTGAAATAGTTGTTGAAGAAGTATGGAATGGATGAAGCAAATAGAACGGACACACCTATGAGCTCAACTACGTTGCTTGATGCTGATGTCAAAGGAAAAGACTACAACATCACAAAATACAGAGGAATGATTGGATCATTACTCTATCTCATGGCAAGCATACCAGACATTCAATTTAGTGTTGGCATATGTGCAAGATATCAATCAGCACCAAAGGAATCACATGTCGAAACTATCAAATAAATCTTTAGATACCTTGCTGACACACCAGAATTGGGTCTGTGGTATCCCAAAGGAAGGAATGAATATCTAGTTGCATATTTAGATTCAGATCATGGAGGATACAAAAAAGATGAAAGAACACTAGTGGACAAGGACAATTTCTTGGAGGATCTCTTGTATCATGGTTCAGTAAGAAACAAAATACAGTGTCTCTTTCGTCAACGAAAGCCGAATATGTTGCAGTCTCAAGTTGTTGTGCACAAGTGATATGGTTAAAACAACAACTACAAGATCTTGGTATTTATCTCAAATAAATACCAATCTATTGTGACAATACCTGTATGATAAGCTTGGCAAAAAATCCAGTTCAACATTCTAGAACCAAGCATATCGATGTCAGACATCACTTCATCAGAGATCATGTCCAAAAGAAAGATATGAAAGTGATATTCATCCCTACTTATCTTCAACTAGCTGATATCTTCACCAAACCTCTTGTAAAAGATCAATTTCTATACATTAGAAGAGAATTGGGAATGGTAAATCCCAATGAATTGTAAGTTATTTCAGTTTCTCATAATGTTAGATTAAGATATTTGATAATGTTTTAATGATTACTAATTTAAGCATCGGAGTATGTAGAAACTTGTTTTGCAGGAAGATTGAAACTCTGTTATGAGAAATAAACACAGAGGTTATCAGAGGACATTATTACTGGAGTACCAACTTCAAGTAATGACTGACAGTGAAGCATTACCCAAGGAACAACTTGAAGTAAAAGAGCACTTTACTTGAGTATGTACTCGAGTAATGGTTTTCCAAAACTGGAAGTAATGTATCAAGTTACCTGAAATTTAAATCAAACGGTTCATTTGGTGAGAAATGAACAGTCAAAAGAAGAAAAGGCAGGTTACCCGAGGAACGCCTCGAGTAAACTTGAAGGTTACTCGAGTAAGGCCTCGAGTAACTGCAAGTCCATATCACAAATTTGATGAGAATTGACTCAAATCTGCTCTAAAATGGTTATAAAATGATCAAGGGAACATACATGGATAATTACAATATTATTCATGCCAGGTATGCAATTTAAATGAATTATTTTAGAAATTTTCTGTATGATCACTCGAGTAGGGACTCGAGTCAACATGATATTTACTCGAGTAAGGCCTCGAGTAACGTTGGGTTCTAGGTCTTTATCTGTCACAAACTCTGTCATTTCCACGAAATCTCCTCGAGTAAATCACTCTGTCCTCTCACAAAAACTTTTCACAATTTCTTCCCTATACTATTTCCATCAAAACCCATCAATTTTTAGCCCCAGAAACCTCCTATTCTGCTCAGATTCTTCTTGCCCTATATCGCGTCTTTAGCTCTATTTTTTTTTGGTTTTTCAAGGTTTCACTAAATCAAAATGGTTAGAACCAAAAACCTTACTCCCACAGATTCTTCTGGATCCCCACAACTCTCTGACCCTCTTTCTTCTCCTCCCAGAAAGAGACGAAAACTTACTCCTAGATCCAAAGCTAAAGTCCAACCGAAACCTCAACAGAAACAG
Organism: Inga leiocalycina; assembly: GCA_963242795.1. Classification (NCBI taxonomy): domain Eukaryota; kingdom Viridiplantae; phylum Streptophyta; class Magnoliopsida; order Fabales; family Fabaceae; genus Inga; species Inga leiocalycina. The sequence goes on from OY725332.1 coordinate 31,492,156, forward strand.
AAAGGAGTTGCTATCAAAGAGCCAGTAGTTACAAGGGCTCAATCCAAGAAGAGCACCTCTACTGGGAGAGGCAAAAGTGCCAAATCTCCTTCTCCTCCAATTTCTAATTCCTCCACTCCCTCTTTCACTCCAAAACCTCCTAAAAATCCCAAGTATGATATAAATGTGGCTAAGGCAATGGCTGGAATTATTGATCAACTTGAGAAGGGGCAGTCTTTAAAGAAGTCAAAATTGACAAAAGAGGAGATCACTAAACCTCCAAAGGGGTTTAATGTTAACAAGCTAGAGGAGTCTCAGAAGTACCTCACTCAATTTTCAAGAAGAAAAGTCTGCAAGACTTACTATGTGGACCTCAAAGTACTTCAGGAGGCATTGAAGTATAATCTTAGTCCCTATCTGGAACCTTTTATGCCTTGGCTATCTGTTAAGCTTCCTTTTTGCACAAAAGTAGTCACCCACTTTTACTGCAATCTTGAGATTCTAGATGAACCAAATAGAACTTCAGCTGAGGAAGAAATGACTACTATTGTTAAAGGCTAGAAGATACTTATCTCTCCTTCTAGGATCAATCTGTGGTTAGGAATAGATAACCCTCCTGATGACATTTACTCTAAACTTGATTCAAACCAAATTTTCTCTGTTCTTAAACCTGGTAAGCTTGTAGGCCCTTTGAACTTCAAACCTAGTGACATGTGTGATCATCACAGGGTTCTATGGTATATCTACTCTAGATCCCTTATGAACAAGGCCAACAACTATACTCACTTTTCTGATCGGGACTATAGATGGTTTGCTTCCTTACTCCTGAAGGAACAAAAGGATTTGGGGGAGTACATATTTTCTGAGATGAAGAGGTACAGAGTAGATGGGAAAGCTACTACGCCTATGCCATATCCTCATATTGTTTCACTCATTCTGAAGGAAAATAAGATATGGTACTTGGAGAGTAAAGAGCACATTAAGAGAGTTACTCCGGTTGGGAGAAATCAAATTGGCAAGCTCAATATTGAAATTCCTTTCAAGGGTCCTCTGGAGTCTGGGTCTAAGAAGAAAAAGAAGACTGAGACTAAGACGAGTAAAATGGATGACACTCAGTCTTCAGCTCCAGCTGCCACTACCTCTTCACCCTTTTTCCTCAATGCCATTCTCCAACACTTTATGGAAAATATGCTCAAAGGATTCCATATAGACATTGCCAACATAAATGCTGACTTGATAACTTACATGAATCACAAGTTGGCTGAGCTGGTTGAGAAAATGGATAAAAGGCACGAAAAATTGTTAGCTGAGCAACGTACCTAGGGTGAGACCTTGAAGTTGATTCTGGCAAGACTGGACTCTTTGGGTCTTGGACCTTCTGCTGGTCTATCATCATCTGCACCTGAGCTATTCTCATCTCCAGAGCATATACCATCTCCAAAGAATATACCAGCACCTCCAGAGAACATCCCAACTGACCTTCATCATACTGAGGTTGAGCCACCTATCCCTCCAGTCTCTAGTCCACTTGAACCAAGACCCAGAGATATCCTTTACTCAGTAGAGAATCCTGAAACTAATGAGACTATTCATATTATTATTGAGGATTCACCACCAGGAGCTCAGCCCCAACCTACTCCTACACCCATTCCTTCTCCTACTCATACAGAGGAGATCTCTCCCTCATCTTCTGATCATCATTTGGGAGAGGCCATAGAAAAGGTTGAGACCACCACTATGATTGTCTACCAGCCTCCTCCTGTTCCTCCCAGAGATGACATTCATATCCCTCGTCTTAATCTTCCTGGACCAAAATCTTCAAGTTCTTCTTTTGATTCTCTGAGTTCAGATGGCCCTTTGGTTCTACCTGTGAAGCCTATCTCTATAGTCAAGCCTTCAGATCCTTCACTTGATTAATGAATACAAAAAGGGGGAGAAGAGCTTGAGTGTGATTTTATGGAGTTTCTAAGTTTGTCTTGGGTGTATGGGTGTACATGGGATTTAGGGAGCTTTTTATTTATCTAACTTTTCATCTTTTAATGCAATTTTTAAGTTCAATGCAAGCTTCCTTAAGTTATGATTTCATTTCAAGTCCATTTAAGCTTTTAAATTATAATACATTGTGGGACTAATGAGTTTATTATGTATGCAAGGTGAATATGTTATGATTTCAACCTTTTCCAAAATACTTTGAATTTAAACTTAACAAGGTTTTCAAAATTATCATTGAATTCAAGAAGTGTTTATTTGAGAACTTAATTTCAAAAATCTTGTTCAAAATCACCAAGTTTTGTCATCATCAAAAAGGGGGAGAATGTTAGATCTCTTATGTTTTGATGATAACAAAGGATGGTATGAAAAAGATTTTATAAACAAATAAGTTTGAATAAAGTAATAATAGGGCAAATCATTACTTGAAGTAAGCATTGGAGTAATAAAGAAAGGCCAAGAGAAAAAGCTGAGAAACTTCATTACTAGCAAGTTTTCTAAAGGGTTACTCGAGTAAGTACTCGAGTAATGAGACAGAAACTTGAAGTAACCAGATCAACCTTCAAGTAACCTACCAACTTTACTCGAGTAAGCCCTCGAGTAATAAGGTAAATGATTCCTAGTTGCTCTCGGCCTGCCAACGTTACTCGAGTAGCTACACGAGTAATCAGGTAAATTACTTGGAGTTGCTCTCGGCCTGCCAATGTTACTCGAGTAACCATGTAAAATATTCCAGTTACTCTTGGCCTGCCAACGTTACTTGAGTTTGTACTCAAGTTACTCTGCTTCAAGAAATATGTTGCTCTCGGCATTATCAATTCTGCCAATGTTACTCAAGGAGGTAGTCGAGTAACTCACTATGGTAAGCAAAACCTGAAGATAATACTCGAGTAACATGATATGTTTTTTATCATACTTCACTCGAGGCACTAGTCAAGTATGCAGGTATTCAATCACTTATTTTAAACTGGATTACTTGAGTAAGTAATCGAGTAATATGCAGAGTTATTTACACAGAACTTCAAGTTGCTACCCAAGTAAGCTATGTAGAAAATTTATGTTTACTCATGTAAGTACTCGAGTAACAAGGTAAGAAAACTTGAAGTGATCTCGGCCTTGAAATCCTGCCAACATTACTGGAATAAAGCATCGAGTAACATAAAGTTTATTTGAGAGTTTACTCGAGTCGCTACTCGAGTAACCTATGAAGAAAAATGTCCCATACTCTAGTAAGTACCCGAGTAAACAGGTATTTCCAAAGGTTTGAAATTGTGTTTACTCCATGCAATACCTGAGTAATGTAATGTTCATTTGTTAACTTGTAGTTTGTCAATACTTTCACAATGATACTCGAGTATGCAAGTTCAGATTTTGAGAACTCATTCCAACGGTCTTTGATTTGATTCCTATGTGATTAACCTTTCATTGTATTAGTATTCTTAGCATATCCACAAATAAACAATTAAGGGATCTTACCAAATAAGGAAAGTCAAATGCAATGTTCAAATGCTACCTACCGCCACCTACCGCAAAAGGATATTTTTCAAATATTGGAAAAGTCAACAGTGGCGCGCACACTCTAACGGGCATGAAGAAAAACGTTCCAACAATAATTACCAACACATCTATATATACGGGAATATCCAAACAGAGAAAAAAGAACAAGAACACACACACGAACGCATTATCAAGCTCATTACTCTGTTTTACATTATACATGTAATTCTATGCTTCAGTGATTCTTATTCACTCTGTGAGAGAGATATTTCATTCAAACTCAATATTTATTATTGAGGTAAATTAAGGTTGTGGAACCTTGAGTTGGGATTGGATTACAACTTGTAAGGGGGAGCGAGTGTCCAGACTAAGGAACTTGCTTGTACTGAGGTGCCAAGAACCCACTGAATCTTGGAAGTTATAGTGAAACTCTCAGAGAAGCTCTGAGGACTGGACATAGGTCAAAGTGGTTGTGGCCGAACCAGTATAACTCCCGGTGTATACTTCGGTGATATTTCTCCTTACTCCTTACTAATTTATATTCATCGTCAAGGTTTATATTTGCAACGAAATTTTTAGTATCACCCAATTCACCCCCTCTTAGGTGAAACGCTTACTCTTGTTAGATCCCAAGTTTTGATGATAACAAAAAGACAATTGTATACAAAACATGGTTTTATAAGTTTAAGAAATGTTTCCAAAGTTACCAAATGCATATAGCATTGTTTTCTGGTATCTGCTGTCAAATTGAACAAGAGTGCTCGAGCATAAGCTTTACACTCGAGCATAGATCCTTTCTGTGCTCGAGCAGGTGTGAGTGAAAGCCAGAAAGTGTTCACCCGAGAGGCATGCCACTGTTATATTCACTGATTCACTCGAGCAGAGACATCAATGCTCGAGCATGAGCATTCTGTACTCGAGCAAGGTACTGCGAGTGCTTGGCCGAGAGTCATGAAGTTCAGAGAAGTGCAAGTGTGCTCGAGTACAACCTCATATGCTTGAGTGACACATCAGCACTTGCGAGTGATAAATTTATCCCTCTCAAATCCTGAAGCTAGTGTTGGTATTAAAGGCATATTCCTTGAGAATATTCATATCACTCGAGCAGGGGTATATGTGCTCGAGTGAGGGACCACATCACCTGCGAGTACAAAATCTCACTCTTGTTAAAATGATATGCGAGTGATGACCCGAGAAGACACTCCCAGTGGAAAATGCAAGGTCACTCAGCAGAAGGAGTTGTGCTCGAGTGAGACCCCACATCACTCGCGAGTGAGAATTCTGTCTCTCTGAAATCCTATACAAGCACAACCCAAAAATTGAAGCGCAAAGAGAAAGAAAGGGAGATTACTTGAGTAAGCCATCCATGCTCGAGTTATGCTCTGCCAGATCACCAAAAATACCAAGTCTCACAACGTTCAATCCGAATATGGTTTATTATTATTTATTCATATCATCATTACTTATTATCATTGCTTAACATCATTTTGAATGTATTATAAGTGTGATACAGGAAGATGAACGTTTGAAATTAGCTGATACGGAGAAAGTCAAATAACGGCATACAACATCATTACAAGCACACACGTACCTACCGCATTCAGATTATTCAAACATGCGCGTGTCTTTCCACAGTTGCAAAGCTCTGCTCCTCAAACGATGATTACCCAAACGGGCAAAAACTAAAGCAACTATATATACAGAGATTCAGAGATAGTCAAGGACAACGAAGCACAAGAATTCACAAGCTTATACATGAGTCTCTACTATTCAATATTTTCTCTGTATGCACATTGATCTTCAGTGTTTATTCATTTTCTCTGTAAGAGAGTCTTCATACAATTCAAATTCTATGCTTATTTGATCTCAAGGTATTAGGACCTTAAGTGGGTAGATTTCCTTACTAGATAAGCAGCTGAGAGAATTCCTTGTTAAGCCTTTCACTTATAAGTCTTAAAAGATACAAGCAGAAGAGAACGTTGCTGCTCGTAAGACTTACAGTGGTGTAAGCAGGAGAGAACGTTGCTGCTCATAAGTCTTGTATACATAAGCAAGTGAGAAGGGTCATAGGTTGTTCTTCTGCACGTAAGACTTGTCGTAAGGGGGAGAGAAATTTCTTAGTGAGAGAATATTTGTGCTCGTAGTCCTTTCAAGGACAATTGTTGTTTTAAGGCATTCTAAGATCCTATTGAATCTTGGAGGTATAGTGAAAATCTCAGTAAGTCTTGATCTCTGAGGACTGGACGTAGGCCTGGTTGTTAGGCCGAACCAGTATAACTCTCTATGTTCAAATCTTCTCAACTCCACTCTATCTACTATATTTTTCATATCACCACATCAAGCGAAAAATTTATAACATCACCCAATTCACCCCCTTTTGGGTGAAGCTTGCCTCTTACATTTGGTATCAGAGCCTAGTCTTCTCCAAAGAGCCTAACAGCTTAAGAAGGATCCGACAAATGGCAATAATGGGTGAAAACATCCTTCCAGATGGAGTTTCAATCACTAGACCTCCTGGTTTTACTGGAGAACATTTTTCGTTCTGGAAAGCTAAATTCAGAGTGTTCGTGATGGCCAACGAGTACGGATTGTGGAATGTTATACAAGATGGTGACTATGTTCCAATGAAGAAAATCGAAGATAGAGCAGTTAAAAAGAGCCCAGATGAGTTTGACGAGAATGACAAAAGGTTAGTGACATTAAATAGTAAAGCCATTTTAATGATACAGAGTGCTCTTAGTCAAAAAGAATATTTTAGAATATGTACTCTACCAACTGCCAAAGATATGTGGGATGCTCTAGAAATTACTTATGAAGGTACATCCGAAATCAAAGAAAATAGAGTCAATACTCTAATTACATAATATGACCTATTTCGTATGAAACCTGGAGAAGGCATATCAGAATTCGAACTCAGATATACTCATCTTGTTAATCAATTATCTGCTCTTGGAAAATCGTTTGATCAAAATTCCCAGGTAAGAAAGATTCTTAATATTCTTACGAAAGAATGGGAAGCGAAGGTGACAGCTATCGAAGAAGCTAAATGAGAATCTATGAGATCCGTAGCTATCCTCTTTGGGAGTCTTTCAGAGTATGAAGGAAAGTTGAGGTTCAAAAAGGAACTTGAAGAGTTCGATGATAAGAAGAAAAAGGGAGTTGCACTAAAAGCTATCAAGGAGGAAGAAGAATCGTCCGAGAATGAAGATATCCCTAATGATGATGAAATAGGAATGATCGTAAGAAAATTCAAAAGATTCTACAGAAGAGGTCAAAAGAACTTCAAAAATTATCAAGGAGGACCAAGCAAGAGAGAAAATAAAGAACAACAGATAGCATGCTATGAATGTGGGAAACCTGGACACATCAAATCTGAATGCTTCAAGAACAAAGACAAAAAGAAGCAGAAAAAGAAAGCATATATATCATCTATATGGGGAGATAGTTCGTCAGACGAAGAAAGTGACAATGATAAATTAGCAAATCTGTGCTTAGTAGCCAAGGAAGAAGAATCATACTCTGAGGTAAGTGATTCTGAACCTACTTATGATGAATTGTTATCTGAATATAATGCATTGCATACAGAGTTCATCAAAGTTGCTAAAGAAATGGTTAGCTATAAGAAGAAAGTAAAAGAATTAGAAGGTACTGTCATATCATCATGTGAAATATGTAAAGCGAAAGATAAGAAAATAAGTGATTTAACAAAAATTATTGAAAAATTTACTAAGGGAAGTGAAACTCTTAAAGTTATTTTAAATTCTCAAAAAGTTTCATTTGATAAAATCCTGTTCATAATAAGAATAAAGGATATAAGAAGAATAGTAGTAGAACGTATCTTAAATATTTCAGGAGTTCTGTGCATACAGCAAATCCTTTTGCATCATGTAGTTATTGTAACAGAAAAGGGCATTATACTTCATCATGTTATTTCAAAAAGGGACAAGTTATTAGAACATATAAATGGGTTCCGAAAGGGACACATATATCATATACTAACCACAAAGGACCCAAGAAAGAGTGGGTACCTAAAACTTGATCACCTTATTCTAGGTATGTCTCAAAGCATCTCGAGCGACCAAATGGTATATTGATAGTAGATGTTCGAAACACATGACTGGTGACAAAAATAAATTCACCATGCTGGAAACTAGAGAAGGAGGAAAGGTGACATTTGGAGGTAATCAATTTGGACGTATTGCTGGAATTAGTGAAGTAGGATAATCCGATGGTGTTCAAATCAATGAAGTATATTATGTTGAGGGATTATGCCGCAACCTCCTGAGTCTAAGTCAAAGCACTGACAAAGATAACTGGGTAATTTTTGACTCAAAAGAATGCTTGATAGTAAGCAAGAAAGATCTACCGCTGAACAAAGAATCTATCAATGTAAAGATCCGAGCTCAAAGGGACGGTAATTGTTATACTATTGATTTAAATTCAAATTCTTCTGAAAACTGTTTTCTTAGTCGATCAGAGGAAAGTTGGCTATGGCATAAGCGCTTGGCTCATGTCAATATTGTAATATCCCGATTTGTGATTAGGGCTGATAATCCTGATAATCATTGAGATTTGTGTAATTAAGCACTTTTGGGATTAATGCAAAGTGATTTTTGAGAATTTATGTGTATGGTATTTAAGATCAAGGGTTGTGATTCATTGATAATGGGTCGGGATCCTACGCTTTGCGATTGTGTGTGTTTATGAAGGAGAGCTTGAGATCATGACATGTGGCATTGTGGTAGTGGTTGGATGATGCACTAGAGGACAAAAACCACCTTTTTACTCCCTTTCCTCTCTCCAATTCGGTGGAGTGTGTGTGTAGGCAAGGGAAGAAGTCTTCATCATCATCTCCTCCCATTTCTCTCTACCATATTCTCTCTCTTTCCTCCATTGTTTCCGGCGATCAAAGGAAGAAGGAAGAAGAAAGGTGAGATTTTGATGCTTTGTTTGATCTCTAATGCCCTAAACCTCTTCTTTAATATTGTGTGTCTCATTGAGAACTACATTGTGGTAATTTCAGAATCTTGAAATAGTATTGGTTTGTGATATGGTCGAAATTGGGAGTTGGAGAAACAAGATTCTGGATTGAGCAAAGGGAAGAGGTAGGCATTTAGAGCATTTGGATATATTGTTTATGAGTTTTGGCTAGGTTCGGTAAAATCTGGAAATTTTGCCCTAAGTATGCCAAATGTTGAAAATGTGGATTTTATGGTGTTTGATAGTAAAAATGGGTTAATGTTGAGTTATTTGATTATTGGATAAGATTCGGAATGTGGGAAATGTGTTAAGGGAAATCTGGAAAATGTGTGTCATAGAGACCTTAGTGGTTGATTGTGGTCAAAGTGGTTTTTGGGGTGTTTGTGGAGTTGCCATTGTGTTCCCTAGTTAGTGCTTAGAGTGTATGAGCATTGTGGGGAGTTTGGGAACCTTTGGGCATGATTTTGACCATCTGGTGTTTTTCTGGTTTTCTGCAATTCTGGGTTTCGGATGAGCATCACTCGAGCAGAGGAAGAACGTGCTCGAGTGATGGGAGAGTTTTCCCTGTTCTGCTTCGAGTGCGTCTGGGTTTCTTTGAGTGATGCTCGAGCACAGCGCTTTGTGCTCGAGTGAGCGAAGAACATGCTCGAGCAGGCCTGGTCTGCTCGAGTGAAGGTGGGAGTTCAGAGTGAAGGGTTTCTTTCGGGTCTTCACTTGCTGGTGGATGCCACGAGTGTGCTCTGACACTCGCGAGCATAGCCTTCTCACTCGAGCACTGGGGGTCATGCTCGAGTGAGGTTGTGCTTCAGGAGGGAGTGGTGCTTTCGGGCTCTCACTTGCGAGTGAGGTGCTCGCGGGTGTGAGGTGTGTGCTCGCGGGTGTGCTCGCGGGTGAGAGGTGTGTGCTCGCGGGTGAGAGGTGTGTGCTCGCGGGTGTGAGGTGTGCTTCTGGTGGGAGTGTGCTCGCGGGTGGGAGTGTGCTCGCGGGTGTGGTTTTGTGCTCGAGTGATCCTATGCTTGGAGAGCTTTGGGTGCTCTCGGGTCCTCACTTCCTGGTTTTCTCTCGCGTGTGCTCGAGTGAGGTATTTGGCCTTGTGCTCGGGTGAGGGTCAGCGTGCTCGAGTGAGCCAGTTCCTGCAAGTGTCTTTATGCTTTCGGGAGCTCACTCGCAGTCTCACTCGCACTTGTGCTCGAGTGATGTCCGTACTTGTGCTCGAGTGAGAGCATCTGTGCTCGAGTGAGAGGACCAAAAATCTGTGTTTTGCCTTCGAGTAAGGGGTCTTTTGGGTAGGTTCTTCCAACCCTTTAGGCATATGTTTAGGCCTATTTTAGTCACCTAAAGAGTCCTAAACGATAACCAACTTAGAGTATTGTTGAAATATGATTATGGAAAAGAAATTGATCAAGTGTCCCTAATTTGAATAGGATTTGACATCTGTCGAACGCGTGAGCCCACTGTGCCAAAGATTGTCAGGAAAGATTCAGGTAGCGACCTCTCTCTTATACTTTGTGTAAATGTACTGTATGTTTGCCTATCATGCATTGTGTGCTGCTGCTGCCTTGAGATACATTGTGATACGTTGTGGAGCTTTGTGTACTGTGGAGCATAGTGCCTTGTGATACATTGTGTTTGGAGATGCTTAGTGATACATTGTGCTTTGAGTTGCTGCTACATAGTGTTCACCGCGAAAGCGGGCGTTGTGCATAGTGATTACCGCGCGAGCGGGCATAGTGTTTGCAGCGAAAGCTGTCATTGTGATTACCGCGAAAGCGGGCATAGTGCATTGTGATACAGCCGTGAGTGCTGTCGTTTGTGGCGCGAGCTATGGATCATTGTGTTGCTGATGATGCTGGTGAACATGATACATTACATGCTTTGTGTTTATATATTGTATGAGTGAGTTGTTGCTCTGGGATTCTCAAGAATCTCATTCCTCCATATGACTAACCTTTCAGGCAGGGCAAGTGGCTCGAAGGAGAAGCGACCAACCCGGAGTGGTTAGGGTCTCTTAGGGACATTAGGGATTTTTGGGATAGTTGGTTATCCTTACTTTGGATTTGGGATTGCCAAAGTGTAAATTGATGTAAATGATTATTTTGATCGTGTAATCCCCGTTGTTGGGAAATATAAAACCCATATTATTTATGTAAGTAACCCGGGGTTGCCGGGATTTTAGTTTCCGCACTTTGATATTTATTATGTACTCTGATTTCTCAAGTAGTTATATCCGTACATGAATGTGAGACCAGGAATATATAAGTTTTGAAATGATTTTTCGAACGCCCCATCTCTTGGATGAGGGATTATAAATTGTTAAACCATCTTATTGGTCTCTATTTCATTTAAATTTCGTAATCCGGATGTAATTACGGTGAGGGGGTTACATTTTTGGTATCAGAGCTGCAGTTCCTGGCAAGGGTAGAGTTTGCTAGGATAGCTCCCATAGTGTGTCCTTAGTGATAATGGATTGGTAGTGAATGTTTGTTCGTTTACACATCTTTGAGTTATAATTGTGGATATATGAGCTCTGTAGAGATGTGTATACCATAATTGTTGGATTAATGGGGTGAGTTCTTTGTAGAATGAAAAGAACAACAAAAGGTCGCCCCAGAGTACAACAAGAAGATCCCGATGTGGAGTTGGTCAATGACAATCCACCGGATCCTATGCAAGAGTTAATGGGCTTGATAAAGGATCAGAGGGATATGATTGCGGAGCTTAGAGAAGAGCTTAGAGCTGAAAAGGCCAAGAACAATGAGGGCCGGGGTCAGTCTACTCATGAAGGAACTCGAGGGGAAACCCGAGAGGAGACTAGAATAGAAGATACTGCTGAGGGGTCGGCACGACCACTTGAATCTCCTTCTCATGTGATTCCGAACCAAGGATCCCATGGAGTGCCAGTCAGGGAGGAACGAGACCTTGAGTATTGGGTCTCCAAATTCTGTAAACAACTACCTCCGGCATTTAAAGGGAAGTTTGATCCTCAGGCGGCTGAAGATTGGTTACACCGTCTTGAGAAAATTTTTGAAGTTTTAGTGTGTCCCTCAGAAGTGAAAGCCAAGTTGGCAGTGTACAAGCTTGAAGGCGATGCTGATCGTTGGTGGCGTAACATTGCCTTATCAATGCGGTTAAAGAATGAGCCATTGACCTGGGAGGTGTTTCAGCAACACTTCAACGAGAAATACTTTCCTAAGTCAGTGAGGCTTGAGAAGGAAACGGAATTCCTGAATATCAAGCAAGGGGACACGGAGTCTTTTGACGAATATTTGTCCCGATTTACCCGTCTATCCCGATATTCCTCCTATCTTCAGAAAATGGACGATGAGGAGTTGAGCTCAGATTTGCTGATTCGGGGCTTGAGGCGTGATATGAGAAAGAGAATAGCAACTCATCAGTTTTCCAAGTTCAACAAGGCCGTTGAAGAATGTCGGATTACTGAGAATAATCTTAGAGAGTTGTATCCGGCTAAGGCTGGTAGTGGTCATAGTGAGCCTAGTAAAGGCGGTGCTTCTCAGAAGCGGAAGGGCTCGGGATCATCCTCTTCATTTAGAGGGGGTAGTAAGAAGCCTTATCAATCTTGGAGTCGTGATCAGCAGAGAACTCCTAGTGTATGGACATGTCCTCGTTGCAACCAGCCACATCATGGCAAGACGTGTGATGGTCGGGTGATTTGCTTTAAGTGCAAGCAAGTGGGACATACATCTGTTGAGTGTGGACAGCCACGACCAGAGCAGAGACAGAGGACTCAGGGCCGCGTATTTGCTATGACTCACGAAGAGGCCCGAAAATCCCCAGAGCTGATACAAGGTAAAGTCCTTATCCATGGCATTGAGTTACAAGCGTTATTTGATTCGGGTGCAAGTCACTCTTTTATTGCTTATGCTTGTGTAGAGCGTCTGGGAATGAATGTGCATAAGTTGCCATTCGATCTGATTGTGTCAACACCGATGGGTGTGAAGGCTGTAACTACAGAAGCCTGCTTAAATTGTGTTATAACCGTAGAGGGCCAGGAGTCTGTAGTAGATTTGATTTGTTTACCGCTCTGCCAGTTAGAAGTCATCTTGGGTTTTGATTGGTTGAGAGCGAATAATGTGTTGTTAGATTGTGGGAACAAGAGGATAGTGTATCCTGTTTCTCAGAGCATTGAGGGCGAAAATGCCGGTTTGAATTTTCTTTCGACAGCTAAGGCTGAGAAATATTTGAAAAAGGGTTGTCAAGGGTATATGGTTTTCTTTTCTGTACAAGGAGAAACCAGTGAGTCTTTGAGTAGGATACCCATAGTGAATGAATTCCCTGAGGTTTTTCCGGATGACTTAAGTGGATTACCTCCTGAGAGGGAAGTTCAATTTCCGATTGACATTGTGCCTGGAGCGGGTTCGATATCCAAAGCCCCATATCGTATGGCCCCAAATGAAATGGCCGAGTTGAAGAAGCAGATTGAAGATTTGCTTGAGAAAGGGTTTATTAGACCCAGTGTGTCGCCTTGGGGTGCTCCAGTTTTGTTTGTGAAAAAGAAAGACGGGAGTCTTCGGTTGTGCATTGACTATAGAGAGTTGAATAAGGTTACCATTAAGAATAAGTACCCTCTCCCTAGAATCGATGATCTCTTAGATCAATTATCTGGAGCATGTGTGTTTTCGAAGATTGATCTAAGGTCGGGGTATCATCAGCTGCGTGTGAAAGCGGACGATGTTCCGAAGACTGCTTTCCGGACCAGGTATGGTCATTATGAGTTCTTAGTGATGCCATTTGGGTTGACAAATGCGCCTGCGGTATTCATGGATTACATGAACCGTATTTTCCGACAATATCTGGATCAATTCGTTGTGGTATTCATTGATGATATTTTGATATACTCTAAGAGTAGAGAAGAGCATGAGCATCATTTGAGAATTGTGTTGAATACATTGCGTGAAAAGCAACTTTATGCTAAATTGAGTAAGTGCGAGTTTTGGCTATCGGAAGTGAGATTCCTAGGCCATGTTATCTCGCAGGAAGGGGTCTCTATGGATCCTAGTAAGGTGGAAGCAGTACTGAACTGGAAGAGACCAGAATCCGTGGCTGAAATACGCAGTTTTCTGGGTCTTGCTGGTTATTATCGGAGATTCATTCAGAATTTCTCCCGCATTGCGTTGCCGATGACCAAGCTCACGAGAAAAGATCAGCCGTTTGTATGGGATGAACATTGTGATAATTGCTTTGTGGAGCTGAAACAGAGGTTGACTACGGCACCTGTGTTGATTTTACCCGATCCCAGTACGACATATGTTGTGTACTCTGATGCCAGTGGGCAGGGATTAGGGTGTGTCCTTATGCAGCAGGGACGTGTGGTGGCCTACGCCTCTCGACAGCTCAAACCCCATGAATTGAACTATCCCACACATGATCTGGAGCTTGCGGCCATAGTGTTTGCATTGAAGATTTGGCGTCATTACCTGTATGGTGTGACCGTGGAACTGTACTGCGACCACAAGAGTCTCAAATATCTGTATGATCAGAAAGAATTGAATATGAGACAGCGGCGCTGGATGGAGTTGCTTAAGGACTACAACCTGGAAATCAAATATCATCCGGGTAAGGCAAATGTAGTCGCTGATGCTCTTAGTCGGAAGACAGTGGTTGTGGCAGCAATGATGATACACGAGGGGAAGTTGATTGCGGATTTTCGTGATATGAATCTGTCGAACCAGATCATCTGTGCCAACTATAATGTTTCCCAAGGGGAAAGTGATTTGAGAGCTGAGATTGAAGAAGCTCAGAGGCAAGATGACTGGATTCAGCGTAATCTAGCCAGAATAGAGCGTGGTGAAGCTCAGGGCTATGATGTGTCGCCTAGTGGATTGGTTCGTTATCAGAAGAGAATTTGTATTCCACTTAAGGCGGAGTTGAGACAGAAGATCTTAGATGAGGCGCATAAGAGCCAATACACTCTTCATCCTGGTATGACCAAAATGTACCATAACTTGAAATCTGAGTATTGGTGGCAGGGTATGAAGAGTGATGTGACGAAATATGTGGCGAGGTGTCTCACATGTCAGAAAGTAAAGATTGAACACCAAAGACCGCCTGGATTGTTGCAGAGTCCTGAAATTCCGGAATGGAAATGGGAAAGTGTGACCATGGATCTTGTTGTGGGATTGCCCAAGATCAGGAATTATGATGCGATCTGGGTCATTGTGGACCGGTTAACGAAGTCGGCGCACTTCCTACCGATCAAGGCTAGTTACTCTCCGGACAAGCTAGCAGAGATTTATGTTCGTGAAATTGTGAAGCTCCATGGCATACCGAGGAATATCATCTCTGATCGAGATCCTCGTTTCACTTCGAGATTCTGGAAGGCGTTGCATGAGGCACTGGGTACTCAGTTGAGATTCAGTACAGCCTATCATCCTCAGACAGACGGTCAGTCAGAGAGGACTATTCAAACCTTAGAGGATATGTTGCGGGCATGTGTTCTTGACTTCAAAGGGAGTTGGGACTGTTTTCTTCCACTTGCGGAGTTTGCCTATAACAATAGCTATCATGCGAGCATTCAGATGGCGCCGTATGAAGCGTTGTATGGAAGAAAATGCCAATCGCCATTGTGTTGGAATGAGTTGTCCGAGAGGAAACTCTATGGGCCGGATCTTGTGGATCAAACCTCAGCCCAGATTCGAATCATTCGTAAGAGGCTTCTTGCAGCTCAGAGTCGGCAGAAAAGTTATGCTGACAAGAGGAGAAGACCTCTAGAGTTTGGAGTTGGTGATCATGTATTTATGAGAATATCACCTGTCACCGGTATTGGGCGAGCTATAAAGCGAAAGAAGTTGAGCCCAAGGTATATAGGTCCTTTTGAGATCCTTGATAGGATTGGGCCTGTTGCTTATCGAGTAGCCCTACCTCCAAGCTTGAGCAGACTCCATGATGTGTTTCATGTTTCTCAATTGAAGAAGTACCAACCGGATCCATCTCATGTCGTTGAGTATGAGAATGTGGAGTTGCGAGATAACTTCACGTATGCGGTGGAGCCAGAGCAGATTATTGAACGAGAAGAACGTCGGCTCAGACACCGAAGTATTCCTTATGTGAAAGTGATCTGGAAGGGAATGACTCAGCGGGAAGCAACGTGGGAAACGGAGGAAGATATGCGAAGGCGATATCCGGAGTTTATGGCTCAAGGGATATCACAAATTTCGAGGACGAAATTTAATTAACAGGGGGAGAATTGTAATATCCCGATTTGTGATTAGGGCTGATAATCCTGATAATCATTGAGATTTGTGTAATTAAGCACTTTTGGGATTAATGCAAAGTGATTTTTGAGAATTTATGTGTATGGTATTTAAGATCAAGGGTTGTGATTCATTGATAATGGGTCGGGATCCTACGCTTTGCGATTGTGTGTGTTTATGAAGGAGAGCTTGAGATCATGACATGTGGCATTGTGGTAGTGGTTGGATGATGCACTAGAGGACAAAAACCACCTTTTTACTCCCTTTCCTCTCTCCAATTCGGTGGAGTGTGTGTGTAGGCAAGGGAAGAAGTCTTCATCATCATCTCCTCCCATTTCTCTCTACCATATTCTCTCTCTTTCCTCCATTGTTTCCGGCGATCAAAGGAAGAAGGAAGAAGAAAGGTGAGATTTTGATGCTTTGTTTGATCTCTAATGCCCTAAACCTCTTCTTTAATATTGTGTGTCTCATTGAGAACTACATTGTGGTAATTTCAGAATCTTGAAATAGTATTGGTTTGTGATATGGTCGAAATTGGGAGTTGGAGAAACAAGATTCTGGATTGAGCAAAGGGAAGAGGTAGGCATTTAGAGCATTTGGATATATTGTTTATGAGTTTTGGCTAGGTTCGGTAAAATCTGGAAATTTTGCCCTAAGTATGCCAAATGTTGAAAATGTGGATTTTATGGTGTTTGATAGTAAAAATGGGTTAATGTTGAGTTATTTGATTATTGGATAAGATTCGGAATGTGGGAAATGTGTTAAGGGAAATCTGGAAAATGTGTGTCATAGAGACCTTAGTGGTTGATTGTGGTCAAAGTGGTTTTTGGGGTGTTTGTGGAGTTGCCATTGTGTTCCCTAGTTAGTGCTTAGAGTGTATGAGCATTGTGGGGAGTTTGGGAACCTTTGGGCATGATTTTGACCATCTGGTGTTTTTCTGGTTTTCTGCAATTCTGGGTTTCGGATGAGCATCACTCGAGCAGAGGAAGAACGTGCTCGAGTGATGGGAGAGTTTTCCCTGTTCTGCTTCGAGTGCGTCTGGGTTTCTTTGAGTGATGCTCGAGCACAGCGCTTTGTGCTCGAGTGAGCGAAGAACATGCTCGAGCAGGCCTGGTCTGCTCGAGTGAAGGTGGGAGTTCAGAGTGAAGGGTTTCTTTCGGGTCTTCACTTGCTGGTGGATGCCACGAGTGTGCTCTGACACTCGCGAGCATAGCCTTCTCACTCGAGCACTGGGGGTCATGCTCGAGTGAGGTTGTGCTTCAGGAGGGAGTGGTGCTTTCGGGCTCTCACTTGCGAGTGAGGTGCTCGCGGGTGTGAGGTGTGTGCTCGCGGGTGTGCTCGCGGGTGAGAGGTGTGTGCTCGCGGGTGAGAGGTGTGTGCTCGCGGGTGTGAGGTGTGCTTCTGGTGGGAGTGTGCTCGCGGGTGGGAGTGTGCTCGCGGGTGTGGTTTTGTGCTCGAGTGATCCTATGCTTGGAGAGCTTTGGGTGCTCTCGGGTCCTCACTTCCTGGTTTTCTCTCGCGTGTGCTCGAGTGAGGTATTTGGCCTTGTGCTCGGGTGAGGGTCAGCGTGCTCGAGTGAGCCAGTTCCTGCAAGTGTCTTTATGCTTTCGGGAGCTCACTCGCAGTCTCACTCGCACTTGTGCTCGAGTGATGTCCGTACTTGTGCTCGAGTGAGAGCATCTGTGCTCGAGTGAGAGGACCAAAAATCTGTGTTTTGCCTTCGAGTAAGGGGTCTTTTGGGTAGGTTCTTCCAACCCTTTAGGCATATGTTTAGGCCTATTTTAGTCACCTAAAGAGTCCTAAACGATAACCAACTTAGAGTATTGTTGAAATATGATTATGGAAAAGAAATTGATCAAGTGTCCCTAATTTGAATAGGATTTGACATCTGTCGAACGCGTGAGCCCACTGTGCCAAAGATTGTCAGGAAAGATTCAGGTAGCGACCTCTCTCTTATACTTTGTGTAAATGTACTGTATGTTTGCCTATCATGCATTGTGTGCTGCTGCTGCCTTGAGATACATTGTGATACGTTGTGGAGCTTTGTGTACTGTGGAGCATAGTGCCTTGTGATACATTGTGTTTGGAGATGCTTAGTGATACATTGTGCTTTGAGTTGCTGCTACATAGTGTTCACCGCGAAAGCGGGCGTTGTGCATAGTGATTACCGCGCGAGCGGGCATAGTGTTTGCAGCGAAAGCTGTCATTGTGATTACCGCGAAAGCGGGCATAGTGCATTGTGATACAGCCGTGAGTGCTGTCGTTTGTGGCGCGAGCTATGGATCATTGTGTTGCTGATGATGCTGGTGAACATGATACATTACATGCTTTGTGTTTATATATTGTATGAGTGAGTTGTTGCTCTGGGATTCTCAAGAATCTCATTCCTCCATATGACTAACCTTTCAGGCAGGGCAAGTGGCTCGAAGGAGAAGCGACCAACCCGGAGTGGTTAGGGTCTCTTAGGGACATTAGGGATTTTTGGGATAGTTGGTTATCCTTACTTTGGATTTGGGATTGCCAAAGTGTAAATTGATGTAAATGATTATTTTGATCGTGTAATCCCCGTTGTTGGGAAATATAAAACCCATATTATTTATGTAAGTAACCCGGGGTTGCCGGGATTTTAGTTTCCGCACTTTGATATTTATTATGTACTCTGATTTCTCAAGTAGTTATATCCGTACATGAATGTGAGACCAGGAATATATAAGTTTTGAAATGATTTTTCGAACGCCCCATCTCTTGGATGAGGGATTATAAATTGTTAAACCATCTTATTGGTCTCTATTTCATTTAAATTTCGTAATCCGGATGTAATTACGGTGAGGGGGTTACAAATATGAATCAACTTGACAAACTGATTAGAAAAGATTTAGTTGTTGGTCTTCCCAAACTCAAATTCAAAGATAATATGATTTGTGAAGCAGGTCAAAAAGGCAAACAAACTAAGTCCTCTTTTAAAACAAAGTATGAGATTTCTACTTCAAAACCTTTACAATTACTTCATATGGATTTGGTACGACCTGCAAGAGTAAAACGTTTTGGAGGAAATTTATATACTTTAGTAATTGTTGATGATTTTACAAGATTTACTTGGACTATATTTATTGCTTCAAAAGATGAAACCTTTGCTGAATTCATTATGTTTGCCAAAAAGGTTCAAAATGAGAAAGGTATTTCTATTGTTTCTATTAGGACAGACTATGAAGGAGAATTTGATAATCAACTATTTGAAAACTACTGCAACAACGAAGGAATAGATCACAACTTCTCTGCTCCTAGAACACCTCAACAAAATGGAGTAGTGGAAAGAAAGAACAGAGTTCTTACAGAAATGGCGAGATCATTACTTAATGAAAAAGAAATGTCACAAGTATTCTGGGCAGATGCAATGAGTACTGCATGTTATATTTCAAACCGAGCATATATTCGCAAATCACTTGGAAAGACGCCATATGAACTTTACAAAGGAAGAAAGCCAAATATTGCTCATCTACATATCTTCGGGTGTAAGTGTTTCATTCACAACAATGGTAAAGAAAACCTAGGTAAATTTGATTCAAAGTCTGATGAAGGTATATTTCTAGGATATTCTAATAGAAGTAAGGCTTATAGAGTTTTCAATAAAAGAACATGTACTGTTGAAGAATCTATTCATGTTGTGTTTGATGAAATTGAATCTCAGACAAAACTTATTGATGAAGAAGAAATGGATTCAATCAAGAAAAACAAATCTATTTCAAAACAAGATGATTTTGAAACAAATGATTTTCAAAATTTAGAAGATGTCGATGATTATGCTCAACCAAAAGCATGGAGACATATGAAGGATCATCCAATTGATCAAGTTATAGGAGATATTCATGAAGGTGTCAAAACCAGAAATAGAATCCTCAATGAGGTAACCTTCCTGCATTTATTTCTGAAATTGAACCTTCTAATATTGAAGAAGCTTTATCTGACAATGATTGGGTGATTGCTATGCAAGAAGAACTAAATCAGTTTCAAAGAAATCAAGTTTGGGATTTGGTTCCACGGCCTAAAGACCATACGGTTATAGGAACCAAATGGGTTTTCAAAAACAAACTTGATGAATCAGCAATCATTGTGAGAAACAAAGCAAGATTGGTTGCCAAAGGCTATAATCAAGAAGAAGGTATTGATTATGAGGAAACATATGCTCCAGTGGCAAGATTGGAAGCAATACGAGTACTCCTAGCCTTTGCTTGCATTAAAGGTTTTAAACTTTATCAAATGGATGTGAAAAGTGCTTTTCTAACTGGCTATATTATGGAGGAAGTATATGTAGAACAACCTCCTGGTTTTCAAGATGAAACAAAACCTGATCATGTCTTCAAACTTAAGAAAGCACTATATGGTTTGAAACAAGCACCTAGAGCTTGGTATGAAAGCCTAAGCAAATTTCTTCTTGATCAACGTTTTGTCAGAGGTAAAGTTGATACAACTCTATTCATTAAACATAACAAAAATGATATTCTAATAGTTCAAATTTATGTTGATGATATTATTTTTGGTGCTACTAACGAATCTATGTGTCAAGAATTCTCTAAGATTATGCAGGGAGAATTTGAAATGTCCATGATGGGAGAATTGAACTTCTTTCTTGCACTTCAAATCAAACAAAAGAAGAATGGTATATTTATATCTCAGACAAAGTATTTGAAAGAGTTTTTAAAGAAATATGGATTAGATAATGCTAACGGAGCTGATACTCCAATGAGTTCTACAACACTGTTGGATGCTGATGTAAAGGGACCTAGCTTCAACATCACTAAGTATAGAGGAATGATTGGCTCATTACTCTATCTCACAGCTAGCAGGCCAGATATTCAGTTCAGTGTGGGAATGTGTGCAAGGTATCAATCCGCTCCCAAGGTATCACATGCAGAGACAGTAAAAAGAATCTTCAAATATCTAGGAGATACTTTAGAGCTTGGTCTTTGGTATCCGAAAAGAGGGAATGAGTATTTATTGGCATATTCAGATTCAGATCACGGAGGATATAAAACTGACAGAAAGAGTACCAGTGGTCAATGTCAATTTCTAGGAGGCTCGCTAGTATCATGGTTCATCAAGAAGCAAAACACAGTTTCATTATCCTCGACTGAAGCTGAATATATAGCTGTGGCAAGTTGTTGTTCTCAAGTATTATGGTTGAAACAACAACTTCAAGATTTAGGGATATATTTAAATGAGATTCCGATTTATTGTGACAACACTAGCACTATAAGCTTGGCCAAGAATCCTGTACAATACTCAAGGACCAAGCACATAGACATTCGACATCACTTCATTCGAGATCATGTTCAAAAGAAGGATGTCAAAGTGGAATTCATACCAACTCATCTTCAACTTGTGGATATTTTCACAAAGCCAATTGAAAAAGATCAATTCTTATATATTCGAAGAGAATTGGGAATGGTTAATCCCAATGAGTTGTAAGTTTTCTTGTTAAATATTTTAATTAAATGTTTCTTTTGATGATAGCCATACTAACTTTGGCATCGGAGTGTTAAAAATCATTTTGCAGGTCTGTCACTCGAGCACTGAGGATGCTGCTCAAGTGATAAGCTGTTTCACTCGAGCACAAGTAGCTCTGCTCGAGCACAGCACTGTTGAAAATACTCTGCTTCTTGATATGTAAAATAGAGGTTAACAGAGGAAACAAGAATACCAAGAGTCTATCTCAAAAGCTACAGTGAGAGATGAACTCACTTGCGAGTGAGGAACTCTCACTCGAGCATGATATGAACATGTTTGAGGTGAGGAGTGCCTGCTCGAGTGGAGAGGAAGAATTTCTTTCCAAAAGCAATCTAAATCATGGTTACTCAAATGATTTTGGAGGATTTGAGTACAAAGATACAAAATAAGGCAAGAAATCTATAATCCAGGTACGTTCTTACATGTTTTCTTAAATTTTCCAGAATATCACTCGAGCACAAATAGAACACACTCGAGCACAGTATGAACATCACTCGAGCACTAGGGTTTATGCTCGAGCATTGTCACTTATATTAGTTACACAGAAGCTCAGAACGTCATACTTCCTACTCTCACTCGAGGTGTCTCGTCACTCGAAGGGCGCAACTCTTCATTTTCAACTGTTTCTCTTCAATCATTCACGTCCATTTGCCTCAAATCACCGTTACAACTCTTCAATCCTCTATAAAAGGTGATTCTTACCCTCTGCATTTTTCATTCATACCCTAATCTTAGTTTGCTTCTCTTTTCACTTTCAAAAATCTGTGTGTTCTTGCTTCTCTTTCACTTTCCCTACAATGGCAAGAACCGAAATGCCCTCTCTCTCTCAAAGATCTCACTCTCCTTCTCCTACTCATTCTGCTACCAGTGCATCTGGTACCCCAGAACCAACATCTCCCTCTCCCAAAATCTCTTCCTCACCGTCACCTCTTCCTAAACCCAAGACCAAAAAGAGGACTCCGGCTAAGAAACCTCACCTAAAGCCTTAAATTGCAAAGAAAGATCAACCTCCTCAAAAAGAAGCCAAAGGGTGCGGTGTTCAAGGAACCAATAGTTACCCGGTCTCAATCCAATGAGGTTCAAGGAAAAGGAAAGAAAAAGGAAATAGATCAACCCCAACAATCATCTTCTTCCTCTGCTGATTCATTCAACAAACAACTTCGGGAAGCATTGGAGAAGTCCAAACTTGACAAGATAGTTGGAAAGATCGCTTCTCAAGCCGGTGTTTCAAGTTCACACCAAGCTAGGCAATCAAATGCCTCTGCTTCAGGAGCACCTTCTACCTCACAAGCACCAGTGGATGATCACATCACCAGTCCTCCTGAGGGATTTATTGTTGAGGAACTCAAGGCACTGTCTCAGAAGGTATTTGATGATGAGTTTATTCATAGGCACTTCTGTCCAGTTGTGTATGTGGATTTAGATTATCTGAAGAAGAATTGCCATTTGGATTTATACCCTTATCTTCAATACTTTGCTCCCTGGCTAAATATCCATATACCATATTCTCCCACTGTTGTGAAAACATTTTATTGCAACATGAAGTCCTATAATATTAAGTCTAGATCTGGTGAATTGATTGAGAAAGCAGTATCTACAACTGTTAGAGGAAAGTTTATTATGATATCTGCTAAGATCATAAATGACTTGCTTGGGTATGTTACACCACCTCCTGATCCACCCTCTTTCTCTGCCAATAAAGCTTTCCATATTTTGAGACCAAAAGACCCCATAGGCCCTCTTAATTTTAAACCCATTGATATGCCTGATTCTCATAGAGTCCTTCATTATATATATTCCCGGAGCATAGTTAATAAGTCCAAAAATTTTACTCATTTTGCTCAAAAGGATTACTATATGTTAGCCTCTTTAATTACTGGGCAACAAAGGAATGTAGGGGAGATTATCTTCAATGAGATGAGAAGATTTCGATTTTCTTCATCAAAATCCGCAACCATACCATACCCTCAGCTTGTATCCTTCATCCTGATGAAAACAAGATATGGTATTTGGAAGGAAATGAAAGGGTACTCATTTCAAGGTTTGGTAAGACTCAACTAACTCATATGGGTATTAATCTTCCTGTGAGTCGAACCAAACCCACATCTAAGAGGGAAACCACTCCATCCAGAGGTGATGAGGCACAATCATCTGCTCAAAGTCCTATTCCTCCTCCTTCCTTCATTAATGCCTCTCTTTCCAACCATGTGACTGAGGCAATCAATCAAGCTATATCAAGTCTGAAGAAGGAGTTAGTGACTGAGTATGAGAAGCTTGTGGAAAAGATGGAGGCACAGGTCATCAAGCTGGTAGACAAGGCCAATATTAACTTTGACCTTATGTTCAAGACTCAAGATGAGATGTCACAGAGGATAACAAATATGGAGACCTTCTTGCACTCTCATTTTCCATCTTCATCCTCAGAGGTGCCTCCTGAGACTACTTATACCACTGTACCACAGACTCATGTACTCTTCACCGATCCAGATTCTAATGTTGATGTCACTTTTGATCGGTCGCCTTCACAACCTCCCTCATCCTCTGTACCACAACCATCATCTCCACCTATTGACCCTCTCTCTGCCATGATTGAACCATATTTTTATATGAATTTTCCATAATTAATTTGGGATTTTAATGTATTTTCTAGGACATTATTGCATTATTAAGCATTAATTTTGGTTGGGGACAATTATTTTGAATTAATGGCAATTAGGGGAAAATGTTTACAATTTATTAATTATGTTTATACAATTGTCCCTTGAACTTTTGATGCTACGTTGAGCTTAATTTTTGCATTGTAGGTGCTCAAGGAGAAATTTGAGACTTTGGATTAGAGAAAATCACAAAATAAATCCCAGAATTTCTGAAATTTACAAAATAGTGAAGAAAAGGGCCTAAGAACACTCACAGAAAAGGACCCATGAATTCTGGAAATTTTAATTGAACCACCAAAATATTTAAAACCTTTCACTGAAATTCCTCTACAAACCTTTGTAAAGTTTCACTTTAGTCCCTGGGCCATAGGTTGCAATTTGGGCCTTTGCTGAATAATGAAGTGCAGAAACGAAATCACAGACCCAATATCCGATAACCTGACCCGGACTTGATGGACATGGAAATTTGGATATGCCAGACCCGATCCGAGAAAAAGACGGAGCTGAGGGAATATATCACAGAGTGAGGCGCCGCACCAAAGGGGGGAGTCGATCATCGAATCATCATCACAGAGCATCATCATCGCATCACCACACTTCTTCCTTCCTTTCTTCTTGGTCGCCGGCGACCTTCTACCTCCACTTCACCTCACCGTCGCCGGCGACCTTCTTCATCAGACCCGACAGAACAGAGCTGAGGGGGAGATAAACCTGAGAATCAGAGAGTTGAGCTGAGATTGTAGTCAACTACCACCAACGCCGGCGAGCTTCTCTTGGCTTCACCGCCGTTAATCCTGTAGTCCAGAGAGTGACTCCTAATTCTGAACTCAGTCATGGCTGCTCTATTCTGTTTCTGGAATTATTTTAGCCTTCAATTTCATTATTTATAGCTAATTGGTTAATTGATTCAATGTGTTCCATGGCTGTAATTGTGAAATTGTTTGGTGAAACTTTGATGACAAACTGCAGTAGCTGATTTCTTTAGCTCTTGGAGATGAATTGGATATGACTTGAGCTCACATGTGCTTCAAAGGGGAGTTTATTTTATCTATAGCTCATTGTATTTTTGATTTCTTAGGTTTAAGAATTCATTTATATATTGAGACTATATTTTTAGTTATGTTTTATTCTATGGATTGAGTTGTTGTGATTTGGAATTTGTAATGAGGATTTGAACTCATCAATATATATGGTTATATATATGTTTCTCTACGATTTTATTTGATTTCTATCTATTTAATATGGTATTGTTGGATAGTTTGATTGAATTGGAATTGTAGTTGAAGCTAAATGCATTGCTTATTCCATAATCACTCTCTAAGGGGTTTTAATAATGCTTAAATAAATGGGTTCATGAGTTTAAGCATTAGACTCAATGGTAATTGGGGTTTGATATATTAGAAAACTTAGAGAAACTCATTACACTAAGAGGGCTTAATAGCATTTCAAGGGTAGGGGTTCCTCTCTTGTGATGCTAGACTCAATGGTAATTGAGGTTTGATATATTAGAAACTTAGTGAATTAACTTCCCAAATATCTTAATTGAGCAAGGTTAGCCATTGAAAATCATTTCCAAGAGCATCTTCATCATTTGCATTTTTAACCAATTTCCATTCCATATCAATTTTATTCCAAAAATCCAAAAATATTAGTTTTAAAAGCATTTTAGTTTAATTGCAATTTAGTTGTTAGATAAAAAGCTCAAAGATCATTTTTAACTCATTTCATGTCAATCATTGCACTTAGTTTCTAGGTAATTAATAAAAGGCTCTTTAAGAGACGATCTGGGATTGTACCCTATATTGCAATCCTTGGTTTAAATTTTGAAGAGGTTACCAAGGCATAAAAGCCGACAAAGCCTTATTTCTTCAACCACTTTTCCTCAACCCCCTTCTGATGCTGACAAAACGGGGGAGAAGAATGTGTGATGATTTCTGAGCTATGGGATGTATTGGGAGTTTGGGTAGATTTTCTGTATGGGGTAGGATTTGATGTTATTTTAGATTATTAGTTATTATGTTATTTACTTTGTCAAAATTTGCAAAAATTTGAAATCAAGTTTAATATTAATGACTATTTTCATATTTCAAGTTATTAAGTTATTTGCCTCATACTATGCTTATCTTGGTTGTTAAGTGTCCAAAGGAAGTATTGCAGGAAAACTTGAACTTGAAATTAAAACATGATATGCATTTGGAAACATTGAAGTATTTCAAAAATTTTCTATCTTAATCAATCTTTCTTAACTTCCATCACAAAGGTTTTGTCATCATCAAAAAGGGGGAGAATGTTAGATCCCAAGTTTTGATGATAACGAAAAGACAATTGTATACAAAACATGGTTTTATAAGTTTAAGAAATGTTTCCAAAGTTACCAAATGCATATAGCATTGTTTTCTGGTATCTGCTGTCAAATTGAACTGGAGTGCTTGAGCATGAGCTTCGCACTCGAGCATAGATCCTTTCTGTGCTCGAGCAGGTGCGAGTGAAAGCCAGAAAGTGTTCACCCAAGAGGCATGCCACTGTTATATTCACTGATTCACTCGAGCACTGGAGACAGCACTCGAGCATAGAAGCCATTCTCACTCGAGCACATGCGAGTGAAGGTCTGCGAGTGCTTGGCTGAGAGCAAGTATTGTTCTGCTTCCTTGATGTACTCGAGCAGAGACATCAATGCTCGAGCATGAGCATTCTGTACTCGAGCAAGGTACTGCGAGTGCTTGGCCGAGAGTCATAAAGTTCAGAGAAGTAAAGTGTGCTCGAGCACAACCTCATATGCACGAGTGACACATCAGCACTTGTGAGTGATAAATTTATCCCTCTCAAATCCTGATGCGAGTGTTGGTATTAAAGGCATATTCCTTAAGAATATTCATATCACTCGAGCAGGGGTATGTGTGCTCGAGTGAGGGACCACATCACCCGTGAGTACAAAATCTCACTCTTGTTAAAATGATATGTGAGTGATGACCCGAGAAGACACTCCCAGTGGAAAATACAAGGTCACTCAAGCAGAAGGAGTTGTGCTCGAGTAAGACCCCACATCACTCGCGAGTGAGAATTCTGTCTCTCTGAAATCCTATGCAAGCACAACCCAAAAACTGAAGCACAAAGAGAAAGAAAGGGAGATCACTCGAGTGAGCCATCCATGCTCGAGTTATGCTCTGCCAGATCACCAAAAATACCAAGTCTCACAATGTTCAATCCGAATATGGTTTATTATTATTTATTCATATCATCATTACTTATTATCATTGCTTAACATCATTTTGAATGTATTATAAGTGTGACACAGGAAGATGAACGTTTGAAATTAGCTGATACAGAGAAAGTCAAATAACGGCAGACAACATCATTACAAGCACGCACGTACCTACCGCATTCAGATTATTCAAACATGCGTGTGTCTTTCCACAGTTGCAAAGCTCTGCTCCTCAAACGATGATTACCCAAACGGGCAAAAACTAAAGCAACTATATATACAGAGATTCAGAGATAGTCAAGGACAACGAAGCACAAGAATTCACAAGCTTATACACGAGTCTCTACTATTCAACATTTTCTCTGTATGCACATTGATCTTCAGTGTTTATTCATTTGCTCTGTAAGAGAGTCTTCATACATTTCAAATTCTATGCTTATTTGATCTCAAGGTATTGGGACCTTGAGTGGGTAGATTTCCTTATGAGATGAGCAGTTGAGAGAATTCCTTGTTAAGCCTTTTACTCATAAGTCTTATAAGATACAAGCAGAAGAGAACGTTGCTGCTCGTAAGACTTACAGTGGTGTAAGCAGGAGAGAACGTTGCTGCTCATAAGTCTTGTATACATAAGCAAGTGAGAAGGGTCATAGGTTGTTCTTCTGCACGTAAGACTTGTCGTAAGGGGGAGAGAAATTTTTTAGTGAGAGAATATTTCTGCTCGTAGTCCTTTGAAGGACAATTGTTGTTTTAAGGTGTTCTAAGAGCCCATTGAATCTTGGAGGTATAGTGAAAATCTCAGTAGGTCTTGATCTCTGAGGACTGGACGTAGGCCTGGTTGTTAAGCCGAACCAGTATAACTCTCTGTGTTCAAATCTTCTCAACTCTACTCTATCTACTATATTTTCCATATCACCACATCAAGTGAAAAATTTATAACATTACCCAATTCACCCCCCTCTTGGGTGAAGGTTGCCTCTTACAGCTCTAACATCTTACACCTAATTCACCCCCCTTGGGTGTTAGCCGGTTCTAACATTTGGTATCAGAGCCTGGGCTTTTATTTAAAGGACTTAACATTCTCAAGAGTTACAATGGCTAATTTTGGGTGTTTTATACTTTCAGAAGGTTTTGATTATACAATCCCACCTCTTTTGAAAGATATTGATTTTTGGTTTTGGAAAACTAGAATGACTAGTTTTATAAAAGCATATGATTTTGATATGTGGAATATTTTTACAAATGTTGTTGATTTCAAATCGAGGAAGGATTGGACTGAAAAAGAAAGGAAAATGTTTTTGTTAAACATTAGAGCAATAAGGATTCTCTATAGTGGTTTGATAGAAAATGATTTTGAAAAAATTAGATTTTGTTCTAATGCTAAACATTTTTTGGACACTCTTGATTCTATTTATACTTCTAACACTTATGTTGAAGTTGAAAGTGTTGACAGTTCATGTGAAACTACACTCTACACATCTATTGTGCATGAACAATTGAAAGTTGATGATAAAGATAGAGAAATCATAGAAAACTTCCATACAGTTAACATGGATAAACAAGAAGAAGAGGATTCCTAAAAAGAGCTCAGTATCAACGGATATGAAAGATCACTCTTCAAAGCTCAAGATGAACTTAAGGTAAAAAGTTCTAATTCTTCGTGTGATTTTCGTAAAAATGATTTTAGGAGTCTATAAAGGTTTGTTTCTCAACCAATTGTTGATTATATTAAGAAAAGCAAAAATGTTTTCAAATATGCTAGAAAGTTTGTTGGGAAGAAAGAATGTTCAATTAAAATCCATTCGTGTTTTTACTCTCATGATTGACATAATACTTGTATGATATCCCATAATGCATATCTCCATACAATTTGTAATTATTGTGGCAAATCCGGTCATATTTATCACACATGCTATATTAGAAGAAATTCCCATGTGAGAAATAAGTATATTTGGGTACCGAAGAGACATGTAAGGGTTAATACTAACAATCAATGACCCAAGTATATGTGGGTAACAAATTGTCCATCTAGTACTTTTATGTATGCAGATTGATTATAAGAAGAATAAACATAAAGGTACGGAGAAAATGAAGAAGAAGCCAAGAGTTTCTCATATACCAATAAAGAGGTTCATATCGTCTATATCAAAAATGAGAACTTTCTTAGCACCCATTTCTAGAGCTACATAGTATAACCACATAAAGAAGCAATGGATAAAAGGAGTACATTTCACCTCAAGGAAGGGCTACCATAATGTACCATTCAACTATCTTGAAAAGAACAAGAAGAGGAGGATCTCTCATACACAGAAAAATTCTCGCAAAGCCTATATCGTATGAGAAAGTTGTGCATAATTTCAAAGCTAAATACGCAAAAACAGTACTTTAAAGAAAGATGCAATGGGTATGCAAAGGCAATCCTTTAAGCACTTAACGTGAAAGTAAGCAATAGTAAAACCTCCTATACTATCATATTTAATATTTATTGAGGTTTATACCTTGTTACTTGTTACCTTAGATATAAGCATTACACATATGTTTTCACAATCTTTGGAAAATTCATTAATAAAGAGTCGCAATGTTCAATAGCTTAACATTTTATGTATATACGCACATTCCATGAGAAAATAGTTTTTCTTAACTCATTATGCTCAATTTCTTTGAAGTGACTATATTCTTAGAGTATGTGAATTATGATTTTTTCAAGCAAACCGTCAGTGGATCCAAGTAAAATTCGATACTGAAGGAAGAAAAAGGGTTATATGATTTTTGCAGGAATAATTTGAAAAAGAAGAATGACACTCGAGTGCAAAAGTGAACACTCGAGTGTAAGGAATGTTAACACTCAAATACTGGTTGGTCACTCGAGTGCAAATTTTAATCCGAAGGAGACTCTCGAGTTCATCAAATGTTCTAACACATGCTCGAGTGAGACGTGAGCACACTCGAGTGCTTAAAGAACTCACCTGAAAGTACAGCAAGAACTCGTGAATGCCACTGGTACAAATACATGAATTAGCTTCAAAACATGGATTACTCAAGTGATCTTGGAGGACTTGAGCACAAAGATATGGAAATTAACTTGGGTGTCTACAAGTTACACTCAAGCCAGGTACGCTATATCAGTAATTTCAAAACTCAACCATCGTATTCGTTCTTTTCAACTCAATTTGTGTAGTAAATACTTGCTTATTATTGCAATACAATTAGCAATCAATCATTTATGGTTTTCTAAACATTTTTTTCATATTGCTACATGAACCAAAAGTGAAACTTTACATAGTTTTTCTATATGTCTATGTTTTGAAGTGCACAATCCAAAAATGTGTTTTGTTTCAATTCATTCTGTTTATAAAAGTGTATACACATGATTTAAAAATTATTTTGTTTGCATTTAAATTGGGTTCAAAAATTGGAATTTAATATTTTTGTATACTGAAAGTAAAAAATGCTTCAAATTCATCCACCAGAGTCTTTCCTATCATTGACATATTGGTCTTAAATGTGCTATCTAATGCTTGAACTCCTTAGTCTTTACTCTCTAATGAATTAGACCTCATGTCTAACATGTTGATTATCTATATGAGTTTCAAGTATATCCGCTAGAAAAGAATTCAATTTGTGAAAGTATTATGTTTGATGCATAAATCTTTAGTTAGACATGTTATTCCAAGCATTATGAATGTTCATTAGTGCATTGAATCTTAATGCATTAACCACTATAGTGGAATAACTTACTAGGATGATATTCTAGTACTTTAGTCATTTAGACTAATGAGTATGTGCTTTATCATCTAGAAATCAATATACTCATTTCATTGCTCAAATACATTAATCTTTGTCTTTATCGATTTTCGAGTAACTAGAGTCTTGTACTTTAAGTCTTACTGCCTTGAATATTCATCAATTTTAAGACACAATTCTAAGAGGCAAGATTATCTCTTGAACAATACTAAAGTTATCATGCTTATATATGTCTATCAAGATAAGCCTTTTTGACTACTTCATTTTTCATATGACTTTTGCTCTTGGGAAAATTCTCCAACATGTTAACTCTTATAATTAACATGTTATCGTAGTTGAACTCCTTAGTGAAGCATTCTGATATCTATTTTATAACTGTTGACTTCCATTGTGTAGGCCCCTCTGTAATTATATTCGAATTCATGATTAAAATGGATTACAGACCAACGGATAAACAAAACTCATTTAATATCCCATCTTTACGATAAGGTTTTCACAAATACCTTTTGAAATCTAATATATCTGGTCTCACATTCATATTTTGAATACAATTACTTCACATGGATAAATCACATTTAGTAATTATCAGAGTATACAACATAAATCTGGCAATCCCGGGTTCATATCTTTCACCAATGAGTTTCAAAGGCACATTCGTCCATATACAAGTTCTCATATGGGGATTACACAATATCCTTTCAAACACATATCCAAATACACATTCCAACCTATATGACCATATATACATCCAAACATTTATAATTATCCCAACTACAATGAAAACCAACTACCAAATCTACAACCTGAGAAAGTCCTCGCTACCCTTGGTTGCTTGCTCCATCCTCGATCCACCTACCTTGTCTAAAATGTTGGTAGGGGAGGGTGAGATTCGAGAGAATCTTAGTAGGAAACAGATACCAATATGCATGCAAGATAAATGTTTAATGCATGACATGCTTGTATTACATAACTCATGCTCACACAATGGCAAATCTGCAAGCTCAACGTTTTAAACAACATACTTACGGCCATAGCATAAATTGAAACAGAGCTTCAATCAATCATATATGTTTCACATAATCAACCAAAGCAATAACATGCATCAATACACCAAAACAATATATCAGAGCATGCAGAAGAGGTAAGTTCCCAACCTTAACCCTTTTACGCCTCGAAACTTGTGCCTCATAAAGCGTGCCAATGACCGGGCTCACAACTTGGTCCTATAATTCCAAATATACAATTTAGACACTTTCATAGTGTTTTTGGGGGGTTATATGAGCCTATTATGAAAATTTACTAAAATGCCCCCGGGGACCCGGCCCGGCCCGGCCCCGCCGTGCCTGGTTCGACTGTACTTTTTTCAAAATTTTGGTAGGCCTATTATGACATATTTTTGCCCAAGGAATCCATTTCTAAACTCAAAATTATCAAATTCAATGTCAAATTATAAAATTACCCTTAACAGCCCCACTTTAAGGGTTTTAGGGGCATTTTCTTAATTATGCTTTTTCGGTCTTTTCCGAAAAAACGACCAACTGTAACCTCACCTAATTTTCCCTCCTGAACTCAATAGTACCATCAAATCATTAGAAATCCAACTCTAAGGCCCATTTACAATCCTGACCAAAATATATGGGTTTTTCAGGAAAAATCGGGGTTTTGCGATTTCGGCTCCATAAATGCGTTCCTTTCTACTTCTAACTACTTTATTGATTATTCCATTAGGTTACAACTACCATTTAGTACCAATTCGGGCAGTATAACCCCTAGGCCAACCCATTTCCAAAAATTAAAACCAATGACAATCCGGTGAAATTTCACCAATTAAATTGTCCACAACGGCCATAATAGTCAATATACAAGAGTTTGGAAGCTCTCACTAGCTTTTCCTTAATATGGTTAAAACCCCTGACCCCTCCACACCAAAATATGAGCTTTACAACCTTCAAGAATACCAAATAGAAGCTTAGGAGTAGAGTTATACGTTTTAGGAGCTAAATCGTCGAAGGAATCGGCTTAACTTGTGAGATTTCTTCCCTTTCTCTCTCTATTTCAGCTGCTCTTCACATCAAAAATAAGAAGAAGATGAAGATAGAAATGTTTAATACTCCATGCTTATGTCATCTCCTTAATTGCTTATGTCATAACTCCCAATTTTGGATTTTTCATAAATTCTGGCAAATTTTCTATCCAAACTTTGAAAAATCATAACTAATTCTAGAAAAATTGAATTGGAGTGATCCCAAAGGCTATAGAACCCTTATTGAGTCTAGTTTCAATAAAAAATATAGCCTTTTACTATTTGGAAGTACATCATTCCCAAATTTTTAATCTTTACATGTTACAGAAATTTCACAGTTTTTCTGTGCTGAATTCAAAAATTCATTACTTTTTGTATATAACTCGAATTGAGTCATATAACCTATCTAATTAAAGCTTAGGATGTCTACTTTCATTCTATAAAATTTTATAATTTTTTCTCATCATTTGGTCATACAAAATCACATGACAAGCTCACTACCTCATAAGTGATTTCATCAAAAACATAATTAATTTCTCCAAAATTCACCATTTGACTTTCTTTAATACCCCAAAGATATACGAATCATTAAGGAATAAATTTGGGCTCCTGCTAAACTAAGGCTTAGCAGTCCACTTATTTCAGGCTTATTCTTTAGCCTAAAATCTCAAAATTCGAGGTATTACACATTGTTTTTGGCATGAGCATTGATATTTAACAAGCTTCATAAATGAGTTTTCATGCATTCAAAATCTTAATGTCATAATGCATATTTATGATTCGAAAGAACATTTGATATTTTGAAACAATTTGCATATCTCATTATCATTTTGGAAAACTTAATTTCATTCATGATTTATCATTTTATAAAAGTTGATCATTGTGGATAGGCTTTCTACTCTCTTTAATTTAACTTACATCGATTGCATGAAAATCGTCATTGATCTTTGAAAATCATCACTCTTGGTATCACTTGTTCATTATGCTTTATGATTCAATGGATTGAATTTATTGGGTAAGATTATATCTCAATCTTTGTTGGTTTATGATACCCTTTGCTCAAATATCATATGATTTAATTGTATAAGAGCATACACATTATAATGCATAATATCATTTGGACCCAAGAGAAAGTTGGGTACCAAAAACATATATTTATAACTTTACAAGAGTTAACCAAAATGCCCTATTTTTAGATACAAACATCAGATAGATGAAGCATGACTAACAGCGTTGCAGTGTGAGGAGAAGCAAAATATGTGATGTCAATTGAATGACACCTCAGGACTAGCAAGTGACCAGCTATTGATACAGTTGTAAAAAGACACAATATTCTACAAAAACTGGTCCTCCTGGTCCTTCAGTATTTGGTCCATCTATCAGGGGTTATCCGAAGAAAGAGCTTCAACGCTTTCACACAGAGGTTGCTGCAATCAATACTGAGATCATCATTCAATGAATGATAAAATGGGGAAGCTACGTGACTTAGTGAACTAGAACTTCAAAGTTCTATTTGAGATAATGGATGAAAAAATAAAGGTGCTATGTGCTATGGTGAAATTAAAATTTCTCAATGATGTTTGATAAGCATGGGGCACATACTAAGCCAATATGCACATAAAGCCTTACTCTGAGCTCAACTTGGTATCCTTAAGTAGAAACATAGATTACATCGTCAGATCACATATTCAGATAGTGACTAGCCAATGATGTATCAATAGACTACAGAGGATTATGACTCGAGTAATTACAACACTACTTGATTAATGTATTGTATTCTTGCTTAATTCAAAATCCTTGAGTTGTATCCCTAATTGAGTAATGGTCGAGTAGAATCACTCAAGTGACCGCTTAGGTGATATTGGGTTATATTTTTAAACCTCTGAATAGTATTATCATTTTTCAAATTTCATTTCTCTCTAAATCTTCATACTTTCAAAATCATTTTCTCTATAAAGTTTCCAATTATTTTTAAAATCTAGGAGAGTAATTAACTGTTTTCCTAATGACAAGTTTTAAAACCATACATCAATTAAGGGGGAGCTTCACATTTACATGTGATTTATATCTTGAAAGCTCATCTCCTTTATTTGAAGAAAATCCTTTTAACATACTCATCTGTATTCAACATGTCTTGATTAGTTTTAATGCAAAGGAAGATTTAAATTTGTGACAGGAGAATTTGATTTGTACAATAATGTTCCTTAACATAAACTATCAAACTTGAGGAAAGATGTTTCAATGTTTTAAATAGGGGAAATATATTGGCTACAATATTTAAAGCAACAAATATATATGCCAATACAAATGAGCATTGAGCATTCTAAAAATTATCATGAAAACCTCTCCAAATCTATTTTGAGTTCCCTCACATTAAAAATGAAAGTACTTTCACATAGGGGAGAGTCAATTGTTTTCTTGGTTCATTCATTTTGATTAAAGTCATTTCTACTTTATTTCCTTCTCCACAAGCCTTACTTCTTTATATTTCTAACTTTTTGCTGATGTCAAATAGGGGGAGAAATATTGTACGAAAAATATGTACATCTAATATGTTTCCATACTCATACATATTTTTTGTAAAGGATTTGTCATCATTAAAAAGAGGGAGAATGTTAGATATGATTAAGTTTTGATGATATTAAAATACAAGTGAATGATAAGAGCAAAAATTTTATATATAATGTATTTATACTTTGACTAATTATTGTGTTTAATGTTGCATATCTTGTAGATTAGTCAAGCTAAGATTAAAGATAATCAAGAAAATAAAGAAGCTATCTTGTTAGGTTATAGAGAATGATCATCAAGAAGAGAAATTTTGAAGAAAGAAGAAATTACAAGATCTAGTGAGATAATCAAGATTCAAGCTATTAGAAGTGATACTGGAGGTTTCTATGATGATACCAGAGGTTTCTATGATCAAATGATGGTTCGAATGGTTTAATACAAAGCTACGATGACTTATATATGAACTATGGCACTTCTAAAGGAGTTACACTTGAGTGTGAGCTCAACACTTGAGTGCCAGAGGTGTTACACTCGAGTGCAGGATGAACACACTCTAGTATCGGGACTACTCTGTTCAGCTCTGTTTTTTGTTCCACCTGATAGAGGTATGGTGTTTTGGTCATATCTCTCAAACCACAAGTTGAATTGACCTGAAATCAGTAGCATATAAAAGAGGACTCACAACACAAAAAATGTGTACTAAGATCACATTGAAAGAAGCTCAGATGAAAGAGATATGAATCATGGAAGATGACACTGAAATCACCGTCACTTTTCAAGACAGATTTGGTATTTTGGACATAACTCACAAACGACATATTGGATTGAGATGAAACTAGTGCCATATGAAACTAGACTCAAAGATCTTTCTATGGATAGGTAATGTACCTAATTTGAAGTTATATTCTAAGAGCTATTCCTTCTGGAAATTGATGCTTGTGCGGTCTAGAACGATAGACACTCTTTCAATTGTAACTTGTAGAATACAAGGAGTTTGGAGCTGATTCTTTTTGCATTAGAATACATTGACAAGAGCTTTCTTATGATAGATCATTTTCCATATTTTCAATCAAATAAATAAATTGAGTCTGACATAGCCCCACATTACTCACGAGCACAAAAACGCACTCTCAATATTTTGGTGCTAGTGTTGTTCAGAAGTGGCTGTGAAGTGGAAGTATTTCAGCTGCACTCAAGTGAATGACAATACACTCAAGTGAAGTAAAGGTTTGCACCCAAGTTATGCAAGTATTGACATGAAAGTGTTAACCCGAGAAGAAATATGATAAGAGAAATGTAAAGAGCACTCGAGCATGACTGGTAATACTCGAGTGAGGAGAAGGATTGCACTCGAGTCCTGCGAGTGAAGAGAAGCAAGTGTTTGCCCGAGAGGAAGCCAGAACGTGAAAATATGAAATGCACCGGAGTGAGCCTTACTGCACTCGAGTGAGAACATAATACTTTAGAAGTGCAATATGTACTCTTGAATATTTTACTGCAAGTGCTATCTAGAAATGAAGCCTGTAGCTAAGATATACTGATGTACTCGAGTAATGATCATTGCACTCGATTAAGGACCCATATCACTTGTAAGAATAAAAATGGACTCTCTCAAAATCACATGGAAGTGCAACACAAAAGCTGAAGTAGAAGAGGAAATATGAAGATGTACTCAAGTGAGGCCTTGAAGTACTCGTGCAAGACTCTATCAGAAGTAAAACACATCAGACTGATAACAAACAATCTGAATATGATTAAATGTTGTTTATTCTTTACATTTTCACTTGTTATCATATCTAAATGTTATGTAACATATATTTCAAGTGTGAAACAGGATATTAAATGTTCGGATTACATATTCAAATAAGAAAGTCAATTACGGTGAACTTCATCATTACACATAGAATGTCGGCTACCTACCATGATAAGCAACTGACACACCATAAAAGATTGTCAAATATTCAAACATCTTCATACCGCTTTGTAATGTGACAAACAGCTCCTAATGAAAAACTGTCAGATATCCAAACACTCACATCCCGCTCCTCTACGGGATCCTCTACTCTGCAATGGACAGTAGCTAGTTGTTTAAATGCACTCAACGGTCAAACAAAGCAATAGGACTCTAATGGACGAATGCTTACAATGGTTATTTTCTACAACTCATCTATAAATATGGTAGTATTTAGAGAAGAAAAGATGACGAGGAGAGAATAGAACAACGACACCAACATATGAATATTATGAGTCATCCACTTCTACCCAAACACTCTCTATTCTTATCTATATTCTATATCATGTATATGTGAGAGTGATTATTTGTATTGTACTTCAGTAAGTATTATATCCACTCTGAGACAATCTGAAAACACTTTTAATTATATTTCTAAATTATTCTCAAGGTAGAGGGATCTTGAGTGGGTTGATTTTCTTTCGGAGAAAGCTATAAAGAGAATTGTCAGTAAGACTTTCTACTCATAAGACTTATATGGTACAAGCAGCAGATAACGTTGTTGTTTGTAAGACTTATAGGGGTGTAAGTAGGAGAGGACATTGCTGCTCTTAAGACTTGAACGGGTAAGCAGGCGAGGTTGGTCTTTAGGAATACTTTGCTCGTAAGACTTACCGTAAGGAGGAGTATCTCAGAGAGAGATTTGAAAAATGCTTCACAAGTGCTTAGCTAAACTTGTTGGTTTGTAAAGGCTTTTCTTATGCTTGGATTAAACAAGAAAATAGTGGATTTAGCAATATCAAGAAGAGCCTAGGGACTAGACATAAGCCATCACAGATTGGACCAAACCAGGATAAATCACAGTTTGCATATTCTCTTCCCTAAACTCTTATGTTTCCAGCATATATTATTTTATCTAACTATTGATTTATGATTCATTAGTTTTATACTTACTGTTTTCATTAAGATACAAAATTTTTTCCAAAGTTATTAAGTTTTTATCTTACACCCAATTCACCCCCCTTTTGGGTGTCAGCTGGTTCTAATAGGTTGAAAGTTTGACTTGATTAATTATAAGTTCTTGGCTTTTATGGTGACAAGTGTCACCATCCTATGGTTTCATCAAAACAAGTAACCATATGGTTACTCTAACTAATTCCACTAGCCATTTAGTTACACCACTTACTCTTTTAGTTAATGGTGAATTTCCTCTTAGTAGTTAACTAATTGACTAATAAATTTTCTTTCTTCCTATTTTTCCCTGACTTTGGCAATTTCTATTAGATTACCACTTAATACATTATTTTACCCTTCTATGCACCTTTGCCTTTACTTTTAATTCAACTCAAGCTTTGTCACCATAATTGAGCATAACTACAGGGTTTGGGCACTTTCTGCCGCTAATTCAAGTCATAATACACATTATATTCTCTGAAAGTATTTGTCTAATGTTAATTACATTCACTTTTGGAGTCATGAGCCCTTATAAAAATTTTGGGGCATTATATTAGGACTATATACAACATCATAACACAATAATCATTGCTCACCCTTATAGGTCCACTCGCCAAGTCGAGTACATCTCTCACTAGAACTAGAAGTACCTCACTTACCTCAGTACATGTACTACTCACCAAGGTGAGTTTATTAGCATCATCGAGTGTGTCATTCACTAGGTGCTGAGGCAATGCACTCTAGAGGAGCAACTAAGAGATCTTCCTTATTCTTTCCTTCTTGCTCAGCCTCAGCAAGAGCTACTAGTAAAGTAGTAGCTGTAGAAGGTCCAGTATGATTTCTTAGGAATTCTGGAGTCAAGATCTTCATCGAGAATATTCACCATGATCTTGTTGATTTGTACTTGATAACAAGCCTCTTGTTTGTCCATTTTATTGAAAGAGGGAGTACATAAGTTGGAGTCTAAATTTTCAAAAGTTGGTTGTGCTTTTGACTTGCCCTTTTCCATTAGTCTAGTCAAAGCAACTGTTAGTGCAAGCATTTCACCCAAGAGGGGGTGAATTGGGCCATACCAGAAATTTCGTTGCGTATAAGAAAATTAACAAAATATTTAAAACAGTTAAGAGCAAAGAGAAATATCATCGAAGTGTACACCGAGAGTTATACTGGTTCAGCCACACCCACTTTGACCTACAACCAGTCCTCAGAGCATCTTTGAGAGTTTCACTATATTCTTCAAGATTTAGTGGGTTCTTAGCACCTCAGTACACAGCAAGTTCCTTCACCTGGACACTTGCTC
This sequence comes from Inga leiocalycina, assembly GCA_963242795.1. Lineage (NCBI taxonomy): Eukaryota > Viridiplantae > Streptophyta > Magnoliopsida > Fabales > Fabaceae > Inga > Inga leiocalycina. Next base: position 31,531,656 of record OY725332.1, read on the forward strand.
CCCCTACACGTTGTAATCAAATACCCAACTCAAGGTTCCACAACATTAAGTTGTCTCAATAACAAATATTGAGTTTGTAATGAAAAACTCTCTCACTGAGCAAATATATAATCATTGAAATACAATGAATGAGTAGAAGAAAAATAGAACACTAAGAATGTTTTGATCAATGTATGTTCGTGTGTTCTCAGTTGTTGTACACTGTTCTTTGAATGCTCTATATATATAGATGATTTGTAGTGTCTGTTGGAAGCAATTCAAACATGTCCATTAGAGTCACACAACAATGGTTGACCATTTTTCAAATTTGGAAACTATCCGTTTGTGGTAGGTAGCAGTAGGTGAGATCTTAGACGTTTTATTTGACTTTTCACTTATGGCATGATCGCTTTATTGTTTCTCTATAAACATACTTAGAATACTAGAGCAATGAAGAGTTAATCATATAGATAACAAATCAGTAATCATTTGATTAAAAACTTGATTTTTAGACTGGATTACTCGAGTGGCTACTCGAGTGATCATGCATACTACTCGAGTAGTCCCTCAAGTAAACCTATCAAAAACATGGCAAGAGTAATTCAACATTTTTCATAAAATATTACTCAGGTAAGATATAGAGTAAGATACATCACAAACTTTGGAAATACCTGATTACTCGAGTGCTTACTCGAGTAGCCATGTCCTTTCTTCACAAGTTACTTGAGTGCTCACTCTAGTAAGCTATTAAATAAGTGTGCAAATTACTCGAGTTGTCCCTCGAGTAATGTCATTCAAATCATGGCTGAGAGTTTACTGACCTGATTATTCGAGTGACCACTGGAGTAATGCTTCAAATAACTCTGCAGATTACTGAGTGCTCCCTTGAGTAAAGCCTTTTTCTCACTTGGTTACTCGAGTAGCTACTCAAGTAAATTGTTGTATTTTGTGGTCGAGAGCTACTGGAAGATTTTCTCCCTAGTTACTCGAGTGGCTAATCGAGTACTGTCTTATGCTCATGTTGTTACTCGAGTAGCTACTTGAGTAATAGTTCATATAACTTTGCAGATTACATGAGTGGTTCCTCGAGTAACTTCTTCAAAATTTTGGCAGTGCTTCTCTGGATGATATTCTTCAATATTACTCAAGTGCTCACTCGAGTAACAGTGTTCCTTACTCGATTGCTCACTCGAGTAAACCTTTTAAGAATCTTCTAGTGATGTTCTTCCTTTGCTCTTTCTCTTAGATATTCTTCATTACTCTAGTGCTTACTTCAAGTAATGCTTAGTCTGCTCTTTAGTTACTTTGTTCAAATTCATTTGTTTATTATCATATCCTCTTTTTATATTAGTCCAATCTTTCTTATCATCAAAACATATGGGATATAACATTCTCCCCCTTTTTGATGATGACAAAACTTGGTGTTTTTGAACAAAGTTTTTGAAATTGAGTTTTCAAACATATGCTTCTTAAATACTTTTCATATGAAATCTTTTGTTCAATTTAAAATTGAAAACTCTTTTGAAATTGCTTAGTCACTTTTCAAAGTTTTTGTTCTTATTTACTTGTTTACCTTGCATACATAATCAAAAACTCATTAGTCCCAGAATGCAATGTAATTTCAATGAAATTTAACTTTAATGGCATAAAGAAACAAATTGCATAAAGAAGAATTCATTACATAATCAAACTTAGAATTTAAAGGTAAAAGCTCCCTAAAAAACCCTGTACATCCATATCCTCTATACATTTACTCAGCCATTGATCACAAAATCACTAAGGTAGTTCTCCCCCTTTTTGTCTTCATCACAAAGGTGGAATCAATCATGAGAAGGAGTATATGGCTTGGCGCTGAGTTAGGAGTGACAGGAAATGCCAAAGATTCATGTGAACCATCTAAACTGGAAGAATCTGAAGATGATGGTTCAGGGTCAGGAAGGTTCACTGGGGTTGTCTGAAGATCTTCTGGAGGATTCACTGGAGATGATGGGTAAGGAACCAGAGAAGTAATTTCTACTTCCTCTGTAGCAACAGGTGAAGACATAAGCTCCTCCTCAGTGCGTGTAGGTAAGGCAATGGGAGTAGATATGGGCTATGGCTGAACAGGCTAAGGTAGATCATCAGTAGTGATATGGATTGGCTCGAATGTGTCAAGGTCAGGCATAGAACATAAGAGATTACTGCGTCCAATCTCAGAGGGCCTATACTCTGTAGGTATAATATTAGAGGGACTAGGCTTAGAAGAGCTAGGTTCAGAGACTAGTACTAGTTCAGGAGTAACAGAAGGACCTGGAATAGGGGAGCCAGATGCCATAGCATCAAGTCTGGCAATAATGGATGTCAGAAGCTCACCCTAGGCACGTTGCTCAGCTAACAACTCTTTGTGCCTCTTGTTCATTCTCCCCACAAGTTGTCACATCTTCTCATTCATATGGGTTACTAACTCTGCATTTGTATTGGCAATGTCAATATTGAAACCCTTCAGAATGTTCTCCATTAATGTTTGCATTGCGGCACCAAAGAAAGAAGGAGAGGATATGTTGGCTGGAGTAAAAGATTGTGTGTCATTCATTCAACTTGTTGCAGTTTTAGTCTTCTTCTTCTTCTTAGGACTTGTTTCTAGAGAAGTCTTCAAAGGAATCTCAATGTTCAACTTCCCAATTTGATTTCTCCCAACTGGTGTTATCCTCTCAATTGGCTCCTTACTCTCCAAGTACTAAACCTTATTCATCTTGAGAAACAAAAAAATAAGTTGAGGGTAAGGCATTGGAGTAGTAGGTTTTACTTCACACCTATATCTCTTGATCTCAGCAAAGATATACTCTCCTAAATCCTTTTGTTCTTTGAGAATAAATAAGGAAAATTTTATGAAATCCCTCTCAATGAAATGTGTGTAGTTATTGGATTTATTCACTATGGCTCTAGAATAGATATACCATAGGACTCGATGAAAATCACTCATATCACTCGGATTGAAATTTAGAGGTCCCACTATCTCACCAAGTCTTAGAATAGAAATTATCTGGTTTGAGTCAAGATTAGGGTAATCAACATCAGGAGGGTCCTCTATTCCTAACCAGGTATTGATTTTAGAGGGTGAGATTAGGATTCTCTATCCTCTAACCTTAGAAGTCATTTCTTCTTCCACAGACTTCCTAATAGGATCATTTATAGGTTCAAGGTTGCAGTAAAAATGCCTCACAACTTTGGTGCAAAATGGGAGTTTAACAGACAACCAGGGCATATAGGAATCAAGATAGGGACTCGATTGGATTTCGATACCTCTTGAAGAATCTTGTAGTCAATGTAGTGCATCTTGCACACATTTCTTCTTACAAAGTGACTCAAGAACTTCTGAGATTCCTCAAGTTTGCTCACATTGAATCCCTGAGGACGAAATGTGATTTCTTCATCCCTTTCTTCTGGTTGCTTTAAAGATTGCCCTTTCTTTACTTCCTTAGACTAAAAAGCTTCTTCAAGCATGCCTACCTGACTTTGGTAATCTTCTCATCAATCTTGGGATTTTTTAAAGGTTTTAGAGAAAATGTGGGTGTGTTGGATGAGTCAGAAGGAGGAGGAGATGGCTCTTTTGTTGCTTTCACTACTAGAAAAATCACTTTTAAGACCGGTTAAAAAAGACATTTTTTAAGAACCGGTTTAAGAAGTTAAATATAATTACAAAACTTCCACCGTGCAAATTTTTAAGACCTTATTAACCAAAACCGGTCTAAATGTAGCGGTCTAAAAAGGGTTTTTTCCTGTAGTGTTTGCCTCTTCTTGTGGATATGCTCTTTTTTGATTGAGCTCTTGTGGCAATGGGCTCCTTAATCACAACCCCTTTCACCTTTGGCTTGGTTTGTGGTTTAGCTTTGGCTTTAGGTTTAGGAGAAAGCTTTTGTTTCTTGGTAGGTGGAGATGAAAGTGAATCAGAGGGTTGATATGGTTCAGAGGACTCAGAAGGAGCACTAAGATTGGGAGATTTTTTCCTCACCATTGTGATTTGAGAAAGACAAGGATTTCTAGAAAACAGGGTCGATAGTCGCGAGAAATAGGGCAGAGGATTCTGAGCAATTTGGGAGGTTTTAGAAGACAAAAGTTAATGGGTTTTGACAAAAATGACAAGAAACAATGATTGTGAAAAGTTTTTGTGGAAGCACTAGGAGAATCAGTCGAGGCGATTTTATGAGAAATGAGCGAGTAATGACTGAAATAGTCCTAGAGCCTGACATCACTTGAGGTCTTACTTGAGTGATCATCAGCTTCACTCAAGTAACTACTCGAGTGATCATACAAGAAATTTCAAAATGCAGTAATTTCAAGTACGTACCTGGCATGAATAATATTGTAATTATCCATGTATATTCCCTCGATCATTTAATGGCTCTTTAGGACAAATTTGAGTTGAAACTCAGTAAATTTGTGATCTGTACCCTGGTTTACTCGAGTAAACTTTGATGAAGAAACTGATTACCAGAGGGAGGCCTCAAGTAAACTTTGAATTAATTTCCTCGAGGCCTCCTTCTGTCAAAACCCATTGTGCCATTTCTTTTGCCTCCCTCTGGTAATCAGTTTCTTCATCTTCTGACTGTTTATTTCCAACTGTTGTGCCATTTCTTTTGAATTTATTTGAATTAATGCTCTACTGTCATAATTTTCAGGTCATTACTCGAGTGGCTACTCAAGTAATTCATTCAATTACTTTAAGGAGTCACTCCAGTAATGGTGGTTACTTGAAGTTGTCCCTCCAGTAATGTTGTCCTCTGTTAACCTCTGCTTTTCATACTCCAAAATAGAATATCATGATCCTGCAAAACAAATTGCTAGAAACTCTGATGCTTAGGTTAGTAATCATAAAAACATCAATAAATAACATTATCTAACATTTTGTAAACACTAAATAACTTACAATTCATTGAGATTTACCATTCCCAATTCTCTTCTAATATATAAAAATTGATCTTTTGCAAGAGGTTTTGTGAAGATATCAGCTAGTTGAAGATGAGTTGGAATGAATATCACTTTGACATCTTTCTTTTGGACATGATCTCTGATGAAGTGATGTCTAACATCAATATGCTTGGTTCTAGAATGTTGAACAGGATTCTTTGCCAAGCTTATCATGCTAGTGTTTTCATAGTATATTGGTATCTCCTTCAAATAAATACCAAGATCTTGGAGTTGTTGCTTTATCTATATTACTTGTGCACAACAACTTGATGCTGCAACATACTTAGCTTCCGTTGAAAAAAGAGACACTATAGTTTGTTTCTTGCTAAACCATGACACAAGTGAGCCTCCAAGAAACTTACTTTGTCCACTGGTACTCTTTCTGTGTGTCTTGTATCCTCTATGATCAAAGTCTGAGTATGCAACTAGATATTTACTTCTTCCTTTGGGATACCACAGGCCTAATTCTGCCGTTTCAGTAAGATATAGGAAGATATGTTTGACAGTTTCAACATGTGACTCTTTTGGTGCTGATTGATATCTTGCACACATACCCATACTGAATTGAATGTTAGGCCTGCAGTGAGATAGAGTAAAGATCTAATCATTCATCTATATTTTGTGATGTTGTAATCTTTTCCCTTGACATCAGTATCAAGCAACGTAGTTGAGCTCATAGGAGTGTCCATTCCATTTGCTTCATCTAATCCATACTTCTTCAATAGCTCTTTCAGATACTTTGTTTGAGATATGAACATTCCATTCTTTCTTTATTTTATTTTCAAACCGAGAAAGAAATTCAATTCTCCCATCATTAACATCTCAAATTTCCCCTGCATTACCTCATAAAATTCTTTGTACACGGTTTTGTTAGTATCACCGACACTATATCATTAACATATATTTGCACAATAAAGATATCATCACGTTTTTATTTTGTAAAAAGTGTTGTATCAACTTTTCCTCATACAAAACCTTGAACAATGAGAAATTTATTAAGCCTTTCGTACCATGCTCTATAAGCTTGTTTGAAACCGTATAAAGCCTTTTTGAGTTTGAAAACATAGTCAAGTTTGGTTACTTCTTCGAAACCTGGAGGTTGATCTACATATACTTCTTCCATGATATAGCTATTTAGAAATGCACTCTTTACATCCATTTGACAGAGTTTGAATCCTTTGATGCATGCAAAGGCTAAGAGTACTCGTATAGCCTCCAATCTAGCCACTGGAACATACGTTCCCTCATAATCAATTCCTTCTTCCTGATTATAGCCTTTGGCCACCAATCTTGCCTTATTTCTGACAATGATTGTAGATTCATCAAATTTGTTCTTGAATACCCATTTAGTGCCAATGATCAGGTGATCCTTAAGTCGGGGTACCAACTCCCAAACTTGATTTATTTCAAATTGGTTTAGTTCTTCTTGCATTGCTATAACCCAATCATTGTCTGATAGGGCTTCGTCAATGTTATAAGGTTCAATCTCAAAAATAAAAGCAGAGAAACTAACTTCATTGAAGATTCTATTTCTAGTTTTGACTCCTTCATTCACGTCTCCTATGACTTGATCTAGGGGATGACTTTTATTGTATTTCTAAGCTCTAGGCTGTCCTAGTGACTGATCTTTTTCCTTGGTTTCATCAACATCTGGAATAAGAGATTTAGAAATAGATTGACCATTTTCTTGATTTAAAACAACTCACTGCTCATCATTAATAGTTTTGTTAAAGGATTCAAATTCATCAAATACAATATGAATTGATTTTTCAACAACACATGTTCTTTTATTGAAAACTTTGTATGCTTTACATCGGTTAGAATAGCCTATGAAAATTCCTTTATCTGTTTTAGAATCAAATTTTCTTATGTTATCTTTACCATTATTATGAATGAAATACTTACAACCGAAGATAGGTAAATAAGCAAGGTTTGGCTTCCTTCTTTTGTATAGCTCGTATGCTGTCTTTCCAAGTTTTGTTCTAATGTAGGCTCTATTTGAAATATAGCATGTTGTGCTCATTGCAATAGCCCAGGAAACTTAAGACACGTTCTTTTCATTCAGCATTACTCTAGCCATTTTAGTGAGCACTCTATTCTTACGTTCCACTACTCCGTTTTGTTAAGGTGTCCTTGAAGCAGAGAAATTGTGATCAATGCCATTAGTATCATAATATTCTTCAAAGGCTTGATTTTCAAATTCTCCACCGTGATCTGTCCTGATACCTACAATGGACATACCTTTCTCATTTTACACTTTCTTGGCAAAAACAATGAATTCTTCAAAGGTTTCATCCTTTGATGACAGAAAAATAGTCCATATAAATCTAGAGAAATCATCAACAATGACCAATGAATATAAGTTGCCACTAAGGCTTTTAACTCTTGCTAGACTGACTAAATCAATATGTAGTAATTGAAGTAGTTGATTTGTTGTAATTTCATTTTTTGATTTGAAAGATGATTTAGTTTGTTTACCCTTTTGACATGCGTTGCAAATTAAATCATTTTTAAAACTTACTTAGGGTAATCCAAGAACTAAATCCTTTTTGAGTAGTTTTCCTAGTTGGTACATGTTGACATGAGCTAGTCTCTTATGCCATAACTAACTTTCATCGGCATTAATCAGAAAACAATTTTCAGAATCACTTCTATTGATATCAAGAGTATAGCATTTACCTTCCCTTTTTACTCTGAGTTTTGCCTTTATATTATTCCTATTAAGTTGTAAGTCTTTCTTGTTGACAATTAGACATTCCTCATAATCAAATATTACCCAGTTGTCTTTATCTACTCTTTGACTCACGCTCAGCAAATTATGACACAAGCCTTTAACGTAATATATATCTTTGACTTGTATTCCTTTGTCATTTTTTATTTCACCAATTCCTACTATCTTTCCGGATTGATTTCCTCCAAATTTTACCTTTCCACCTTCCTTAGGTTGCAATGTGGTACAACTTTTGAAATCATTAGTCATATGTCTAGAGCATCCACTGTGTATGTACCATTTATTGTTTTTGGATGCTTTAAGACATGTCTGCAATCAAATACGATTAAGTCTTAGGTACCCACATCTTTTTGGGTCCTTTTGGGTTAGTACAAAAGATTTTCGGAACATATGAACCCTTAGGTACCCATTTGTAGGTTCCTAACTTTCCTTTCTTCTTATGAATGCATGATGAAGTATAATGACCTTTTCTATTACAATAATTACATTATGCAAAACGATTTGATGTATGCACATAATGCTGAAAATAGTTCAAGTATGGTACTTCCTCTTTATCGCTTTCTTTGTCAGAAGAGTTATCTCCCCATATGGTAGATACAAAGGCTTTCTTCTTGTTGTAGAATTTTCCTTTTCTCTTTTCTTTATTCTTCTGAATCAGTTCTTGGCATTCTGATTTGAAATGTCCTGGCTTTCCATATTCATAGCAGATAATGTGTTCTTTATTGCTTGTTCTACCTTTCTGAAAGTTTTTGAATCCTTGACCTTTCTTGTAAATTTTTTGAATCGTTTAATGATTAGGCCTATTTCGTTATCGTCAAGCTCTTCATCTTCATCTTATTATTCTTCTTTTGCTTTTAGTGCTAGACCTCTTTTCTTCTTGTCAAAAATATCATCTAGTTCTCATTTGAACTTTAATTTGCTTTCATATTCAGAAAGGCTTCCAAATAGAGAAGCTACCGATCACATTGATTCACCTTTTGCTTCCTCAATTGCAGTGACTTTTGCCTCCCAGTCTTTAGAAAGAATATTCAGAATCTTTAAGTACTGCAAGTTGATTAATAAGGTGAGTATATCTAAGTTCAAATTCAGCTATCGACTCACCTAATTTCATTCGAGGTAAATCAAACTCAATAACTAGAGTATTGATCCAGTTTTCTTTTATTCCCGAAGTTCCCTCATGAGCTATTTCCAAGGCTTCCCATATTTCCTTAGCTGTTGGGAGTGTACAGATTCTGAGGTACACATTTTGACTCAAGGCACTTTGAATCATCAGAATTTCCTTGTTGTTGAGTGTGATGAGTTTCTTGTCATTCTCATCATATTCTATCGAAGTCTTGGGAACACTTTGTGAATCTACAATCTTTTTAGGTTTGTAGTTTACACTCTCAATAACATCCTATAGCCCATATTCAGTAGCCATTACGAAGACTCTAAACTTTGCTTTCTAGAATGAGAAGTGTTTGCCATTAAAACCCAGAGGTCTTGTGATAGAAGCTCCGTCAGGAAGAATTCCCTTACCCATGTGTGTCATTAGATCCTTCTTAGGCTGTTATACCTTAACAAGAAGACCTAGTCTCTGATACCAAATGTTAGTGCAAGTGTTTCAACCAAGAGGGGGTGAATTGGGTGATACCAAAATTTCATTGTGTATAAGAAAATTAACAGAATATTTAGCAGTTAACAGCAATGAGAAATATCACCGAAGTGTACACTAGGAGCTATACGAGTTCGGCCATAACCACTTTGACCTACGTCCAGTCTTCAGAGCGTCCCTAAGAGTGTCATTATATTATCCAAGATTGAGTGGGTTCTTGGCACCTCAGTACACAGCAAGTTCCTTCACCTAGACACTCGCTCCCTCTTACACATTGTAATCAAATCCCCAACTCAACGTTCCACAACATTAAGTTGTCTCAATAACAAATATTGAGTTTGTAATGAAAAAATCTCTCATAGAGCAAATATATAATCATTGTAGTACAATAAATGAGTATAATAAAAACAGAGCACTAAGAATGTGTTGATCAATATATGTTCGTGTGTTCTCAATTGTTGTACTCTGTTCTTTGAATGCTCCATATATATAGATGATTTGTAGTGTCTGTTGGAAGCAATTCAAACATGTTTGTTAGAGTCGCGCAGTAACAGTTGACCATTCTTTAAATTTGAAAACTATCCGTTTGTGGTAGGCAGCGATAGGTGAGATCTCAGACATTTTATTTGACTTTTCACTTATGGCATGATCCCTTTATTTTTTCTCTGTAAACATACTTAGAATACTAGTGCAATGAAGAGTTAATCATATAGATAACAAATCAGTAATCATTCAATTAAAAACATGATTTCTGGACTGGATTACTCGAGTGGCTACTCGAGTGGTCATGTACATTACCTGAGTAGTCCCTCGAGTAAACCTATCAAAAACATGGCATAGAGTAATTCAACATTTTTCATAAAATATTACTTGGGTAAGAAATAGAGTAAGATATATCTCAAACCTTGGAAATACCTGATTACTGAAGTTCTTACTCGAATGGCCATGTCTTTTCTTCACAAGTTACTCGAGTACTCCCACAAGTAAGCTATCAAATAAGTGTGCAGATTACTTGAGTTGTCCCTCGATTAATGTCATACAAATCTTAGCCGAGAGTTTGCTTACCTGATTACTCGAGTGGCCCTTGGAGTAATGCTTCAAGTAACTCTGCAGATTACTCGAGTACTCCCTCGAGTAAAGCCTTTTTCTCACCTAGTTACTCGAGTGGCTACTTGAGTAAATTGTTGTATTTCTTGGCCGAGACCTACTTGAAGATTTTCTCCCTGGTTACTCAAGTGGCTACTCGAGCAATGTCTTATACTCATGTTGTTTCTCGAGTGGCTACTCGATTAATAGTTCATAAACTTTACAAATCACTCGAGTGGTTCCTCGAGTAACTTCTTCTAAATTTTGGCAGTGCTTCTTTGGATGATATTCTTCAACATTGCTCGAGTGCTCACTTGAGTAACAGTGTTCCTTACTCGAGTGCTTACTCGAGTAAACCTTTCAAGAATCTGCCAGTGATGTTCTTCCTTTGCTCTTTTTCTCAGATCTTCTTCATTACTCCAGTGCTTACTTTAAGTAATGCTTATTCTGCCATTTAGTTACTTTGTTCAAATTCATTTCTTTGTTACCATATCCTCTATTTATCATTAGTCCAATCTTTCTTATCATCAAAACATATGGGATCTAACAGCAACCCTTACCATTGATTGTGTAGTTCTTGTCTCCTGAATCACTATCCCTTTAGTCTTAGGTTGAGGTTCTAGTAGAGCTTTCTCAAGTACTTTAGGCCTTGGACACTTCTTAGGCTTAGACTTCTTGGATTTCTTTGATGGAGGAGGAGATGGAGTTAGAGATGACTTTTCTTCTTCATTGATGGTAGTTTTTTATGAGCCATACTAAGAGTTTTCCCAGAAGACTCCAAATTTTTAAAAACCTACTTTCTGCCCTAGCGACTATCAAGAAGATACTATAAGGAATTGGAGAGATTTTGGAAGAAATTTGGGATAAATTTTGAGGGGTTTTGGTTAGGTTGGTGTTGGGATTAATTTTTAAAAAGATTAGGATAGAGCACTGGAAGTAGAACTTAGAGTGATTATGCCGAGAAAGACACTGCTTTGTAATAAAAAGCCCTTAGCTCAAATATCACTTAAGTGATCATACTCTGTCATCACTCAAAAGGGCACTCGAGTGAATCTACCTTGAAATTAAATTGACTTAAAAATACAATACTTCACTCGAGTAATTTTGTAATTACTCAAGAATTTGTCCTAGATGATGTGGTTGATCAGTTTTCCTTGTTGTAGGTCATTTGTATTCAATCTAGATCATCACTAATTCTGCTTGCTTCATGGTGATGATCACTCAAGTGATCCCTCGAGCGATGCTTGACTGTTCATCTTTTCTAGAATGTATTATTACTTGAGTGGTTACTCAAGTGATCCTGCATTTCTTTCTTCAATTGTTCTTGAACCTCCAATGATCTACTGTGAGGATAATCACTCAAGTGGTCCCTCGAGTGATGAGTGTAATATCCCAAAACTTATACAAGGGTTAAATATCCCAAAAGCATGTGTAAATAATGTTAGAAATTGCTTTAGGAATTTTGTAAGGAATTTAATTCCAATTGACTAAGGAAAGTGCTAAATTCTCTTAAAGCAAGAAAGGATATAAAACCTGATTGAACCCAAAGAGAAGGGAAAATGGCACCTAACATGGAAGGAAGAAGGGAATTAAAATGCAAAAGAAAAGCAAATCACCATTCAATAAATAATGCCATGATCAAGGGCAAAAGAGACAATTGCCTTTTGATCTTGTGGTAAAAACATTGGAACCCAAGATTAAGGGCTAGAATTTTCTCTTGAAAAGTAAAGTAATTAAGAAGCACAAAAAGTAAATTAATTCCCTTCAATTAAACCTAAATTTTTGGCCAAAAAGAGAAGAAGAATTGAGACAAAATGAATTAGCCAAGTAACCATTGGTTAATTAGCTTCCTTGTGTGCAAGAAGATATAAACCATTAGGCACAAAATTTCCTTTTTCCCTCTCTCTATTTCAGCCTAAGCCAACCAAATGGAAGAGGAAATGGTTTCAATTGAACTAAGCCTCAATTAGTTGGCCTAACAAGACTAATCTTCAAGATAACCAAGTAAACCCAATTAACTATTAGTTAATAACCTTGGTGCTTTTCTTGAAAAATCATTAGACAATTGAATGCTCCATTCTTTCCCCACACACTCTCTCATTTTCAATTAAGTGAAGAAGAAAAGCAAGAAGAGATTTTTATGAAGCCACTTGTCACTTTTGGATTTAATCAAGACATATGTCACCTTGGTAGCAAATCAAACTAAAGTGAGATGTGATCTTAGCCTTCCATTTTCTTTGAGATTTTGGTCAGCCCATATTGAAGGGAAATAAATGACTTAAAAACACCGCATTACCCTCCTTCTTCATCATTTTGGATGCCCAATCAAGGAGTAAGAGAGAGAAAGAAAACTCTAAAATTTCAAGAACACAGTAAAGCTTCTCTCTAAGATTTCACCTTCCTACTCATCTTTCTAGCTCAAAATCTTTTCATAGACATTGTTCCTCTTATGTAAGCTTCATTTCTATGGCTTTTGTGTTAGAACCGGTTGACTCCCAAGAGGGGGTGAATTGGGTGTAAGATAAAAACTTAGGAAGTTTAAAAAACTTTTTGCATCTTAGTGGAAGCAGTAAGTATGAAAGTAATGAATCATAAATCAACAGTTAGATTAAATAATATATGCTAGAAATATATGAGCTTAGGGAAGAGAATAGGCAAACTGTGATTTATCCTAATTCGGTTCAATCTGCAATGACCTATGTCCAGTCCCTAGCTCCTCTTAGGATTTTCAAATCTACTATCTTCTTGTTTAATATGGGCACAAGAAAAGCCTTTACACACCCATAAGTTTAGCCAAGCACTTGTGAAGCCTTTTACAAATCTCATCGAGATACTCCCCCTTACGATAAGTCTTACGAGGAGAGCAATCCCGAAGACCTTCCTTTCTTGCTTACCCAAGCGAGTCTTACGAGCAGCAACGTTCTCTACTGCTTGCACCTTGTAAGTGTTACGAGTAGAAAGTCTTACAGAAAATTCTCTCTACAGCTTCCCTATAAGGAAATCAACCATCTTAAGGTCTCTCTACCTTGAGATCAATTCAGAAAATGTGTTTACAAACTCTCTTACAGAGTGAATAAAATACATACTAAAGTACAATATAAATAATCACTTTCTCAATGGTAAGTAATATAGAAGCTAGAAAAATAGAGAAGATTTGGGTTGAAGCAGAGGGTTTATGATTTTATTATTTTGTTGTAGTTGCTCACTGTCTCTGTTACCGATGAACTTTGAATGCTCTCTTATTTATAGTTGATGAAAATGATGACCGTTGTGAGTATTTCAACCTATTCGTTGAGTCCCATTGCTTCATTTGACCATTGAACGTATTTGAAAAACTAGCCACTATGAAATGTCTATTACAGAGCAGAGTGTCCCATAGAGGAGGGGGATGTGAGCATTTGAATATCCAACAGTCTTTCGTTAGGAGCTGCACATAACATTGTGGAGCGGTATGAAGATGTTTGCATTTTCAGACATTTGTTCATGGTTGGTCAACTTCATGTGATGACAGTTGTCTGGCAGTAGGTATGTAATGATGAAGTTCACTGTATTTAACCTTCTCATTTGAATCTATAATCCGAATGTTTAATCTCCTATTTCTCGCTTGAAATATATGTTAGTAACGTTTAGGTAGAAAACATAATGAGTAAACAACATTTAACCATATTCGAATTATACGCTACAACTCTGTAATGCATTCTACTTTTGTCACTGTCTCACTCAAGTGCACTGAAGCCTCACTCAAGTGCATATGCATTTTGGACTATAGACTTGAGCCTTTAGATAATACTTGCAGCAAGTTCTTCAAGAGTGTGATTTTTCACCTATGAGTATTGAGGTGAACACTTGACAGCTAAGTTCCTCACTTAAGTGTTTTAGTATATCTTTACGTCTGGACAACATTTTTCTCAATACTTACACCAATATTTGAGGATGTGTGTTTTCTTACTCACAAGTGTTTAGTTCCTCACTTGAGTGCAAAAGACTTCTCTCTAGTGTACTTTCTATTTTTAGGTCCTTGCTTATTATCGGGCAAACACTTTATGTGTCTCACTTGCTTTACTCGAGTGCATTTCTGATCGTTACTCAAGTGTGTTGTCCAATACTCGAGTATTGCTGAATTTTTTCACATCTCAACCCCTTCTGTAACATACTTTCATTAGCATTTGCAAGAGTGAGATTTCTCACTCATAAGTGTTGAGATCATCCTTGAGTGCTGAATTGCACACTTGAGTGCATAGGAGAGTTTTAGTGCTTCTGGACAACACTCACATGATATTTTCCAAGACTGAGCTTCTGGACTCGCGAGTGTTTAGGAGCCACATTAGACTTTATCTATTCATTTGACTCTAAATATAGCAAATGACCTATCATCAAAAAGCGCTTGTTGTCTACATTCTAATGCAAAAAGAATCAACTCCAAACTCATTATATTCTGCAAGTTATAATCAAAGGAGTGTCCACTGTTACTGATAGTCTTCAAAGTTTTCAACTTCAATTGCTAGAAGACATATCTCTCAGTATATAACTTTAAATTTGAAAATTTACCTATCCATAGAAAGCTTTAAGTCTAGTTTCATCTCAATCCGATGTGTAGTTTCAGAGATATGGCCAAAATACCGAACCTGTCTTGAAATGTGATAGTGATTTTAGTGTCAACATCAAAAGATCATATCTCTTTCATGTCAACTCCTTTGAAAGTGGATTTGGTGTCTCTTTTTCAAATTGGGAGTCTAGTTTCATATGCCACCCATTTTAGTTCTATCCGACTTGTGTTTTGAGATATATGACCAAAACACATACCTCTATCAGGTGGAATGAAGAACAGAGCAGAACAGAGTGCTTTCGATTCTTGAGTGTTCTTCCATCACTCGAGTGTTGCAGTGGTGCACTTCCTGTAAACTTTATGCACTTGCTACAGTGAACTCAAGTGCTACATTGCTGACTACTTTAGTGCCAAATGATTTTCTTCTGACCTTTGAAATCTCTAGAATTACTACTAAGATTTTAATCTTGATATTCCTATTAGTTCTTGTAAATTCTTCTTTCTTCAATCCCTTGCTTCTTTATTTTCTTCTTGATGATGATTCTCCATTTATGAGGCATTATAAGCAAAATAACATCAACCCACCATCGAGTTTATGTCTTTCTTCAATCCATTGCTTCTTGATTTTCTTCCTGATGATCATTCTCCATAACCCAAGTAGGCAGCTCCTTGACTATCTTTAATTTCTTTCTTCTTCTCCCTCTTGTTCATTTTCCCATTTTTGATAGTTTTGTCTTCTCATTCTTCCTCCATAATTCAACTTAACTAATCTACAAGATATTTCACATTAAACACAGTAATTAGTCAAAGTATTATATAAACTTTTTGCTCTTATCATTTTACATCTAAATTTGACATCATCAAAACTAATCATATCTAACATTCTCCCCCTTTTTGCTAATGACAAATCCTACAAGAAAAATATGTATGAATAACAACAATTTGAATACAACATATTTTTCTTGCCTTTTTCTCCCCTATTTGACATTAGCAAAAATTTTAAAATAGAAAGAAGTAAGGCTTGAAGTAAATGTGTCAAGAAAACAACTTTCTCTCTCCCTATTTGAAAGTATGTTCATTTTTAATTTTTGGAACAAAAAATAGATTTGGAGAGGTTTTCAAGAGAACTTTTGTAATCAAGGAAAATTGAAAATTGAAGATACGAAACTTATTATTGAAATGTAAAGAGAAAGGGTTTAGAAATGCTCATATAGATTAAGAAAAATGATGAAGCACTTCATAAAGTCTGTTGCTTTATTCTTTGGCAATGAGCATGTATAACCCGTACATTGCACTAGAAGCTTATATTGGAAATAGTGCCTTAAGGGCCAATCATTCTACTTTGAACATTATTATTTTAATGAAATTTCTCCATTTTGTTATCATCTTATTTGCATGTTAACTGTGATAATTGTATCCTTGGATAATTCATAAAGATTGTCCTAAAATGTCCCTGGTCGGTCATCTATGTGGGAGCAGAGATGAAACAAGATCAGTATGACTTTGATAAGATATGGAGATATGTATCAAAGTCTTAGGCACTTGTAAGAGTACAAGGTGCTGGACCGGCCCACTATGAGAAAGCTACATGGATCAAGTCATAAGCTTTTCTCATGTATAACCACGTCACAATGCCCTTAGACCTGAGGTTATCATGGATTCCTACATGAGAGTTGCTAACCTTTGAACTAGTCAAAAGTCACTTTTAACCGGGTGATGATAAAGGCTATGATCGGGCTTAGTGGTTGTTCATGCAGAGGAATATAAATGATCAAGATGGAATTTGTCCCTCATATTAGTATAGATATATTACTGGGCCCCTTGATGAGTGAGTCTGAGAAATGTATGGCCATACTATGATGAAAGAAGTTTCTGTCTCTGTTATCAGGCTACTCAGGAATCGAGAAAGTAATGGTCAGGAACAAGAGGATGACATTATCCATGCCTTATCCTTGATCGATATATCGTGTGACACAAGGGACGTGACATGGTTGTATGACAGGTAGCATCGTGATAACGATCCTCATATAAATTGGGTAGTCGTAATGTCTTGCTATAGGCCGCTTGCAACTTTTGGGTTAGTATAGTTATTGGCCCACTGCCAACTTCATATGGGCCTACAGGTTCGCACACAAGAATAGCCCAACACGAGATAATGTTTAATTTAGGGTGGACGAATTTTATATTTACATATATATAATATAAAATTCATTAATAATATTATATAGATACATATTTTTGAAATATATATCTTATATATATATGTATGTATGTATATATATATATTATATGATATTATTATATTATGTTAGTTTTAAATTTAATTTATTAAGATATATTAAATTTAATAACTAACATGATAGAGATATAATATCTCAGATTTAATTTATGAAGATAAATTAAATCTAATGGCTCTTTATTTGAATTAAATAAATAGGTTAAATTAAAACTGTTAGACAGATTTAATTTAAACTGAATTTATTTAATTAGCTCATCAAGATAATTAATAGTTAATTAATTTCGAAATTAATGATGATTAATTTTGAAATTTGAAAATAGCCCTCATAGGTTATAAACTTGATAGAGTAGATATATTGATACGCACATGAGAATTGAGATCCGCAAGTGAAACCCTAGGAGACATTAGAGGCGCTAGCACGTAGTCTCGGTTGGAGAGCATTTGTGTGGATACCGGTAGAGGAAGCGGACCTGACGTGTTGGCTCCTCGAGATCGTGAAAACTCTGAATCATCAAAAGGTATGAATCCTTCCAACTTGGTTTAAACGCCGTTGATAGAACCTCGATTACGATCGGTGAAAATTCTAAAATTCTTCCGCTGTGCCTACTGATTCTAACAGCTTATACATAGTGATACATTTTTCCTTTATTTCATACTTTATTAGTTATACTATTTTATTTGAGACATAAACAATAACAGTTACATCATAATTACTATTTAGCAATAACCACATTTGGGTTATTCTTAGACATTAAACAAAATTTTTTATTCTATTCTTGCACCTACATTCACTTTTATTAACAACCATGGGAGGGAAAAACACTTTTTAGACTTTTTCAAAATAACATTTTAGACTAATTCTAGATGAGGTCTTGATACAGCCGGTCTTAAAAGTCTGTTACTTTTTAAACCGGTTAAGAAACCAGTCTAAAATATAAGTTTTTAGACCCGTTGCTTATACAACCGGTCTAAACATAATGACATTAAGACCTAATCTTGAAAAAACAATCATAATTTTAAGACCGGTTCTTTGAACAACCGGTCTAAAAAGTATGACTTTTTAGACCGGTTCTAAAAGTCATACTATTTAGACCAGTTGTTCAAAGAACCGATCTTAAAAGCATTTTTTAGACCAGTTATTCAAATAACTAGTCTTAAAAGTTGCATTTTTTAAAATATATTCCTGTTAGCCAGCAAGCCATTTCCCCTATTAAAACATTTTACCCAACAAGCAATTTCTAGCGACTTCTGAATAAATTCTTCTATTACACATTATAACTAACATCTTATTGTAGAGCTCAATATTAATATATTTTTATTAATTAATCTTAGAATTTTGTGGGACTTAATTAAATATTTTGGGCATAATCATGTCTAAATATGGGAGTTTAGTGAAAGAATAATTTGGGAATTATAGTGGTTAAATTCTTATATTTTTAATTAATATTTGTTATTCCCATTATTCTTTAATTGTGAGCAAAAGATATTACCTTTGTGAATTTAATTTTGTAGGTGATGATGTGGCACAACTTGACTAGTCAAGGTCAGAGATGTTATTTTAGAGCTTAATAAAGGACAAAAGTGGAACATCACAATTGCAAAATTTATTTTCACATTTTTTTCTAAGAGGAGGTTAAATGAGTAAGGGCATTGTTTGGTGGTTGTAATTTTGTGTCTAATGCCAAAATAGATTTTTATCTTTTATCCAAACAAGGCACTACTCACTTATAACCTAAAAACACTTAAATTGTAAAGAGAAAGAAAGCAAAAGGCAGAGTTTTTTTTTGGAAGAGAAGCTGAACCGAAAAAGGGAATAATACAGTTGAAGAATTAGAGATAGTTGGACCGAGTTGGAGAATTAAAAGACAAAAAGGGAGTAAACCGAAAAGGGAAATGAAGAAGGGAGCTAGTCGGACCAAGTTAAAGGGGAATTAAAGAAAAGAAAGGAAGAGGTGGAGCGAATGAGAATTAGAGAAGGTGGCAGCTGAATGAAGAATTGGAGAAGGAGTCGTTTATGTTGACCCAATTGGAACTAAAGGCTAAACTGAGAACAATGTGAGAGGGGAATAAAGAAAAGGGCACCGAAGGAGAAAAAGTGTGGTGTGGCGACTAGTATGTGAAAAAGAGACCAAGACCGTGTGTGAAAAGAGGAAGCATGCACCGAAAGTGAAATAGAGTCTTACTTTGTGGGACTTGAAGAGCTGACCGAAATAAAGAAAGGGAATGGGAGAGGTGTGAAGGACACAGCTGGACTGAAGGGATTTTGAAGAGAATTGAAGAGTGATGTTGCTGTTGCATTTCATGGCCAATTATCCCTTCATCCATCAAGCCTCATCTTCCTCCTCTTCCATGAGTAGCTAAAGTGTTGGTGATTTCCTTGAGTTGGGTAATGCTTTGAGCTTCTAAACTTCAATGGAATTCCTTTAAGCTCTCTTTCTAGTTCATAATTATGTAGCTTGGTTAAGTATGTAATTGTGATCTAGATTGTTCTATGCCAAGTGAATAAACTTGGTGGTTGAGCTAGGAGTTGATTAATTAAGCTTTGTATGATTCAAAATATGAGTAGGTTAAGTTGTTTATTCCAACTTGGTTAAGTGGATTGTAAATGACTAAACTGAATGCTTTGAACTTTTGTAATGGTAATTGCAAGCTAGAATTGGAAGTTGATTATTCATCTCCTTGAGTTTGAATTACTTGGTACTATTCATTTAATTGCTTCGGTATAATAAATTAAATGATTATTACAAGTATAGAGCTAGTGATAGCTTAGTTCCATACTCTTGACTCATTATGGAATTCATATAATTAGCAAGCAAGGAAGACTAGAACCTCAACTCAAGGGAATCCCATTTCATTATTATTCTAGTTTATTAAATTTACTTTGTTGTAATTGTTAATTTTAATTCTGTTTGCTTCTTTGTCTTAAAAATCAAAAAATACAAAAATATTGCTTAGCTTATATTACTTCATTAGTTTAAAAATCAAATTCTCAAAATGATTTCTCACAACTTCAAGGTTTTTTATCACTTTACTACTTAGAAACTTGGAAATAAATCTCCTCACAAGAACAACCTAGGTTGAGCTACTACGCTATATTTTCAAACGTAGTTTTATTTTTGTGAACTCAAATGACATGGGTTCATCACCTATACATAAGCATTTTCATCAAGTAAAAGCACAATTTTAACTAGTGTAATACTTACATCATTCTTCCTATACCTCACATTTCACAAAAGCAACAACAATAAATCATTCTTCCTGCACCCCAAATAAATTCTTCTATTACGCATTCTCATTTCATCAAGCATTCTAAAATACAATTTCAACTGGTGTAACTTGCATCATTCTTCCTACACCCCACATTCCACAGAAGCAACAATAATAAATCATTGAAAATCAACACATTATCACACACAATCAAAAAATTAAGGTATGATGCTACACCTTTTTATTCCCCTATTTTAATATTACAGTTTAACAAAAAGACATCAAAACTTTAGCTAATAATAAAATCAAAACACTTTAATTGTTGACAGAGGAATCTACTAAGAAAGAGCACGACAGACAGTAATCCATCGCTGATAATCACTAGTTGGCTCTGATGCATCTACACTAAGACACCTCAAATCCTTCATTTTCCTGTGATGACAACAAAAAAATAGTTATATATATAAAATAACTATATGCATAATTCAAATATAATTCATAATAATTACTTTAGCTAGATAACCTTCAAAGTAGTTTTATAAAGGATATCCTCCCATATCCGTTCATGATGATCATTTCTTGTGCCGTGTTTATTATCTACTTCATCTTCTTTGTTCAATTTTAGAAGACCATTAGAAAAAAGGAATCTTAAAAAGATCATTCATTGAACGACATTTCTCATTAATATCAACAAGCCTTTTTCCTTAGAGAGCTATAGACCATATTTTATTTGCCTGATCGGTAACAAGAACACTTGTTTCACCTGATATGCCATAATAAAAGGTTCATCTCCAAAACTTCTACTACAAATCAACTAATGTAAATCCTAACTGATTGATCATCACACTATTGTTGATATCAATCCACTTGCATTTGAAAAATGAGAAATTTAATTTTAACATAATACCTTACTCAAATCTCTTCAATAACCCCATAATAAGGTATGGCTGCCAATCTAGGGTTATTATCTTTCAAACTAGAGAAGTGCATAAATTCAGCCACTAACATACACCACAATTTTGGATGGTGCTCTTATCATCTAGGGACTTCGTGTAAAACGTATAACCAGTAATAACAATTGAAGTTCAACTTATGACATCAATCTCATTACCTCATGCTAACCATTTTATTGTATGAGAAACATATTCTTCTTTATCAACCTTTTGTTTGAACCATTGTACAAAAGTTTTGTTATGCTCCCTAATTAACCTTTATTCAGTCATTCGACTTTTTTCTTTCTATACAATTTCTTTATGAGCATTAATGTAATCTTGAAATTCATCAACATTATTCAAGATGTACAAGTAGACTTATTGCAATTTATCAGGATCCACACTTTTACTATAGCCCCGCGTCTACCCCCTTCTTCATCATGATGTTTAGGAAGCCTAATATGTCTTACATTTGACAAGTAATCTTGATAAAACTCCATGGCTTCTTCAGAAACATATTTTTGAACAATAGATTCTTTAGGCTGATTTGCATTTTTTACATACCCCTTTAGGATTTTCAAAATTCTTTCAACTGGCTACCTCCATCGTAAATAGAAAGGGCCACACAACTTTATCTCCCTTACTAGATGAATAATTAAATGTACCATGATGTCAAAAAAGAAGGAAGAAAAAGCTTCTCAAGCTAGCATAAGATCATATATCCGTCATTTTTTAGTTCATCCAATCTTTATGTCTTAATGACTTTACTACAAATAGCATTGAAGAAGAAATAAAGTATAGTCAAAATATGTTGAAGATCATATTCGACAATGCCTTGAATGGCTACTGGGAGTAGTTGTTGCATTAAGGCATGACAATTATGAGACTTTAGCCCTACTAACTTCAAGTTTTTCATCGACACAATCTTCTTAAAATTTGATGAATACCTAGAGGGAACTTTGATACCATGTAAATACTCTCAAAAACTTCTTTTCTAATTCTTAGATAAAGTATAAGAAGCTGGAGGACAAAAATTCTCTTACCATATGGCCTTAGATGCAAGTCTTCTCATATTCCCATTTCATGCAAATCTAGTCTTGCCTTCACGCCATCCTTAGAACTACCTTGTATGTTGAGTAATGTGAAAAAGGCAGGCTTCACCCAAGAGGGAAGGTGAATTGGGTGATGTGATAAATTTTTCAATTGATGTGGTGATATGACAATAGTTGTAGATAGAGTAGAGTTGAGAAGATTAGCACATAGAGAGTTATACTGGTTTAGCCCAAAACCTAGGCCTATGTCCAGTCCTCAGAGATCAAGACCTACTGAAATTTTCACTATTCTTCCAAGATTCAGTGGGCTTCCAGAACGCCCCTAGACAACAACCGTCCTTGAATGGACTACGAGCAAAAATATTCTAACACTAGAAATTTCTCTCCCCCTTACGACAAATCTTACGTGCAGAAAATCAAACCTATAAGCTTTCTCTCTTGCTTACGTATACAAGTCTTATGAGCAGCAACTTTTTCTCCTGCTTACAACACTATAAGTTTTACAAGCAGCAACGTTCTCTACTGCTTGTACCTTGTAAGTCTTATGAGCAGAAAGTCCTACTAGGAATTCTTTCAACTGCTTCTCTCACAAGGATGTCTACCCTCTCAAGGTCACTATACCTTGAGATCAAATGAAAATAGAATTTGAAGTGTATACAAACTCTCTCACAGAGCAAATATAATAAACACTGAAGTACAATATGAAGACAGAGAAAATATGAATAACAGAGACTCGTGAATTTGCTTGTGTATATTCTTATTCTTAGTTCTTGTTATTTATGGTATCTGAATCTCTACATTTATAGACAGTTTATTTTTCCTATTGAATAATAATCATTATGCAATGGGGCATTATACTATAGAAAAGCAAGCGTACGTTTTGAAATCTTTGAATGAGATATCATGGTAGGTACGTGCTTGGTTGGTCGTAATGATTCTATCTGCCATTGTTTGACTTCCTCTGTGCCTTTCTAATTCAAATGATCAAACTCATGTTTCACACTTGTAATATATGTTAAATGATGTTAAATAATAATAAGAAGTGGAAATGGAATGAATAAATAATATTAAACCATATTCGGATTGATCGTTATGAGTCTATTGCATTTTGGCTTCTGACAAAGTATAACTTTAGTGTACTTTGGTCTTACTTGAGTGCATCCTCATTTTTGGTCTTCTGCTTATATTTTGTGTTGCGCTTGCATGAGGTTTTAAGAGAGTGCATTTTCACACTTGTGAGTAATGTGCATCCTCACTTGAGTGCATTTGGTCTCACTCAATCACACATGTATCTTGCACTATGAACTCTCGTCTCTTGATAACACTCACACTGATTTTTACAAGAGTGTGATTTCTCACTCACAGGTGATGTGGGGACTCACTCGAGTACAATGATCCTCACTCGAGTGAATAGTATATTCTTGTATAAGATACTCTTTTGCTTCAGTACTTGGATCAAGAATGGAGAGACTTGGATTTCCTACTCACGGGTGCTGAGCTATCACTTAGGTGTAAATGCTCTTTACTCCGATGCACTTGCTCTTCCATGCTAGCTGACTCTCAGGCATGCACTTTCTATGCTACACTCATTTAGACTCGGGTGCACTTCTGATCCTCACACAAGTGAATAGTTTATTATTATATAAGATACTCTTTTGCTTCAGCACTTGTATCAGGAATGGAGAGAGTTGGATTTCCCACTCGTAGATGTTGAGCTATCACTCTGGTGTAAATGCTCTTTGCTCGAGTGCACTTTCTCTTCCATGCTAGCTAACTCTCGGGCATGCACTTTCTATTCTTCCCTCGTTTGGACTTAGGTGCACTTTTGATTAGCACTTAGGTGTCACACTGAGTGCTCAAATGTACTTTGTATATTCAATTTGCTAGCCCTCAGGTAAGCACTTCTTGTACCATACTTGGTAGGACTAGGGTGCACTTAAGGCTATCACTTGAGTAGAGAATCTGTGCTCGAGTGAAGTGATGATATACTCTCTCTGATATTGCTCTCTGTCAAACACTTTCACAAGTATGCCAATATGCTCAGGTATAAATCTTATAATCACTCATGTGCTGTGGCCATTACTCGAGTTGTCCTGGTATTTTCAACTAGAGTCTGTTTTTGTCAAACTCTTTTGGTTCTACACTTGCTTGTGCTCAAGTCTAAAAGTGCTCATTGCTCGAGTGATAGCGCCATCACTCAAGTGCATCAGTTAAAAACACAGCAATGGCCTCTGAACTTCATGATATGCATTTGGTAATATTTTCAACCATTGTCTTAACTTGCAAAACATAAGTTTTTTATCATAACACATAATAATCTTTTGTTATCATCAAAACTTGGAATCTAACACAATGTCCCAACAATACTATCACATACATGTTTCTCCACATGCATGAAATCAATACAGTGTCTCACATCAAGATTGAGCCAATATGGAAGATCAAAGAAGATATACCTCTTTTTCCATTTATTTTTTTCATTACTACTCTTTGTTGTATTACCAAAGATAATCTTGATATTTTTTACCGTTTTGTAAACTTGCTCCCCAGTCAATGCCTTTGGAGTATCTTCAAACCTTTGTCCACCAAAAAAAGCTTTATTTAATCTAGGATATGGGTGGCCTTGTCTAAGAAATCTCCTATAGCAAGATAAACCATCTTTCTTCTATGTTGAAGTTGATGGTAACATGTGCCTTCTTCACAAATTGGACATATTTTATGACCTTTAACATTATATCCTGACAAGTTTCATATGTAGGGAAGTCATTTATAGTACAAAAGAACATGGCTTGCATTTTAAGACCTCCTTTTCATTCGTGTCAAAAACATCAACACCTTCATCCCACAACTCTTTCAAGTCTTCAATCAAGGATTCTAGGTAAACATCTATGTCATTTCTAGGTTGTTTTGGTCCTGAAATCAATATAGACAACATGATGTACTTTTGTTTCATGCATAACAAAGGAGATAAGTTGTAAATTACCAATAGAATAAGCCATGAACTATATATAATGCTTAGGCTACTAAAAGAATTCATACCATCTGTGCTAAGCCTAAGCCTAAGGTTCCTAGGTTCTTTACCAAAGCTAGGAAATAATTGATCGATTATCTTCCATTGAGAAGAATCAACTAGATGTCGAAGCTTTCCAACAGATATCCTCTTATCCACATGCTATCTCAAATTATTTGCATCGTTTTCATTAGCAAACAAGCGCTTGAACCTTGGTATGATAGGAAGATACCACAACACTTTTGTAAGGGCTGTTAGATCCCAAGTTTTGATGATAGCAAAAGCTAATTGGATGCAAATCATGGTTTTATAAGTCTAAAGAATGTTTACAAAGTTACCAAATGCATATGGCAAAGTTTTGTAATGTCTGCTATCAGATTTTACTGATGCACTCGAGCATTATAACCAATACTCGAGCATGAAGCTAGTTTGTACTCGAGCACTAGTGAGTAAGGGACTGCAAGTGTTTGGCCGAGAGTCATGAAGATCAGAGAAGCACAAGTATTCCTAAGTGAGACTTTATATGCCCGAGTGACACATCCGCACTCATGAGTGAGAAATCTAACTCTCTCAAATTCTGTTGCAAGTGCTGCTAACAAGAGTATATTGCATAAGAATATACTTCTCAGTCGAGCAGGAGTATATGTACTCGAGTGAGGGCCCACATCACCTGCGAGTGCAAAATCTCACTCTTGCTAAAATGGTATGCGAGTGTTGACCAGAGACGGGTCTCTTAGTGTAATGAGCAAGGCCACTCGAGCAGAACGAGTTGTGCTCGAGTGAGGCCCTACATCACTCGCGAGTGAGAAAATGATCTCTCTGAAATCCTGTGGAACTGCAAGTATAAAACTAAAGAACAAGGAGAAAAATTATGAGTTCACTCGAGTGAGCCCATCCATGCTCGAGTGATACTCTGCCAGAAGACAAAATACGCCAGTGTTACAGCGTTCAATCCGAATAAAGTTTAATGATATTTATTTATCTTATCATCACTTATTATTATTTAACATCATTTTGAATGCATTACAAGTGTGATACAGGAGGACGAATGTTTGAAATAAACAGACGCGAAGGAAGTCAAACAACGGCAGACAATATCATTACAAGCACGTACCTACCGTATTCAAATTTTTCAAACGTGCGCATGCCGTTCAACAGTAACATGCCCATCTCCACAATGATTGTTATGCAAATGGGCAAAAATGAACGTCTATAAATACAGAGTCCCAGAGATCGGCAAAGATAATAAAGCACAAGAATACACAAACAAATCCACGAGTCTCTGTTATCCATATTTTCTCTGTATTCATATTGCTCTTCAGTGTTTATCATACTTGCTCTGTAAGAGAGTCTATATTAATTTCAAATTCTATTTTCATTTGATCTCAAGGTATTGGGACCTTGAGAGGGTAGATATCCTTATGAGAGAAGCAATTGAGAGAATTCCTTGCAAAACCTTCCACTCATAAGACTTATAAGATACAATCAGTAGAGAACGTTGCGGCTCGTAGAGAACGTTTCTGCTCGTAAGACTTACAGTGGTGTAAGCAGGAGAGAATGTTGCTGCTCATAAGACTTGTATACGTAAGCCAGTGGGAAAGGTCATAGGTTGTTTTTCTGCACGTAAGACTTGTCGTAAGGGGGAGAGAAATTTCTTAGTGTGAGAATATTTCTGCTCGTAGTCCATTTGAGGACAATTGTTGTTTTGTGGCATTCTGAGAGGCCATTGAATCTTGGAAGAATAGCGTAAATCTGAGTAGGTCTTGATCTCTGAGGATTGGAAGTAAGCCTGGTTTTTAGGCCGAACCAGTATAATTCTTTATGTCCTAATCTTCTCTACTCTACTCTATCTTCATCTATTTTGATATCACAACATCAAACAAAATATTTATCACATTACCCAATTCACCCCCTCTTGGGTGAAGCTTGCCTCTTTCATTTGGTATCAGAGCAAGGTCTTCTCTGAAGAGCCTAACAGCTTGAGAAGGATCCAAAAAATGGCAACAATGGGTGAAAACATTCTTCCAGATGAAGCTTCAATCACTAGACCTCCTGGTTTTACTGGAGAACATTTTTTGTTCTGGAAAGCTAAGTTCAGAGTGTTCGTCATGGCTAACGAATATGGTTTATGGAATGTAATACAAGATGGTGACTATGTTCCGATGAAGAAAATCAAAGATAAAGTCGTTAAGAAGAGCCCAGAGGAGTTTGACGAAGATGATAAAAGGTTAGTAACGTTAAATGGAAAAGCTATTTTAATGATACAAAGTGCTCTCAGTCAAAAGGAATATTTTCGAATATGTACTCTACCAACTGCCAAAGATATGTGGGATGCTCTTGAAATTGCTCACGAAGGTACATCCGGAATTAAAGAAAATAAAGTCAATACTCTAATTACAGAGTATGATCTATTTTGTATGAAACCTGGAGAAGGAATATCAGAATTCGAACTCAGGTACACTCATATTGTTAATCAATTATCTGCACTTGGAAAATCTTTTGACCAAAATTCCCAGGTAAGAAAGATTCTTAATATTCTTAAGAAAAAATAGGAAGCGAAGGTGACAGCTATAGAAGAAGCTAAAGGAGAGTCAATGATATCCATAGCTGCTCTCTTTGGTAGTCTTTCTGAGCATGAAGGAAAGTTGAAATTCAAGAAGGAACTAGAAGAGTTCGATGATAAAAAGAAAAAGGGAGTTGCACTTAAGGCTATCAAGGAAGAAGAAGAGTCTTCCGAAAATGAAGGTGTCCCTAATGATGATGAAATGGGAATAATCGTGAGAAAATTCAAGAAATTCTACATAAGAGGTCAAAATAACTTTAGCAATTATCAAGGTGGACCAAGCAAGAAAGAAAACAAAGAGCAACAGATAGTATGCTATGAATGTGGAAAACCTGGACACATCAAATCTGAATAATTCTGAAACAAAGACAAAAAGAAGCAGAAAAAGAAAGCATACATATCATCTATCTAGGGTGATAGTTCGTCAGATGAGGAAAGCGACAATGACGAAGTAGCAAATCTATGCTTCGTAGCCAAAGAAGAAGAATCAGATTCTAAGGTAAGTGATTCTGAACCTACTTATGATGAATTGTTATCTGAATATAATGCATTGCATACAGAATTCATCAAGGTAGCTAAAGAAATGGTTAGTTATAAGAAGAAAGTAAAGGAATTAGAAAATATTGTCATATCATCGTGTGAAGTATGTGAGGAGAAATAAAGAAAATAAGAGATTTAACAAAAATTGTTGAAAAATTTACTAAGGGAAGTGAAACTCTTAAAGTTATTCTAAATTCTCAGAAAGCTTCTTTTGATAAATCTAGAATTGGATATAAGTTTGATCATGATAAGAATAGAGGAAATAAGAAGAATAGCAGTATAACTTATCTTAAATATTTCAGGAATTTTGTACATACATCAAATCCTTTCGCATCATGTAGCTATTGTAAAAGGAAAGGACATTATACTTCATCATGTTATTTTAAGAAAGGACAAGTTTTGGGCACGTATAAATGGATTCTGAAAGGGACACATGTATCACATACTAACCACAAAGGACCCAAGAAAGTATGGGTACCTAAATCTTGATCACCTTACTCTAGGTATGTCTCAAAGCATCACGAGCAAACAAGTGGTATATTGATAGTGGATGTTCGAGACATGACTGGTGACAAAAATAAGTTCACCATGTTGGAAACTAGAGAAGGAGGAAAGGTAACATTTGGAGGTAATCAATCTGGACGAATTGCTGGAATTGGTAAAGTGGGAAAATCCGATGGTGTTCAAATCAACGAGGTATACTACGTTAAAGGATTATGCCACAATCTCTAAAGTGTAAGTCAAAGCACTGACTAAGACAACTGGGTGATCTTTGATTCAAAAGAATGCTTGATAGTAAACAAGAAAGATCTGCTGCTAAACAAAGAATCTATCAAGGCAAATATCCGAGCTCAAAGGGACGGTAACTGTTATACTATTGATTTAAATTCAAATTCTTCTTAAAATTGTTTTCTTAGCAAATCAGAGGAAAGTTGGTTATGGCATAAGCGTCTGGCTCATGTTAATATGAATCAACTTGACAAACTGATTAGAAAAGATTTAGTTGTTGGTCTTCCTAAACTAAAATTCAAAGATAATATGATTTGTGAAGCATGTCAAAAAGGCAAACAGACTAAATCTTCATTCAAAACAAAATATGAGATTTCTACTTTCAAACCTTTACAATTACTTTATATGGATTTGGTAGGTGCGGCAAGAGTAAAAAGTTTTAGAGGAAATCTATATACTTTAGAGATTGTCGATGATTATACAAGATTTACATGGACTATATTTATTACTTCAAAAGATGAAACATTTGTTGAATTTATTACATTTGCTAAGAAGGTCTAAAATGAGAAAGGTATTTTTATTGTCTCTATCAGGACAGATCATGGAGGAGAATTTGATAATCAACTCTTTGAAGATTTCTGCAACAATAAGGAAATAGATCACAACTTCTCTGCACCGAAACACCTCAGCAGAATGGAGTAGTAGAAAGGAAGAACAGAGTCCTCATATAAATGGCAAGGGCAATACTCAATGAAAAAGGAATGTCACAAGTATTATGGGCGGATGCAATTAGTATTGCATGCTATATTTCAAATCGAGCATATATTCGCAAGTCACTTGGAAAGACACCATATGAACTCTACAGAAGAAAGCCAAATCTTGCTTATCTACATATCTTCGAATACAAGTGCTTCATTCACAACAATGGTAAAGAAAACTTGGATAAATTTGATTCAAAGTTTGATGAAGGTTTATTTCTAGGATATTCTAATAGAAGTAAAGCATATTGAGTTTTTAATAAAAGAACATGTACTGTTGAAGAATCTATTCATGTTGTGTTTGATGAACTTGATTCTCAAACAAAACATGTTGATGAAGAAGAAATGGATTTGATAAAGAAAAACAAAACTATTTCAAAACAGAATGATTTTGAACCAAATGATTTTCAAAATATAGAAGATGTCGATGATCATGCTCAACCAAAAGCATGGAGACATATTAAAAATCATCCAATTGATCAAGTAATTAGAGATATTCATGAAGGTGTCAAAACCAGAAATAGAATCCTCAATGAGGTAACTTTCTCTGCTTTTATTTCCAAAATTGAACCTTCTAATATGGAAGAAGCTTTATCTGACAATGATTGGGTGATTGCTATGCAAGAAGAATTAAATCAATTTTAAAGAAATTAAGTTTGGGATTTGGTTCCTCGACCTAAAGATCATACAGTTATAGGGACCAAATGGGTTTTCAAAAACAAACTTGATGAATCAATAATCATTGTGAGAAACAAAGCAAGATTGGTGGCCAAAGGCTATAATCAAGAATAAGGTATTGATTATGAGGAAACATATGCTCCAGTGGCAAGATTGGAAGCAATACGAGTACTTTTAGCCTTTGCTTGCATTAAAGGCTTTAAACTTTATCAGATGGATATGAAAATTGCTTTTCTAAATGGTTATATTATGGAGGAAGTATATGTAGAACAACCTCCTGGTTTTGAAGATGAAACTAAGCCTGATCATGTTTTCAAACTTAAGAAAGCTTTGTATGGTTTGAAACAAGCAGCTAGAGCTTGGTATGAAAGACTAAGCAAGTTTCTTCTTGATCAAAATTTTGTCAGAGGAAAAGTAGATACAACTCTTTTCATCAAACATAACAAAGATGATATTCTAATTGTTCAAATTTATGTTGATGATATTATTTTCGGTGCTACTAACGAATCTATGTGTTAAGAATTTTCTAAGATTATGCAAGAAGAGTTTGAAATGTCTATGATGGGAGAATTGAACTTCTTTCTTGGACTTCAAATCAAGCAAAGGAAGAATGGTATATTTATGTCTCAAACAAAGTATTTGAAAGAGTTGTTGAAGAAGTATAGATTAGATAATGCTAATGGAGCTGAAACTCCAATGAGTTCTACAACTTTGTTGGATGCTGATGTAAAAGGTCCTAGCTTCAACATTACTAAGTATAGAGGAATGATTGGTTCATTACTCTATCTTATAGCAAGCAGGCCAGATATTTAGTTCAGCGTTGGAATGTGTGCGAGGTATCAATCCACTCCTAAGGTATCATATGCAGAGATAGTGAAAAGAATCTTAAAATATTTAGGAGACACTTCAGAACTTGGCTTATGGTATCCAAAAAGAGGAAACGAGTATTTAATGGCATATTCAGATTCAGATCATAGTGGATATAAAACTGACAGAAAAAGTACTAGTGGTTAATGCCAATTCCTTAGAGGCTCTCTGGTATCATGGTTCAGCAAGAAGCAGAACACAGTTTCATTATCCTGACTAAAGCTATATATATAGCTGTAGCAAGTTGTTGTTCTCAAGTGTTATGGTTAAAACAAAAACTTCAAGATTTGGGGATATACTTAAATGAGATTCCAATTTATTGTGACAACACTAGCACCATAAGCTTAGCCAAGAATCCTATTCAACATTCAAGAATCAAACACATAGACATTCGACATCATTTCATTCGAGATCACGTGTAAAAGAAGGATGTCAAAGTAGAATTCATACCAGCGCACCTTCAACTTGCTGACATATTCACAAAGTTAATAGCTAAAGATCAATTTCTATATATTCGAAGAGAATTGGGAATGGTTAATCCCAATGAGTTGTAAGTTTTCTTGTTAACTAGTTTAATTAAATGAATTTTTGATAATAACCATACTGACTTTGGCATCGGAGCATTAGAAATTGTTTTTGCAGGTCTGTCACTCGAGCACAGGAAGTGTTACTCAAGTGACAAACTCATGCTCACTCGAGTCAATCAAACCTGCTCGAGCACAGAACTATTGAAAATACTCTCTTTCTGAGCATGTAAAACAGGGGTTAACAGAGGAGATAAAAATACCAAGAGACTATCTGAAGTGTAATAGTGAAAATTGATCTTACTCGGGTAAGAAAGATCCTCACTCGAGCATGATATGAATATGCTTGAAGTGAAGAATGAGTACTCGAGCAGAAACGAAGAATTTGTTTCAAGTGCCTACTCAAAGTATGGTTACTCAAATGATTTTGGAGGATTTAAGTACAAAGATGAAAAATATAGCAAGAAATCCTTAAACCAGGTACGCTTTTACATGTTTTATCAAAATTGTCTGAATGTCACTTGAGCATAGTATGAGCACACTCAAGCACAGTATAAACATCACTCGAGCACTAGGGTTATTGCTCGAGTGTTGCCACTTATATCAGTTACGTGATAGCTCAGACCGTCGCACTTCCTGCTCTCACTCGAGGTGTCTCGTCACTCGAAGGTCGCATCACTTCACCTCCAACCGTTACCCATTGATCAAACGTCTCCTTTTGCTTCAAATCACCGTTATAACTCTCCAATCTTCTTTAAAAGGTGAGATTTAACCTTAGTGGCTCTCATTCCATGCCCTAAGTTTCTGAATTTTTTTTCTTTCTTCTCAATCTTCAGAAAACCTGTAAGTCTTATTCCTTCCATTTCGTTTCTAAATGGCTAGAACTAAGATTCCCGTTATTGCCTAAAGATCTCATTCACCCTATCCCACTCATTCTGCTGCTAGTGCTTCTGCAACTCCGGTACCAACACCTTCATCTCCTAGAATGTCTTCTTCATCTACACCTCCTCCTAAACCCAAAACCAAAAAGAAAACTCCAGCCAAGAAACCTCATCCTAAGCCTCAAATAGCCAAGAAGGATCAACCTCCACAAAAGAAACCAAAGGGTGTGGTTTTCAAAGAACCAGTGGTTACCCTGTCTCAATCCAAAAAGGTCCAAGGAAGAGGAAAGAAGAAGGACACTAAGCAACCACAACAATCCTCTTCTTCCTCCGATGACACATTCAACAAGCAACTCCGGGAAGCAATGGAGAGGTCAAAACTTGACAAGTTGGTTGGGAAAATTGCTTCTCAAGCCGGTGTCTCAAGTTCACACCATGTTGGGCAATCCAGTGCGGCTGCTTCAGGGGTACCTTCTACATCACAGGCTCTAGAGGAAGAACAAGTTACAAGTCCTCCTGAAGGTTTCAATGTTGAGGAACTAAAGGCACTACGATAGAATGTATTCGATACTGAGTTTGCACATAGGCATTTCTGTCCTTTAGTTTATGTGGACTTAGATTACTTGAAGAAGAATTGTCATTTGGATTTATATCCTTATCTTGGATTCTATGCTTCCTGGCTGAATATTCATATTCCATATTCACCCTTTATTGTTAAAACCTTTTACTGCAACATGAAAACCCATAACATTATGTCTAGGGCTAGAGAATTGATTGACGAAGCAGTATCTACTACTGTTAGAGGTCAATTCATTATGATATCTGCTAAGATTATTAATGACTTACTTGGGTATGTTGCACCACCTTCAAATCCACCCACTCTCTCAGCCAATGAAGCCTTCCGGCTTTTAAGACCAAATGACCCAATAGGCCCTCTTAATTTTAAGCCTATTGACATGCCTGATTCTCATAAAAGCTCTTCACTACATATACTCTCGTGGCATGGTTAATAAGTCCAAAAATTTCACCCACTTTGCTCAAAAGGATTATTATTTGTTGGCCTCCTTCCTAGTCGGGCAACAAAGAAATGTGGGGGAGATCATTTTCAGTGAGATGAGAAGATTTCAATTTTCTTCATCAAAATCCGTGACTATGCCATATCCTCATATTGTATCCCTCATCCTTATGAAAAACAAGATATGGTACTTGGAAGGAACTGAGAGGGTGCTTATTCCAAGGTTTGGCAAGACTCAACTGACTCATATAAGTATCAATCTTCCAGTGAGTCGAACCAAGGCTATATCTCAGAGGGAAGCCACTCCATCAAGAGGTGATGAGGCTCAGTCATCTGGTCAAGGTCAGGTTCCTCCTCCATCTTTCCTGAATGCATCACTCTCTAATCATTTGACTGAAGTGATCAATCAAGCTGTGTCTAGTTTGAAAAAGGAATTAACGACTGAGTATGAGAAGTTGGTAGACAAGATGGAGCCACAAGTCTTAAAGTTGGTAGACAAGGCTAATACCAACTTTGACTTGATGTTTAAGACTCAGGATAACATGTCAAGAAGGATAACTGATATGGAGATCTTCTTACATTCTCACTTCCCGACTTCATCTTCAGAAGTGCCACCTGAAACCACACCTGCCTCAACTTCACCTCCTCATCCACAGACACATGTTTTCTGAAATCACTTTTCCTCAGCCCCTTCTGATGTTGACAAAATGGGGGAAAAGGATGTGTGATGGATTTCTGAGCTATCATGGGATGTATTGGGTGTTTGGGTAGTTTTTGTGTAATGGGGTAGGATTGTGATGATGTTATTGGGATTATGGTTGTATACGGGCTTTATGGGTAGTTAATGATTTATGCTTAATATTGTACATTTCTTGATTTATCATTAATGGCTATATTTTCAAGTTCTTAAGTTTTTCTGTTCAGTTTGAATTGTTTCTGTGATACTATGCCTTATCTTGGTTGTTAAGTGTCCAGTGGAAGTACTGCAAGTAACATATGTAGATAAGTGCAACAATCTGAACTTGAATCTAAACTTTCATGAAAATATGCATTTAGAAATATTGATGTTGTACTTTAAAAAAAAATTTCATTCTAATCAATCTTTTTAAAAAACCCATCACAAAGATTTTGTCATCATCAAAAAGAGGGAGAATGTTAGATCCCAAGTTTTGATGATAATAAAAGATAATTGGATACAAAGCATGGTTTTATAAGTGTAAAGAATGTTTATAAAGTTACCAAATGCATATGGCAAAGTTTTGTAATGTCTGCTGTCAAATTTTACTGATGCACTCGAGCATTATAACCAATACTCGAGCATGAAGCTGGTTTGTACTCGAGCACTAGCGAGTGAGGGACTGCAAGTGTTTGGCCAAGAGTCATGAAGATTAGAGAAGCACAAGTATGCCCGAGTGAGACTTCATATGCTCGAGTGACACATCCGCACTTGCGAGTGAGAAATCTAACTCTCTCAAATTCTGATGCAAGTACTGCTAACAAGAGTATATTACATAAGAATATACTTCTCACTCGAGCAGGAGTATGTGTACTCGAGTGAGGGCCCACATCATCTACGAGTGCAAAATCTCACTCTTGCTAAAATAGTATACGAGTGTTGACCAGAGACGGGTCTCTTAGTGTAATGAGCAAGGCCACTCGAGCAGAAGGAGTTGTACTCGAGTGAGGCCCCACATCACTCGTGAGTAAGAAAATGATCTCTCTAAAATCCTATGGAAGTGCTAGTATAAAACTGAAGAACAAGGAGAAAAATCGTGAGTTCACTCGAGTAAGCCCATCCATGCTCGAGTGATACTCTGCCAGAAGACAAAATGCACCAGTGTTACAGCGTTCAATCCGAATATGGTTTAATGATATTTATTTATCTTATCATCACTTATCATTATTATTTAACATCATTTTGAATGCATTATAAGTATGATACAGGAGGATGAACGTTTGAAATAAACAGACGCGAAGGAAGTCAAACAACGGCAGACAATATCATTACAAGCACTTACCTGCGGTATTCAAAGTTTTCAAATATGCGCATGCCGTTCCACAGTAACATGCCCCTCTTCACAATGATCATTATTCAAACAGGCAAAAATGAACGTCTATAAATACATAGTCCCAGATATCATCAAAGATAATAAAGCACAAGAATACACAAACAAATCAACGAGTCTCTGTTAACCATATTTTCTCTGTATTCATATTGCTCTTCAGTGTTTATCATACTTGCTCTGTAAGAGCGTCTATATTCATTTCAAATTCTATTTTCATTTGATCTCAAAGTATTGGGACCTTGAGAGGGTAGATATCCTTACGAGAAAATCAATTGAGAGAATTCCTAGCAAAACCTTCCACTCATAAGACTTATAAGATACAAGCAGTAGAGAACGTTGCTGCTCGTAAGACTTACAGTGGTGTAAGCAGGAGAAAATGTTGCTGCTCATAAGACTTGTATACGTAAGCCAGTGGGAAAGGTCATAGGTTGTTTTTCTGCACGTAAGACTTGTCGTAAGGGGGAGAGAAATTTCTTAGTGTGAGAATATTTCTGCTCGTAGTCCATTCGAGGACAATTGTTGTTTTGTGGCATTCTGAGAGCCCATTGAATCTTGGAAGAATAGTGAAAATCTCTGTAGGTCTTGATCTCTGAGGATTGGATGTAGGCCTGGTTTTTAAGCTGAACCAGTATAACTCTCTGTGTTCTAATTTTCTCAACTCTACTCTGTCTACAACTATATTCATATCACCATATCAAGCAAAAAATTTATCACATAACCCATTTCACCCCCCTTCTTGGGTGAAGCTTGCCTCTTTCAAGGGCGTTATTTGATTTTTACCTCGGGGTTTCACATATCAGATACTGTTGTTTCTCTTCATGCTCTTTTCTATACAATATGCAATCATTAGGGCATGCATATATGGATCTTTTTATACTTCATCCCTAGTAGACACGGTATTTTATTAGAATCATAGTATCGATAAGGCAACACATTATCATCTAAAAGCATGTCCTTAAAAGCCTCAAGTGTTTCTGAAAATCCTTATTTGCTCCATCCATGTCGTGCATTCAAGCTTACCAACTTCAATACTACTCTCAACAATTGGTATTTTTTACACCCCAGGTACAGCAGCTTCTCAACATCACTACACATATTACCATATGCATGTGATTGCTCAAAATCCTCTTCTCCTACATCATAAATAATATCCTCTACCTGATAATCTATATCCATGTCATTATCATTAAAGGCCACTCCCCTTGTTGAGATATACTTGGCATTTCTAATTCTTCACCATGCCATACCCATACTGTATAACTCTTAAAAAATCCTTCACAAATTAAATGTGTGTATATATTTAAATCACTTAGTCACTTCTCATTCAAACATACCACACAAGGGCAATAAAACATCGCACTATCATCATTGCTATTTCTTCTAACAAAGTCTAAAAAACCCCTCACCCCAATACTCATCTGTTTAGCTTTTATCTAACTATGATCCATATATTTCAACACCTTATGGCACCCTATCTAATAACAAAATGATAGACAAAAAAACAACCACAGAGATTTAGAGATTTCAATAAAATTAAGAAGTATGCTTATTAGAAGACAATAACTATACTTGTAGCAATATAACAATAAATTATGGCATGATAAGAACCAAGCAACATTTCATAATAAAGTTATATAGATACAAGTTTTAAAACTTGCATTGTAAAGCTATTCAGAATTTTCATAACTTTATATTCAATTCAAACCCATATAGCAAATATCATAATGTGATCATTAATGGCAATCCAAGATAAGAAAGTATAAATAAAATATCATAATGTGATTATTAAGCTAGTATCTAAAGTTATCATCATTGAGTTCAATAGCAAGAGTAAGATAGAGAGCAACATTAGACATATTCAAACAAAGCCATAATCATAAAATAGAACACTTCCATTTCCTACTACAAGCATATTAGAATTTGATGCTAGACATGGTTAAACCCACCTAAAACAATATCAAAAGGATCAAGTTCCAATTATTAACAATAATCAAAACAAACCTAGAAAGTTGTTTCACGAGTAGTCACTCTTTGTGCTCCCATTTGAAAGAAGAACATGCAGCGAGGCCTTTAAGGAAGGAGGAGTCAGAGCTGGAATGTTATCAATTGACGGAAAAATGAAGGTCGACTATTGGTAATGTATGGGTAGTGATTCTTCCTCGGCTAATATAGACCCAGCCCAATGCCACCCTAAGATTGTTAACAAGAACACCGTCAGTTAGATTGTGAGATATTAGGTTTAGAGAGAAAGATTGCTCTAGATTTAGAGAGAAAGAGGAAGGTGGAGTTGCAAACAAGAACGCCATGGAAGAAATTTTAAGGAAAAGCGAGTTCAGAGTGCAAGCTATAATTTGGCGGGAGGAAGAGAAGAGTGAAATTTTAATTAAGGCGTTAACTTTAATAACCTATTGTTTGAAAGAACCGGTCTTAAATATACATTTGTGACCGGTTTTAAAAATAATCAGTTTTAAAAGTTTCAACTTTTAGACCAGTTATAAGAGATAACCGGTCTTAAAAGTTAAAAAAAATAATTACGGGTCTCTTATTTATATTACCGGTCTTAAAAGTGTATTTATTTTTAATTATTTTTATCCCTTTAAGGCCAGTTATGCATAAATAAGGTCTAAATAATATCTTTAAAACCTTATATCTAGGGAACCGGTCTCCGAAGTTCTCTATAATTATAAACGTGCCACTTGTCATACATTTTAGACCTTATCCCTGTATGACTGGTCTAAATGAGCCAGTCTAAAAGATAGATTTTATACTATTGAACAATTATCATAGCTACAAAGTAGGAACTATATAACCTAAAAGCAAAAGGAAACTTTCCAAGTAATTGATAGGCAGTTCCCTTTCAAATGAAAAACTGACACCACCTACTCATTCTACTAAACACTACAAAAGGAAATGCTATTTTTTTATAATGACCTTTGGTTAAGATTTAAACAAATGGTTTTCTTTATAAAATGTAAAGGTTTAGTTTGCAGTGCCATCAGCCTTTGCCCTATTTCAATGCTCCTTATTACAGCTAGAATGCCTTCATATGTACACTATTATTGCCACCTTTCGTGAATATCTTCAATAGGAGAATGTGTCTTTCACAAAAGAGGGAATTGTACATAATATTTTCATTTCTCCAAGGTTCCCAAATGTCGAGGCTAGACTCCTAAACAACATCTACATAAAGATCTTTTCAATGCTACAACTGACTTTTTATAAGTCTTGTACTGAGTCTAAATGCACACATATAAGGCTAAAATGTTTTCAGCTTGCTTAGCCATTTGGCAGTAGAGACAGAGATATTGGCCACAAACAAAACCAACTAAACATTTCGTATATTCCTTTTTCAATTAGCCCATATCTACTGGAAAATTATAGGTTGAAGAAAATATTTTGAAATTGCAACCACATATTTGGAGAATCAACCTTTCCAAATTACTTTCAAACTCAAATTTAGATTAAACATACTTGCATGATATATTGAGAAACCTAAAGTTCATGTCTATTGGTTGCAATCCACCTTCTATGTGGAGATCTACTTTTCCCCCCAAAAGAGTCAGTTTTTTAATTTTCATGTATTTTACACTTATGTTAAAGTCAAAAACTCAAAAACATGACCTTAGTGTACAACCCATACCAAATAAATCAAAAGTATGAACAAAAAGAAATTACAATCTAGTTTTGTACTAGAAGAATATTTTGACATTATTGACATGTCAGCCTATCTCCTCTTTCCTACTCACCTTACTTAGTTTTAGACTTGATTTCTAACCTTTTCAGAAGGAAACATCAAATAGACATTATATAAAAGAAAAGGAAGACTAGATTTTCATCAGTATTATAAGTTGTATTAATGGTATGGATGTGAACATTTTTTCTCTTCTTTTTAACCAAGTGAACATGTTTTCTCACAACCAATTCAAACTAAGTTGCAAGATTGCTAAAAATGAAAACCAGAGAGGAGGAATAAAAATATATATAATAGTAAATATAGAGTGAATGAAGGTATGATTTATATGGAATACCTTCATTCAACTATAGAGCAAGGTGACCTCTCCCTACGTTTTTCTCAAACACACTAACAATAATGTAAAGCTCTATATCATGAGGAAGAAATAGAGATAATGTCTATAATGCTGCCTAGTCAATATCTAGATGCACCATTTTAATATAATGTTTCTCTTCTTCCTTGCATTAAATGAAGAAACATAAAGCTGCAATTTAATATTTTATGCATAATATTAAATTGGTCAAACTACCTTTCTCATATTGAATGAATCAATAAGCCACTATCGGCTATAGACTTTCAACTTACTCCGTTAAGCTACAGACTTTCCTTTTAAACTTTTGGGTGCATCCTTCAACTTTCTGCATATACCTATAGGCAATAAGAGGTACGTAGTATGCTTTGTTTAGCTTCCCATAACCTCTGTTCAGCTACACACAAGTAAAGGTCCCATCACTTTCACTTGCATAGTCTATCCCTTAACCTTTGTAGATTTTATACATCAGACCTCATATACTCTATAGACTTCAACAGCTCTGCTTATTAAAAAATGTGAAAGATGAAATACCTATATAGCATATTCTACTCAAACGCAAACACATTAAATGCAAAAGCTGGACAAAGTATGAATTTTGAAAGCTTTTTGCAAAAAATAGATTAGGTGAGACTTCTTGCATGGAGTTATGATGACAAAATTTAACCCTTAAATGAAAGTTTTTATATAACACAAATTTTCAAAAGACCTTTGTTCATTCAGCATAACCTAAACACCATAAACTCATAGGATCATCATAAAGACAGTTAGCCCTAACTTTCTACATTATCATCTGCATACATCATCATAATGACATACTTGAATTATGATATCAGAGAGACAGAGAGTGTGCAAAAAAAAATAGAGAAAATGCACCAAATATTGCATTATCATTTTGAATGTGTTGCAGCTACAACCTTTTAGCTATTAAATCAGAGTATCAAATTCATTCTAACAAAATATCCTTGTTTATCTCAACAAAAAGTCATGTATGCATGTTATTCCAAGTAATGAGTGTAAAAAACCAAAAAATACAAACATATGGAGTTGCAAATCATAGAACTTACCCAGATATGTTAAGTCTCATTAGTGAGTTCCAAATCCAAGTATGGCGTAGCAGTGGTCTTAGATTTTTCAATTCATTCTAGTTACAGATTCCCAGAAAATTAAATAGAAAACCCTGAAATCATA
This sequence comes from Inga leiocalycina, assembly GCA_963242795.1. NCBI lineage: Eukaryota > Viridiplantae > Streptophyta > Magnoliopsida > Fabales > Fabaceae > Inga > Inga leiocalycina. The sequence goes on from OY725332.1 coordinate 31,572,834, forward strand.
TAACCCAAATGATGTACAATGAGATACTGGCAAGAGAAAGTGAGCATAGATTTCTTGGCCTTATTAGTTAAGGGCAATATGTTATGTGACCTCCAAGTGATGAACAGAGATTAATAATGATGAACTTAAATCACAACATACAAAATAAGAGGATGAAGTATGTTCAATAGCTATATCAAGAGAATTCCGACAAGATGTATTTAACGTGATTTAAAAATGTATGTCAGTTAACTTAAATAGTTAAAACAATTCCTATGTTGTAGTCTTAAAATCCCATTAAGTCAAACTAAAATAAAATTCTGATGCCCATATTTTGGCTCCTTTATAGCCACCTGCCATCATAGATAAAGGGATATTACTTCAAAACAAAACAACCCTAACATGTAATGTTTGCTTTTTCCAATTTGTCCATATTTGCATGGTGTTATCTACTTTAAGGGAATATGTTTCAAAATTGCAGCCAATATCAACCTATATGAAAGACATTTTGACAAATGACCATCCTTTTCCAATATCATTTATATCATTTTCTTTTTTTTTATAATTCCCACTTAATTTGTTTTTGTTTACATTTTGAGTTTTGATTGGAAAAATGCTTTAGACATTGCTGACAGGTTATCCTATCTCCCCTTTCCTACTCACTTTACTCAGTTTCAGACTTGCTTTCTCACGTTTTTAGAAGGAAATATCATACATGTATCGTATAAAAAGAAAAGGAATACTGGCTACTCATCAATATAATAAGTTGTATTAATGGCAAGGATATGAACATGTTTTCTCTTTTTTTGACTAGGTGAACATGTTTTCTCTCAACCAAAACAAAGAAAGTTAAAAATGTCACCAAGAAAATCTTTAAGCCTAAAAGAAAGAAAAAACCTATACTAATATACCTATAGTAAAAATCTTCACTTTATCATCTTCACTTTTTTTAATCATATCCATCAGATAACCATTCTCCCTATCACCAAAAATAGAGTTTCCAAACAAACTGTAAAGTTGACCTTCCTTAAAGTTTGATTGATTTCAAACAAACTGGCCTGATATTTAAGATTGGAAAATAAATAAAATTAAAGAGGAAGAATGAAGGCATATATAACAGCAAATGAAGTCTTCACCAAATATGGAGCAAACTGTTCAAAAGGCATAGTCAACAGGGGGAAAGAACTATTGATGGCTTAAAAAAACATGAAGTGATGCAAAAATGTGCAATAGGAAAGAAGAGAAAAATAACAAAATACATCCAATAGAGGAAAGGTGTTAGGATCGGCAAGCACAGCAGAAGAATTTTAAAAATTTTACCGATCCTAATCGAGGATCTATCAACGGCGTTTAAACCAAGTTGGAAGGATTCATACCTTTTATGATTCAGGGTTTTCACGATCTCTAAGAGCCAACATGTCAGGTCCACTCCCTCTACCGGTATCCACACGAATGCTCTCCAACCGAAACTGCGTGCTCGCGCCTCTAATGTCTCCTAAGGTTTCCCTTGTAGCTCTCAATTCTCATGTGTATCTCAGTATATCTGCTCTATCAAGTTTATAACCTATGAGGGCTATCTTTCAAATTTCAAAATTAATCATTATTAATTTTGAAATTATTTAAATATTAATTATCTTGATGAGCTAATTAAATAAATTCAGTTTAAATTAAATCTGTCCAACAGTTTTAATTTAACCTATTTATTTAATCCAAATAAAGAGCCATTAGATTTAAGTTATCTTCAAAAATAAAATCTGAGATACCATATCTCTATCATGTTAGTCAATAGATTTAATTTATCTTAATAAATTAAATTTAAAACTAACACAATATAATAATATCATATAATATATATATACATATATATAATATGTATTTCAAAAATATATATCTATATAATATTATTAACGAATTTTTTATATTACATATATACATATATATATATATATAATATGTATTTCGTCCACCATAATTAAACATTATCTCGTGTTGGGCCATTCTTGTGTGCAACCCTGTAAGCCTATATGAAGTTGGTAGTGGGCCAATAACTGTACTAACCCACAAGTCACAAGCGGCCTCTAGCAAGACATCACGACTACCCAATACATAGAGGATCATTAACATGATGCAACCTGTCATACAACTATGTCACGTCCCTTTTGTCACATGATATATCGATCAACGATAAGGCATGGATAATGTGATCCTCTTATTCCTGACTATTACTTTCTCGATCCTTGAGTAGTCTGACAATAGAAATGGAAACTCCTTTCTATTGTAGTATGGCCATACATTTCTCAGACTCACTCATCAAGGGGCCCAGTAATATCTCTCTACTAATGTGAGGGACAAATTCCATCTTGATCATTCATATTCCTCTACATGAAAAACCACTAAGCCCAATTATAGCCTTTATCATCACCCGGTCAAAGGTGACTTTTGACTAGTTCAAAGCTTAGCAATTCTCATGTAGGAATCCATGATGACCTCTGGTCAAAGGGCATTGTGACGTGGTTATACATGAGAAAAGCTTATGACTTGATCCATGTAGCTTTCTCATAGTGGGTCGGTCCAGCACTTTGTACTCTTACAAGTGCCTAAGACTTTGAATCGTATCTCCATATCTTATCAAAGTCATATTGATCTTGTTTCATCTCTGCTCCCGCATAGATGATCGACCAGGGAGATTTTAGGACAATCTTTATGAATTATCCAAGGATACAATTATCACAGTTAACATGCAAATAATATGATAACAGAATAGAGAAATTTCATTAAATTAATAATGTTCAAAGTACAATGATTGGCCATTTGGGCACATTTTCCAACAAAAGGGACAAATAGTACAATACCTTTTGAAAAGTGATTCTCCAAGCATTTATTGCACAGCTGACAAAATGTCTTACAACACTCATGATTTAAATGTATAGTAAGTTCTTGTATAGGTCATATCATTCAAGAAATAGCAACCAATACAACTTCTATCTCATTGGCAAAGCAAGATAATATATAGTCTACTTTTTTAAAAATCATGTGTTTTATTAGTTCCATCTTGTATTTGACAACAAAATAGCTCATTCTTATCATTTACCATTTACCATTTCTTTAACAAAAGTAAGCAAGATTTTGTGTTTTTGGAGTAGTACCTCTCTTAAAGTCTCAGTAAGCGAAAGAGTACAAATCTTATGACATCAAGGTCAAAAAAAGAAAAAAAATTTGGCTTATGAATTTGATAAGGCAATGTCCATGAACTTTATATAAGGTATCTTGATCAAGAAACCTGCACATGAATATGGACTAAACGTATATCAAGATCATAATGAAAGAAATATCATGGCAGAACTCTTCAAGAGATGACAACCATACATGAATATTACCCTATGGAAATAACACAATCTTTGAAAAACATGCCAAAACACTAAAATGGAATGCCAAGCTCATCTTTGAACAGTCATACATAAACAATTAGAGTTCTACTACAAAAATGTTGAACATGCCTTACTAGAACCTAGACAAATTCACAAATATAGAAGCAAACCCACAACCTATATTTGTGAATTCATAATTGTATTATAGCATCAAATCCCTGCCATCTAGAAATTCCATTATTAAACATCAATCAAATGCAATTGTATTTATTTCTTCTTTACTAAACAAAAATAAATCTTACACAAATTAGTAGTCAAAATCTGAGCTCTTATGATTAGATGCTTAGAAACCTTATATTTCCATCCTGCCATGTCAACTATTGAAGAAAATGAGGCTTGACTTGAATGACCAAAACACCAGTTGCCTTTGACTATTGCATGCCATAAAAATGGTATTTGAATTTCTGTAAGAGAAGAAAAGAAGAAATCAAGATACATTCTTGAAAGAACCCGCAGACTGTAAGAAATTTTGGAGAAGGAAAGAAAACAAATTGGGAAGCCACAACTTAAGAAGAAAAGGCAATAGCATCCTTGCGGTTGCATCTTCACCATTAATATCTAGAGAGACCAGATGTGAGAAAATAGACAAAAAAGGTGGACTGGAACTTGGGATGTCTGGTAGGGGAAGCATTTTTAAAAACCCTAAAGCTAAGGCTAAGAGATATATAGAAAGGCATAGGCATAAAGAAGAAACCAAGGAAGAAGATGGGGAAAGAGAGAAAGAGGAGGAAAGGTCCTGTGAAAGAAAAAGAATGGTCCGCATAGAGAGAAGGGAGAGGTAGGGCTCTTTTAATGAGCACTAGCCCTCTACAGCGTGATTTTAAACTGTATAGGATCCAAATTAAAATAGCACAAAGCCAGAAGTGAAGACTCACTAGAAACAGATTAAATGGAGCCCTAAGCAGTGGAAATGGCTTGTGAATAGTAACTTTTACATTAGCTTGGAGGAATAGTATTTAATGATGTATTAATGCTAGTTCATGATGTGGTGTTCACTATACTTCTGCTATGCTACTCTAATATTTATTCACGTTCTTGCCAAGATTCTCCAATTAGTTGAGCTTATGTTCAGTATGCTTAATGCTCATTTGTACTGGCATATTTATTTGTTGCTTTGAGTATTGGAGCTAATATATTTCCCTTGTTTAAGCATTAAAGCATCTTTCCTTAAAGTTGATAGATTCATCTTGTAGTATGTTGAGCAATGCTATTACACCAAACAAATTATCCTATCATAAATTTAAATTTTTCTTTGCAAAGAGAATTGTCAGTTCAATCAAGTAACAAAAGGTTCCTTTCCATATGATATGCTAAAATTAAGATTATGAAAAGAATAATATAAGAGTAACTCATCATCAAAACTAATCAAGACATGGCGAATATATATGAGTATATTAAAAGGTTTTTCTTCCAATAAAGGAGAAGAGCTTTTAAGATATAAAACACATGTGAATGTAAAGCTCCCACTTAATTGATGCACGGTTTACAAAATTGTCATGAGGAAAGCAGTTAATAACTCTCTTGGATTTGAAAAATCTTTGAAAACTTTGTAGAGAAAATGAGTATGAAAATTTGGAGAGAAATTGAATTTTAAAAATTATTCCCTATATCATCTGAGTGGTTACTTGAGTAATCCTACTTGACCATTACTTGAGTGTTTACTCAAGTGATGGAACTCAGAGTATGTTAATTAAGTAAGAATACAATACCTCACTCAAATAACATCATAATTACTTGAGTTAATTTTTTGTAGTCTATTGATGCATCATTGGTGAGTCACTATCTGGTAATGTGATCAGTACTAAGGGTTTCTGAAGTGTGGTCTCTGTAAGCAATTAAGAATATCATAATGTGCTCAAAATAAGGCCTTTTTTTCATATTAGCTTAGTATGTGCCTCTTGCTTTAGCAAACAGCATCGAGAAACCTCAATTTCACCATAGCACATAGCTCCCTTATTTTTTCACCAATCATCACAAATAGAGCTTTGAAGTTCTGGTTCACTAATTCACATAGCTGCCTCATCTTATCATTCATTAAATGATGATCTCAGAATTGTTTGTAGCAAGCTCAATGTGAAAGTGTTGAAGTTCATTTTTCAGATAGTCCCTGATCTTTGTATCCGAAAGCAAAGCATTTTTGGTCAAATCTTGCAAGAGTATAAATATATGCTCTTTGGTACCCAAATTTCTCTTAGATCTATACAATATTAGATTTTATAACTCTTATGCTCTTATACAATTAGATCATATGATATTTGAGCAAAGAGTACTAGCAAAGACCAAGATATAATTTTATCCAATAAATTCAAGCCATTAGATCATAAAGGGTAATGAATAAGTGATATCAAGAGTGATGATTTTCAAAGAGCAATGACAATTTGTAAATACACTTTATATAGAATATATGTCATTGATAAGATTTTCATGCTATCCAAGATAGATATATCCATCTTTAGGATAAATCATGATTGAAATCAATTTTTCCAAGAATGATAATGAAATATGCAAATTGTTTGAAATCATAACAATGCATTATGAAAATGAGATTCTGAATACATGCAAAACTCATTTTTGAAACATATTTACAATTAATGCTTATTCCAAAGATAATGGAAGTGAACAACTTAAGTGTATACATACCAAAAAGCTTGTATTTTAGACAATAACTAAGATAACATGTTAGACATTGAAGTTAACATGTTTGAGAATTTTTCCAAGAATAAAAGTCATATGAAAAATGAATTAGTCAAAAAGGCTTATCTTTTATAGACATATATAAGAATAATAACTTTAATATTGATCAAGGGATAATCTTCCCTCTTAGAGTTACGCCTGAATATTCAAGACAAGACTTAAAGTATAATGCTCTAGTTACTCAAAAATGGATGAAGACAAATATTAATGTATTTGAGCAACGAAATGAGTACATTGATTTATGGATGATGAAGCACATGCTTATTAGTCCAATTGACTAGAGTTTTAGAATATTAGTATGTTATTCCACAATAATGGCTAATGCATCAGCTTTTAATGCAGTAATGAACATTCATAATGCTTGGAATAACATGATCAACCAAAGATTTATATATTAGGCATAAGGCTTTCAGAAATTGAATTCTTTTCAAGAAAATACACTTGAAACTCATATAGATAGTTAACTTGTTAGACATAAGGTCTAACATATTAGAATAAAGAGTAAAGAGTTCAAGCATTAGATAGCACAATATGTCAACGATGGGAAAATACTCTGGTGGATGAATTTGAAGCATTTTTTACTTTCAGTATATAAAAATATTAACTTCCAATTTTGAAACCAATTTGAATGCAAACAAAATAATTTTCAAATCATATGTATGCACTTTTATAAACAGAATGAAATGAAATCCAAGTAAATTTGTGAAATGTGTATTTCAAACTCAAATGCATAGAAAGATTATCCACAATTTTACTTTTGGTTCATTCAGCAATCTATAACACATTTTGAAAAACCATAAATGATTGATTGCTAATGGTATGCAATAATGAGCGAGTATCGAGTTAGGAAGAACGGGTGCGAGTGTTGAGTTTTGAAATTACTAATATAAAGTCATGACACTTGAGTTCTGCCTAAGAACTTGAGTTCATCTTGAGTTTTCCCTAAGAATTTGAGTTCTTCAGAAAAGTTCGCATACTGATACAGCATACCTGGCTTGAGTGTGACTTGTAGACACCCAAGTTAATTTCCATTTCCTTGTATCTTTGTACTCATGATCATTTGAGTAACCCATGCCTTGGAATCAAGCTTTTCTACAACTTCCTTCCTAAACGTGAGTTTCCCAGCGAACCTTCAAGTTATGAACTTGAGTTTTCCTGTGGAATTCGTGTTTTGTGTCTATACTTGATATGAACTTGAGTTTTCACTCAAAGTTCATGTATACTCTGTTTATCCATGTTTTACTTACCAAATATAGAGTACTCCTTTCTTACTACAAAATCATATAACACTTTTTCTTCCTTCGGTATCCAATTTTACTTGGATTCACTCACAGGTAGCTTGTAGGAATCATAATTTACATGCTCTAAGAATATAGTCAATTGAAATAGATTGAACATAATGAATTAAGCATGACTTTATGCATAAAAATATTTTCTCTTGAAGTATGCATATATGTATAAAGTGTTCAGCTATTGAACATTGTGAATCTTTATGAATGAATTTTCTGAAGATTGTGAAAATGTATATGTAATGCTTATACCTCAATAATATGTTTTACCGTTTACTTTTACGTTAGGTGATTGGAGGATTGCCTTTGCATACCCACTACATCTTTCTTTGAAGCTCTATTTTGAGTATTTGGCTTTAAGATTATGCAAAGCTCTCTCATATAATGTTGCCTTTGAGGGTATTTTTCTTTGTGCGTAAGAAATCCTCCTCTTCTTGTTCTCCTCAAGGTAGTTGAATGATACATTATGGCATCCCTTCCTTGAGGTGAAACATACTCCTTTTATCTATTACTTCTTTCTTTGGTTATGCTCTATAGCTTCAGCAATGGATGTTTTGAGAGTTCTCTTGTGTGATGATATGAACCTCTTAATTGGTGTATGAGAACCTCTTGGCTTCTCCTTCATCTTCTCTATAACTTTATGTTCATTTCTTTTCAGATTGTCCTATATACATAAAGTACTAGATGGACATTTTGGTACCCACATATACTAGGGTCCTTGATTGTTATCACTTGACTTTACATGTCCTTTCGGAACCCAAACATATTTATTTCTCATATAGGAATCTCTTTTAATACAGCATGTGTGAGAAATAAGATCGGATTTACCACAATAATTGCAAATTATATAAAGATATGCATTATAGGATATCATGCAAGTATTATGTCGGTCATGAGAGTAGAAACTTGAATAGATTTTATTTGAACATTCTTTCTTCCCAACAAACGTTCCAGCATATTTGAAAACATCTTTGCTTTTCTTAATAGAATCAACAATTGGTTGAAAAACACTATTATTTAGACTCTGAAAATTAGTTTTACGAAAATCAAAAGAAGAATTCAAACTTTTTACCTTAAGTTCATCTTGACCTCCGAAGAGTGATTTTTTTACCATCTATAATGAGCTCTTTTCGGGAATCCTCTTCTTTTTGTCTATCCATGTTGATTGTATGGACGTGTTCTATGATTTCTCCTTCTTCATCGTCAACTTCAAATCATTCATGCACCGTAGATGAACAGCTTGAAGCTTCAAATAAACTGTCAATACTTTTAACTTCAACATACTTGTTAGAAGTATACACAGAATCAAGAGTATTCCAAATATCTCAGCAGTAGAGAAAAATCTAATTTCCTCAAAATCATTTTTGGTTAAAGCACTATACAGAATTTTGATTGCTCTAATGTTTAACGAAAACATTTTCTTTTCTTTTTCTATCTAATCCTTTCTCGGTTTGTAATCAAAAGCATTTGTAAAAACATTTCACATATAAAAATTAGATGCTTTTATAAAACTAGTCATTCTAGCTTTTTGAAACTAGAAATCAATATCTTTTAAAGGGGGTGAAAATATTTAGTCAAAACCTTCTGAAAGTGAGCAATACCTAAAGTCAGCCATTGATAACTCTTGAGAAAGTTAAGTCATTTAAACAAGAGCCCAAGCTCTGATACCAAATGTTAAAACCGGTTGACACCCAAGAGGGGGTGAATTGAGTGTTAGATAAAAATTTGGGAACTTTGAAAAACTTTTCACATCTTAGTGGAAGTGGTAAGTATGAAAGTAATAAACCATAAATCAACAGTTCAATTAAATAATATATGCTAGAAATAAAAGAGCTTAGGGAAGAGAATAAGCAAAGAGTAATTTATCCTAGTTCGGTCTAATCTACGATGACCTACGTCCAATCCCTAGCTCCTCCTGACATTTTCAAATCCACTATCTTCTTGCTTAATACGGGTACAAGAAAACCCTTTACAAACCCATAAGTTTAGCCGAGCACTTGTAAAGCCATTTACAAATCTCTCACTGAGATACTCCCCCTTACGGCAAGTCTTACGAGTACAGTAATCTCTAAGACCTTCCTCTCCTACTTACCCATGCAAGTCTTATAAGCAGCAATGTTCTCTCCTGCTTACACCTATTTAAGTCTTATGAGTAGTAATGTTCTCTACTGCTTGTACCTTGTAAGTGTTATGAGCAGAGTGTCTTACAGCAATTCTCTGTACAGCTTCCTCTGTAAGGAAATCAACCCTCTCAAGGTACCTCTACCTTGAGATCAATTTAGAAATATAAGTGTTTACAAACTCTCTTACAGAGTGAATAAAATACTTACTAAAGTACTATATAAACAATCACTCTCTCAATGGTAAGAATATAGAAGATAGAAAAATAGAGAAGATTTAGGTTGATGATTTTATCATTTTGTCATAGTTGCTAGCTGTCTCTATTACTGATTGACTTTGAATGCTCTCTTATTTATAATTGATGAAAATGATGACCGCTGTGAGTATTTCAACCTATTCGTTGAGTCTAGTTGCTTCATTTGACCATTAAGCGTATCTGAAAAACTAGCCACTATGAAATGTCCATTGTAGCGTGGAGCATCCCGTAGAAAAGTGGGATGTGAACATTTGAATATTCGACAGTCTTTCATTATGAGCTGTATGTCATGTTATGGAGCGGCATGAAGATGTTTGTATTTTCAAACATTCATTTATGGTTGGTCAACTTCATGTGATGACAGTTGTCTGGTAGTAGGTATGTAATGATGAAGTTCACCATATTTGACCTTCTTATTTGAATCTACAATCCGAACATTTAATCTCCTATTTCTCACTTGAAATATATGTTAGTTAACATTTAGGTATAGTAACAAGTGTAAACATGATGAGTAACAACATTTAACCATATTCGGATTTCACCTTACGACTCTGTAATGCATTTTGCTTCTGTTACCGTCTCACTCGAGTGCATTGAAGCCTCACTTGAGTGCATGTGCATTTTGTACTATGGACTTGAGCCTCTCAATAACACTTGCAGCATATTCTTTAAGAGTGTGATTTTACACCTACGAGGATTGAAGTGATCACTCGAGTACTAAGGTCCTCACTCAAGTGTATTAGTGTATCTTTGCTTTTTGACAGCCTTTTACTCAGCACTTTACCAATATTTGAGCAAGTGTGTTTTCTTACTCATAAGTGTTTGGTTCCTCACTCAAGGGCAAAAGACTTCACTCTAGTATACTTCCATTTTTAGGTTCTTGCTTATTCTTGGGCTACACTTTCTATAGCTCACTTGCTTCACTCGAGTGCAATTTTGATCGTCACTCAAGTATGCTATCCAATACTCAAGTATTGCTGAATATTTTCACATCTCAGCTGCTTATGTAACACACTTTCATTGGCATTTACAAGAGTGAGATTTCTCACTCGCGAGTGTTGAGATCATACTCGAGTGCTGAATTGCACACTCGAGTGTATAGGGGAGTTTTAAGTACTTTTGGACAACACTCGCATGATATTTTCCAACAATGAGCTTTTGGACTTGTGGGTGTTTAAGTGTCATGTCAAACTTGATCTATTTATTTGAACATATGTACAACAAATGACCTATCATCAGAAAGCTCTTGTCATCTATATTACAATGCAAAAAGAATCAGCCCCAAACTCATTATATTTTGCAAGTTATGTTCGAAGGAGTGTCTACTATTCCTGACAGTCTTCAAAGTTTCTAGCATCAACTTCCAGAAGACATATCTCTCAGCATATAACTTCAAATTTGACAATTTACTTATCCATGGAAACATCTTTAAGTATAGTTTCATATCGCACTAGTTTTATCTCAATCCGACGTGTGGTTTGAGAGATATGGACAAAATACTGGACCTGTCTTGTAATATGATAGTGATTTCAGTGTCATCTTCAAAAGATCATGTCCCTTTCATCTGAACTCCTGTAAATGTGCTTTTTAGTGTCCATTTTTTGTGTTGGGAGTCTAGCTCATATGTACTTGTTTCAGTTCAATCTGACATGTGGTTTGAGAGATATGGCCAAAATACCGGACCTCTGTCAGGTGGAACAAAAAATTGAGCAAAATAGAGTGCTTTCGACACTCGAGTGCTCTTCTATCACTCGAGTGCTACAGTGCTACACTTCCTAAAAACTTTTTGCACTTGCTACAGTGCACTCGAGTGCTACAGTGCCTGCGTGCTACAGTGCCAACTACTACAATGTCACCCCAAATTTTCTTCTAACCATAGAATTCTTCAGAATTACTTCTAAGAATTTGAATCTTGATATTCCCATTAGTTCTTACAAATTCTTCTTTCTTCAATCCCTTACTTCTTGATTTTCTTATTGATGATGATTCTCCATTTATGAGGCATTATAAGCAAAATAACATCAACCCACCATCGGGTTTATGTCTTTCTTCAATCCATTGCTTCTTAATTTTCTTCTTGATGATCATTCTTCATAACCCAAGTAGGTAGTTCCTTGACTATCTTCAATTTCTTTCTTCTTCTCCCTCTTGTTCATTTTCCCATTTTTGATATTTTTTTCTTCTCATTCCTCCTCCATAATTCAACTTAACTAATCTACAAGATATTTCACATTAAACACAGTAATTAGTCAAAGTATTATATAAACTTTTTGCTCTTATCATTTTATATCTATATTTGACATCACCAAAACTAATCATATCTAACATTGTTTTTGTTTTTCAAAAGGAGGTGTTTTAAGCCCTCAACCAAGAAGCAAAGTTGGAAGATCAAAAAAAGAGCATAAGAAAGCTAAAGAGGTGAGTTAGGGCTTTGTTGTGAGCCAAGTATTGCAATGATTGGTGAAGTCTTTTGGTTTTCTCTTTTCTGCCCTAGTTTTGGTTCATATGGACAAATAGGGTTTGATGTTATGTTGGTGTTGTAATGGTAAAATATGGTGTAAAATGATGAGAATAGAGAAGCTATGTGCTAAAACTTGAATCTTGATGGTTGTTGTCTTGGGTAGCTATTCGGTCAGAGGTATAAAAGTTAAAAGGAGTGAGATTTTGTTATATTTGAGTTCACTAATGGCTTTTACATGAAAATATTTCTACGGGTAGTCTTTGGTGGTGATTTTAAATGAGTTAATAACTAAAAAAACCATGTGAAACTTTAAGTGTTGTTGGTAAACACACTACCTAATCTATGGCAGACTAGATTATGACCTATTTTTTTTCTAATCAAATGGATTCCAATGATTATGAAAATTTTTAGAAATAAAGTATACGGGCCAAGATTTATTTTAATATATAATTTGTAATATTTGGATTAGTACACAAAATGTTATAGCTTGTTAAGTTGATGTTGAAGTCTGGATTGATGTTTCTGGTAGAAAGGGTTAATTGTGTCATTGGGAATTGTATGAGTTTAATTAGCAGGGAAAAATAATTTTCCTTTAAAATAAACTTAAATGGGGTCACATAGGACTTTGAACCGCTTTAGAAAAAGTTATGATCTTTCAAGACAAAGTGAAAAATCTATCAACTTTATGGAACAGTGCAAAATTGATGATTAAGTATAAATTGAAATAAGTGCAAACTCCAAGGGCAGAGTTGAGCACATGGGATTAGTGTAACCACTTTAGCTAATTAAGTCAACCAAGGTATTAACCCAAATGATAACCAACTAATTGTCTTAAGTAATAAAAGAAGTGGAAAAGTAATAACTCGCCTGTCCGCAAATTTTGACTAAAAGGATTTGACATCTGCCCAGGATGCTAGAAGGACTGGGAACAAGAGCCTGATTTAGAAGGGCAGTCAGGTAGTATCTTATCCCTTATATCATATGTGCTACTCTGTGTATGTACCTATCATCAGTTTAAGTGTGAGATAGATAGTCCTTGGGAAGTAAGACATGCAAGTACAAGTTGTACCGGGAGTAACCCAGGGGCATCTTGAGCCAGGTAGCCTTGAGTCAAAAAGCCTGTGACTAGACCTTATATGGGGCAGAGGCCCTAGGTAGCCTGATCAAGATAAACAAGCATGGTGTTTTTGTGATAAGGGACCAAATAAGCCATTTGTTTATTGCATGCTGTGAGTAAAATTTTTTGATGATTTGATATACATGCTTAGTATTTTTGCATATCATATAAGTGATTTTTTTACTACTGAGATTCTTTTGAATCTCACCCTTTTTCAACAAATGATATACATAAAAGGCGTCCATCTCCAAGGGCAAGGAAGGTAATACATACAGGAGAAGAGAAGGCTAATTAAATAAGGATTATCTAGTTATCTGTTATTTTGGATAACTGTATAATATATGAATGTAATTCAGTAGAAGTAGTGGTAGTAGTACTAGTAACCGTGACACTAACCACATTAGTTGTAACCAGTATATTAGGTTTTCAGCAAATGCGCTATTATCCAAACACGACAAATGAATTAGAATCGGGAAGCCAAACACTAAAGGCCCTTAAGTTAACCACCCTTACGCGGGCTATTGCCAAAGAACGCTTTGCATTTTACGAAAAAGTTTTTTTTTGAATTGATGAGTAGTAATGAATTTACAAACTAGTTCGAGACCACACATAATTACATTTAAAAATTTTTCAAACAACCCACTCAAGTATAGGATCGAACCCTGTATCGAAGTTGGGATTTTAACAACTTACTATTTGATAATGTCTCAAGTTTGTAAGCATTACATGACTAAAAATCATCAAAATGTTTTATAAAATAGGGTGTTGCAATGAGCTCTTGTTTACTTCCTCCAAACATGAGTATTGTAGTGATGCTTCTTCCTAGCCATTGTTTTCATCATCACTCAAGTGGTCACTCGAGTGTTGTTGGTCATCACTAACACACATCACTCAAGTGATATGATAGTGATGACCACTCTGATCATACCTATTTTTCAAACCTACGAGTAGAGCAATTTCAACCTCCTGCAAAACAAATTTCTAGATACTCTGATGCTTAAGTTAGTCAAAAAATTATCAAAACATATACATAAACAATAAAAGACACAAAACATTTAAAGGATATCCTTACAATTCATTGAGATTTTCCTTTCCCAATTCTTTTCTTATATACAGAAATTGATCTTTAGCATGTGTTTTGGTGAATATATATGCTAATTTGAGATGTGTAGGTATGAAAACTACTTTGACATCCTTCTTTTGTACATGATCTTTGATGAAGTGATGTTTTTGTCAATATGCTTGGTTCTTGAATGTTGAACCAGATTCTTGGTTAGGCTTATTGTGCTTGTGTTGTCACAATATATTGGCATCTCCTTTAAATTGATGCCTAGGTTTTGAAATTATTGCTTCAATTATAGAACTTGAGCACAACAACTTACAAAAGCTATGTATTCTACTTCTATGGAGGATAGAGACACTGCATTTTGTAGTAGCTCTTTCTATCATTATTATATCCTATAAGGTCTGAATCATATTAGTCCATCAAGTATTTATTCCCTCCTTTTAGACCAAATTTCAAGTTCAGGTGTGTCAGCCAAGTATCTGCATCTCCTTGTTACTATTTCAACATGTGATTCCTTAAAGGCTAATTGATATCTTGCACACATGCCAACACTAAATTGGATATCTAGTCCAATTGATGTCAAGTAGAATAGTGAAGCAATCATCTCTCTATATTTGGTGATGTTGAAATCACCTCACTTGACATCAGCATCTAGTAAAGTTATTGAGCTCATTGGTGTGTCCACTCCTTTGGCTTAATCCATGCCAAATTTCTTCAAGAGTTCTTTAAGATATTTGGTTTGAGAGATGAATATTCCATTCTTCCTTTGTTTGATTTGCAATCTGAGGAAGAAGTTCAAATCTCCCATCATTGACATTGTAAATTCTCCTTGCATAATCTTGAAGAATTCTTGATAGAGAGCTTCATTAGTAGCACCAAATATAATATCATCAACATAAATTTGCACAATCAATATGTCATGCTTTTTATGTTTGGTGAACAAAGTAGTGTCTACTTTGCCTCTAACAAAGCCTTGATCAAGAATAAATTTATTGAGACGTTCATACTAAGCTCTTGGAGCTTGTTGAGACCATAAAGGGCTTTCTTAAGTCAAAACACATGTTCAGGCTTGGTTTCATCTTCAAATCTAGGGGTTGGTCAAATAAACTTCTTCTATAATGTCATATCCCGAATTTAGGGATCAGAGGCTTAGGAATAAGCTTGAATTAAGTGGACTGCTAAGCCCCGGTTTAGCAGGTGTCCTAAATCTATTCCCTAACTTTTCTTATATCTTTGAGGTATTAAAGAAAATAAAATGGTGAATTTTGGAGAAAGTGATTATGCTTCTAGTGAAATTTCATACGAGGCAGTAAGATTTTCATGCTATTTTGTATGACCAAATAATGAGCAAAAATTATGAGATTTTACAGGATGAAAGTAGACATCCTAAGCTTTAATTTGATCGATATATGAATGATTTGAAACTATATACAAAAAGTTATGAATTTTTTAAGTTAGCCCAACAAAATTAGAAAGTTCTTGAAGCAACATTCAAAGAAATTAAATCTGGGAATGATGTGCTTCCAATTGGAAAGATTCTATATTTTTCCTTGAAACTAGACTCAATAAGAGTTCTATAGCCTTTAGAATCACTCCGATATGAGGTCTACAAATTTAGTTATGATTTTTCAAAGGTAGGGCAGAAAATCTGCCAGAATTTCTGATAAATCCGAAAATAAAGAAATAATGTGATGGCAATTTTTGAAATTATAAGGTACATGGAAAATTCATTTGGGATGATAGAAGGACCTCCTAGACATATTTTATATGGGCCAAGAGAGGAAAAATATTAGTTGCAATATAATTGGGCTTATGGCATAAAGCTTATGTACATAAAGTCCAAAATTTGGGAATTTACTTAAATAAGCAATTAAAGGCATAAAGTGAATATTATAAAATATTCATCATCTTCCTTATTCAGACCTAAAACTGATGTAAAATAGAAGCCATAAATAGAGAG
Organism: Inga leiocalycina; assembly: GCA_963242795.1. Lineage (NCBI taxonomy): Eukaryota > Viridiplantae > Streptophyta > Magnoliopsida > Fabales > Fabaceae > Inga > Inga leiocalycina. Next base: position 31,589,205 of record OY725332.1, read on the forward strand.
GGAGTTGAGAAATTCTAGAGAGAGAAAGAGAAGAAAACTCGTGAGGTAGGTCATTTTCTTCTGTGAATTCATTCCTAACTTGTATAATCCTTCTCATAAGCTTCTCCTCTACAGGATTCTAGGTTGTTCTGAGGCAAAAGTTCAGTGTTTTTGGAGCTAGGAAGAAGGAAAAGCCAAAAGGAAGAAGAGGTAACTTCCTAAACTTCAAATATTGGTTATTGTGGCTGCTGTGAGTATTTTAATTAGTAAAATTCCAATTGATTTGATTTGATTTTAAAATTTGGTAAAGGAGGTGACTTAAGTATTATGCTACCAAAGTTGGGTCTAAATGGTAGTTATAACTTAATTAAATAGATAATAAAGTGATTAAGAGTATAAAGGAGCAAGTCTACGGAGTCATAATCAAAAAAGCCCAACTTTTCCTGAAGAATTAGGAATTTTGGCTAGTGCTGGTTCAGGGGGTTAGAACTAGATTTTTGAGATTCTGATGACTCCATTGGGTTCAGGAGGAAAAATTAGGTCGGGTTGTAGTTTATCACTTTTTTCATAAAAGCCCCCTAAAATAAGGTCTGCCAAGAGCATCGGATCTTTTAGTAGTGAATTTGGCAATTCTGAGTACGGAAATAGAATCCTTAGGCAAAAATATATCAGAATAGCCCAGGTCAAAATTTCAAGAAAAGTACAGCCAGACCAGGATTTCACCATAAGCTAATATAACCACTACAAACACTATGTAAGTGTCTAAAATGGTACATAAATGGATTTTAACCTAATTCTTGTACATTTCACATTTTGGGACCCGATTGATACCCCAAGCTACGGCATGAAGTTCAAGGAGCCTCTTAAGGATCAAGGAAGGGTGATCAAGGTAGGGAACTTACCTCTCCTGCATGTATTTGATATTTGTGTTGGTGTACTGATGCATGTTATTGCTTTGATTGATTATATGAAACATATATGTACTATTAAAGCTCTGTTTCTATTTATACTATGTCTATAAGTATGTTGATTGAAACATTGTACACGAATAGATGTCATTGTGTGAGCATGAGTTATGTAATGCAAGCATGTTATGCATTAAGCACTTATCTTGTATGCATATTGGTATTGTTACCTACTGAGATTCTCTCGAATCTCACCCTCACTTGCCAACAATTTAGACAAGTAAATACGAAAGGTACACAGATATCAGAGAAAGGAACTTACAACAATATTACAGTGGTGGAATGAAAATGGGAAGATGTCTCTGTTTCACTAAGATGGGTTTAGATACCCTAGAGCCATGTGTGGCTACAAGGTTTGTAGATCATCTATGTTGATTTGAAGTATAATAGTTATTATCCCTTGAACCTCTTATCTTGACTTTGAAATCATCTTTATTGATTTGAAGATCTTTTTTATTCATAATGAGACATTCTTCTGAATCAAAGATGAACCAATTGTCTTTGTCAATGCTTTGGCTCCCACTTAGTAGGTTGTGACACAATCCTTTTACATAGTAGATATCCTTGACTTGTACTTCATTTGTCTTGCACACCTCACTAGTTCTAGCAATTTTCCCAAATTGGTTACCTCTAAAGATAACTTTGCCTCCTTCTTTAGGTTCCAGCATAGTGAACTTGTTCTTGTTACTATTATTGCAAGCGTTGCACCCAAAAGGGGGTGAATTAGGTGATAATAAAATTTTAACTGAAATCAACAAATAATGGAAACTTAAAGCAATTTAAACGAGTTCAAGATTTAGAAAGATTTAACTGAAGTATACACTAGGGATTATACTGGTTTGGTCTCAACTATTCTGACCTACGTCCAATCCTCAGATTCCCTCTAAGCTTTTCACTATTACTTCCAAGATTCACTAGGTTCATGGCACCGTAATACAAAGCAAGGTCCTACTCGAGACACTTGCTCCCCTTCACACAACGTAAGATGATACCCAACTTAAGGTCCCACCATCTCAAGTTATCTCTCAATCAATTGTATTGAGTTTACAATATTTCTCTCTCAAAGAGTGAATAATATAATCACTAAAGTACAATAATATAGAATAGACAATGACAAGAGAGTACTTAATGTAAAATAAATATTCATCAGTTCATATTTTCTCCATTTTGAATGTGCTTGTATTTATAGTTCAAGTGAATTTAATAACTGTTGTGATCATCCTATTTGTCTAATACTCACTAAATGCTTCTCAAGACATTCTTTATGTTATTTGGATATAGCTGTTGTAATTTGTTGGTTGATGTTTCACTTAGCATTTATTGCTTCTGATAGAATATCTACTTTTCTTGGAATTCAAATTATGATGAATAAATTCCCTAAAACTTGCTTAAACAAATGTTAATCATGAAAGAGAATAATAACAAGCAAGATTATTACTTATAACCAAAGTCCCTTGATTTCATAGATTTTGGTTTCATGCTCTGCTTTTTGGAAATATAAGGTATTCAAATGCTCTTCTTATTATCAGGATAAAATGGTTCCTATCTCATTATCAACTATTCAAATGTTTCCTCACTATTCGAATAGTCTTTGGCATTTTGAACTTAAACTAATCGAATAGTCTGAGCTACTATTCGAACAGTTCCTTTTCAAAAATAGATAAAGTTATCTTGATACAATAGTTAGCTATTCGAATACTTTTATGAAATTTGATTAGAAAAACTCATTTTCAAACTTTAGAACTATTCGAATAGTTTCCTCACTATTCGAATAGTCTTTCACTTAGACATTAGCATTTTATTCTGATACAATGCATGGCTATTTGGATAACATTGTGAAAATGGATTTAGAAGAAGTTGTAATCAAACAAAGATACTATTCAAATAGTTAACACACTATTTGAATAATCTTGAGATATTGATTTGTAAATACTATTCGGATAACCAGTCTACTAGTCGAATAGTTATCCTATTATCTAGATAACATTTTTATAAATTATATTTGAAAACACAGTGACTATTCAAATAATAATTAGGCTATTTGAATACTCCTTCTCTTGAATTAGTTTTAGAAAAAAATTTTAGTCATACTATTTGAATAGTTAAAAGACATTTTGAATACTATAGACTTGTAACAGTGAATCTCTATATGAATAGCTTATGCATTATTATGATAGTTTACTGATTATTTGAATTGTCTGAGAACTATCATGATAGTTAGTAACTGAAAACATGCTTTACTATTCAAAAAGTAAGAGGACTATTCAAATAGTCTATAGTATAAAATCTTATGAATAGAAATGCAAAGGCATATTTGAAATAACCTTAAGTTTGTTATCATCAAAACTCTTGAATCTCACATTCTCCCCCTTTTTTATGATAACAAAACTTAGTGTATTAACTAAAAATAGTAAGCCATGAAGATTAAAACAAATAATCATGGAATAATATAAATTAAGAATCATAGAAGTAAATACTCAGAAGATATATTGCATTGAATCATAATGTGCTATAATGAAACAAGATAAGCTAAATAAACTGAGGCAGAAAGATAAGCTAAAAAACATGATCCTAAACATTTAAGACCCTAAAGAACTCAATGCTCATTGGATCATGGTGAAGGTGATTGCTCCCCCTTTTTGTTATTATCAGAAAGGTTGGGGCGAGGAGGAAGAGAAAAATCATAAGCTACTAGAAGATATCTGAGAAGGGCTAGTGGAGGAGTGGATGTAATGGTCAAAGGAGCATCATAGGGAGTATGGAATTGGTCAGAAGTGGGAATAGTGGTAAATGCAGGGGTAGCTACTGAAATAGGTTGAGGGGTGAGGATGCTAGACTGCTCTAGGGACTCAGTTTGGTCAATGTTTCTAGGATTAGGCACTTCCTGAGTTTCTCCAGAAGAGCTAGAGGCTGGTTGTGGAATGGTTTGAGGAGAAGTGGCAGGCTGGATTGCTAGCTTAATGGTTATCTGAACAGGGGTATAAGACACAGTTTCCTAGATGGTAAACAAAACATTGGAAGGTTCAGGAGGTGTAGTGGAGGTGGTTTAAGGTGCCTGAGTTAGAGGGGCATTGGGCATATCAATATATATAGGAACTTAAGTGCAGGGGCCCGAGTGAATGAAGATCCAATAATGATTGTCTCTAGCAGTTAAGCCTATGTTTAAGGTTTCTTATATGCTACAAATAATTGGCTTGAAGGCTATAGAGAGATTTGAAGTTGTCATTGACTCCTCCAATTACAACTCAGACCTAACTCTAGATGCCTTTAATCATAAGTTGATTAGATCTCAGGATTTGCTCAACTACTGGTTTAAGAGCCTCTTGGATTTGAAGTTAAATAGAGGCACCAAATAGTGAAGGAGGAGGAAATGAAGCCCTAGAAGAGTGAGCTTCATCCACCTTATAAGTCTCAGGCTACACTCTTTGTCCCTTTTATTGAGGCTCCTCCGGCAAATCTAGGGGTAATGATATCTTCATTTTTTTGATCTGAGTCTTCCCAAATCTTACTAGTCTTCTTTGTTCTCCCTCAAGTACCAAATGTTGTTCGTTTTAAGGAACAGAGAGACAAGTTCAGGAAATGGAACTGGGGTTTTCCTATTGGAGATCAATCTATACCTATTGATCTTTTGGTATATGGACTCTCTAACATTCAACTTCACTCTAGAAATTAGACAAGCTAGAAGGTTGAAATCTCTGCTTGAGAAGAAATTAAAGTTCTAGAATTTGTTGACAAAAGATCTAGTATAGATATACCAGAGAATCCTCTGTTTATCACTGAGGAAAATTAAAGAGAACTTTCTTGCTTTTCTCACTAGCTTAATGATCTGCATGATCTAATCTTTAGTGAACTCAAGAGCTTTATCAAATTCCTCATCATGATATCTAAGATAAGAGTTGATGATAAAGGGTGACAATTGGATCTTCTGCCCTCTCACAGTGGTTTCCAATCTTTCTTCAACTAATTCCTTCTTATTCCCTTTAATTTTAATAGAATACAAATTGGAATAGAAGGTTCTGACCACAGAGGAGCTATAAGACAGATCAACTTGAAGCCACCTCTGGTGGTATTCCAAGAATCCATACAGATTGAATCTTAGGTTGTCTCTTAAATATGGCATATCAACATACACTATAGGGCACATAGGACTAGAGGAAAATAAATCTTTATACATTTTCTTTTCATCTAGTTAAAGAAGTGGTCTAGTGTTGAAGTCTACAGGGGGTCTAGCTACCTCTTCCTCTAATAGGCTTCTAGATACTTCAGGCATACTCTTTTGAGATTAAGCTTGAAGAGTCTTGATTGGCCCAGCTTTAACATTTTGAACCATCACGTTTATCACTCTTCTTACTGTTTCATCCAGACTATCACTCTTAGTAGAAGGGTCTTAAGATGAGGTGTCTAGAATGTCTTTCTCTTTTGACTTTATGATAGGGGCAGTAGACTTGGAAACAGACCTTGTTTCAGGTGGTTATCTGATGACTATCCCCTTTGGCCGAGAGGAAACTTTGCTAGAACTATTGACAACCTTGCGTCTGAACTTCTTAGGTGCTTTCTAAGTAGGAGTCTTCTTGGAAGGTGGTTTGGGAGGTGGAGTAACATTCCCTTTATTGACATTGTAATATCCCAAAAAGTGATTAAGGGCTAATGACTTCAAAAGTGGATGTAATTATTGTTGAATAAACACTTTTGAAGAATGTGTGATGGGAATTTGGATATTTTAATGATTCTAATGGATCCCTTGTGAAAATTTATGTGAGAATGATGTTTGGTATGAAAATGGAACCAATGGAAGCAAAGATGCAAAATCTAAAATTCTGTCCAGTGAAATTCTATTCTGGGCAGTCCGTTTGTGTGAACGTTTTTAATGAACAAATGGTATCTAAAAATTATGAAATTTTCCAGTCTTATAGTTCACATCTCAAGCTTCAAAATGGACATATAGTTTGTTCCATTTCGTTTTGTGAACCAGGAGATATAACTGTCCAAAGTTTGGGATGGAAACTGAACTCTGTTTTGGGGCAGTTATGAGTTTTATGTAATTCTGGAATTGTGTGGTGATTTTTATTAATGGCCAATATTTTTCCTATGAATAGGACTTAAATATCTTTCATTTTGCTTTGGAATCACCTCATTTCGATTTTTCTAGAATTAGTTATGATTTTTCAAAGTTTGGGCAGAAAATCTGCCAGAAAATCCGAAAATGGGAATTATGACATCATCTCATTAAAAGATGATGTCAGCATGGATTATTAATCAAATTGCTCATCTTCTTCAGCCATTCCACGCCATTTCCAGCTGAAGATAGTGAGAGAAAGTTGAGAGCTCTTAGAGAGAGAAAGAGGAGAAATCTCGCAAGGTAAGCCGATTTCTCCGACGATTTAGCTCCTAACGCGTGTAACTCCGATCCTAAGCTACTCCTCTTTATTCTTTAAGGTTGTGAAGCTCAAAATTTGGTGTTTCAAAGAGGCTAGGGTTCAGCCAAGTTTGGGAAAAGCCAGAGGGAGCTTGAGGTAACTTCCAAACTTTCGTATATTGCTTATTCTGGCTGCTGTGGGCAATTTAATCGGTGAAATTTCGCCGGATTGCCATTGGTTTTAAAGTTTGGAAATTGAGTTTCCTAGGGGTTATGCTGCCCAAATTGGGTCTTAATGTTAGTTGTAACCTAATGTAATGGTTAATAAAGTGGTTAGGAGTAGAAAGGAACGCGTTTACGGAGCCGAAATCGTAAAACCCCGATTTTCCCTGGAGAAGACCATTATTTCGGCCAGCCCTAGAAATGGGTCTTAGAGTTGGATTTTCAATGATTTGATGGTTCCATTGAGTTTAGGGGCGAAAATTAGGTGGGGTTACAGTTGGGCACTTTTTCAAAAAAGGCCGAGAAAGCATAATTACGGAAACACCCCTAAAACCCTAAAAGTAGGGCTGCCAAGGGCAATTTTGTAATTTGATATTGAATTTGATAATTCTGAGTACGGAAATGGATTCCTTGGGCGGAAATATGTTAGGATAGCCCATATTAGAATTTCGAGAAAAGTGCAACCGGTCCGGGTATGGCGGGCCCAGGCCGGGTCCCCGGGGGTATTTTTGTAAATTTTCATTATAGACTCATATAACCCTAAGTAACACTATGGAAGTGTCTAAATAGTGCATTTGGAATTGTAGGATTCGATATTTGCCGCCCTAGTGAGCCAACTACGCCAGCGAACGTCAGAAAGGAACGAGGTAGTGACTTTTCTTTTGTACCATATATGATGCATTGTATGTGTGTTATATCGTTGATTTGTAATGAATTCGTATGCTGCGACATCTGTGGATTTGTGTTAGCACTGTCATTCCAATAGTCCCTGAGTAGCTAACAACGGTTCGGGTTAGGGCGGTGTGCCTTCCCGGCGGAGAAAGGGGATGAGGATGAGGTGTGATATATGTGATTATGTGAGCCGAAAGGCTATTTGTGGAGGCCGACGGGCCATTTGTGAAAGCCGAATAGCTGTACGGGCTATAAGGCTATATGTATGCACTGCCACGCCAATAGTCCCTGAGTAGCTAACAATGGTTCGGGTTAGGCGGTGTGCCTTCCCAGCGGAGAAAGGGGATGAGGGTGGAGTGTGATTTGTGGTGCTGCTGCTGTATGATGATTTGCTTACATGCTGTGTGCTTATGTGTGGTATAAATGTTTTGTTACTACTGGGATTCTCTTGAATCTCATTCTTTCCTTTAACTAACCTTTCAGACAGGGCGAGTGGCTCTAAGGAGAAGCGTACGACCCGGAGCGGTTAGAATCCTGTAGGGACATCTATTTTGGTTATGTTGGTTAAACCTGTTGGACAGGGTGTCTGTATATTATGTTGGTTGTAAAGAATAGTTGAACGTAGTTGTGTAGTCCCCTATATGGAGGTTGTAAACCCTTTTTGTGTATGAACGGAACCCGGGGGTTGCCGGGATTGCTATTAGATATTCTGATATGAATGAATGTGAATTAACTGCACAGGTGATTATATTCGATAATTGAACTTGAGACCGGAATAGGAAAGAAGTTTTGAAAATTTTATAAAGTCCCTACTTCAGAGGGAGTTCTAAATGAGTTTTGAACTATTCGACGGTCTCTAAACCAATTTAATTACGTAATGTCGAATTATAATTACGCTATCTTAGGCAGGGGGTTACAGACATTGGCTCTCTTGGTTTTCATTCTGAATCTTCTAGTGAGTGTCAGAGTTTTAGGTTTTCTAAGGATGTGAGGATTTTGAGGTCTTAGATGGTGGAATAGTGTGCTTTTTAGTGGGCTTTGATTGCAAAAGAAAATCGAATATAGTGAGAAGAACTTGTATATGGAGAGAAAATGGAATAGTATTCGAATAATAAGCAGAGAGTGAGATTAGTTTCTTTATATTTAGACTTATAAGTATTTGGATAATTTCATGAGTATTCGAATAGTATAAGGGTTATTCAGATACTTATGAACTTATTTGAATACTTAGAGAGAAAATATGTATACCTGTATTCGGACAGTTCTAGTAGTATTCGAATAGCTTTGTCTCTGATTAACCCAACTATTTGAATAGTTGTCCAAGTATTCAAATAGCTTCTGTTGATTTATAGCTCCCATTATCGGAATAAAGGAAGTTGTATTCGGATAGTATCCTTTGGTATGTTCATCCATTTTTTTTATACGAATAGTACATCAGTTATTCGAATACAATTCCTTCCTGTAGAATATTTAGAGTTTATTATATTTGAATAGAGAGTTTACTATTCGAATAGTCCTTTTGAAATATGAATTAAAACTATCCGAATAGAGCTTTTGTTAATTGAATACATTTCATAAAAACAATTCTATTCGAATAGTCCTCAGAGTATTCAAATAATTTGTCAAAATAATAACTATTATTATTCGGATAGTTTGAGTAGTATTTGAGTAGTCTTTTGAATTGACATTTTAAATATAGTCTTCTTCTATTCAAATAATAGATACACTTTTAAAAACTTGTCTATGTGTTCAAATACAATGATCATTATTCAAATAGTGCTTCTTTTCTCAGAGTTCCTTTTTCATAATTAATCCTGAAAAATACATAACTAGAAACTCTAATGTTTAAGTTAGTTACTTTTATCATCAAAACTTAATCAAATGAATAAATAATACATAAATTTACTAACAATTCATTGGGATTTATCATTCCTAATTCTCTCCTTATATAATTGATTCTTTTCTAGAGGTTTGGTGAATATGTCAGCCAATTGTAAATGTGTTGGGATAAATACCACTTTGGCATCCTTCTTTTGAACATGATATCTGATGAAGTGATGTCTCACATCAATGTGCTTAGTTCTTGAATGATGTACTGGATTTTTTGCCAAGCTAATGGTGCTGGTATTGTCAGAGTATATGGGAATTTCTTTGAGGTATATGCCAAGATCCTGTAGTTGTTGTTTTAACCATAACACTTGTGCACAGCAGCTTTAAATTGCCACATAGTCAGCTTTTGTTGTGGATAATGACACTATGTTTTGTTTCTTGCTGAAATTGGCATTATTCACTTGTGATTTTTCTATCTGTCTTGTAACCACCATGATATGAGTATAAGTACACAGTTAGATATTCATTACCTCCCTTAGGATACCATATCCTCAACTCTACTGTGTCAGCAAGGTATCTGAAAATTCTTTTCACCATTTTAGCATGAGATTCCTTGGGACATGATTGGTATCTAGCACATATACCAACACTGAATTGAATATCTAGTATGCTGGTTATGAGATAGAGTAATAAACCAATCATTCCTCGATACTTTGTTATGTTGAATTCAAGTCTTTTTACATCAACATCCAGTATAGTTGTTGAACTCATTGGTGTGTCAGCTCCACTAGCTTGATCCATTCCATACTTCTTAAGGAGTTCTTTGAGATATTTAGCCTAAGATATGAATATTCCATTCTTTCATTGTTTGATTTGCAAACCTAGAAAGAATGTTAATTCTTCCATCATAGACATCTCAAATTCTCCTTTCATAATGTCAGAAAATTCCTTGCACAGAGAATCGTTAATGGCTCCAAAGATAATATCATCAACATATATTTGTACAACTAACATATCATTTTTCTTTCATTTTATAAATAAATTTGTGTCTACCCTTCCTCTATCAAACCTTTGATCAATGAGAAAATTGCTTAGTCTTACATACTAAGCTCTTAGAGCTTGTTTAAGACCATAAAGAGCTTTTCCTAGTCTATAGACATGTTCTGGGTAAGAAAATCTCAAAACCAGGACGTTGTTCAACATAAACTTCCTCCATTATATAACCATTAAGAAAAGTACTTTTTACATCCATTTGACAGAGTTTAAATCCTTTGATGCATACAAAGGCTAAGAGTACATGTTTAGCTTCCAATCTAGCCACAGGAGCATACGTTTCCTTATAATCAATTTCTTCTTCCTGATTATAGCCTCTTGCCACCAATCTTGCCTTATTTCTGAAAATGATTATGGATTCATCAAGTTTGTTCTTAAATACCCATTTAGTGCCAATGACTAGATGACTCTTAGGCCAAGGTACTTAACTCAACGGTAGTGGGGTTTGCCAAGCATGGGTACTTAAGCCTCAAGTCCCATGTTCGAACCCTACGGAGGCGAAAGGAATTCCCATGAGGGGAAGATATTCCTTGTGAGTCCATCCTTCCTCCTTCGGGGGGCCACCTGGTATTGGAAGAGGGGCCGGGATGTGAGCCAGTGCCAATGCCAAGTAAGGGATTGGCTAGGGGGATATGACACCAATGATGCCTTCCTTTTTTTAGCAAGAAGTGGTATTGTGTCCTTTTATATTACAAAAATTAAAATAAGCAAAAAGGTTAGACATATACACAGAATGTTAAAAAAAATTAAGGTAGGCTTTACCACCTTTGTTCCTTTTACCCTTCTTCTTATCCAAGTTTTGATCATATCTAATCCCCAACTTGTCATTTGTGAATCTCTGAGCCTTTAAGAAGATTTTGAGCATTTCACTTCCCTTGGTGAATTTCTCAAAGTGCCTTTGTAAGGTCATCTTTCTTTTTATAATTTCTTGGTACATTTGATAAGAATCATCATGTTGCTTCTTGATTTGATCATCAAAAATTTTAATCTTCTTTTTAGAGCTTAGCAACTGCTTAACTATTTTGAAAATTTCAAAATGTAAAGCATGGTATTCATATTGTAATTCATCATAAGTACGTTCAAAAGGTATTACCTCCTCAGTGTCTTATTCTTCTTCTTGAGCCACCAAGCAAATATTGATTACTTCATCATCATCACTTTCCTCATCCAAAAAGCTATCTCCCCATATTGCAGAGATATAAGCTTTCTTCTTTCCAAACTTGTTCTTCTTCTTTCCTTTGTTATTTAGATAAAAAGGACATTCAGACTTAATATGTCCAGGCTTATTGCATTCAAAACAAATGATTGAATCCTTCACTTCTTTTCGACCACTTGGACCTCCTTTCTAGAACTTTTTGAACCCTTGATCTTTTTGATAGAACTTTTTGAATCTTTTCATGATCATGCCCATCTCTTCATCTTCAACTTCTTCTTCTTCTAGTTCTTTTTCTTTGATTGCATTGAGTAACAATCCCTTCTTTTTCTTCTTGTTCATATTAGTAAGTTCCTTCTTGAACTTTAGCTTTCCTTCATATTCAGAAAGACTTCTGAATAGAGCTGCTACTAACCTCATGGATTCTCCTTTGGCTTCCTCTATAGATGTGACCTTGGCTTCATACTCACTTGTGAGAATGTAAGAATCTTTCTCACTTGAGATCTATGATCATATGTATTGCCAAGAGTATCAAGTTGGTTAAAGAGATAAGTATATCTTAACTCAAACTCAGTAATGCTTTCTCCAACCTTCATCCAAAATAAGTCACATTTTAGTGTGAGTGTGTTGACTCTGCTCTCCTTGATTCCAAAGGTGCCTCTATGAGCTATCTCAAGAGCCTCCCACATGTCCTTGGCAGTAGGAAGAGCACAAATTCTGAAGTAATCTTTCTAACTTAAGGCACTTTGAATCATCAGAATAGCCTTACTGCTTAGTGTCACCAATCTCTTGTCGTTATCATTGAACTCTTCTGGTGTCTTTTTTATCATTCTTTCTCCTTCTCTCATCACAAGAACATAATACCCATCTTAAATCACTTGCCAGAGTCTATATTCATTTTCCATCATGAACACTTTGAACTTGGCTTTTTAGAATGAAAAGTGTTCTCCATAAAATCTTGATGGTCTGGTGATTAAAACTCCATCGGGAAGTATGTTCTCACCAAGGATTGCCATAGGATCCTTTTTAGGCTTTTAAACCTGAAAACAAGAAGACTTGCTCTAATACCAAATGTTAGTTCAAGCCTTTCACTCAAGAGGGTGGTGAATTGGGTGATATTAAAAAGTTTAAACTCAAACACAAACTTAAGAAGAAAATAGAGTTAGAAAAATATGACTAAAGGTAGGTCAACACAAGAGATTTATACTGGTTTGGTCCAATCCACTTGACCTATATCCAGTCCTCAGAAACCTTTCTGAGAGTTTAACTATCGTCCCAAGATTCACTGGGCTCTTGGTGCCTCAGTACAAGCAAATTCCTTCTCAAGGAACACTCACTCCCCCTTACCCTTTGCAATCAATGCCCACACTCAAGGTCCCATTACCTTGAGTAATGTAACCATAATAAATTATTCAGTAAAGACTCTCTCACTAAGAGAATATAAATAATCACTGAAGTACAAAATCACAATGCAGTAGAGCTCAAAACTTAGCAATAAATGTAATAGCGAATGCCTTTCAGAGAGTTGGTGCTTCATCTTCAATGCTCTTCTATTTATGGTATGATTAGAGTTGATGGCTATTGCTTGTTTGAATATATTCGTTGAGACTGTATGAGGTCACTGCTTTTATCTTTTAAAATAGTCATTAAAGACAAAGAAGATTTTGATGGGTTGAGGTTCGAAGCATTAAATGTGTTTAACACAAAAGTACTTTTTACTAATATTGTGTCAATAATCCTTGATTAAGCACCTAAAACATGTTAAAACAATGACTTGGTAAAGTTTATATTAGAGCAAGCGTTTCACCCAATAGGGGGGTTGAATTGGGTGATACTAAAAATTTTGTTGCTAATATAAAACTTGATGGTGAATATATAAGGCAGTAAAGAGTAAGGAGAAATATCACCGAAGTATACACCGAGAGTTATACTGGTTCGGCCACAACCACTTTGACCTACGTCCAATCCTCAGAGTATCTCTAAGAGTTTCACTACAATTTCCAAGATTCAGTGGGTTCTTGGCACCTTGGTACAAGCAAGTTCCTTCGCCTAGACACTCGCTCCCCCTTACAAGTTGTAATTGAATCCCAACTCAAGGTTCCACAACCTTAAGTTACCTCAATAACAAATATTGAGTTTGAATGAAATACCTCTCTTATAGAGTGAATAAGAATCACTAAAGTATAGAATTACAAGTATGTGTAAAAACAAAGTATTGAGCGTGAACTTGATAATGCATTCATATGTCTTATGTTGTTCTTTATCTCTGTTTGGATGTTCCCATATATATAGATGTGTTGATAATGACTGTTGGAACATTTTCTTCTCACCCGTTAGAGTGTGCGCAGCCACTGTTGTCTTTTCCAGATTTTGAAAAATATCCGTTTGTGGTAGGTAGCGGTAGGTAGCATTTGAACATTGCATTTAACTTCCTTATTTGGTAAGATCTCTTCATTGTTTATCTGCGAATATGCTAAGAATACTAATATAATGAAAGGTTAATCATATAGGAAACAAATCAATGAACGTTGGAATGATTTCTGAATTTTTGGAATTGGATACTCAATTGGTCCCTCGAGTGTTCATTAAGTTTACTCGAGTGGTTACTCGAGTATCTTTGAGAAAATATTGATAGAGAGCAAGTCAATAAGTGAACATCACATTACTCGGGTAGTGCATGGAGTAAACAAATTTACAAACCTTAGAAATACCTGTTTACTCGAGTACTCACTGGAGTATACTACAATTTTCTTCATAGGTTACTCGAGTGGCTACTCGAGTGGTCTTTTAAATAACCCGGCAGATTACTCGATGCTTCACTCCAGTAATATTGGTAGGATTTCAGGCCGAGAGCACTTCAAGTTTTGCTTACCTGTTTACTCGAGTACCGCCTCGAGTGAACATCTATTTTCTGCATAGCTTACTCGGATAGATACTTCAAGTGCATTGTAAATAATTCTGCAGATCACTCGATTACTGACTCAAGTAATCTCATTCAAGTCTTTGACATAGAACATTTTCATACCAGCATACTTGAGTGGTGCCTAGAGTGAATTGAGATAATAACATTTCAAATTAATCGAGTGTTACATTAAAGTTTTGTTTACCACAGTGATTTACTCGAGTGGCTCCTCAAGTAACATTAGCAGGATTGAAATGCCGAGAGCAGCATATTTCTTGAAGCAGGGGACTCAAGTACTGACTCGAGTAATGTTGGCAGGCCGAGAGCAACTGGAAGTGATTTCCCTAATTACTCGAGTGCTTACTCGAGTAACTTTGGCAGGATTACATGGCCGAGAGCCACTCATTTCCTTATGGCAGGTTACTTCGAGTGTTGACTCGAGTAACTCTTCTTTTTACTTCATATTACTCGAGTCGTTCCTTGAGTGATATATCTAGCCGTGAGTTACTTGAGGTTCTGTGCTCTGCTTACTTCAAGTTTCTGTCTCATTACTTGAGTTCTTACTCGAGTAGCCTTTTAGAAATTCTGCCAGTGATAAAGTTTCTCAGCTTTTTCTCTTGGCCTTTCTTCATTACTCAAGTGCTTACTTCAAGTGATGATTTGCTTTGTCTTTACTTTGTTCAAACTTGTTTGTTTATCAAAAATTTTTCAAACCCATTCTTTGTTATCATCAAAACATATGAGATCTAACAGTTTAGAATCAATTAAAAGTGAAAGGACAAGTTTAGAAGTGATTTGAATGAGTATCAAGAATTTTGAGACACTTTTTTGTTTGATGACTGCATCACTCGAGTGATCTTCACTTTATTCAAAAAGTTAGGTTTGATAATATAATAGATCACTCCTTGGCTCACTTTAGTAATGTGAAAGTGATAAGCACAAATAGGGTTTCTCAATTGATCATGTTTGATCTCAGTTCAGAAGAAAATAGATCTCTAGCTAACTCACTATGGTGCAGTAAAAGTGATGCACTTCACTCGAGTAACCCTTTAGTAAAACCTTTTTCAAAAATACTAAACACTACATAAGTCATAGTGATGTTGTGCAAGTAATACACAATTGATAAGATCACTTGAGCGATCACTCTAGTACCACTTAAGTGGTCAATTGAGTGATCTTTCTAAAGATAGATTTTAGAAGGCTTGATCACTTGATAAAAAACCCTGGTTTGTTGCTCATTTATTTCGCCAGATTATTCCTCTGCTCATTCTTAGTTCATTATCATGCTAAGGCAATTATCCATTTAGATGCATATACATGATTATACAATCATTCTCAAAGCATGATAATTAATATATAACAAGCCACAAATAACATTCTTCAGCTTTCCATTACATCTTCCACTGCCCGACTCCAGTATATTCCATTTTTATGCTTAATATACCTATATGGTTGGTGAGAGAGGAGTGAGATTCGAGCAAATCTTAGTAGTAAATAATGCTAACTATACATGCAAGATAATGCTTAGTATATGACATATTTGCTTTCAAAAATTTATGTCAACATAATGAAATATGCATGCTCAATGGTTTACACATTATACTTATGGCCACAGCATAAGTAAAAAACAAAGCTTCAACTGTAATATCCTAAAAAGTGATGAAGGGTTAATGACTTTAAAGTGGATGTGATTATTGATAAATAAACATTTTTAGAGAATATGATGTGAATTGTGATTTGAAGTTGTTATGAGCAGTACCTAAACCCTGTATTTAAGTTCAATTATAGATTATTATCTAAATTGAATTGGAATATTATGGTGTAATGGAATAATAAAATGTGTTTGGTGGTGATTAGTAAGAATTACCATAGTTAGGAGCAAAATGAGGAAAAGAAATTTGTCGGCCAATTAGTCAGCTACCGAAGAAGGAACTGACTAATAGCTAAAAGAGTAACTTGGTCAATATGTTTCCCCTTCTTGAATGATATTTCGTCCAACATAAAGGAAAGGCAAGAGAAAATGATATTTGGCTCATAATTAAAGCATATGGAGGCATTTTGACTTTAGTCAAATATATCATGCTAAAAGTAATATAAGTGGAGCCAAAAAACATGAGGTTAAGAAGTCTTTTAAGTCATTCAAGAGCCATAATTCAGTGGAAATCTCATGGCCAAAGGTTAAGGGAATAAAGAAACAAAAGATAATATCAAGCAAAGAGTTGAAAAGTCAAAAAATTCAACTCCCTTCCCTCTCTCCTTGCAAATTTTGTTAAGAGGTATATGAGAGGCCAAAAATCTTATCTCATTTCATCACCTCTCTCTCTCACTTTAGCTGCTATGTTCGTCCAACCAAGAAGAGGAAAGAGAAAGGAAAAGGTGAGAGTTTGGCTTTATAGATGACCTCTTTAGCTCAAACGCTCTTCTTTAATGTTGTTTACCTTGATTAAAGCTTCATCTCTATGGTTTTATATTTTTGAAAGAAGTTTTTTGAGAGCTTGATAAAAATTGAAAAGTGGTTGAATCAAAGAACAAGATTTAGGAAGAAGAAGAGGTAAGAATTTAACACATTTTGAGCTTAAGTATTGTGACCATAGGTTGGATTTTGAGAATTTTGAAATTTTCCCCTGATTTTCATGTGATTTTGGTTTAGAAGAATTGGATTGTGTGATGTGTTGGAATAGATGTCAGTTTTTGTTTTTGTGCCAATAAAGTTGGTTTGGAACTTTGAATGTAAAGGAATTTCATTGTGAGTATTGAATTGGGTTATTGTGTGACATGTTGTGTTTTTTGTGGAACATGTCAATGAGAGTTGGATTTAGTCATTTTGGTGTTTCCAATGTATTCCTTGTGAAAAATTGGTGTGGGAATGGTTTTTGTTGTGAATTTGGAACCATTGGAAGCAATTGCACAAAATCTGGAAATTTGTCCATTGAAGTTTTGTTCTGGGAAGTTTATTTGTGTTGACGTTTTGAATGACCAAATGGTGTTTAAAAATTTTGAAACTTTCTCTTAAAGATCACATCCCAAGGTTCAAAATGGTCATATAATTTGTGTCATTTCATTTTGTGAGCTGGGGGTTATGGTTTTCCAAAGTTTGACGTTAAAACTGGGTGCATATCTGGAACAGCAAGGGGATTTCGAGTAATTATGTATTTGTGTGGTGATTTTTGGTAATGGCTCATATATTTCCTATGAAGAGGACTTAAAGATCTTTCAATGGGCTTTGGGATCACCTCATTTTGATTTTTTTTAGAATTAGTTATAAATTTTCAGAGTTTCCTTGGCTGCAGCACAAAAGTTTCTGTGTGCATTTTGGCCGCAGCCAAAAAATCTTGGTTGCAGCCAAAAACCTTCTGTGCGCGTTTTGGCTGCAACCAAACCCCATTTTCAGCATTTTCTAATTTTGGAAAAGTGGTTTCCAACTTAGTACTTCCCAATCCTTTAAGCATGTGTTTAGGCTTCTAGTAACCACCTACAGAGTGCAATGATAACCAACTTTAAGTGTTATAAAAGTGGGAATTTGGAATAGAGATTAATTTGTCGTCCTTGATTTTGGTTTATAGGGTTCGATATTTTCCCTGTACGAGAACAACCTGTGCCTGAGCACCTCTGAAAAGAACAAGGTAGTGACACTTTCTCTTATACTATGTGTAAATGCATTGTATGTATGTGTTATCATTGTTTTGTGATAATTCTCTATGTGAAAGCCAGTGAGGCTATGTGAATGCCAGAGAGGCAATGCGAAACCTGTAACCCCCGCCACGATCAAGGCCGAGCTTATGCATTTAAATACACTTTAAAATGGAATGAGAGATCAAGGGTAATTAAAAAATTTTTGCAACACTTGTACTATTAGATCTCCATTCATTCATTTATAAAACCAATAGGCCTATTCGGTTTGTCACATGTATAATATCAGAGTACAAGCACAATTCCCGACATTCACCCAGGATAATAGCATTAGTCCAAAATATTGTTCAGGGCATCATTGCCCATCTCAGTATCCATACCGGGGATTACACAAAACTATAATACTAAGATCTATTCAATATATATACATTCATCCAAAATGATAACCAATCCAGTATAAAACCAAAATATCTAACTAAGACTACCGCCGACAATCCTAATCACCCTTATCCACTTGCTTGTTCCTCTATCCACTTGCCCTGTCTAAAAATGTTATTTGAAAAGAATGAAATTCTAGAGAATCCCAGTAGCAACAGTTTACATATATGATGCATATAAACAAAGCAAGTAAAAATATATCATAATGCAGCAATCAATATTCGAGGCTGGCACACTGCCACGTCCCCTTCACTATATACAAGGTCGGGCTTATGCCACGTTCCTTTACTATATCTGTATTTGAGATCGGGCTTACTCCACATTCCCTTACTGTATCTGTATTAAAGGCCGGGCTTTCGCCACGTCCCCTCACTGTATCTGTATTCAATGACTATGCAAACAAGTAATGCAATATACATGATATAGGATAAAGTGTCACTACCTTGGTGTTTTCGATCTTGAGCAGGCACAGGCCTTCTTTGCTCCGGGTAAATATCAAATCATAAAGTCATAATTAAGGACGATGTGTTACCCCTTAGTCCAATACTTAATACCTTCACAATACTTAAATTGGTTATCATCACTGTCTCTTTAACACTCATATATGCCTCTAATAAAAGCCCTAAAGGGTTGAAAGAACTACCCCAGGGATCCCCTTTTGGAAACACAAGAAATTTTTCAAAGATAGGGACACTCGAGCATACAGGACCTCACTCGAGCGATAGCCAAATGTTTCACTCGAGCACTAGAGAGTGAAGTCCAGGAAGTGAGAACCTAAGAGCAAATGGAAATTTCAAAGGAAAGGAGCACTCGAGTGTGAAGCTTCACACTTGAGTGAAGGCTTAACACCCGCAAGTGTTAAGGCTCACTCTTGAGACTTGGCCGTGAGTGACAACCCGAGAGGCAAGTCTTGAGTGTCAAATACACTAGCACTCAAGTGAGAGGAGGTTCACTCGAGTGAGAACGCACTGCACTCGCAAGTGAGACAACACTCTTGCTCTTTTCACCGAAGTGCAATACAGAAACTGAAGGAAAAAGGAAGAATTACACTTACTCACTCGAGTGACACTCCCTTCACTCGAATAATATGCATTAGAAACCATAAAACACAGAAACAATGACAGTTTTCCAGAACTTTTACCAAAAGCTACCAATGGACCCAAAACCTCAACCAAAAGCTACTCCTTCATAAAAACACCAAAGGAATCTAATGGAAGTGTCAAAGCTACCAAAATCCTATTCCATTATCATGCTTTGGTCTTGGGCAACAATAAACACTAAATTTCAAAAATCACTAAACTTAATCATTCAATCCCTAATAAATCATATATATCATATACATTCCAAATATACCACTTCCATACCAATAACATACCAAATATCCAATGACTCTCATTTTCGAATTCAAGGCATAAATTTCTAGAATTTTCAAACAAATTCAAAGGCCACAAAACTTATATAGAAAAGTGTTAGGATCGGCAGGTACAGCGGAAGAATTTTAAAAATTTTACCAATCCCAATCGAGGATCTATCAACGGCGTTTAAATTGGGTTAGAAAGAACTCGTACCTTTTTCAACTTAGGGTTTTCACGATCTCTATGAGCCAACACGTTAGGTCTGCTCCCTCTACCGGTATCCACACGAATACTCTCTAACGAAGACTGCGTGCTAGCGCCTCCAATGTTTTTAGGGTTTCCCTTACAGCTCTGAATTCTCATGCGCGTATGAGTATATCTGCTCTATCAAGTTTATAACCTATAATGCTATATTCAAATTTCAAAATTAATCATCATTAATTTTGAAATTAATCAACAATTAATTATCTTGATGAGATAATTAAATAAATTTAGTTTAAATTAAATCTGTCCAACAATTTTAATTTAACCTATTTATTTAATCCAAATAAAGAGCCATTAGATTTAATTTATCTTCATAAATTAAATCTGAGATACTATATCGCTATCATGTTAGTTATTAATTTTAATATATCTTAATAAATTAAATTTAAAACTAACACAATATAATAATATCATATAATATATATATACATATATATATATAATATATAAGATATGTATTTTGAAAATATATATCTATATAATATTATTAACGAATTTTATATTATATATATATTTATAAATATAAAATTCATCCACCCTAAATTAAACATTATCTCGTGTTGGGCCATTCTTGTATGTGACCCTGTAGGCCCATATGAAGTTGGCAGTGGGCCAAAACTATACTAACCCAAAAGTCGCAAGCGGCCTCTAGCAAGACATTACGACTACCCAAATCATATAAGGATCATTATCACGATGCAACCTGTTATACAACCATGTCACGTCCCTTTTGTCACATGATATATCGATCAAGGATAAGGCATAGATAATGTCATCCTCTTGTTCCTGACCATTACTTTCTCGATTCCTGAGTAGCCTAACAATAGAAATGGAAACTCCTTTCCATTATAGTATGGTCATACATTTCTTAGACTCACTTATCGAGGGGCCCAGTAATATCTCTCTACTAATGTGAGGGACAAATTCCATCTTGATCATTTATATTCCTCTGCATGAAAAACCACCAAGCCCGATCATAGCCTTTATCATCACCCGGTCAAAAGTGATTTTTAACTAGTTCAAAGCTTAGCAACTCACATGTAGGAATCCATGATGACCTTAGGTCTAAGGGCATTGTGACGTGGTTATACATGAGAAAAACTTATGACTTAATCCATGTAGCTTTCTCATAGTAGGTCAGTCCAGCACCTTGTACTCTTACAAGTGTCCAAGACTTTGATTCGTATCTCCATATCTTATCAAAGTCATACTGGTCTTGTTTCATCTCTGATCCTGCATAGATGACCAACCAAGGACATTTTAGGACAATCTTCATGAATTATCCAAGGATACAATTATCACAGTTAACATGCAAATAATATGATAACAGAATGGAGAAATTTCATTAAAATAATAATGTTCAAAGTACAATGATTGGCCCTTAGGGCATAATTTCCAATAAAAATTTGGTCTCACTTACCTCTATAACTTTCCCAAAGAGATTTCTTGATTCTCTAACTCCCAACTTTCCTTGTGGGCACAAACCAGCACCAATGGACAAGCCTTAACCATCAAAATGAAGCTCTTTATTCAAGGAACAATTTTAGAGAAATGAGTTTGAGCATTTGAGATCATTTTCCCTTACTTTTTCAAGCTTTTCTTCCTTCTTCTTTAAGCAATAATGGCACTGGACTCAAGAGAGAGAGAACGAGAGTGAGAGATGGAGAATGATGATGATGATACTCCCTCTATGCGTCTTCAGTGCCAAGTGAGGGGAGAGAGGGGAGAGAAACATTCAAAAAACTTTCTTTGACTTTTCCTCCACTCCTCACACAACACCAACTTGCCATATGTCCTCTTTCTATTGGCTCTCACACAATACGTCACCAATTAACTTATCTAATCCATCCATTAGCCATTTAATCACATATCTCATTTCCTCTTAGTTAGTAATTAATTTACCTATTAACTACAAACTTATGGCCAATATTTCCATTCTATCAATTTTCCATCAATTATGTCATATTAGATAATATTATCACAAATACACATTAATTCAACTTTAATCCATGATTACATTCTCAATAATTCTCATTAGCCCTTAATCAAAATTTGGGGCATTATAAAAGGTAGAGAGGTTATGTGAAAGCTAGTGAGACTATATGAATGCCAGTAAGGTAATGTGTTTTGTGTATGCCAGTGAGGCAAAATGTATATGTGACAGTTGATATGCTATGTTTTGTGCTGTTGTGTGATTCGATGATTTACTTGCATGCTATGTGTTTATGTGTGGAATAAGTGATTTGTTACTACTGGGATTCCTTTGAATCTTATTCTTTCCTTTGACTAACCTTCAGACAGGGCAAGTGGCTCTAAAGGGAATGAGGCGACCAAGGACGACTAGGACTCTCGTCGGAATATAATTTGGGTTGTTGGTTATTGGATTTTTGGTTTGGGATTACTGTATATTGTTGGGATGTAAATATTATTTTGGATACGGTTGTGTAATCCCCTAAATGGGAATGTAGAACCCTTAGTATATATATATATATATTAAACCCGCGGGTTGCCAGGATTTTTGCTATACACTCTGATATGTATAAATGTGATATAACTGCACAGGTAATTATATTCGGAATATTGAATTTGATACCAAGGTAAGGCAGAAATTTTGAAGGAATTTGTGAAAACCCTATTGGAAGGAAGGGATTGGAAATGAATTTTTAATTATCCGTCCGTCTCTAATCCATTCTAATTACGTATTTTCGAATCATAATTACGGTTTTCAAGGCAGGGGGTTACATCAACCATTCATGTATATTCCATACAATTCATCAAAGCAATAACACACACCAATACACAAGAATACACATATTAAATACATGCAAGTAAGGAAAGTTAAACTACCCCTTGTCTTCATATCCTCCTCTTATACCTTTTCTTCCAACTATTGGAGTTGCTCGAGAAACCTTCCATTTCCTCTTCCTTGTCATCTCATGATATTTAATCACATCATTAGAGTCATGGTAATTGAATATCCAAGGTGGCTCCACTAGCCTCAAATGCTTATCTCTAGCCTTGGAATTCAACTTTATTACACTTGGCCCTTAATTTCTTAAATTCGCATGTTCTCTAAAAGCTGGCAGAATTTTCAACAAACTTTGAAAATTCATATCTTTTCTAAAAATATCCAATTCATGTGATTCAAAATTTTATGTGATCCTTATCAAATCTATTTTTATAGAAAAATATCTCCCTCAGCCAATTACAAGCACAAGATTCTAGAATCACAATTTAATTCACACCGTCTAGATTCAAAAATTCATAACTCGTTGTGTACAGATCCAAATTATGCAAATGACATGTCAAATTAAATCTTGACATGTATACTTTCATTCTGAAAAATTTTACATTCATTGGATATCATTTGATTATCTAAAAACACGCCATACTTTCACTGCGTTGCAGGAAACCTACACTGGCTACACAGTGTTCAATTCCAGTTTTCAATGTTTTATTCCAGTGATCCAGAATTTATAGTCAAAGGCTATTCTTACATAGTTTTTTGTGTAGAATTCATTGGTGACATCAAATTTACCAAATTCTTACTCCTTCTATATGCCCTATTCTAACCAAAAATGGTAACACAGTCCAACAATTACCAAGTTTCCAATTTAATCATCAAACAAGTCTAGTTCGATCATTAAACATCATATGCCACCATGTATATGATCAAAACAACATGGAACCATAAATTTTCATATCCACAAAATTAGGGCAGCAAAGAGAATTCCATAAAACTCAACTAATAAACAAGGTACTATTGGAAATTGTGCCCTAAGGGCCAATATTGTACTTTGAACATTATTATTTTAATGAAATTTCTCCATTCTGTTATTATATTATTTGCATGCTAACTGTGATAATTGTATCCTTGGATAATTCATAAAGATTGTCCTAAAATGTCCCTGGTCGGTCATCTATGTGGGAGCAGAGATGAAACAAGATCAGTATGACTTTGATAAGATATGGAGATACAAATCAAAGTCTTAGGCACTTGTAAGAGTACAAGGTGCTGGACCGACCCACTATGGGAAAGCTACATGGATCAAGTCATAAGCTTTTCTCATGTATAACCACATCACAATGCCCTTAGACCTGAGGTTATCATGGATTCCTACATGAGAGTTGCTAAGCTTTGAACTAGTCAAAAGTCACTTTTGACCGGGTGATGATAAAGGCTATGATCGGGCATGGTGGTTTTTCATGCAGAGGAATATGAATGATCAAGATGGAATTTGTCCCTCACATTAGTAGAGAGATATTACTGGGCCCCTCGATGAGTGAGTCTGAAAAATATATGGCCTTAATATGATGAAAGGAGTTTCTGTCTCTGTTATCAGGCTACTCAGGAATCGAGAAAGTAATGGTCAAGAAAAAGAGGATGACATTATCCATGCCTTATCCTTGATCGAAATATCGTGTGACAAAAGGGACGTGACATGGTTGTATGACAGGTTGCATCGTGATAACGATCCTCATATGAATTGGGTAGTCGTAATGTCTTGCTAGAGGCCGCTTATGACTTTTGGGTTAGTATAGTTATTGGCCCACTGCCAACTTCATATGGGCCTACAGGGTCGAACACAAAAATGGCCCAATACGAGATAATGTTTAATTTAGGGTGGACGAATTTTATATATATATATATATATATAATATAAAATTCATTAATAATATTATATAGATATATATATTTTTGAAATATATATCTTATATATATGTATATATATATATTATATGATATTATTATATTGTGTTAGTTTTAAATTTCATTTATTAAGATATATTAAATTTAATAACTAACATGATAGAGATATAGTATCTCAGATTTAATTTATGAAGATAAATTAAATCTAATGGCTCTTTATTTGGATTAAATAAATAGGTTAAATTAAAACTGTTGGACAGATTTAATTTAAACTAAATTTATTTAATTAGCTCATCAAGATGATTAATTGTTAATTAATTTCAAAATTAATGATGATTAATTTTGAAATTTGAAAATAGCCCTCATAGGTTATAAACTTGATAGAGCAGATATATAGAGACACACATGAGAATTGAGAGCCGCAAGTGAAACCCTAGGAGACATTAGAGGCGCTAGCACGTAGTCTCAGTTGGAGAGCATTCGTGTGGATACCGGTAGAGGAAGCGGACCTGACGTGTTGGCTTCTAGATATCGTGAAAACTCTGAATCATCAAAAGGTATGAATCCTTCCTACTTGGTTTAAACGCCGTTGATAGATTCTCGATTAGGATCGATGAAAAGTTTTAAAATTCTTCCACTATGCCTACCGATTCTAACAGTGGCATCAGAGCCAGATCAATTGTGCGTTTAAACAGAGTTTATGTTCTTATACATGTGATATATATGGGATGTGTATGTATGTTTATAAGAAACACTCGAATATACATGTGATTTGGTTAATACGAAACAAAATTATTTAGAAAGATGTGATCTTGTAATTCCGTTGATTTTTGTTTTCGTTTAAATTGAATCTTGAAATTGTTTTGTTTTTGGTTTTGAAACATGTATGTGATTCTCGTTTTGGAACAAACATGAAATCGATTCCAAACATGTATATCTTGAAACATGTATGTGATTTTCGTTTTGAACAAGCATGAAATTGGGTAGGGTACCTGAGATCGTAGTTGGCGTACAGATATGTTAGGGTCTCTAATCAAATTTAGGGATCCGAAACTTTAGGGTAGACAATCCGGATCAGAAGCGTTCTAGGCCATTGTTTTCAAAAGCTCCAGGGGCGCTACCCCTTGCATCCCCGTAAGGGTGGCCCCCCTTGACCCCGCCCGCTAATCGGCTAGCGAGACCGCCGTGACCACCTCTGCGTAGCGCAATATAATCTGATAACGACATTTATTTCTTTTCATATTGTATGAATTCTTGTTGTGGTTTATTATTTATCTTTGTTTGGGTATGGTGAACAACATGGCTTTAGAATTTTACAAAGATTGTAATATTTAAATACAGCCTGCGTGTCGTGCCTTTCTCTAAATACTCTTGATGTATATTCTCTTCTCATCTCACTCCCCTCGAATGTTTAAACAAGGTTTCTCTCAATGTATTTCTTTTTTTTATTTAGAGAAGTCCTCTCATTGGCTTGGGAGGATTTTAGGTTAGGTAAGCCATATTGTGTCACATTTAAATTATGCTTTTGATAAGATCATTGCATGATTACTTTTATGTTTATATGTATTTATCTGTATGAGATACGACCACGATTGCATCCATATAAACAAAACTAATTAATTAAGCCCTCTGAATCAAATCTTAAGTATAATGCCGTCAATTAATGAATACTTGTCAAAACCTAGATTGCTCAATTGTGGAAACCACCAAAGTGGATGCACTTAGTTATCTTGATGAGACAAGCTTGAATAATGGTGCTGCTCATAATATTCATTATTGTTTTGACTTAATTGAGATTAACAAAACGGTTTTGAATCTCAAGGCATTAGATGGGGTTAAACATGCCGGATCATATGATGATTAAATCCCATAAAGATCTAAGAGTTACATGTGATGTAATTGGTAAATAGGTTACCTACCTAAATAACTTGAATTTAAGTGTCTTGCCAAAGCGGACTTAAGTTTAAGCCAAATATGGATCTTAGCCCACTAATTATTATATTGAGGGTTGTTAATTTAGTGGGAGATTACTAACTAACTTTGCATATTTTAATTGTAGAATCATGTCGACTAGTAATACTGCTACACTATCATTACGATCGGTCCTTGAGAAGGACAAACTCAATGGGACAAACTTTCTTGACTGGTTCAGGAACTTGAGAATTGTTCTCAAGTAGGAAAGAAAGGCTTATGTCCTAGATCAACCCATTCCTGAGGAGCCTGCAGCCAATGCTCTAAGAGCTCAGAGAGATGCTTACGCAAAGCATAAGGATGACTCTGTGGATGTAGGTTGCTTGATGCTTGCCACTATGGTTCCAGAGCTCCAAAGAGATCTGGAATACATGGAGGCTCATGAGATGATTGTTCATCTCAAGAAAATGTTCCAGCAACAGGAAAGGCAAGAAAGGTATGAGACCACAAAGGCCTTACTTTCCTGCAAAATGGCTGAAGGTGCATCAGTTAGTTCTCATGTGTTAAAGATGAAAGGCTATATTGATCACCTTGAGAGGCTTGGATTTCCCATGAGCCAGGAGTTAGCTACGGATTTGATCCTCAACTCACTCCTGGAGAGTTATGACTAGTTTGTTATGAACCACAACATGAACAATATGGAGAAATCAATTTTTGAGCTACATGGGATGCTCAAAACTGCTGAGCAAAGCATTAAGAAAAAGCCTAGCACAGTTTTGATGGTTCAGAAAGGAAAGGGTATGAAAAAGAAAGGGAAGGGCAAATAGAAGGGTAATGGCTCAAGTGGTAAGACCAAAGAGTCAAACAAGCCCGAAACCAAGCCTACACCCAAGAAGGCATAGCCTCTAAAGGAAAAAGTCTGCTACTTCTGCAATGAACCCGGTCATTGGAAGAAGAATTGCAAACTCTACCTGGAAGATCTGAAAAAGAACAAGAAGGATAGCGAGGCTATTACTTCAGGTATTTATGTTATAGACATTCATTTTTCTACTTCCTCTACATGGGTATTAGATACTACATGTGGTTCTCACATTTGTACAAATGTGTAGGGTCTAAAGGACAGTAGAAAGCTGAAGAAGGGCGAGGTAGACCTACAAGTTGGAAACAAAGCAAGAGTTGCTGCTTTAACCATAGGCACTTATGAATTAGTTCTGCCCAGTGGGCTTTTGTTAGTTTTGAACAATTACTATTATGTTCCTGCTTTGAGTAGTAACATTGTTTCTCTTTCTTATTTGGATAAGGAAGGTTATACTTCCATTACTAGGAATGGTAAATGTTCTATTTATCATAATGACATTTTCTATACTGATGGTGATTTACATGTTGATCATTATATATTAAATTTGGAACATCCTAATAATGGGAATATCTATAACATAACTACTAAGAGGATAAAATCAAAAGATTTGAATCCGACCTACCTATGGCATTATCGTCTAGGCCACATAAATGAGAAACGCATTTCTAAACTCCATCGAGATGGATTTCTAAACTCATTTGATTTTGAATCATATGATCCATGCAAATCTTGCTTATTAGGAAAGATGACTAAGGCTCCTTTTACTGGGCACAGTGAGAGGGCCACTGAATTATTGGGCCTCATACATACAGATGTATGAGGACCATTAAATATAGCTGCCAGAGGAGGTTATGTCTACTTCATTATATTTATAGATGACTTTAGTAGATATAGTTATATTTATCTAATAAAACATAAATCTGAATCTTTTGAAATGTTCAAAATATTCCAAAATGAAGTACAAAATCAACTTGGTAAAATAATTAAAGCACTTCGATCTGATCGAGGTGGTGAATATTTGAGCCAAGAATTCATTGACCATCTTAGGAGTTGTGGGATAATCTCACAATTGACTCCTCCAGGAACACCATAATGGAATAGCATTTCTGAACGGAGGAATCGAACACTATTAGATATGGTTCGATCTATTATGAGTCAAACAGATCTTCCACCATCCTTTTGGGGACATGCCCTAGAAACAGCTGCATTCACACTAAATCGTGTTCCATCTAAGGCAATTGAAAAGACACCATATGAGATATGGACTGGAAAGAAACCAAGTTTATCTTTTCACAAGATCTGGGGATGTGATGTATATGTTAAGCAACAAGCCTCTGATAAATTAGCGCTCAGATCCACAAAGTGCCTTTTCATGGGGTATCCTAAAGAAACGAAAGGATACTATGCTACAATCCCACCGATAACAAAGTGTTTGTTATTTGAAATGGTAAGTTTCTAGAAAGAGAGTTTGTCTCTAAAACAACCAGTGGGAGTGACGTACATCTCGAAGAAATTCGAGAGCCACAAGATTGTACAGAACCACAGATGGAAATTAAAGAAGACTCACAACAAGTTGCTGAGCCTCCTCAAGTAACACAAGGTCCATGAAGATCTGATAGGACACGGCATCAGCCTCAAAGATATGGATTACTGAAGGCCGTAATGTGTTGCTCATTGAGCAAAATGAGCCCACCACCTATCGAGAAGCCACAGTGGGATCAAACTCTCAGAAATGGCAAAATGCCATGAAGTTTGAAATGCAATCCATGTACGACAATCAGGTATGGACCTTAGTCGATCCACCTGAAGGTGTAAACACCATTGGGTGCAAATGGGCTTTCAAGGAGAAAACTGACATGGATGGCAATGTAAATGTCTTCAAGGCACGACTGGTTGCAAAATGATTCACTCAAACTCATGGTGTAGACTATGATGAAACCTTTTCCCCAATTGTAATGGCCAAATCAATCAGAATCCTTCTTGCCATTGTAGTATATTACGACTATGAAATATGGCAGATGGATGTCAAAACAGCCTTCCTTAATGGAAAGCTACTTGAGGATGTGTACATGACACAACCTGAAGGTTTTGTGTGTCCAGAGGACTCTGGTAAAATTTGCAAGCTTCAAAGATCCATTTATCGATTGAAGCAAGCATTTCGGAGCTGGAATCATCATTTTGATAAAGTAGTCAAAGAGTTTGGATTCATTCAAAACATTGATGAACCTTGTGTTTACAAGAAGGTTAGTGGGAGCATAGTTGTATTTCTAGTGCTTTATGTAAATGACATCCTACTCATTGGGAATGATATTCCTACCTTGCAGAGTGTCAAGTCTTGGTTAGGAAAGTCCTTTTCAATGAAATACTTAGGTGAAGCCACCTATATCCTAGGGATTAGGATCTTTAGGGATAGATCTAAAAGACTAATAAGCCTAAGTCAGAGCACATACATAGACAATATACTGTATAGGTTCAGTATGCATGATTCAAAAAGGGGTTACATGCCCATGTCTCATGGCATCCATCTTAGCAAGGATTTGTGTCCTAGTACACATGATTAGCGAGATCGCATGAGTAAGGTTCCATATGCCTCGACCATTGGATCCATCATGTATGCCATGTTATGTACTTGACCGGATGTCTCGTTTGCCTTAAGTATGACCAGCAGATACCAACAAGATCCTGGTAAGGGTCATTGGACTACCGTCAAGAATATCCTAAAGTACTTAAGAAGGACTAAGGGCTTATTTTTGGTCTATGGTGGATTGGATGATAAGCTCTGCGTAACCGGTTACACAGATGCAAGTTTCCAAACTGACCAGAATGACCTTAAATTGCAATCTGGATATGTATTCCTCCTTAATGGTGGAACAGTAAGCTGGAAGAGCTCCAAGCAGAGCACTATAGCAGATTCTGCAACAGAAGCTGAGTATATAGCAGCATCAGATGCAGCTAAAGAAGCCGTTTGGATCAGAAAGTTCATTACTGAACTATGGGTAGTGCCTACCATCTCAAATCTAATAGATTTATTCTGTGACAATAGTAGTGCTATTGCACAGGCTAAGGAGCCTAGGTCACATCAAAGGACCAAGCATATACTCAGGCGATTTCATCTTATTAGAGAAATCAATGATAGAGGTGATATAAAGATATGCAAAGTAGCAGGAGAAGATAATGTTGCTGATCCTCTTACTAAGCCACTTGCACAGGCAAAGCATGAGTGTCATGTTAGTGCAATGGGAATTAGGCAAATTAATGATTGCACCTAGGGCAAGTGGGAGGATGTTGGAAATTGTGCCCTAAGGGCCAATCATTATACTTTGAACATTATTATTTTAATGAAATTTCTCCATTCTGTTATCATATTATTTACATGTTAACTGTAATAATTGTATCCTTGGATAATTCATAAAGATTGTCCTAAAATGTCCCTGGTCGGTCATCTATGCGGGAGCAGAGATGAAACAAGATCAGTATGACTTTGATAAGATATGGAGATACGAATCAAAGTCTTAGGCACTTGTAAGAGTACAAGGTGCTGGACCGACCCACTATGAGAAAGCTACATGGATCAAGTCATAAGCTTTTCTCATGTATAACCACGTCACAATGCCCTTAGACCTCAGGTCATCATGGATTCCTACATGAGAGTTGCTAAGCTTTGAACTAGTCAAAAGTCACTTTTGACCGGGTGATGATAAAGGCTATGATCGGGCATGGTGGTTTTTCATGCAGAGGAATATGAATGATCAAGATGGAATTTGTCCCTCACATTAGTAGAGAGATATTACTAGGCCCCTCGATGAGTGAGACTAAGAAATGTATGGCCATACTATGATGAAAGGAGTTTATGTCTCTGTTATCAGGCTACTCAGGAATCGAGAAAGTAATGGTCAGGAAAAAGAGGATGACATTATCCATGCCTTATCCTTGATCGATATATCATGTAACAAAAGGGACGTGACATGGTTGTATGACAGGTTGCATCGTGATAACAATCCTCATATGAATTGGGTAGTCGTAATGTCTTGCTAGAGGCCGCTTGCGACTTTTGGGTTAGTATAGTTATTGGCCCACTGCCAACTTCATATGGGCCTACAGGGTCGCACACAAGAAGGGCCCAACACGAGATAATGTTTAATTTAGGGTGGACGAATTTTATATTTATATATATATAATATAAAATTCATTAATAATATTATATAGATATATTTTTTTTTGAAATATATATCTTATATATATATATTATATATGATATTATCATATTGTGTTAGTTTTAAATTTCATTTATTAAGATATATTAAATTTAATAACTAACATGATAGAGATATAGTATCTCAGATTTAATTTATGAAGATAAATTAAATCTAATGGCTTTTTATTTGGATTAAATAAATAGGTTAAATTAAAACTGTTGGACAGTTTTAATTTAAACTGAATTTATTTAATTAGCTCATCAAGATAATTAATTGTTAATTAATTTCAAAATTAATGATGATTAATTTTGAAATTTGAAAATAGCCCTCATAGGTTATAAACTTGACAGAGCAGATATATTGATACGCACATGAGAATTGAGAGCCACAAGTGAAACCCTAGGAGACATTAGAGCCGCTAGCACACAGTCTCGGCTGGAGAGCATTCGTGTGGATACCGGTAGAGGGAGCGGACCTGACGTGTTGGCTCCTAGAGATCGTGAAAACCTGAATCATCAAAAGGTATGAATCCTTCCAACTTGGTTTAAACGCCATTGATAGATCCTCGATTAGGATCAGTGAAAATTTTTAAAATTCTTTCGCTGTGCCTACCGATTCTAACAGATACTTGGTTCAAATCAAAGCTTATACTCACCTCTTGCCCATTCTAAAGCTTGTTCTTTGTTTCTCCAACTTTGACACTTTATAGACAGCACAAGACACCTCCTTTTGAGAAACAAAAACCATATAATTGAAGCTCTTAGAGAGGAGAACAATGTTAAAGAAGAGAATTCGAGCTAGAAAGGTGATTATCATGGTGAAAATCAAGGTTGAAGATGTTAGTGCAAGCATTTCACCCAAGAGAGGGTGAATTGGGTGATCACAGAAAATTTATTTCGTATATAAAAATTAATTGGAAATTTAAAGCAGTTAAGAGCTAGAAGAATTATACCGAAATATACACTAGTAGTTATACTGTTGGCCACAACCACTTTGACCTACGCCCAGTCCTCAAAACTTCTCTGAGAGTTTCACTATAACTTCCAAGATTCGGTGGGTTCTTGCCACCTCAATACACAGCAAGTTCCTTCACTGGACACTCGCTTCCCCTTACATGTTGTAATCAAATCCTCAACTTAAGGTTCCACAACCTTAAGTTGTCTCAATAACAAAAATTGAGTTTCTAATGAAAATCTCTCTCATAGAGCAAATATATAATCACTGAAGTACAGGAATAAATATAAGAAATAGAGCACTAAGAATATATTGATCGATGTATGTTCGTGTGTTCTCAGTTGTCATATATTCTTCATTGAATGTTCTCATATTTATAGTTGAATTTGTAATAGCCGTTGGAACCATTTCAACATGTTCATTAAAGTCACGCAGCTTCGTTTTACTGTTCTTCAAATTTAAAAACTATCCATTAAGGTAGGTGAACGTTCAGGCATTTAGTTTGACTTTTCTCTCAACTCATGATTTCTTCATTGTTTCTCTACAAATATACTCAGAATACTATCACAATGAAAAATTAATCATATAGATAAAAAATCAATAAACAACATATTAAAATCTTGATTTCTGAACTTTATCACTTAAATGGTTACTCGAGTAATCTAAATCAGTCACTCGAGTGATCCATTGAAAAACTTGGCAGAGAGTAAAGTCAACGTTTCTGACCTGATCACTCGAGTGGTCACTTGAGGGATCCCTTCAAAATATTGGCAAAGACTTCACTCCCTCATTTCTTACGTCATCACTCGAGTGCTCACTCGAGTAATCCTTTGTTATTACTCGAGTGATCCCTCGAGTGACACCATGCAAATCTTGGCAAAGAGCTTCTAGGACTATTTGACATACATTACTCGAGTGATCACTCGAGTAATGGAGAATCATCATTCAAGTGATCTCTTCTAAAATTTGCCAGTGGCTCTTTCTCCTATTTCTTGACTTCATAACTTTTTTCATCACTCGAGTGATGGCTTTCCCTGCCACCAAATACTTGGTTACTTTGTTCAAAACACTTTTGTCTATTATCAAAACCTTTTGTAAGATCATTCCAGTCTTTGTTATCATCAAAACATATAGGATCTAACAGAAGACTCACCTTTGTTCTTGAACTTCAAGATTGCTCTTTCTCTTTTCTTTTTCTTTTTTTGAGCTTTTTCTTTCTTATTTCCTCACTTTTGACAACTTTTGGAGTGTGATTAGGAGTGAACTGTGTTTGATTTAATGAATGTTCAACCATTTAGAGTGTTTAGCCAAAAATCCATCCAAGAAAGCAAAGAGAGGTGATGTGTCAACTTTTGGTGGCTTCTTGTAAAGTTGGCTTGGTTAATTAATCAACTATGGTTGGTTTGGTTAACTTGGAGTTATCTTCATCCCTTCTCTCTCCTTATCTCTTGACTGAAATTCACAACCAAAGAGGAGGGAATTTGTTGACAATTTTCCTCTTGAAATGTTACTTTTTGGTCAATTTTTCAACTTGATCAAGTTTGAAGACCATTTGACTTTTCCTCCTCTTCTTTTCTTTTCTTTTGACTTGTCAATGCATATGGTTTAATTTAAATTCTATTCCTTCCCTTTTAGAGTCCTAACTGAATTGCCTTAATAAAAGAGAAGAGAATGTGGTGTCCAGTTGATCACATATATGTAAGTTTATGTTTGACTTTGGTCTTCCAAGTGGTTTGACACTTTGAATAACTTTTCTCTCCCTTCCTTGCCCCTTGTTGACCAAATTTAACCCTTTTATGAGGAGGGTTAGTTTGCTTTTTGATACTCATAATTACTCTTACTTTTTATGAGAAAATCCTAGCCCTTCATTTTATCCTCTAATTTTAATCTAAAGATCAAGTGGCAATTGTCTCTTTTACCCTTGATTATGGCAATATTAATTGTTTTTGCCATTAGCTATTTTATTTCTCTTTATTATCCCTTTCTAGATGCCATTCCCCTTTCTTTTTAAGTCCAAGTTAGACTTTATATCATTTTTAACTTTAGATAAAGGAATTAGGTACTTTCCTTTAACTAATTGAAACTAAAACACATACTTTATTCCAAATCCGTATCTAAAAGTCATAATGGCTCTTGGACATTCTTGTGACTCTTGCTAAACTTGGAATTAGCAGTCTGCTTGATTCATTCTTATTCCCAAGCTTCTAGTCCTAAAATTCGGGATATTACAAATGTAATGCCCTAATTTTTAATTAAGGGCTAATGAGGACTAGTATGGATATTTATGAATTTAAATGGGAATTTTTATGTGTTTTATGGCTATTTTAATTAATACGTCATCATTATTGAAAAATTGAAAGAATAGAATTATTGGCCATAAATTAGTAATTAATGGAGAAATTAATTACTAGCTATGGGAGAAATGAGAAATGTAATTAAAATGGCTAATGGAGGGATTAGAGTAGCTAATTGGGTGTTGCTTTATGAGAGCCAATAATAAAATGACAAGTGACAAGTGAAGAAGAAGAGAGAGGATGGAGAATAGTCAAATGAGCAATTTTTAATCATATTTTCTCTTTCTCCTTCCCTCCATTTCGGTTGCACAAGGGATGGGAGACAAAAACCATCATTTCATCATCTTCAACACTCTCATCTCTCCTTCTCTCTCTCATTTTTGTGCCCCCATTTTTGCAACAGAAAGAAGAAGAAGCTTGTGAAATAGGTGAGTATTTGACCCTCTTAATGGCCTCTAATGGAAAAATGCTCTTATATAAACTTGTTCCTTGTCTTGAGAGCTTCAATTTCATGGTTTTAGATTTGTCATTTGGTGTTGTTTGAGCTCTCAAGAAATCTTGAAGTTGTGAGAATCAAGAAACTCCTTTGGAAAAGTTATAGAGGTGAGTAAGACAAACCTTTCTATATAAGTTTTGTAGCCACTGGTTAAGTTTGAATTTTCTGGAAATTTTTCCTTGAATTTTGAAAATGAGGGTCATTTTGTTGTGGGCATGTTGTTGTCATGGAATTATTGCTTTGATATGTATTTTGGGTTGATGGAATGGATTTAGGATGGAAATGTGAAGGTTGGAACCTTTGTGTTGGTTTTGTGTATTGGACAAAAAATAGGGCATGTCAATGGGTTGTAATTTTGGTTATTTTGAGGTTACCATTGTGTTCCTTGTGAAAATTTATGTGGGAATAGGCTTGATTGTTAATTTTGGAGCCATTGGACACCTTGGTAGAAAGTTGGAAAATCTGTCTTGTGTGAACTCTGTCTGGGCAGTCAATTTGCATGAACATTTTGAATGACCAAATGGTGTTGAAAAATTATGAAACTTTTCAATCTTAAATTTCACATCCCAAACTCCAAAATGAATAAATAATTTGTGTCATTTTGTTTTGTTAACAGAGATTTATGCTTTGCCAAAGTTTGGGACAAAAACTGGACTCTGTTTTGGAGTAGTGTTGAGTTTTGGGTAATTCTGGAATTTTGTGGTGATTTTTGGTTATGGTCCATATTTTTCTAGTAAATAGGACGTAAATACCTTTCATTTGGATTTGGAATCAACTTGTTTTGATTTTTATAGAATTATTTATGAATTTTGGAAGTTCAGCCAAGAATTAGGAAATTTCTTGGCAACGGCCCAAACCTTTCTGACCTGATTCTGGCCGCTGCCCATGGGTGACTAGCCACAGCCAGTTACCTTCTGACCATATTTTGGCTGTGGCCCAAGGAAGGGCTGGCCGCGGCCAACTCCTATGTTCCAGCACTATGAGTTTTTGAAAGGAGATCTCTAACCTATTGTTTCCCAACCTTGTAGGAATTTTATTAGAGGCATTTGTGGCCTCTTAAGGGTCAATTATGATAACCAAATTTAAGTGTTATGAAGTAAATTAAGTCTTGGAATAGAGTATAATTCTTCGTCCTTAATTATGATTCTAGGATTTGACATTTGCTCTACTCAGGAGAGATCGGTGTTAGGACATGCCTGGAAGGACCAAGGTAGTGACTTTTCTCTCATGTTGTGTATGATACTTGGTATGCATGTTTATCATTGTGAATGTGTTATCGGCTATAGGGAATTACAGTGTGAGCAGTTCAGCGTGAGCCGTCGTAGGAGGCAATGCTCATGATACCTACCCCGACTGTTGTATCTGTTGCTATAAGTGCTGAGGCTGCGTTGTGGAATCGTGGATTCCTGTTTGAGTATCCAACCCGTGGAGCTGTGTGTTGTGAAATGTTTTATATAGATCCCAGCTGTGGTGATATATGTGATATGTTCATGTGGATGTGCAATACAGCAAGCAGTTCAGCGTGAGCCGTCGTAGGGGGCGATGCCCATGATACCTACCCCGGCCGTTGCAACTATTGTTGTGATTGCTGTGTGTTGTATAGATGATTTACTTTCATGCTTTGATGTTGTGCATATTATGAGTGATTTGTTACTACGGGGATTCCTTAGAATTTCACTCTCCCAAAAACACAATTTCAGATAGGGCTGAAGGATCCAAAGGAAAGCGGGCGACGAAGAGTGGATAGAGCTCCTGGCTAAGAGTTTATTTTGGAAAATTGGTTATCATTTGTAAATCATTTGGATATATTTTGTTGGGTATTAAATATACATATTGGATAGTATTTGTATAATCCCCTTGTTATGGGAAACTCTATGGGTAATTGTACCTTGTAGACCCCTTTATAAATTAATGGAACCCGAGTGTGTCAGGAATTTATGCTGTACTCTGATATGTAGGAATGAAATCAACCTATACAGGCCATTTATGTATTGAAATGTGAATATGAGACCGCTGTGAACAAATTTTATAAAAGTTTTTGTAAACCCTGATTTTGAGAAGTTTAATTTTCTTTGAGTCCCAAATCATCTTACGGCCTCTAATTCAAACTTAATTACGTGTTTATAAACATAAATCTCGGCCTATATCGTGAAGGGAGCTACAACAAAAGTAGCAATAATCAATTGTTTTGATAGTAATTTTAACAACAATGTTACACAATTATTACTTATGGTTGCACATAGCGTTATTGTTTATTCTACCAAAATAAAGGATGAGTAATGTCCTTATTAAAATTGCTACCAAAATAATGGTTATTCCTACTATGTGAACCGAAAATACATAGTTCTTATCGATGCACATAGTGATATTATTTATTGTTAAATTTGCATCTTCACCCTATACCTAAATCAAATTTCTTATGTCCACTATGTCAAGTTCTTTAATAACATCATGTTTCTTTGCTTTTTCATGTGAGTTTATAGTTAAATTAATATTTAAAAAATAAGATATATAGTCATGTGTTATTGGAGAACTTGATATAATAGATATAATAAACTTATCCTAAGTATTTTCCTTTCTATAATTAGTAATGTAAATGAATATTGGATAATTTTAAATATAATATAAATGATAAATACTACTTTATCATAATTATTTAAACGAATTTTGATTAGGAGTTACAACAATCCCTCCTTTTTAATTAAAAAAAAAAAAAGTTTAAAATCTGTTCATTTTGACGATGCGTTAATTGCATTAGATTGAGTTTTTTAAAACTTCAAGTGACCAACGGTTAAAAGAGGAAATTTATATATATTGATATTAAAAAAAGGAGATTGCTTTCACCATCTATATATATTGATATATTGAGTTTTTAAGATCTAAATGGAATGAAAAACTTAAACTTAAAAACTTTACTCGAGTCTTTAGCATTTCAACGACATTGCTTTCACCATCGGTACGTTTTATACCCTCCGATATTCCTTATTTCCTGTATTAAAAATTCAATATTCTTGAGGTAGGTAGATTGGTTCTCAAAAGTGGCAGCAGTGGTTTTGGATGAGTCATTAGAGATCACGATAAAATATGGATCGATGTATATAATTATAAGCTCACAATTGTTCCTCCACCTACGGCAAATTAGTAAGAGATCATACGGCAAATTAGTTTTTTCCCTAGAACCTAATTTTTTAATCCTAATTTTTGAATTAGTTTTGTTCCCTTTTAAAGATCCACCTAAAGGTTGAAACATTAAATACATTTGTTACCCATTTTAACAATTCGGTTATTAGGATCTTATGATAACCGACGGAGGAGTATGATGGAAGGCAGCATATTCCTTGTCATAGACAACAGAGTTTTCAATGTCAATTAATGAACATCCTCAGATGGAGGACGTTGATGAGATACTCAAGGATCATCATGAGCTCCAAACTTAAGGCTGTTTAGTTTCATGTATAAACCACCGAAACAACGTCTTGGTGGAAACAGCCATATTCAATGTGAAACCAAACGTGCAGTATTAAGTTAAATAAGGGGTGAATTTTACTGGACAGACTAGCTAGTAGTTCACTGCCACAACAATATTGGCTATGTCTATTCGTACTAACTTTTCTATCAATCTGTTGGTGAACCCTTACTTCTATGGCAGTACTTCTCAAACACAGTTACTAACTTGAAACAAGCCAAATATAAACTATTTCCCATGGCCATCCTTCCATAGGAATATGTTCAAAGGGATCACAGACCAGCCATGTTCAGACTCTGATATTCCTAAAAAATTCTGATCAACTCATCAACCACTGATTATAAAATTCCAGATTTCAATTTCTTACTTGATCATGCGGAAATTAATTCAACTTTTGCAGAGCCTAACAACACTGTCATTCAAACAGATAAATTCTGCAATAGTCCGCATCTCCATTAAAAGAGCATTAGTCATCAGAAACTGAAGCACAATTACATCATAACAAGATAATGATTTAGCTTCCATATTAAAACTCAGGAAATTCAATGTTTGGTCCTTAGATTTTGTCCTCATTTTAGTTTTATTTCTTATAGTTTCAAACCATAGATTTTGGTCTCTCAAGGAGCAAAATGTAGGGACCAAAACCTATTATTTGAAACTATTACGAACCAAAACCAAAATGAAAAGGCTATAGGTGCAAAGCTAGGAGAGAGAGTATATTAATTAAGGGTAAACAGGGCTCTACAAAGCTTTTTGTGCCATCAAAAATTTTTAAGATTGCATTCCTGTTAAAGATGAAAATATCCAACAAGTCTGACATCTGATACAAGAGTATAAATATTGGAAGCTACAAATACAAAACCTATGTACGGCTTTTCTTCTTATCCTTGAACTCTGAATCAGGTGTGGCCTCATTTTCTTCAGAATTTTCTGCACTGCGGAGGCCCTCTCTCAGTCCCAACACAATGAACAGATTAGTCAGAGTAAGAAGTGACTCAGCACCACCATGTAACCAATCCACATTAGACAAAGAAGTCCCATAGTGCACCTTCGCTGTCATGTCATGTAAACAGAACTCAAACATCTTTGAGCTAATTTAACCCTATATTTGGATAGGAAGAAAATTACAGAGGAACGAATATTAGAAGTGAAAACTCCCAAAAAATAGTAAAGCTTTTTTGTTATTTTTGGAAGCTTTCTTTCCTAGTATTCTCTTCCCCTAATTTTCCTCCCACTTTTACTCCATCCAAACATAGAGTAAATGATGTCAAGCAGAATGCACATTTGCGCATAGTGAATTTACCATAAATTCCAGCCGGTACTGCTCAATCATGAGATCAACAGGGCGTAACAAGGTCCAAAATACAAAAAATCAGAAAAGAGTGTATCTTAACCAAGAAAGAAGCATCTGCTAACACAGATTACAGTAGGGGCGTAAAGGCAATCATGCTGTGAATGAATACAAATATCAACGAGGAAAAGGAAAACAGATTTTATATTCAAGCTAAAATGAGAGAACCAACAATGAGAACTATTGATATAGGACTATTTACACTGTAGAATTGGATATAGTTTTCATTACTGTTCTCTTGAACAACAATCTAGAAGAATTTGATAAGCCAAGTGCAACAGTGAAAGAGGCCAAAATGAAACAAAAACATAGGACATTGCAATCTACATAAGATGTCAATATATTGATATAAAATACAGATTTTATATAAAAAAGAAAAAATTATAGCAAGCTATTCATAAGCTATCAAGAGTTTAATTCATTCCTAGGCACATATGCTAATCTATCCCCAAATTTCACTCAATGTCGTACACTACATTGATAATCCAGGTTCGCTGGATACGCTGGATAACAACAAATTAGAATTAAAACTGCGCAAACTAACATATTCTCAAAGGAAATTACAGAATTACACCAGCGCAAGTAATAAATCATCCCCTTTCTTTAGCCATATCTCTATTCACCCACAAACATAAGCTGCCAAAATTTATTCTTGATTCTGACCGCAAACGATTTATGACAAAGCAATCGCATTAGAAGATGAATAAGGGCGATGAGAGAATCAGAAGAACTCACTTGTGGCGGCAACAAAGGCAAGCAAAAAGTAGAATCCGAAGAGGGTAAGCTTAGGAGACGACTTAGAATTCGTAATAAAGTACAAGAAGCCAATGTAGGGCAGCAAGGAGAAGGCGAATAGTTGGGAAGCTATGCTTTGGGAATCAACGGTTGGAGCCCATGGATCAACTGGGAGGGGCAACCCGCAGACAATTCCTCCTCTCTGTGAAGAAACATTTGTGTTACTCCAATTATTGAAAAGCCTCCTTCTAGTCGGTGAGAAGATGTGAGCATATTGGCCAGAAGACGAAGCATTCAGAAACCTTGATGGGATGAGAATGTCGGAGGTTTTACAGAGGGAAAGAGGGAAGTTTAGTGCCATTTGGGTGGCTTCGGATTTCCCTTCCAATGCACAACCAAATCGTTTGAACTTGTGGCCTGTTCTTCTTCCGCTTGATCTTATGGACGACAAACGGATTGTTTTGAACGAATTTTAATACAATTTTAATTTTGCGGTTTTGAAATTAATACTCCTCTTTCATTTGGAAATATGTGTATGAGTAAATATTTATATTTAAGACTGGAATAAATTGCAGATAATTTTAATAAAAATAATCTCTACAATTATGGTTATCTAAGAATGTTTGCCAAAAACGTAGGCTTTTAAAATAACCAAGAGCAATGTTTCTAAAATTGAGCAATTGATAGAAGTGTTAGTTGAAGCCTTGAAGGTTTGATAATTTGATGGAATTTTAATATGTCGTGTTTAAACTCAAGTTAGATTGTTTGGTCAAACTAGTGAATAAATCAGTCCTTTGACTGGTCCAATCAAAAGGTTTGATGATTGTGTTGGGTTCTCTGTTGAATTTTAAATTTTTATTCTCCCATTGTTACCAACAAATTAGGGAAAATTCCAAAAAACTACACTCAAAATATGCAAAGGACAAATCAGTACAATGAAATTCAAAAATTCCAAATCAGGCAGGTGTCAGAAAAATGAGCAATCTGTCATTTTGAAATTTCGGCAAAATTACAAAAATGCCCTTCATGCACACTTCAGAATAACAACATGATCATCGGAATTAACACCTTTGGATTCGGTATTAACAACTGCAATTCTTCTTTTACAATTAACAAATTTCAGGACCAATAACAACACATATCTCGCCATTAACAACTCCGGATTCGATATTAACAACTCCAATTTCTTCTTTCAACACTTAACAAGTTTCAGGGCCAATAACAACACTCACCTCGCCATTAACAACTGATGATTCGCCATTAACAACTCCTATGTTGTTATTGCGACTGAGGACTAAGGGCATTTTCGTAATTTGGCCGAAATTTCAAAAGGACAAATTGCTCATTTTTCTGACACCCGCCTGATTTGGAATTTTTGAATTTCGTTGTACTGATTTGTCCTTTACATATTTTGAGTGTAGTTTTTTGGAATTTTCCCAACAAATTATGTCAATTTTAGTTAAAAATGAAAAAATGTTTGTTAGGTTTGTGCTTTTGTAACTTTATTTTATTAAATTACATATATTTATACATAAATATTTTTATTTTTTTGGATTAATGTCTTTTTTATTTCAATATGAATTTTAGGTTAAATATCAATATTATTGTATATTTTATATTTATATTATTTTTATCATGATTAGGTTGAACTCAAAACCACTACCTCATTGTTCTAACTAATTTTCACGATCTAGCAAAATCTTTTTCATTGTTCTCCTCATCTAAATTCTCCAGCATGTTTCCTCTTCCATGGCCTTCATAATTTGCCGGACATGAAAGCAATGGAAACTAAATGAGAAAACATGATCAACCCCTTCTACATTATTCTCCTATATAATTATTTCACAAAACTGATGCTTCTTCTGAATATCCTGATCTATTACAATTTTTTCCCAAATTCTTCTGATTCAGTCTATTTTATTTGTTTAAAGCATCCTGATTTGAAAACAGTGATACTTCACGATGGGGGAAAATGATATTTCATGTGTGCCTTGGAACTGCTAATCACAAAACATAGGCTCTGGAAAAACAGATAGGATATTATATGGGTCAAATGGGTTAACTGTAGTATCTCAAAATACATCTATGGGCTAAATGTAATAGACTGTAAAATAAAAGGATTTAATGGTATCCTAATTAATTTTGCTATAATCAAAGAAAAAAAAGACAATTGCCCCTTGATCTTGAAGTCAAAATTTGGAAATTAAGATGAAGGGCTAGGATTTACTCTTGAAAAGTAAGAGTAATCATGAGCAAAAACAAACAACTGAACTCCCTCTTCTTAATATGGTAAAAAAAGGCCAAAAAAGGGGCATGAAAGAAAGAAGAGTTAAGTCAACATGTTCTCACTTTTTGGTCAAAAATTATGACTAGACATAAAAGAAAAGGAATAGAAGACTTGGTCAACATTTTCTTCCATTTGGGCAGCCCATATTACATCCAAAAGCAAGAAGAAAAGAGATAAGAGAAAACTTAATCAAATGACCTAAGTCAATATGGCATAAGCTTATGCAAAAAGAATTAATTTTGGCCACATATTCCTTAGGCAATTTTTGGCCAAGTGAATTTCAAGAAGGAATAAGTGAATATTGAAACAATACGCGCGCGCGCGCGCGCACACTCTCTCTCTCTCATATTTCGGCCAGCCACCAAGAAATAGAGAAAAGAAGACCAAAAAAACAACAAAAAAATGTTGCATACCTTGTAGTAATTGCACCTAGT
Source organism: Inga leiocalycina (assembly GCA_963242795.1). Classification (NCBI taxonomy): domain Eukaryota; kingdom Viridiplantae; phylum Streptophyta; class Magnoliopsida; order Fabales; family Fabaceae; genus Inga; species Inga leiocalycina. The sequence goes on from OY725332.1 coordinate 31,632,658, forward strand.
TGAGTTACTATAAGTATATGCCTAAAAAGAATTATTTTCAATCACAACTTTTCACCACTTTTGACCAAACTTTCGTTTGAATAATAAGAGATAAGAGAAGCAAAAAATATGATCAATTCACCATTCATTTTCTCTCTCTTCAAGTCAAATTTTCAGCCAAAACCGTACAGAAAAAAGAACAAGGTTGAAAGGTAAGTTTGATATTGATTTGTTACCTTCTTAACCTCATATATGGCTCAAATGCCCTTAAACATTATTCCTCTTGATGAGAGCTTCATTTCTATAGTTTTAGAATTTCAAGAGGAGGTGTTTTGAACCATCTTCTAGGAACAAAAGTTGAGGAAGCAAGAAAAGAACACAAGAAGAAGCAAGAGGTGAGTAAGAGCATTATTTTGATGTATATGATGTTTTGATTGGCTGAGTTTTGGTGGGTTATTGGGACAGCCCTAATTTCGGTTTTTAGGGTATATTAGGGATCATGAAGCTTTCATCTTATGTATATGCTTATATGTTGGTTTGGAGGCAAATGAGCTAAGTTTAGTGATTAAATAATAAAGTGGTTGTTTGTTGTGAAATACACTAAAATTCTGACCTAAACAGGGCACCATGAAGCAATGTGAATTTGTTCATTTTGATGTTACCATTATGTTTTACAAGAAAAATTGTGTGGTTATAGCCCGGATTATGAATTTTGGGTCATCAAAACTCAAAATCCAAAACTGGATTTTCTGTTGAACAGGATTTCAATGAGGTACCCTGATTGTGTGGTTTTTTTAGATAACCAAATAATGTTCAATGAAGATGAAAATTTCCAGAATAAAAGTAAACATATCAAGCTTTAATTTGATAGGTTATTTGCATCATTTCAATTTGTACACTGGGAGTTATGAATTTTTGAAATTAGGTTATGAAAACTAGGTTGAATTCTGGCAGTGTGCAATAAATGACAAATTTGGGAATGCTGTGCAACCAACTGGCTATGAGTGATATTTTTCCTTGAAAATAGACTAAATAAGGGTTGCATAGCCTTTAGAATCACGGCAATTCAAGTTTTGTACATACAGATAAGATTTTTCATAGTTGATGAAAAATTCTAGCAGATTGGGTCACTTGAGCGAAAATTAAAGATGTAATGGTATAATGTCATATTATAGAACTCTGAGATTAAAAATTGGTCTTTTAGGGTATTGACTCTTTTAACTCCTTAGTTAACTTGAGTAAATGTCCCTAATGATAACCAATTTGAGTGTTTGAATTAAAGAAGAGTTGGAATAAGTAATAATCTGTCGTCTGTAATTTTAGTTATAGGATTCGATATCTGCCCTGAGTGCAAGAAATCTGTGCAAGAACAAGATCGGAAAGAACAAGGTAGTGACTCTTTCTCTTATATTATGTATAATACATTGAATGTATGTCTTATCATTGAATTATGTTGATTTCAAATGTTGCGGTGTATTTTGCTGTGAAAGCTTTGTGTATATAGTCGTGAGAGCTATCATTTGTGACGCAAGTCACGCATCATGTGGTTACAGCCATAAGAGCTGTCGTTTGTGACAAAAGTCATGCATCACTGTGATTGTTGCTGCTGTTGCTATTTTGTGATTTGCTTACATACTATGTTATTATATATATTATATGAGTGAATTGTTAATACTAGGATTCTTTTGAATCTCACTCTTTCAAATGACTAACCTACAGCCAGGGCTAGCGGATCGAAGGAGAAACAAGTGACTGAGGGAGGTTAGAGTTTCCAGCTAGGAGATTTGTACTTTATTAGTTGGTTATCATATTTTTGGGATCATTGTACATATTATAAATGTTGTAGATTCGGATTGTGTGATGTAATCCCCGATACAAGAAACTGAAATGGGCAAATATGCCCTATAAACCCTTGTGGTAAATAGATGAAACTCGAGAGTCGCTAGGAATTTTACTATGCACTCTGATATTTTCTGAATGGAACCGAACTACACAGGTTTTGGAAAAAAAATTTTGAAAACCCACTTTATCACAGGACCGAGCCCTATCTTGAAGTTGGGATTTTCAATAAGTTTTGAATTATCTGTTGGTCTCTAATTTATCATAATGACGCATTTTCAAACTATAGTTACGGCTATTAAGATAAAAGGTTACATTAATGAAGTATCTATTAAGGGAGGAATGCATGGAAACTTTTGAATTTGAGAAGTAAATCTTTTAATGGCTTCCATGATGGTAATAAGGCCGAGTTCTTGTGTGTTTGGATTAGCTTTTATGATTTATGAGGTAGATATATGAGAGAAGTTTTATCTCAACTAGTACAAAATTTCCATTTTAGACTGCCATATATAGACCGGTTATAGTGGATAAGATCTAAAAAATTTGACTAGTGGCATTTTTGTAATTATATAGAACTTCTAAGACCGGTTCTCAAACAAACCATTCTTAAAAAAATTATTTAGACCGGTTATAAATAAAACCGGTCTAAAAATATCAAAATATTTAAAAAATTAAAAATTTTAAACTTTTAAGACCGGTTCTTAATAATAACCTGTCTTAAATATCAAACATTTAAGACCGATTTTCATAAAAACCGGTTTTAAATATAAAAAATTTAAAAATTATTTTTTTCCACCCTTTCAAGACTGGTTTTATATATACCCAGTCTAAAAAAGTGACCCTAAATTTTTGAATCTCCCCTTTGTCGCTCCTAAATTTCACTCTCTCAATCTAAAACCTCTCTACTTGATGCGATTACTCTGTGAGCTCGGTCATCTTTGCTCGATCTCATTCTCATGTTTGTTGTTGCGATGCTCTCACCCTTGCACTAAATGAGTTTGTTATTAGATCAAGCATTTCGCCTAAGAGGGGGGTGAATTGGGTGATACTAAAATTTCATTGCAAATATAAAAACTTGACGGTGAATATAAAGCAGTAAAGAGTAAGGAGAAATATCACCGAAGTGTACACTAGGAATTATACTGGTTCGGCCACAACCACTTTGACCTACGGCCAGTCCTTAGAGCTTCTCTGAGAGTTTCACTATAACTTCCAAGATTCAATGGGTTCTTGGCACCTCAGTACAAGCAAGTTCCTTCGCCTGGACACTCGCTCCCCTTTACAAGTTGTAATCCTATCCCAACTCAAGGTTCCACAACCTTAAGTTACCTCAATAACAAATATTGAGTTTGAATGAAATATCTCTCTCACAAGTGAATAAGAATCACTGAAGTACAGAATTACAAATATGTGTAAAACAGAGTAGTGAACTTGATAATACGTGCGTGTGTGTGTTCTTCTTGTTATTCTCTCTTTGGATGTTCCCATATATATAGATGTGTTGATAGTAACCCTTGCAACATTTTCTTCATGTCCGTTAGAGTGTACGCAGCCACTGTTGACTTTTCCAGTATTTGAAAAATATCTGTTTGCGGTAGTTGGCAGTAGGTAGTGTTTGAACGTTGCTTTTGACTTTCCTTATTTGGTAAGATCTCTTCATTGTTTATCTATAGATAAGCTAAGAATACTAATACAATGAAAGGTTAATCACATAGAAAACAAATCAATGAACGTTGGAATTAATTCTGAATTTCTGGACTTGCATACTCGAGTAGTTACTCGAGTATTCATTAAGTTTTACTCGAGTACTTACTCGAGTATCATCGTAAGAGTATTGATAAACTGCAAGTTAATAAATGAACATTGCTTTACTCGGGTAGTGCATGGAGTAAACAAAATTACAACCCTTTGGAAATACCTGTTTACTCGGATACTTACTTGTGTATGACAAACTTTTCTTCATAGGTTACTCAAGTAAACTCTCAAATAAACTTTATGCTACTCGATGCTTCACTCTAGTAATGTTGGTAGGATTTCAAGGCCGAGAGCACTTCAAGTTTTATTACCTTGTTACTCGAGTACTTACTCGAGTAAACATAAATTTTCTGCATAGCTTACTCGGGTAGTGACTTGAAGTTCTGTGTAAATAACTCTGCATATTACTTGATTACTTACTCGGGTAATCCAGTTTAAATAAGTGATTGAATACCTACATACTTGAGTAGTGACTCGAGTGAAGTGTAACAAAAGCAGATCAAGTTATTCGAGTATTACCTGCAAGTTTTGCTTACCACAGTGAGTTACTCGAGTAACTCCTCGAGTAACATTGGCAGGATAGAAATTGCCGAGAGCAACATATTTCTTGAAACAGGGGACTCGAGTACAAACTCGAGTATCATTGGCAGGCCGAGAGCAACTGGAAGTCTTTTACATGGTTACTCGAGTACTCACTCGAGTAACGTTGGCAGGCCGAGAGCAACTGCTAGTGATTTACCTTGTTACTCGAGTAACTACTTGAGTAACATTGGCAGGCCGAGAGCAAATGGAAGTCATTTACCTTATTACTCGAGTGCTTACTCGAGTAACGTTGGCAGGTTACTTGAAGGTTGACTCTGTTTACTTCAAGTTTCTATCCATTACTCGAGTACCTACTCGAGTAACCCTTTAGAAAACTTGCCAGTAATGAAGTTTCTCAGCTTTTTCTCTTGGTCTTTCTTCATTACTCCAATGCTTACTTCAAATAATGATTTGCCTTATTATTACTTTGTTCAAACTTATTTGTTTATCAAATCTTTTTTCATACCATCCTTTGTTATCATCAAAACATGAGAGATCTAACATTCTCCCCCTTTTTGATGGTGACAAAACTTGGTGATTTTGAACAAAATTTTTGAAGTTAAATTCTCAAATAAACACTTCTTGAATTCAATGATAATTTTGAAAACTTTGTTAAGTGTAAATTCAAAGTGTTTTGAAAAATGTTGAAATCATAACATATTCACCTTGCATACATAACAAACTCATTAGTCCCACAATGTATTATAATTTAAAAGCTTAAATGGACTTGAAATGAAATTATAACTTAAAGATGCTTGCATTAAACTTAAAATTACATTACAAGATGAAAAAATTATAAGTTGAAAAGCTCCCTAAATCCCATGTACACCCATATACCCAAAATGATCTTAAAACAAGCTCAGAAAATCCACAAAATCACACTCAAGCTCTTCTCCCCCTTTTTGTCTTCATCAATCAAGAGGAGGAGTGAAAGGCTTGACCACAGAAATAAGTTTCACAAGAAAAACCAAGGGACCATCTGAACTCAGAGAATCAAAAGAAGAAGAACTTGAAGAGTCTGGTTCAGGAAGATTAAGTGGAGGGATATGAATGTCTTCTCTTGGAGGAAGAGGAGAAGGCTGATATACAATCATAGTGGTTGTCTCAACCTCTTCAGTAGTACCAAGAGTATGATGATCAGAGGATGAGGGAGAGATTTCCTCTGTATGGGTAGGTGATGGAATAGGTGTAGGAGAGGGCTCAGGCTGAGGTTTGGGTGGTGAATCCTCAATGATGATATGGATGGTCTCATTGGTTTCAGGGTTATCCACTGAGCATAGGATATCTTTGGGTCTTGGCTCAAGTGGACTAGAAACTAGAGGTTCAGGGATAGTAGGCTCAACCTCAGGATGATGAAGGTCAGATGGAATGTTCTCTGGAGGTGGTGTATGCTCTAGAGATGAAAATGGCTCAGGTGCAGATGATGATGGACCAGCAGAAGGTCTAGGACCCAAAGAGTCCAATCTCGCTAAGATCAACTACAAAGTCTCACCCTGGGCACACTGCTCAGCTAACAATTCTTCGTGCCTCTTATCTATCTTTTCAACCAACTCAGCCATCTTGCCATTCATGTGAGTTATCAACTCAGCATTTGTGTTGGCAATGTCCACATGAAATCCTTTGAGCATATTTTCCATGAAGTGTTGGAGTGTGGCATTGAGGAAAGAGGGTGAAGAGGTAGTGGCAGCTGGAGCTGAAGACTGAGTGTCATCCATTTTACTCGTCTCAGTCTCCATCTTCTTCTTCTTCTTCGACCCAGACTCCAAGGGACCCTTGAGAGGAATTTCAATGTTGAGCTTCCCAATTTGATTTCTCCCAACAAGAGTAACTCTCTCAATATGCCCTTTGTTCTCCAAGTACCATATCTTATTTTCCTTTAGGATAAGCGAAACAATCTAAGGATATGGCATTGGGGTTGTGGCTTTTCCATCTATCCTGTACCTCTTCATCTCAGAAAATATATATTCCCCCAAATCCTTTTGTTCCTTCAGGAGTAAGGAAGCAAACCATCTATAGTCCCAATTAGAAAAGTGGGTATAGTTGTTGGCCTTGTTCATAAGGGATCTAGAGTAGATATACCATAGAACCCTGTGATTATCACACATGTCACTAGGTTTGAAGTTCAAAGGGCCTACAAGCTCACTACGTTTAAGAACAGAGAAAATTTGGTTTGAATCAAGTTTGGAGTAAATGTCATCTGGAGGGTTCTCTATTCCTAACCACAGATTGATCCTAGAAGGTGAGATAAGTATCTTCTGGCCTCTAACAGTAGTAGTCATTTCTTCCTCAGCAGAAGTTCTATTTGGTTCATCTAGAATCTCAAGATTGCAGTAAAAGTGTGTGACTACTTTAGTGCAAAAGGGAAGCTTAACAGATAGCCAAGGCATAAAAGGTTCCATAAAGGGACTAAGATCATACTTCAATACCTCCTGAAGTACTTTGAGGTCCACACAGTGTGTCTTACATTGTGTGAGGTACTTCTGGGACTCATCAAGCTTGTTGACATTAAACCCCTTTAAAGGTTTGGTGATCTCCTCTTCTGGCAGTTCTGACTTCTTGGATGATTGCCCTTTTTCAAGTTGATCAAGTATGCCAACCATTGCCTTAGCCACATTCACATCATATTTGGGCTTTCTAGAGGGTTTTGGTGTGCAAGAGGGAGTGGAGGAATCAGAAAGTGGAGGAGAAGGAGATTTGACACTTTTGCCTCTCCCAGTAGAGGTGCTCTTCTTGGATTGAGCCCTTGTAACCACTGGCTCTTTAATCACAACATCTTTTGGTTTTGTTTGAGGTTTGGGTTGGATTTTTGCTTTTGACCTAGGTATGAGTTTTCTTCTCTTTCTGGGAGGAGAAGAAAGAGGGTCAAAGAGTTGTGGGGATCCAGAAGAATCTGTGGGAGTGAGGTTTTTGGTTCTAACCATTTTGAATCAGTGAAAGTTTTGAAAACTCAGAAAACAGAGTGAAAAGACGCGATATAGGGCACAATGAATCTGAATAAAATAGGAGGTTTTTGGAGTTAAAAATCGATGGGTTTTGTCGGAAATCAAGTAAGGAAGAGATTGTGAAAAGTTTTTCAAAGAGGACTGGGTGATTTACTCGAGGAGATTTTGTGGAAATGACCGAGTCTACGACAGATAAAGACCTAGAACCCGACGTTACTCGAGGCCTTACTCGAGTAAATATCATGTTTACTCGAGTCCTTACTCGAGTGATCATACAGAAAATTTCTAAAATAATTCATTTAAATTGCATACCTGGCATGAATAATATTGTAATTATCCATGTATGTTCCCTCGATCATTTTATAGCCATTTTAGAGCAGATTTGAGTCGATTCTCATCAAATTTGTGATCTGGACTTGCAATTACTCGAGGCCTTACTCGAGTAATGTTCAAGTTTACTCGAGGCGTTCCTCGGGTAACTTGCCTTTTCTTCTTTTGACTGTTCATTTCTCACCAAATGAACCGTTTGATTTAAATTTCAGGTAACTTGATACATTACTTCCAGTTTTGGAAGACCATTACTCAAGTACATACTCGAGTAAAGTGCTCTTTTACTTCAAGTTGTTCCTCGGGTAATGCTTCACTATCAGTCATTACTTGAAGTTGGTACTCCAGTAATGATGTCCTCTGATAACCTCTGTTTTTATTTCTCATAACAGAGTTTCAATCTTCCTGCAAAACAAGTTTCTACATACTCCGATGTTTAAATTAGTAATCATCAAAATATTATCAAATATCTTAATCTAACATTATGAGAAACTGAAATAACTTACAATTCATTAGGATTTACCATTCCCAATTCTCTTCTAATGTATAGAAATTGATCTTTTGCAAGAGGTTTGGTGAAGATATTAGCTAGTTGAAGATGAGTAGGACTGAATATCACTTTCACATCTTTCTTCTGGACATGATCTCTGATGAAGTGATGTTTGACATCGATATGCTTGGTTCTAGAATATTGAACTGGATTCTATGCCAAGCTTATCGTACTGGTATTGTCACAATAGATTGGTATTTCTTTGAGATAAATACCAAGATCTTGTAGTTGTTGTTTTAACCATATCACTTGTGCACAACAACTTGAGATTGCAACATATTCGGCTTCCGTTGACAAAAGAGACACTGTATTTTATTCCTTGCTGAACCATGATACACGAGATCCTCCATGAAATTGTCCTTGTCCACTGGTGCTCTTTCTGTCTGTTTTATATCCTCCATGATCTGAATCTGAATATACAACTAGATATTCATTCCTTCCTTTGGGATACCACAGACCCAATTCTGGTGTGTCAGCAAGGTATCTAAAGATTCGTTTGACAGTTTCGGCATGTGATTCCTTTGGTGCTGATTGATATCTTGCACATATGCCAACACTAAATTGAATGTCCGGTCTGCTTGCCGTGAGATAGAGTAATGATCCAATCATTCCTCTGTATTTTGTGATGTTGTAGTCTTTCCCTTTGACATCAGCATCAAGCAACGTAGTTGAGCTCATAGGTGTGTCCGTTCTATTTGCTTCATCTATTCCATACTTTTTCAATAGCTCTTTCAAGTACTTTGTTTGAGAGATGAAGATTCCATTCTTTCTTTGTTTGATTTGCAAACCGAGAAAGAAATTCAATTCTCTCATCATTGACATCTCAAACTCTCCCTGCATTATCTCAGAAAATTCCTTACACAGAGATTCATTAGTAGCACCAAAAACAATATCATCAACATATATTTGAACAATTAAAATATCATCACGTTTTCGTTTTATAAAAAGTGTTGTATCAACTTTTCCTCGTACAAAACCTTGATCAATAAGAAATTTACTGAGCCTTTCGTACCATGCTCTAGGAGCTTGTTTTAAACCATATAAAGCCTTTTTGAGTTTGAAAACATGGTCAGGTTTGGTTACATCTTCAAAACCTGGAGGTTGCTGTACGTATACTTCTTCCATAATGTATCCATCTAGAAATGCACTCTTTACATCCATTTGATAGAGTTTGAATCCTTTGATGCATGCAAAGGCTAAGAGTACACGTATAGCTTCCAATCTAGCCACTGGAGCATACGTTTCCTCATAATCAATCCCTTCTTCCTGATTATAGCCTTTGGCCACCAATCTTGCCTTATTTCTGACAATAATTGCGGATTCATCGAGTTTGTTCTTGAATACCCATTTAGTGCCAATGATCGGATGATCTTTGGGTCGGGGTACCAAATCCCAAACTTGATTTCTTTCAAATTGATTTAGTTCTTCTTGCATTGCTATAACCTAATCATTATCTGATAGGGCTTCATCAATGTTAGAAGGTTCAATTAAGAAATGCATGCAGAAAAACTTACTTCATTGAAAATTCTATTTCTAGTTTTGATACCTTCATTCACATCTCCTATGACTTGATCTAAGGGATGACTTTTATTGTATTTCTAGGCTCTAGGTTGTCCTTGTTAGAATTGGTAGGAACAGCAGAAGAATTTTAAAATTTTCACTGATCCTAATCGAGGATCTATCAACGATGTTTAAACCAAGTTGGAAGGATTCATACCTTTTTTAAGATTCAGAGTTTTCATGATCTCTAGGAGCTAACATGTCAAGTCCGCTCCCTCTACCAGTATCCACACGAATGCTCTCCAACTGAGACTGCGTGCTAGCGCCTCTAATGTCTCCTAGGGTTTCACTTGCGGCTCTCAATTCTCATGTGCGTATCAATATATATGCTTTATCAAGTTTTTAACCTATGAGGGCTATTTTCAAATTTCAAAATTAATCATCATTAATTTTGAAATTAATTAACAATTAATCATCTTGATGAGCTAATTAAATAAATTCAGTTTAAATTAAATCTGTCCAACAGTTTTAATTTAACCTATTTATTTAATCCAAATAAAGAGCCATTAGATTTAATTTATCTTCATAAATTAAATCTGAGATACTATATCTCTATCATGTTAGTTATTAAATTTAATATATCTTAATAAATTAAATTTAAAACTAACACAATATAATAATATCATATAATATATATATACATATATATATATAAGATATATATATTTCGAAAAAATATATATCTATATAATATTATTAATGAATTATATATATATAAAATATAAAATTCATCCACCCTAAATTAAATATTATCTCGTGTTGGGCCATTCTTGTGTGCGACCCTGTACGCCCATATGAAGTTGGCAGTGGGCCAATAACTATACTAACCCAAATGTCACAAGCGGCCTCTAGCAAGACATTACGACTACCCGATTCATATGAGGATCGTTATCACGATGCAACCTGTCATACAACCATGTCACGCCCCTTTTGTCACGCAATATATCGATCAAGGATAAGGCATAGATAATGTCATCCTCTTGTTCCTGACCATTACTTTCTCGATTCTTGAGTAGCCTGATAACAGAGACAGAAACTCCTTTAATCGTAGTATGGCCATACATTTCTCAGATTCACTCATTGAGGGGCCCAGTAATATCTCTCTACTAATGTGAGGGACAAATTCCACCTTGATCATTCATATTCCTCTGCATGAAAAACCACTAAGCCCGATCGTAGCCTTTATCATCACCCGGTCAAAAGTGATTTTTGACTAGTTCAAAGCTTAGCAACTCTCATGTAGGAATCCATGATGACCTCAGGTCTAAGGGCATTGTGACGTGGTTATACATGAGAAAAGCTTATGACTTGATCCATGTAGCTTTCTCATAGTGGGTCAGTCCAGCACCTTGTACTCTTACAAGTGCCTAAGGCTTTGATTCGTATCTCCATATCTTATCAAAGTCATACTGGTCTTGTTTCATCTCTGCTCCCGCATAGATGACCGACCAGGGACATTTTAGGACAATCTTTATGAATTATCCAAGAATACAATTATTACAGTTAACATGCAAATAATATGATAACAGAATGGAGAAATTTCATTAAAATAATAATGTTCAAAGTACAATGATTGGCCCTTAAGGCACAATTTCCAATAGTCCTAGTGATTGCTCTTCTTCCTTGGTTTCATCAACTTCTGGAATAAGAGATTTAGAAATAGATTGACTATTTTCTTGATTTAAAACAACTTCCTGTTCTTCATCAATGGTTTTTTCAGAGGATTCAAATTCATCATATACAGTTTGAATTGATTCTTCAACAACACATGTTCTTTTATTGAAAACTCTATATGCTTTACTTCGGTTAGAATATCCTAGGAAAATTCCTTCATCAGTTTTAGAATCATATTTTCCTAAGTTATCTTTACCATTATTATGTATGAAACACTTACAACCGAAGATGTGTAGATGAGCAATGTTTGGCTTCCTTCCTTTGTACAGCTCGTATGGTGTTTTTCCAAGTTTTGTTCTAATATAGGCTCTATTTTAAATATAGCATGCTGTACTCATAGCATCTGCCCATAAAACTTGAGACAAGTTCTTTTCATTCAACATTGCTCTAGCCATTTCAGTGAGCACTCTATTCTTACGTTCCACGACTCTATTTTGTTGAGGTGTTCTTGGAGCAGAGAAATTGTGATCAATGCCATTAGTATCACAATATTCTTCAAAGGCTTGATTTTCAAATTCTCCACCATGATCAGTCCTAATACCTGCAATGGACATACCTTTCTCATTTTGCACTTTCTTGGCAAAAACAATAAATTCTTCAAAAGTTTCATCTTTTGATGATAGAAAAATAACCCATGTAAATCTGGAGAAATCATCAACAATGACTAATGAATATAAGTTGCCACCAAGACTCTTTACTCTTGCTGGGCCAACTAAATCCATATGCAATAGTTGTAGTGGTCTATTTGTTGAAATTTCATTTTTCAATTTGAAAGATGATTTAGTTTGTTTACCCTTTTGACAAGCATCACAAATCAAGTTATTTTTGAAAGTTACTTTGGGTAATCCAAGATCTAAATCCTTTTTGAGTAGTTTGCCTAATTGATGCATATTAACGTGAGCCAATCTCATATGCCATAGCCAATTTTCATCGGCATTACTCAGAAATCAATTTTCAGATTCATTTCTACTAATATCTAGAGTATAACAATTATCTTCCCTTTTTTCTCTGAGTTTAGCCTTGATATTCTTCTTATCAAGTAGTAAGTCATTTTTGTTGATAATTAGACATTACTCTAAGTCAAATATTACCCAATTATTTTTGTCTGCACTTTGACTCACACTCAGCAAGTTATGGCACAATCCTTCAACATAATATACATCTTTGACTTGTATACCTTTGTCATTTTTTATTTCACCAATTCCTGTTATCCTTCCGGTTTGATTTCCTCCAAATTTTACTTTTCCACCTTCTTTAGGTTGCAATTTGGTAAAGCTTTCGAAATCACCGGTCATATGTTTAGAGCATCCACTGTCTATGTACCATTTATTGTTTTTGGATGCCTTGAGACACATGCAATTAAATACGACTAATTCTTAGGTACCCACTTCTTTTTGGGTCCTTTTGGGTTAGAACAGGAAATTTTTTAAACATATGATCCTTTAGGTACCCATTTGTAGGTTCCTATCGTTCCTTTCTTCTTATGAATGCATGAAGAGGTATAATGACCTTTTCGATTACAGTAGTTACAAAATGCAAAAGGATTTGATGTATGCACAGAATGCTGGAAATAATTCAAATATGACTTACCTCCTACTTTCTTTCTACCTTTCCTTCTATCTGATTTTGGATCATATCCAATTCCAGATCGGTCATTTACAAATCGTTGAGCTTTTAAAATAACATTTAGCATCTCACTTCCTTGTGTAATTTTTTCAAGAGTTTTTGTGAGATCATTGTTTTTCTTTTTTAAAGAAGAACAATTTTCACAATCCTTTTCTAAACTTTCTTTAAGTTCAATTTCAAGAACTTTGTTTTTCTTTTTGAAAACAATTAATTCTTTAACTACTTTGATGAATTCAGAATGTAAAGCATTATATTCAGAAAGTAATTCATCATAGGTAGTATCAGAATCATTTACCTCTTCTTCTGTTTCTTCTAAGACATATATTGGCTACTTCTTCTTCATCACTTTCTTCATCAGAGGAACCATCACCCCATATAGCAGATACAAAGGCCTTCTTTTTGTTGAAGAATTTTCCTTTTCTCTTTTCTTTGCTCTTTTAGTTAAGTTCTGGACATTCTGATTTGATATGTCCTGGTTTTCCATATTCATAGCAGATGATATGATCTTTGCTGCTAGTTCCTCCTTTCTGAAAGTGTTTGAATCCTTGACCTTTCTTATAGAACTTTCAGAATCGTTTTATGATTAGGCCCATTTCATCATCGTCAAACTCCTCATCCTCATCCTGATTTTCTTCTTTTGCTTTTAGTGCTACACCTTTCTTTTTCTTGTCACCGATGTCATCTAGTTCCCTTTTGAACTTTAGTTTGCTTTCATATTCAGAAAGGCTTCCAGATAGAGAAGCAACTGATCTCATTGATTCTCCTTTTGCTTCTTCTATCGCAGTGACTTTGGCCTCCCACTCTTTGGAAAGAATATTTAAAATCTTTCGTACTTGAGTATGTTGATCATAGATTTTCCCAAGTGCTGCAAGTTGATTAACAAGATGAGTGTATCTAAGTTCGAATTCAGATATTGATTCACCTGATTTCATTCGAAGTAGATCGAATTCAGTGACCAAGGTGTTGATCCGATTCTCCTTTATTCCCGAAGTTCCTTCATGAGCTATTTCTAGAGCTTCCCACATTTCCTTTGCTGTTGGAAGTGTGCAAATTCTGAAGTATTCACTTTGACTCAAAGCGCTTTGTAACATCAAAATTGCCTTGCTGTTGAGAGTGATAAGTTTCTTGTCATTCTCATCATATTCCACTGGTGCCTTTGGAATTTTCTGAGAATCTACAGTCTTTGTAGGTTGATAGTTTCCACTTTCAATCACATCCCATAGCCTATATTCGGTAGCCATCACGAATACTCTGAACTTTGCTTTCCAGAAAGAAAAGTGTTTGCCACTGACACCTGGAGGTCTAGTGATGGATACTCCATCGGGAAGATTCCTTCACCCATACTTGCCATTAGATCCTTCTTAGGTTGTTAAACCTTAACAAGAAAACCTATGCTCTGATACCAAATGTTAGAGCAAGCGTTTCACCCAAGAGGGGGGTGAATTGGGTGACACTAAAATTTCATTGCAAATATAAAAACTTGACGGTGAATATAAAGCAGTAAAGAGTAAGGAGAAATATCACCGAAGTGTACACTGGGAATTATACTGGTTCGGCCACAACCACTTTGACCTACGACCAGTCCTCAGAGCTTCTCTGAGAGTTTCACTATAACTTCCAAGATTCAATGGGTTCTTGGCACCTCAGTACAAGCAAGTTCCTTCGCCTGGACACTCGCTCCCCCTTACAAGTTGTAATCCTATCCCAACTCAAGGTTCCACAACCTTAAGTTACCTCAATAACAAATATTGAGTTTGAATGAAATATCTCTCTCACAGAGTGAATAAGAATCACTGAAGTACATAATTACAAATATGTGTAAAACAGAGTAGTGAACTTGATAATACGTCCGTGCGTGTGTTCTTCTTGTTCTTCTCTATTTGGATGTTCCCATATATATAGATGTGTTGATAGTAACCGTTGGAACATTTTCTTCATATCCATTAGAGTGTGCGCAGCCACTGTTGACTTTTCCAGTATTTGAAAAATATCCGTTTGCGGTAGGTGGCGGTAGGTAGTGTTTGAACGTTGCTTTTGACTTTCCTTATTTGGTAAGATCTCTTCATTGTTTATCTGTAGATATGCTAAGAATACTAATACAATGAAAGGTTAATCACATAGGAAACAAATCAATGAATGTTTGAATTAATTCTGAATTTTTGGACTTGCATACTCGAGTAGTTACTCGAATATTCATTAAGTTTTACTCGAGTACTTACTCGAGTATCATCGTGAGAGTATTGATAAACTGCAAGTTAATAAATGAACATTGCTTTACTCGGGTAGTGCATAGAGTAAACAAAATTACAAACCTTTGGAAATATCTGTTTACTGGGATACTTACTCGGGTATGACCAACTTTTCTTCATAGGCTACTCGAGTAAACTCTCAAATAAACTTTATGTTACTCGATGCTTCACTCCAGTAATGTTGGTAGGATTTCAAGGCCGAGAGCACTTCAAGTTTTATTACCTTGTTACTCGAGTACTTACTCTAGTAAACATAAATTTTCTGCATAGCTTACTCGGGTAGTGATTTGAAGTTCTGTGTAAATAACTCTGCATATTACTCGATTACTTACTCGGGTAATCCAGTTTAAATAAGTGATTGAATACCTGCATACTTGAGTAGTGACTCGAGTGAAGTGTAACAAAAGCAGATCAAGTTATTCGAGTATTACCTGCAAGTTTTGCTTACCACAGTGAGTTACTTGAGTACCTCCTTAAGTAACATTGGCAGGATAGAAATTGCCGAGAGCAACATATTTCTTGAAACAGGGGACTCGAGTACATACTCGAGTATTATTGGCAGGCCGAGAGTAACTAGAAGTCTTTTACATGGTTACTCGAGTACTCACTCGAGTAACGTTCGCAGGCCGAGAGCAACTGCCAGTGATTTACCTTGTTACTCGAGTATCGTTGGTAGGCCGAGAGCAAATGGAAGTCATTTACCTTATTACTCGAGTGCTTACTCGAGTAACGTTGTTAGGTTACTTGAAGGTTAACTCTGTTTACTTCAAGTTTCTATCCATTACTCGAGTACCTACTCGAGTAACCCTTTAGAAAACTTGCCAGTAATGAAGTTTCTCAGTTTTTTCTCTTGGCCTTTCTTCATTACTCCAATGCTTACTTCAAGTAATGATTTGCCCTATTATTACTTTGTTCAAACTTATTTGTTTATCAAATCTTTTTTCATACCATCCTTTGTTATCATCAAAACATGAGAGATCTAACATTTGTCACTGCCACAACCTCGCTTGCTCTTATCTCCTTCATCAAGACTTTTCTCTTTCCCCGTGACATCCATCCTTCATCACAACCTACCTTGGCAGCCATACTTCTTTGCTGCCATGAGCTGCTTGCTCCTTTGCTTTGACCCAGAGATGTGTGAAGAAGATGCAACTGATGCTATGAGGTTTGAATAAACTTTCCTTTTAAATGCTTAATTAATTTGTAAACTAATTTTTGAGTATCTACTTCAAGGTGGCGATAAATGAAAAAGGAAGAAGAAGGTGCAGAGCGAAGCACCTCGCTTAAAACAGTTCCTCGTCTGCTTTCTTTACCAAAGGAACAAGGGTCACGAAAAGAAGAGAGATCCTATTTAGATTTTTGTTTTTTTTAGGGTTTTATTGTAGGTGTAAATGGTATACATACTGATATATACCGAGTTGAGTGTGTGGTCGGTCTTTGGGGGATCCTATTTGCGAAATTGCTCTGTTTGCTTTTTTCAATTTCGTCTCTGGTTTTCTTCTTCCTTATGGTTGTGCCAAAATAGTTCATAGTTTCAACTACGAAACTGAATATGAATACAAAGTTAAACTTATGGGTGTGCCAGAATTTTGTTACAAGAGCTGTTCATTATATTTCTACGTTGTTTGATGTTCTTAATGAACGATACAGGAATTCGGGTTTTCAGAAATTTTAGCAGCGGGATTTACAGGGAAGGTGTTTTTGTGAAATATGATGGTGGTAATTTGTTTGGAAGTATCCACAATCGATTTTTCACTGTAACCCTTCTACTCATCTGTACGTTTGACTACAAAAAAAAAGCCCTATTTATTTTTTTAAAAAAAAATATCACTTTTAAGACCGGTTATTAAAATAACCTGTCTTAAAAGTTTTGAAAAAAAAGTTTTTAGACTGGTTTTTAAACAACCGGTCTAAAAAGTCTAAACTTTTAAGACCTGGTCTTCGAGCAACTGGTTTAAAAAAGTGATTTTTAAGACCGGTTTTGTTAACCGGTCTAAAAATTAACAGACTTTTAAGACCAGCTGTATCAAGACCAAATCCAAAATTGGTCTAAAATGTCATTTTTAACCGGTCTTAAAAGTGATTTTTACACTAGTGCTCAACTTATGGAAAATAACTTCTGAAATCACGATTTGGGTGTTTCTAATTTAGTCTTGTTCAAGGCCCATTTGTTTAGGTTAAAATATAACATGCCTAAGCACTTCTTTATCATGTGGTTGACTATGGAAAACAGATTGCCTGCAAAGAATAGGATGTCCTTTAACTACCAAGTAATTTCATCTATGTGCTTTGTAATGTTGATGATGAATCACTAAATCATTTGTCCTTTAATTGCACATGGTCCAGAGTTTAGGCTCTCTTGCCTTTGCCAACCACCTTTTAGGCTTTTCTTAATTATATAATCCTCTAATCCTTCATGGAAGACTAAATTATCCAATTTGAGGAGATTAAAAGGTAAATAAATTACTTAATTATAACATATATATGATACTCCCTCTGGTCTTTAATATAGTACATATTTGAAGAGTTCATCTTGGTCCTAAATATAAGATATAGTTTACATATTTGTTAGTCTTTTCCTAATACCTCTATTGAAGCTCACTCAACAATAACTAAGGATGAGAGGGAATGAGACAATTAAGAAAGATAATTATGGTATTTTTAAAAATACATGTCATATTACCTAATTCAACTAACTTCCTTAATTTAATCAAATTAGGTAAATATGCCTTATATTGTTGGATAATATTTTGAGATATTTCACATTATTTGATTGATTATTATTTTATTATTAAGTTTGATTTTATTATTTAATATTTATTATATCTTATGATTAGATATGGATATTATATATTAGGACATTATATATTAGTTATTTTGATTTATATTTTATTTGATCATATTAAATTAGATTCAAGGTTTACCTATATAAAGGCGTATATATATTCTCCTTCATTCAATGATTCATAATGATATTTCAAAGGTTCTTATTCCCTCTAAATCTATATAATTCTTCAAACTTCAACATAGCACTAGAGCTAGAGAGTTCGATCAGAACTTGAATCCACTAGCCGTTGCTGTTCTCCATGCTCCGCCACCATTTTTCACCTAAAACATGGATTCTTCTACTTTACCTCCTTTATTTGGTATGTTTCCCAACAATTCAACAAAATCTAGAGTCAATCCCAAGGTTCTTATGTCAGGAACCGATTCTCAAACTCAAAGCATCACTATTTATTCTTCCTCATATCAATCAAACTCGGTGCCTAGTGTTAATCTAATTCCATTATAGCTCTTAATGATGTGATGACTAGTAAAGATACTTGGATTGTTGACTTAGGAGCTATGAACCACATGACCGGTAACAAAGCTTTATTTAATAACCTTAAATTCTGTCATGAATAACTTAAAGTCAAAGTAGCTAATGTTGTATTCACAAAGGTTGAGAGATTGGCACCGTCACACTTTTTGATCACTTGGAAATACACAATGTCTTGTTTGTGCCTATACTCACCTGTAATCCAATATCTATGAGCAAATTGACTAAAGGTCAAAGATGCTGAGTAATTTTTTATGATGATCTTTATGTCTTTCAAAATTTAAAATTGGGGAGGACGTTTGGGACTTCTACAGAATTGTATAGATTGTTCAACCTTGAAGGATCAAATGTGAAGAATAAAGATGCATGGAAGACAAGAAGGGTACTGGTTAGCTCCAACTCTCAAAACAATAATGTATTTATGTGGCATTGTCGTTCAAGCCACCTGATTTTTTTATTATATGAAACATGTGTTTCTAGGTTTGTTTAATAAATTTATGTTCCTTTTCATTGTGAAACTTGCCAACTTGCAAAACAAACTCGATTCTCATATCCCAACAGCACTACACACCTTCTAAGTCATTCACACTAATCCATAATGATATTTGGGGTCCCACAAGAATAAAACTCTCATTAATGCTAAATGGTTTGTTACTTTCATAGATAATCACACAAGAACCACATGGACTTACTTAATGAAAGCAAAATCCGAAGTAGCTAAAATGTTTCAAAACTTATATTCCTTTGTGCAAATCCAATTCAATACTTCCATTAAAATCCTAGGAAATGATAATGACAAGGAATGCATGAGTGGAACTTTTAAGGAATTTCTTGATTAGTAAGGAATTCATCACCAAACTTCTTAGCCTCACACCTCTTAACAAAATGGAGTGGCCGAGCGAAAAAACCGTCACCTATTAAGTAACCTGAATCTTGTTAATGGAACGAAATGTTCACA
Source organism: Inga leiocalycina (assembly GCA_963242795.1). Classification (NCBI taxonomy): domain Eukaryota; kingdom Viridiplantae; phylum Streptophyta; class Magnoliopsida; order Fabales; family Fabaceae; genus Inga; species Inga leiocalycina. The sequence continues at coordinate 31,652,018 of OY725332.1, forward strand.
CCATCTTCTAGGGTGATACAGTACTAATAGCTACTTATTTGATTAACTGAATGCCATCCAAAGTCCTTGATTACATCACTCCAATCCAACAACTCCTTGAACACTTTCCAAGTTTCCTACTAATCAATTCCTTACCTCTAAAGGTGTTTGGGTATGTTGTCTTTGTTTACAAAAATAATGGCAACAAATTTACCGCTCGAGCTTATAAATGTATATTCTTTGGCTACTCCCCTACTCATAAAAAGTACAAATGTGATTATCCTACTTCCAAGAAACTCTTTTTTTACCAGGATGCTGTCTTTTTTGAAAAAGAAGCTTACTATCCTAAATTGCTCATTAAGGGGGAGTATAATGACATTGAATGGCTAAATTTTGGAAGAATCCAACTCTGAAGTTCTAAAAAACACATCACTACCACCTAAGCCTAACCTTATAGTCAACCTCGACTGATTTGCTCCCACAAAACCAACCCAATCCTACCCAACCTAATCTTGAGTCTAAGCCTACTCTAGCTCAACCTGAACCTACACTTAATTAATTGGAAACAAATATTGAGATCAATTTAAGGTTGGAACTCGACACTGGTAGAACTATCTTTCCTATTCAAAGGAACGATCGTGACTCCAATCCGGGATTAAATCCTAAAGAGCTAAGTTGGCCTATTGCATTGATAAAAGGGGTAAGATCTCATAATTCTTACAAAAATGCAAAGCTTTGTTGTAAACAGGGCATAGATGAAAATCTAAACACATTTCAGCAAGCTATGGCTAATTCAAATTGGAAACAAGCAGCAAAAGAAGAGTTGAGAGCACTTAAAGAAAATAAAACGTGGGAGATTACAACTCTTCCCGAAGGAAAGAAGCCAGTGGGATGGAGGTGGATCTTTACCCTGAAATTCGATCCAAATGGTAGCATCAACAAATACAAGGCGGGACTTGTTGCGAAGGGATATATCTAGACATATGAGATTGATTATCAGGAGACATTTGCTCCAGTAGCTAAATTTAATACCATCCAAGTGTTGTTATCAATTATAGCTAACTTGGATTGGTTGTTACACCAACAAGATATGAAGAATGCATTCTTGAATGGAGACTTGGAGGAAGAAGTATACATTAAGATTCCAGATGGAGTTCTAGCTCCTAACAACTTTATGTCTAAACTCAACAATTCTTTGTACGGACTAAAACAATCTCCTAGGGAATGGTTCGGTAGATTCACCAAAGTAGTGAAAGGAATTAGATACACTCAAGGATAAGAGATGACAAGTTGCTCATCAAAGGTGTCAAAGGAAACATCACTTGATGACATAATCATAACGGGAAACGATGAAAAATCTATTACTCAACTAAAATGAGATTTGTCAATCGAATTCTAGGTGAAAGACCCTTGACAAATGAGGTATTTTCTGAGCATGGAAGTAACAAGAACTAAAAAGGGCATCAACGTATCTCAGTGGAAGTATAACTTGGACCAGTTACATGAGACAGGAATGTTAGGTGCCCAACCTGAGGGGATACCAATGGAAGATGGATGCCACCTTGAGATCAAGTCATAAGGTGTTCCAATTGACTCAGAAAGATACAGAAGACTTGTAGGAAAATTGCTATACTTAACCCACATACTTCTAGATACAGCTATGCAGTTGGAGTAAGAAGTCAGTTCATGCATCAGCCATAGGAAAAACACATGGAGGTTGTATACAGAATTCTAAGCTATCTAAAACATAATTCTGATATAGGAATCTTCTTTAAGAAAGACACTGCTAGAAACATTAAAATCTACACTGATGCAAATCATGTAGGGGATAAAGAGAATAGGAGGTCAACCTCAAGGTATTACACATATGTGAGGGGAAATTTGGTTACGTGGAGAAGCAAGAAACAAACTATGGTGTCAAGAAGTTGTGTAAAAGTGGAACTAAGAGCTATTAATGGAGTATGTGAAGGAATTTAGGTCATCAAGTTATTGAAAGAGTTGGGAATCCCACATGAGGGATCAATGCAACTCTGGTGTGACAGGAAGGCTATCATTGTAATGATCAAGAACCCAATATATCATAAAAGAACGAAATATGTTGAGATAGACATACACTTCATTAAAGAAAAGATAGAAGAAGGCACCATGAGTCTATCCCACATACGATCTATAGACCAGATTGCAGACGTTATGACAAAGCCACTGAACAAAGTTAAGAATATTTAGATGAAGGAGATGACAATGCTGATAAAGATGATTAGATGAAGATACAGAAGGAGATGATAATGAAGGTGAAGAGCAAGTACGGAAGGAGCAAACACTAGTGAGAAAATTGACAAGGATAAAAAGGTCTGCTATTCAATTTCCATTGGTAGAGACAACGATTAAAGGCCTACTATTAAATCAATCAAATTGACAGGTGACAACCAAATGAAAAAGATATAGATGTCTAAGTTGATAACATTTAGTTTATTGTTAGTTTATTGAATTTACCTTGTCATTATTACTAATTTCGATTCCGTTTGCTTTTTTATCTTGAAAACCAAAAAATATAAAAATATTAAATTAGATTAGACTACTTCACTTGTTTTAGAAACAATTCTCAAAATAATTTCTCGCAATTTTAAGGTATTTATTACTTAACTATTTAAAAACTTAAAAATTAATCTCCTGACAAGAATAACCTAGGTTAAACTATTACTCTATATTTTCAAACCTAGTTATATTTTTTTAGAACTCACACATAGGTTTATCAATCCCTCCCTCCCTCCCCCCTACTTGATTATTGTTGATGGAATTATTTCAGAAACAATAAATAAAAATGCGACAAGGGTCTTAATTTTTTTTTTTTTTGGAATGGATGAAACAAGTTTTACATTTCAAACCAATATCAACTCTCTAATTAGATCATATATTAAGGACCAACATCAACTCTCTAATTAGATCATATATTGAGGACAAGACAAAGTAGTTGATTAGATCCCTTCCTTTTAAGTAGCTTAATCTCCTATACCTTCTATCTTTGTTGTCTCTTGCTGGCTGTTTTTGGAATGAAATTGTCAATTTTATCATAAAACACAGCACAGGTGTGAATGCATACGAACTGCAGGGCAGCTTGCATTTTGCCCCATGAAAAAATAGAACAAAATTCTAACACATTCACCTCTCAAGGCTTACACTTCAATGGAAAAGGTTTGCACCGCATGGAATATGATTGTACAAACAGCATGTGCATGACATTTCGTCTTCAGATAAACAGCTTCAATGTCAAAGAAGCTTGTGTTTACATAATACACAATTTTTCTTCTTCTGATGGAGGGGCATATAGTCCCTCAAGAACTGAAACCAAATTGAATGTGCTTTTAATGCAGGCGCAAGCAATTATAATTAATCATCCTTGGCTCTTTTGATCGTCTCCCCAGAGCACAAAAAATCCGAAGAGACCTGTTTACCTCATGGAAATGGTTAAGTCAAGAGGAGTAAAAAAGACTAAGAGGTGGGCTCAAAAGCAGCCTGCTGATGCCAAGCACCATTGAGGTTAGACTGCCACAACCGAACCATTCCATCATGCCCAACCGTAGCCAAAGTCATTCCACTTATATCCCATTCCATCTGCCACACCTAATCAAAGCATTTAAAAGAAACACATCTGCGTAACCTCAAAACTGTATACGCGTAAATTTCATGTTATAAAATGATGATTAAAAAAGTACGAAATCCATAGGATATTTGAAAGAAAACATAATTATAGTGGTTTAAAATATCAATTGAAGTTGTTGCCCAAAAAAAATTATCAATTGAAATCCAATAATTGACAATATCAACGGAGAGAATGTTATTAAAATGGCAACTATACCTCACCCTCATGCCCTGACAAGAGTGCAATTCTTTCAACAAGGAGTCTTCCATCATGATCAGGGTTCAATCCAAGGTGCCATATTGCAAGTCCCTTGGGAGTTGCAACCGCAATGGTCTCGTACGGTCTACCAGAAAATCATGGTAGTTATGCTAATTATTTAACCGATGGAGTTTTTTCACATTTCCTTAGCAACAAAATACAACAGAACTGAAAATAACCATAAACTCAGCCAACTGGTACTAACTTCCTCACATTGAGTTGCATGATAGCGTGGTTGTGACATTTAAAGTCTGAATGCGATGCCTATCTAAATTTCACAGCAATCCAGCACTTTGATGCCAATTATGCTATATTTGAATATTTACCTGCCAATGTTTGGAGCCCATGCAACAGCATAAACCTGATCACCCTTGTCCTTAGGCAGCACCATTTCTGCCACTGGAAGCCATCTTTGATGAGCCTGATCGAATTCCCATACCTAAGGAAAAATACACACACTCAGATATATATTAAAAGATGTAGAAAATAATCACTTGCCACCAAAATGTCAATACAATATCTTTCCCATTGCCAAAGCCTAATGGAGGTGGAGGGTCACCTTGTGATTGGGAAGATTTGACAACTCGAGAGAGTGATCTCAATTTTTCATTTTACCAAAGGATTCGAGTTGGCGAGGTTAGGGAAGCTCTTAAAAAAATGGAAAATGGTAAAGCTGTTGGACTTGATAGTATTCCTATTGAAGTTTGGAAATGTTTGGATGAAGAGGGTGTGTTGAGGCATATAAGATTATTTAATGAGATTTTACGATTTAAAAAAATGCCGGATAAGTGGAGGAAAAGTACTCTGATCCCTACTTATAAGAATAAGGGGGATATTCAAAATTGTGCAAACTATAGAGAAATTAAGCTTATGAGTCACAATGAAATTGTGGGAAAAGGTGATTGAACACAGGTTGAGGTTGGAGACTAATATTGCTAAAAACCAATTTGGATTCATAACAGAAAGGTCTGCAACAAAAGCGATTTATTTATTAAGGGGCCAAATGGAAAAGTATAGGAACAAAGGAAGAGATTTGCATATGATTTTTATTGATTTGGAAAAAGCATATGACCGTATACCAAGAGAGGTACTATGGAAAGCCTTAGAAAAGAAAGAGGTGCGGGTTGCATATATTAAAACCATCTAGGACATATATAAGGGGATTACAACCAATGTTAGATCACTTAAAGGTGTTACAAAAGACTTTTCTATAAGGATTGGCCTACATCAGAGATCAACTTTGAGCCCTTATTTGTTTAATCTAGTGATAAATGTTCTAATTGAGCCTATAAAGGAGAAGATCCCTAAATGCATGCTTTTTGCGGATGATATAGTTCTGTTGGCCGAATCCAGGGAGGAAATTAATTTTAAACTTGAGATATGGAGATGGACTTTGGAATCAAAGGGCTTTCGCCTGAGTAGGAGCGAAATTGCATATATGCATTGCAAGTATGATAAGAGACAAGGTTGAAGTGAAGTGGAAGTTAAATTAGGGGGGCAAGTTATTCCACAAGTAACAAAATTTAGGTATTTGGAATCAGTTATACAACAAAATGGTGAAATTGATGGAGATGTCAATCACAGAATTTAAGCTGGATGGTATAAATGGAGAAAAGCTATTGGAGTTATTTGTGATTGGAAAGTACCTAATAAGATAAAAGGGAAGTTCCATCGCACTGCTATAAGACCAATAATGCTATATGATAATGAGTGTTGGGCTTTAAAAGGACAACATAAACATAAAATAGGGATAGCCGAGATGAGGATGATAAAATGGATGTGTGGTCATACAAGAAAAGATAAAATTCGTAATAATCTTATACGTAAACAAGTTTGAGTGACCTCTATTGAAGGAAAAATTGTAAAAAGTCGTTTGAAGTGGTTTGGACATGTTCAACGAAAGCCATTGAATGCTCCGGTGAGGAGGGTTGATTAAGCGGTATAGAGTCTTATAAACCGAGGTCGAGGAATGAGGTCATAGAGAGAGACCTTTGGATTAATAATATACCTAAAGATATGGTTTTCAACAAAGTACAATGGCGTTGTGCGACCCATATAACCAACCCCACCTAATAGGATAAAGACTTTGTTGTTGTTGATGTTGCCAAAGCCTATGACATTTGAAAGGCTAAACCCAATCATTCAAAGAGATAGAGTGCATAATATAAGGATACACTTGATCATGCCTTGGATAAATGGTGACTGCTATGATAAATATAAAATATGACCAGTTCACCATTGCAGACTTGAAGTACCTTGGAAGAATTAAGCTCTGATGTGTTTGAATTGTAACCTACGATAAAGCTGGAATCATGGCTTCCACCTTTCTGCGGATTCCAAGATACGGATGCAGATAAGCATGAAGCCTTCCCAAATGTAGACACTGAGTCAATAACATTCTGAAATTCAGCCTGCAAAGAAAGAAAAGAAGATAAATTAATTATTCTTGCGGCAAGGTTAAGTTGACCATCTATTGTATGACTCAAAGAGGCAGGGTATTGTTCACGAGGACAAACTATTTTCACCTGAAGCTGCCAGCTTTTCAATTCCAATGGATCCAAGAGCTCATACACTCTCACATAACCGTCTGAATATGCAGCCACCTAAATATGGCAGTAAAAAAACTAGTACAAGATTATCAACATTATATAAAATTTG